>OX463227.1:52387657-52987657 GCA_949820135.1 Sylvilagus floridanus | reverse complement strand
ATTAGTGCTTGTAAATTCCTCACATGGGCAGATGTCAGATGTCACAGGTCAGTTTTACAGTGAACCTGGGCAAAGTCACAAGAGGTTTTCTGTTGTCTGCTATCTTCAGAGCACAGAGAGGAGCAGAACATGGAGATTGCGCATTTTGTTTGCTCTCTCGGAAGACCCTGGACTTAACCAGAGCGCCGTCATTACTTTTCTCAAGTACTGAGCACCCACAGAACTCATGACCTCTGTCCTGGGAAACAGGGAAAGAGAAGGCCTTAGAGCTCTCTGCCATCTTGAAGCCTCTGGGGGCCTCCTGGGAATAGGGCTTCTAAAGCAAGTATGTCTGGAAGACTGTGGTGCAGGTCGTTTTTGCTGGCTAAAGCAAGGTCTCCAAAATTAAAAATTGAAGATGGTTATGCCTCAGATGAATTATGTTTGGCCAAGAGATGTGCTTATCTGAACAAAGCAACAAACATCACAGTGACAGCTGACAGGGATCCTAACAAAATCAGAGTAGGCTGGGAAAGGTAACTTGTGCTCATGGAAACAAAGGCATGGTTCACACCAAATTCCAAAACAACTTTCCTGGGAAGGCCATTGGACACATAATCTGTTTGAAGTACCTCTCAAGGATTTAAACTATTGCAAAGTTAATAGTAATAGTGAATGTGTTTTCTTGTGGAAGAAAGAAGAAAGGATAGAAGGAAGGAAAAAGAAAGAAGGAAAGAGAAAGAAAGAGAGAAAGAAAAAGAGAGAGAGAAAGAAAAAGAGAGAAAGAAAAAAGAAAGAAAGAAAGGAGGGAAGGAAGGAAGGAAGGAAGGTAGGAAGAAAGGAAGGAAGGAAGATATTGAAGAGAATTGACTGGATAAAGAACTGCTTCACACAGAAGTTAGTAAAAGTTAGTAATAGACCGCATGTAGGAACAGGCCTCCTGAACTTGACTTCACTCTGCACTCCACACTTTTGAGGAGGAGCACTGGATCACTCAGGTATGAATAGCTCCCTGCTTTCTTGTTTTCCTCACTTTGTTTTTCCAGAGAGGTCACTCTGTCATTAGGCCTCTCTTTTTAACAGGCATTATGCCTCAAATTCTGCCACCTAGTGGTCTGAAAAGAAATCCAATGACAGAGGCCAAATCATTAATGGAAACTATTTCTAGTGTGCCTGACTTTGTATATAGAAAATAGATGACAGGTTAATTCCAAAGTCAACTTCTTGCAACATTAAAATACACACAGTTTGTAAGGTTTATTTGTTTATTTTAATTTTATTTGAAAAACAGAGGCAGACAGATCTTCCACTTGTTTGTTCACTCTACAGATGCATGCAACAGCCTGGGCTGGGCCAGGCTAAAGGCCAGAACTCAATGCAGGTTTCCCATGTGGGTGGCAGCAACTCCTGTATTGCACAATCACCTGCTACCTCCCAGGCTGTGCATTACCAGGAAGCTGGGTGGGAGGCAGAGGCGGGACTCGAAACTAGACACACTGACATGGGATGTGGGCGTCACAAGTGGCACTTAACCTCGTCCCCAAATGCCTGCCACCTCTCCATTTTTAAAATGTGATTTTATCATATCCAAGTTTACTTTTTGTGGTAGCTGACTCAAGATATAATTACAGATATTAAATAAGTTATACTAAATTATAAAAGTTGTTAGCATTTTAACATGATGTTGACAAACTTTAATCATACAGAAATCTTCATGAACATTCATGAACGTTCACCTGTTATCTATGTTTGCCTTCCAGGAACCTTGTGAAGTGAAAAGGGCATCAATCATTAGCCCATTTTATTGATGCCGTAATTGAGAGATGATATCGCCATCTGAGATATGAATCCCTTTTCTCTCTTATGCACTAGGTTCTTCTTCAACTTTTGCTTCTTCAGTCAGGTGCATAGAAAGAACTCTTGTCCTTTTTATGCGCACTGAAGACTTCATTGTTAGGTAACATGTACGGATTCTCTAGGAAGGGACTTTAGGAGTCCTTATCTGAGCAGGAGCAGCTCTCTTCCCAAGGGGCCTGAGCAAAAGATTGTTTTCATCCCTTCTTCCTCCTCCCTTCCCTCTTCCTTTACTATTTTTTTTTTTTGACTGGCAGAGTTAGACAGTGAGAAAAGTCTTCCTTTCCGTTGGTTCATGCCCGAAATGGCCACTACAGCTGGTGCAACTGCGCTGATCCGAAGCCAGGAGCCAGGTGCTTCTCCTGGTCTCCCATGCAGGTGCAGGGCCCAAGCACTTGGACCATCCTCCACTGCACTCCAGGGCTACAGCAGAGGGCTGGCCTGGAAAAGGGGCAACCGGGACAGAATCCGGCATCCCGACCGGGACTAGAACACGGTGTGCTGGCACCTCAGGTGGAAGATTAGCCAAGTGAGCCGCGGCACCAGTCCTCTCTTCCTTTTCATCTCTTTCCCTTCCTCTTTTCCTTTCTGCCCTTCTTATTTTGTTGAATATTACAAAGTAACAATTCCTGTATTGGTCCCCAAATAAACATGAACTTCTTCTTGGCCTATTTACTTGGGCTTTTAGCTTTCTGTTTTCCCTAGAGCTAATAAGTCCTCGAAGATACCCTGGGCGAGAGCCATAGGTAATCAGGAAGTCTGATGGAGACTTCCAGTCGTCTTAGCCCCTTCAGGATGTATGGTTACAGAATATTTGTTGGTAGCTATTTTTTAGAAAGCTTTTATTTAATAAATATAAATTTCATAGGTACAGCTTTTGCAATATAGCAGTTCTTCCCCTGATACCCGCCCTCCCTTTCCCCACTCCCGTCCCATCTTTACTCCCTCTCCCATTCAATTCTTCATTAAGATTCATTTTTAATTACCTTTATATACAGAAGACCAACTCTATACTATATAAAGATTCCAACAGTTTGCATGGTAGTATTTTGAGGTTAATGATACCAATAAAAGTTATTGTTCATACTGACTTTGTTCCCACCAGAGAAACCCAGATTCCTTTTATTTTTGTGATTAAAATGCATATGTGAATTACAAAGAGACTGGGTCTTGCTAATCAAAAGGCCCAGGGGATCCACAGCTAGAAATTCAACAAACCTCAACCATTTCCACTTGTATATTTCAACTATTTGCTTTCCATTTAAGCAGCCAGTGTTCTTGTAGCATTGCCTGTAGAGTTGCTTCAGGGGCCCACTTTGTGGCATAGCAGATTAAGCCATCCATCACCTGCAACTCTGGCATCCCATATGGGTGCCATTTGGAGTCCCTATTGCTCCACTTCCAGTCCAGCTCCTTGCTAATGCAGCAGCTGGCCCAAATGCTTGGATCCTTTTACTCACTTGGGAGACCTGGATGAAGATCCTAACTTCTGGATTTGGCCTGGCCCAACCCTGGTCATTACAGCAATTTGGGGATGGAACTGGTGGTTGGACTCTCTCTCTCTCTCTCTTTCTCTCTCTCCCTGTATCTGCCTCTCTCTGTAATTCTGCCTTTTAAATAAATAAATCTTTAAAAATAAAAAGAATTGCTTCAGTGAAAAATTATTTTGCTTTTTTTTTCAAACAACTACTTCAGGATCTTATTTACATTTTGCCAATGTTGAAAGGACTGTTTATTTTTTTTACCTGTTCAGTGCTATGATAAACTCATTGCCTAAGACTGGAGGACACCTGCCTCCAATTTCAACCATGCAATTCACCAGTCATGAAATAACAAAAGTAATAACATCAATAAAATGAAAAATCTTTCATTTGGATTGTACATTTCTTCACATGTACTATTATTCAATTTTCATCATTTTAAGTTTTCTTATCTGTCTACTTTAGGGAGTTACTGTGAGAATAAAAGACATTTAAAACCACAAAGCACTACGTGAGTGGTATTAACAACCACTCATGTGAAGAGTCAGTTTGGCCATGTTTAATAATATTATGGATCAGAGAAAAGAATGCAAGTGACTTAACTGGTCAATTGTGAGAACCTGGAGGCGACTTACCACGCTCTCCTAAATATCTCAAACTTGAACATGCTTTCTCCCACAAATTAAAAATACTATGTATATAAACATATGCTTGCATATTAAAGAAATGCTGGCTAAAGATCTATTTCCCAGTCGTGTATCTAAGAAATCTGAGCTGGTCCTGGATGAGTCCACATTTTCTCATGCATCAGAGCAGTGAAACATCTTAGAGTACATGCATTTACAGGAAGCTCTATTTTTCTCTTGGGAAAATGCTCCTCTGGGAATGACTACAATAACATTCTCTGAGAGTGCCAAAGACTATCCCCTTCCTTGCACAGAAAACAGCTATGTGAAAAAGCTGGTTTGGAGCATGCACATTAAAGTGTTACTGTATTATAATCCCCTTCTGTTAACCTTCCCAAAATGTTTTCCCCGCTGTGAGATATATACTCCACACCCAGCATGAAGTCAGGAAAATCTATAGATGCCCAAATGCCTGGAAACATTTTTCTTTCAGTTCACAATAGCTTTATTTGTGTGCAGAAATAAAATGCTTTTCAATTAGAATCCCCTCTCTCAGCATCTAATACCATACAGAGATGGAACCTGTCCAATCAGAGCAGAAAGCCACCAAACTCAGAAAGAATCAAAGATTTTCCAAACACACTGACAGAGCCAAAAATGCATTTACCTGGGCAATTATGTCTGCAATTTCTGAGTAACTGTGGCATCTTCTCACACAGGATCGAGCCAAAAAGTCTTCTACCAGCCGCGTTCCAATGCCATAACCCCTGTGGATTAAGGAGAATGTGGTCTGAAAATAATGCCTTGGTAATTAATGAAGTCTATCAATGTTTAAGAATGGCTCCATATGTTTAGCACTTGCACAGCAGATAACAAATTAAACCAAGTGTGACAAGTCAAATGACTTTGACACTGAAAAAACTGCAGAAGCAGAGAAATAGAAACTGGTCCCCATACAAACAGAGGAGTGTGGCTGGAAAAGAGATTGAACTAAACCTGATACTGTAAACTAAAATTTAAAAAGACTGGTGTCCACAGCCCAGTGTTTTTCATTGGCAATTAATTTTATCATCATTTTCCATGGACAGAAACAGAATGAGAGTGTAGCTAACTTGTCTGCTACAGGAGGGTACTTGACGCTCATTCTTCTCTTGGCACAGCCATCACAGAGGGAAGGCAGGCATTTCCAGGATGGGCTCTAAAAGGAGGGCAAGGAGGGAACAGAGAAATAGTTGCTCTGTTGCCAGTAAGTTTCAGCAGTTAGGTCCCTGAAGTTTCCTGGGAAGAAAAAGTCAAGTTCAAAAAATGCATTTTTCATTACAGAAACACTCAAGCTATGGGACTCGAAGGGTAGATATTTATATCACCTAGTAACTCTACTCCAAGAAAAGAGTTGAAGAACCTGAAGCACACAATTCAGTAAGCCTTTTCCTGAGATGTGATAATACAGCTGAGTATGTGGCTAAGATGGCTAAGCCAATTCCTGGAATGAGAAAAGCCTACCAAATTTTTGCAAGGAATACGAACTGCAGTATCTCTGTCTTATAAGAATTTATAAGAATAGTTGAGAAAATAGGGTCTTACTTCGACTTCTCAGTAGAAGCTACTAAAGAAATGCAAATGTGAACTATTTTTTCCCTTAAGGCAAGTTGTTCCTGCAGTTTCTCAAAGTTCATTTTACTTTATTTTTGACAGGCAGAGTTAGACAGTGAGAGAGAGAGAGAGACAGAGAGAAAGGTCTTCCTTTTTTCATTGATTCACCCCCCAAATGGCTGCTATGGCAGGCGTGCTGCGCCGATCCGAAGCCAGGAGCCAGGTGCTTCCTCTTGGTCTCCCATGCAGGTGCAGGGCCCAAGCACTTGGGCCATCCTCCACTGCCTTCCCGAGCCACAGCAGAGAGCTGGACTGGAAGAGGAGCAACCGGGACTAGAACCAGCAGCCATGTGGGATGCTGGTGCCGGATTAGCCAAATGAGCCACAGCACCGGTCCAAAGTTTACTTTTTAATGTTTAATTAATGTTTAGTTTTTCATTTTAGTCAAATAGATGAGCTTCTTTATTTTCTACAGCTGCTCCAGAAAACAATGCAAATTTTACACAGGTAAAATAAAATGAAGTAAATTCTGAAATGCCATGTCAGATGCATACGTGTGACCAAGTGTAAAATAACCTTCGCAGCTTCCACAGCTACAGAAAGTTCAGGCGAGGAAGTAACTGACAAAGCCATAGGTGAATGCTTGGGCAGTTTTCTCTTTTGTGAATGCTCCTGAATACTTAAGAAGACATGTAAAATAATAATTAAATACAAAAAAGAATTTCCTCTGCTGTGGTCCAGGAGTGCAGTGGAGGATGGCCCAAGTGCTTGGGCCCTGCACCCCATGGGAGACCAGGATAAGCACCTAGTACCTGGCTCCTGCCATCGGATGAGCGCTGTGCGCCGGCCGCAGCGTGCTGTCCGTGGCAGCCATTGGAGGGTGAACCAACGGCAGAGGAAGACCTTTCTCTCTGTCTCTCTCTCTCACTGTCCACTCTGCCTGTAAAAAAAAAAAAAAAAAAAAGAATTTTCCAAAAAGAAAAAGGTGACTAAACATCTAGAAAGGGAGGAAAACAAGTTAAAAATTAAAAAAAAATTAAAAAAAAAGATTTTTCAAGATTTCCTGCGTGTTGTCTTTTTCAGTATTCAAGCTGAAAACACAATGAACCTCTCCAAAAAGCTCTGATAAACACAATGAACCTCTCCAAAAAGCTCTGAGAAGCGTGGCTACGTTTCCCTTTCAACTTTGCCTAAGTAAATCTAACCAGCACATATTTTCCAGTTACAGTCAGGATCCATAATTAAGAGGTTCAAAAATTATTGATAGATATTTTATTGTTTGACAGTAATCTGATGATCATATAATTATTTTGAGAAAATTAAAGGATTGAATTTGTGTAGGAGGAATCATTATTATCAAAGACACGGAGATGGCTTTTATTTAGAGGAAGAAGGGGGCGGCACTATAGTGCAATGAGCTAAGCCTTTGCCTGCAGCGCCAGCATCCCATATAGGTGCCGGTTCGAGTCCTGACTGCTCCACTTCCGATCCAGCTCTCTGTTATGGCCTGGAAAAGCAGTAGAAGATGGCCCAAGTTCTTGGGCCCTTGCACCCGCATGAGAGACCAGGAAGAAGCTCCTGGCTTCCGGATCAGCCCAGCTCTGGCCACTGCAACATTAGGGGAGTGAACCAGCATGCAACTCTACCTTTCAAATAAATAAATAATTTTTTTTTAAAAAGGAAGGAGTGGGCTTTTATATTTAATGTTTTTAAAAAGGAAGCATAGCAATGGTAAAAACATTCAAATAAAAAATGCTCTGTAGGAAAAAGAAAATCTCCTTTGATCCATAATCCCCAGTCTCAGTCCTGGGCAACCACCACTGGCAGTTCTTTGCATAGCTTTCCATATGGTGTCTAAGCTTATGTAAGCATGTATTTATATTAGAATAGGTTCTGTTAGAATAAAAAGACTTTTGGAAAGAGTCAGATTTGGTGTTCCATCATACTGTTGAAAGAAGAATTTACAATTTCAGTTTTAGTTCATTCTTTGCATGTAAATAGCAAAGAAATTATTTCTAACTGAAAAGAAAACATTCCACATTTGGTATTCTTGGGAAAGAATTTCCTCCCTATTACTTTATGCTATCAACCTAAATGGCAGTTATAAGAAATTAGTTTCAGCTTTCAGATGTGATTCACTGAAACAGAAGAGGATCTGATGAAACAGAGCCAGAGAAGTCATTAGAGGTGGAAAAATGCAAGTGACGTTAGGAAACAGCAGACACTCTACAAGGATGAAAGACTACTTACATTTTATCTAAATATTTGTTCACATCTTCATCTTTTTCATAATCCTTACATAGTTGGGCAACCAGAGCTCCATATGTGAGGACAAAGAGATCTTTGTTCTGGGGAAAAATGGATGATTTTATATTATAGGCAAAGTTATACAAATATACCATTGCATTTCTTTCCTTTCTTTTTCTTCTTACTCTTTTTTTTGTTTGTTTTTTACAAAATGTGGTTGGAAGCAGTCTTTGACAACATGTGTTCATTTCCCCCATCATCTTGTTATTGCAATAATTTTCGCTTTTGAGAACAGACTACACTCACATTTGGATGCATTTATAAGTATGCTGGACAGTGAGGAAGAAAAGTTGTGAAGTACAGTATGTTTCTTAACATGAGAACATCTTTCTACACATTTGCTCATATTATATAACTTGTGATATATTTGCATGAAGGAAGGATTTAAAAAAAAAACCCACTAAGTTCTAATATAAATTCTTATTTTCCTAGACTGGCTTTTGATATATGCTGATCATGTTTTCAGCTGGAAGGCATAATTGGATAAGTCTTCTGATGAGTCCGCACGATTCCTAATGGGTCCCAGATCTTCTAAGGAGGATGAGCCCTGGTGTAATTGTAAGATCCCCACCCCTTTTAATTAGAGGAAAAAAGAATTTGTGCTTTTCTTATAGATCTCCAAATCTTACCCCTTTTTAGTGTGAATTATAAATGAAAACCCACACCGAGGATAATTAAGGTTGGGTTTAGCACAGATATGTTGAAATTACCCATTTTTTAAAAGTTTCTTTTACTTCTGCTAGATAATACTGTCCTAACTTGAATAAATGCTCTTGCTCCTACAGAGGAGAGAATGAGGCTCAGGAGGATGGAGTGACTTGTCCACGGAGACGGCAATTGTTAGAGCCAGAATGGTATCTCAGAATCCAGGCCTCCACATTGACCTGGTATTTATTTCTGAGGTGTAGAGGAAGGCACTGTCTGGAGTAGTGGTGGGTAGGGGTAGGAAGGAAGTAGAACAGAGGACCACCGTTGAAAAAAATTTCATTTTGTGCATAATCTTGTATTTTCACAGAAGGTTAGGTGTGGATTCCAGGTTAGAATTGTCCAGGTGTGGTTTGGAAAGCCTGACATGTTAGGAAAGAGAATATGTACTCATACTATGTACTCTTTTTTTTTTTAAATCATGGGAAGAAACTGCTAAAAAAAAACAAAAAAAATGTACAATTTGCTTCATAGGCTTCCAAAGCTGTCCCTATGTATAGGTTTATATCATTACAGGTATGTTTCTTCATTAGGTAGAATATTTTGAATGGATAGAATCTAAATATTATATGGCATATTTTCAAACAATTTATATTGAAGAATATAAATCAAAATGTCATAAATGTATGTACATTATATCTGTTAATTGATGTTATATAAAGATCACTAAGTGCATGAAATTCAAACATAGAAAAATGAGAGCTTGTTAATATCTTCAGCAGGAAACAGGGTGTAAGGCAAGTGATATGAATAAACATATTGTTAAACAAAATGCTGAGTGTCACCATGTATTCATTTAAATTCCTTTCTTATTTAAGTCTCCTAAGAACCTAACCATACATCTTAAGAAATACCTGCAAATTATAACTGAATCATCTGCTTTACATACAAGAAGGCACAGCAGAAAGGCACTGCTATGCATCAACCCATGGCGTGAAATAAGCATGGGTGAGGGGACGGGGGACGGAGAGAGAGAGACGGGATGGGGCGAGGAGAGAATAATAATGTGTCCCATGCCACTAGAAGTAAAACAAAATAATTTGAAAAAGAGAGAAATGAAAAAAAAAATCATACCCTACTAACATGACATAGCCTCAGCACTGTGCACAATTTATAATTAAGGCCAAACTGAAATAGTGGTCTCTCTCTCTCTTCTCTCTCTCTCTCTTTCTCGGATGGGTACTAGTATATTTTGAACTATTTTACTTCCAGTTGACTTTCAAGTTCAAAGCCCATAAAAGCCCATTTTCCCATTCTGCTCCATGGCCAAGGGCTCTGCCTTGAACTACATGTCTAACTGAATCTCAAATTCCTACCATAAATGCTGGGAAAGGCCAATATAAATTTATCTTTATTGTTTTCAAAACAGTAAGCAACAATCATTCTCTCATGTGAAAAATGTGACACTCTCAGTTATTTCACAAGAATTTGAATATATATGAGGATAAAAGTGTTTTAACTGTTATACACATATCAAGTGATTCAGGGACAATGTGACCTAAGTATAATATTTTTCAGTATTTAAGAGCCCTACAGAAAAATAAAGCAACATCCCAGAATGCCAGAGGGGGTATCTGCAGGCATTTCCAACTGGGGTGTGCCTGTTAGTCACTGCAGCTCTAAGTACCCAAGCATGAAATTACTTAATTATATCAAATGCCCATCTGCTAAATAATTAACATGACTTTAAACTTAACCATGACTTTTCATATCTGTGACTCCTCAATGACTAGAACTATTGTAAATGAGGATTAAAGAATATCCAAATCAAAATTAAGTTTTAAAAATATCTGCACTTGGAATGTATGAGTGCTTGCCAAAATTAAAATACTAAATACTTACATTTCAAGACAAAAAATATTTTTAAAGGCAGTTTTTAATATTTAGTTGCTAGGTGATCTATTTCTATACAGATTTATCCATAATATGATATATATATTACATTTAGTTCATGAAATATGAAATACAAAAGACTGCTTAATCTTTTCATTTTTTTCTGTAAGAGACAAAAGGTTGACACTTTTCTAAACACCATTAGTCAGAAAAGCAGATCCTAAAATCAATCTGAGCTGATTTTCTGTTGCACTATGTAAGAGATAATGGTTACTAATCCTAGAGGTGTCATTTATGATTTCCTCCACTAAAATTCTTTGCTCCACTTAAAAATTCTACTTATAGTATCACCTTTCTAATAAGTCAGAAATCTTTGCAATTCACACACAAAAACTCTTTATAAAGATCTTACTATTTTATGGTATTCTGGTCTTCTGTTTGCAGGACGAGACATAATTACTTGATAGATGAAGAAGGTGATGTTCAACTTCTGTTCTTTCGCCTGTGCCTTAGAGGTGTGTCGGTCTTTGTCCTGTTGTTTTGTTTTATTCCTCCTTGTGTTAAGACAAGATGCTGTTTCTGCACTGTTCTGCTTTTGCACTTGGCAGAACTGAAGAGGAAAAAAACATCATGAACAGAAATGTCTTGTAGCCACAGAACTTGCCACCAATCAAATAACTGCTTCACTTGTGAGGAATAATTGTAATCTAGAGCCATAAAAGCTGATAGTGTGAAGTCAGACCAGAAGTACCCAGACACTAAAAATTCTTTATCTCAAGGGAGTTCAAGAGTGGTGTTTTGTTCTCATGCCAAGGCTTTGTTGTAAAATCACAAACAGAAACATTTGCAATTCAAGATAGATCTAAATGTTAGCATTATTCAGTCTTGTATTGATTGAATTAGAGACAGAATCAGCAGTCTGTAGATACCAAATACTGAGTTCGAATCTGATCAAGGACTTCAATGTGTATCAAATTTTCTCCAAAACATAGACCCCTCTCTCATATGACTACAATATTCAAATGTGTCTGATAAACATTTTTGTCCTTTTCATAGTCATCAGTCAACAATTTTAAAAAAAGATTTATTTATTTGAAAGACAGAGTTACAGAGAGATATAAAGACAGAAAGAAAGAGAGGGCTTCATCTGCTGATTCATTCCTCAAATGGCTGCAATGACCAGAGCTGAGCTGATGCAAAGCCAGGAGCAGCAGCTTCTTCTGGGTCTCCCATGTGGGTGCAGGGGCCCAAGGACTTGGACCATCTTCTACTGCTTTTCCAGGCCATAGCAGGGAGCTGGGTTGGAAGTGGAGCAGCGGAGACTCGAACCAGTGCCCATATGGGATGCAGGCACTGCAGGCGATGACTTTACCTACTACGCTACAACACCGGCCCCAGCAGGCAGGGGCTTTAACCCACTGCGCCATGGCAAAGGCCCATCAGTCCAGCAATTTTAAGGAGTGGTAGAATGAGTGATATTTTGTAAGAACTGCTCAAAATGGGTGCTGTGCTATTTAAAATATATAAAGATCCTGGGAGACACAGAAAGCCCTTAGTTTTCTTTTGACAGTTCCTCCTGAGATGTTAGATACTGAAGGCATTCTGATGCTGAAGTGTAGATATTTAAAGTTCAGACAAGAGCTTCTTCCTTCGACAGCTGAAAGCTAGACAACAAAATCATTCCATACATAAAAGCACAATCCTCCATTTAGGAAAGTAGTTTCCTACTCCTTAGAGCTTGAATTAATTAGTCCTATTTGTTCTGGTAAATTCTTGTTCTAAAGTGATGGACTAGTGAATACTTTGAAAAGGAGTGTGGTGTAGTTGGAAGGACCTAGTAGAATTGGGAAGGCTCACGTTAAATTGCAGTTCTACCGATTACTGGCTATGTGGCCCTGGGCAAGCCATTTTATTGTTCTGTGGTTCAATTTCCACATCTGTAAGATAGCAATAATAAACCCACCTCACAGAATAATTGTGAGTATCAAAGAGAAAATGTGTGCTATAAAACGCATTATAATGCAGTACATAAAAACTAATTAGGGGTGCATATTATGGCGCAATGGGTTAAGCCACCGCATGAGACGCCCGCATCCCATATAAGAGTGCTGGTTCCAGTACTAACTACTCTGCTTCTGATCCAGCTTCCTGGTAATGTTTTGTGGGAGGCAGCAGATAATGGCTCAAGTACTTGGGCACCTGCCACCCACATGAGCTCCTGGCTTCAGCATGGCCCAGTCCTGGCTGTTACAGGCATTCAGCAAGTGAACCAGTGGATAGAAGATTTCTTTCTCTCTCTCTCTCACTCTCTCACTCTCCCACTACCATTCTGCTTTTCAAGTGGATGAAAGTAAACAAACATTTAAATAGAAACTACCTATTATAAATTATTTCTATAGGTGAATATGTTGAATGGAATTCTACAAAATTTAAGGCATTTCAATTATTGCCTATGTTCTGTGACTCCATGGTCTCAAGAAAATCAGTTTTGCTGAGTTGCGAAGTGTTCAGAGCTTTTTAGTAGCAGATTAGAAATGACTTATGTTTACATAAATTTTACAGGTTACAACATAGTTTTGATTCTCTTTATCTCATTTTAACGCAACTACAATCAGTGAAGCAGTCAGTACGGTAATCATTGCCATATTACAAGAGAAGAATCTAAGAGTGGAGAGGTGAAGAATGTGCTCAGGGTTATCTGGAGAGTAGACAACAAAGAGGGATTTGAGCTGAATTTTCTGACTCTAAGTCAAAATTCTTATCTGTTCTGCACAGATTCTAATTATGTTAGAGCAAACTATTGGTTTTTTTTTTTAGATTTATTTATTTACTTGAAAGTCACAGTTACACAGAGAGAGGAGAGGCAGAGAGAGAGAGAGAGAGAGAGAGAGAGAGAGAGAGAGAGAGGTCTTCCATCCGCTAGTTCACTCCCCAGATGGCTGCAATGGCCAGAGCTGCACCGATCGGAAACCAGGAGCCAGGAGCTTCTTCCAGATCTCCCACATGGGTGCAGGGGCCATCTTCTACTGCTTCCCCAGGCCACAGCAGAGAGCTGGATAAGAAGTGGAGAAGCCGGGACTCAAACTGGCGCCCCTATGGGATGCTGGTACTGCAGGCGGCGGCTTTAACCGCTGCGCCCCAGTGCTGGCCCTGTAGAGCAAACTAGTCTATAAGCAGACTCACAAATACTACTAAGCTGTGGTGACAGCATATTGTTGAGCCCATTTGGGGGGCAGAGATCCTTGGAAAAAAGAAAAGTCCTTTGTTGGGGGTGAAGGGATGCAGTACTGGAATTGATAATTTCACTGTACTCACATGGCTGTGGTATGGTCACATTGAACCACTGAGAAAATACAGGGTATAGATTTTTTTTTTCAGGTTTATTTATTTATTTGAGAGGTAGAGTTACAGAGGGAGAAACAGAGAGAGAGAATTCTCCCATCCACTGGTTCACTCCTCAAATGGCCACAATGGCCAGGGGTACGCCAATCTGAACCCAGGAGCCAAGAGTTTCTTCTAGGTCTCCCATGTGGGCACAGGGGCCCAAGCTCTTGGGCCATCTTCCACCACTTTCTCAGGCCAGGCCACCAGCAGTGAGCTGGATTGGAAGTGGAGCAGCTAGGACTTGAACCGGAGCCCAAATGGGATGCAGGCAGAGGCTTAACCTACTATGCCACTGTGCCAACTCCCAGGTGAGGTTTATGCATTCAAAAAACAGCAGTTATTTCTCCAAACTGACACTCTCCCCATTCTTGCTAAGTGAACCTCTGGCTAGCACACAGCCCACAGGGAAGGAGTCTTCCAGGAGAAACTGGGCAGAGCACGGGCAGCACAAGCACACTGCAGTAACCAGAGCTGGGGATGCTGATTTGCTGGTTTTCATAAGAGAGATCTATCCTGTTATTATTAAGAGCTCTTCAGGCTGGCTAGGACTGAATTTAGAACCAGGGTTAAAAGAAAGACACATTTTTAAAAAGATTTAGTTAGTTATTTGTAAGAGTTACACACACACAATGAGAGAGAGAGAGAGAGAGAGAGAGAGAGAGAGAGAGAGAGATCTTTGTGCCAATCTGAAGCCAGGAGCCAGGAGATTCCTCTGGATCTCCCACATGGGTTCAGGGGCCCAAAGACCTGGGCCATCCTCCATTGCTTTCCTAGGACATAGCAGAGGCCTGGATTGGAAGTGGAGCAGCAGGATCTCGAACCGGCCCCCATATGGGATGCTGGCACTTCAGGCCAGGGCGGGAACCCGCTGTGCCACAGTGCTGGCCCCAGAAAGGCACATTCTTAATCTTATCAAAATCACACTGTTGTCAACTAAGCCAAGTTAAATGGGCCATTGCTCTATGTTGGTCTTTTGGGAGGGACATGGGCAGCTGTGTGGGGACTTGAGAAGTTGCTCACAAAGGTAGAGATCCACTGTTCCATTAGCTGTATAATCATCCACTGAGACCATCCATAAACTATCAGAGAACATACCATAACATCTGGCTGAGGGACTTACAATCTTTTTACAACTTGTTTTCCTATGGAATGCCTGTTTTTGGTACTTATTTTAACTTTATTTCTTTATATAAAATTTCTTTACATTATCTGCTGCCTCCCACAAAGCATTATCAGGAAACTGGATCAGAAGCAGAGTAGGTATGTTATTTGCTCCGCACTCTAAGACTTTAAGGAGAGTTTTAGTGTTCAGATGTGATTTTTCTTGTTCATATGCCAGCATTTATTCAATGGACAAGTTGGAAGGTCTCTGGTGAGGAGCAGACATTTCTCAACCACGTGTTGGATAGAAAGGCAACAGTGAGCTATCTTTAACAAGAACACTTGAGTATAACCTACTATGATCTGAATATTTCTCCAAATTCATGTTAGTCCCCATTGTTATGTATTAAGAAGTAGGTCTTTTGGAAAGTGAGTAAGTCATGAGGGCTCTGTCCTCAAGGATGGATTAAAATCTTATAAAAGGGCTGGAGGGAACTCTCTTAGTGCTCTCTCTTTTTCCTCTCTTTTTGTTCTTTTGATCTTCTACCCTTCTACCACATGTGGCGGGCAGAGCATTCATCTGCTCTTGCCCTGTGCCTTCCACCATGTGAGAACACAACAGGACACCAGCTTGGAAGCAGAGAGCAGCTCTCAGTGGGCACCCATTTGACACCTTGATCATGGACTCTCCACCTCCAGAGGTCTAAGTAGTAAATTTCTGTTCTCTATAAATCACCGAATCCCATGCCTTTTGTTATAGTAGTACAAGTAGACTAAGGTAAAATCCAAAAGAAAATTATAGATGATAGTGGTGCACAAGTTATTCACTGGTGTTACTGATGAAATGATTAGTTCTTTCAAAAGTGAACAACAATAAGAATTTAAAAATTTGCCATCATGAAATTCCCTTATAGCAATAATTTGGTACTCTTAACAGTGACTTCTAATCAGGTAGCGCTCCACTGTTTCCTGCATCATTCCCTGAAAGAATGGTCTATAATTTCCTTCCCCACTTCCTACTTCCCATATCCTCTAATTAAATGCATCTTTCAGCATGAAATTATAAACATACGGAGGATGTGGCAATTAGTGCCAAGCTTTACTAAACCTGTTGCTGTATATATTCTAGTATTTGTTTTTTAAGCAATAAAGCAGGATTCACACAGTGGAAATCTCCTGTATCTTCCTTAACCCTTTCTTTTTCCCTCTTCAGTGATCACCACTACCCAGAATTGATAGTTATTATTCTTATGCATGTTTTAAAATGCCATGTATTGGCCAGTGCTGTGGCTCACTTCGCTAATCCTTTGCCTGAGGCGCTGGCATCCCATGTGGGCACCGGGTTCTAATCCCGGTTGCTCCTCTTCCAGCGCAGCTCTCTGCTGTGGCCTGGGAAGGCAGTGGAGGATGGCCCAAGTGCTTGGGCTCCCGCACCCGCATTGGAGACCAGGAGGAAATATATGGCTCCTGGCTTTGGATTGGCGCAGCGCTCCGGCCGTAGCGGCCATTTGGGGAGTGAACCAATGGAAGGAAGACCTTTCTCTCTGTGTCTCTCTCTCTCACTGTCTATAACTCTACCTGTCAAAAAAAAAAAAAATGCTCTGAAACAGATGACTGCCAAATACCTGAAATAAAGTCATTTGAAAAATTTAAAAAAATGCTATGTATGCTAAAATCTGTAAAGAATATATAATACTATCTTGTATGTTTTAGAACTTCACATAATAGTATCTTAATTATTCTGATATGATCATTGACATTTTATACATATATTGAAAGTTCACACTGTACTCCCTAAATTTGTACAATTATTGTTAATCAAAAATTTTTAATGCTTTAAAAATATGGTAATATTTAAAAAATTTAAAAAGCATCAGACTGCACATATCCTACAGCTTGAATTTTTCTCTGAAAATTTTGGTAGGATTTATTTATATCCATACCTATCATTGAAGACCATTTATTTTCACAGATCTCTAGCAGGGATTGGAAAAAATTCTTCTACAAAGGGTCCAATAAGTATTTTAGGCTTTGCTGAGACTGTTCTCACTTAAAAAGTTCTTCCCAAAGTTTACTTAATTAATTCCTTATAAAGGTATGTTAAAAATCTCTCTGTGTAATAATTTCTCTGTATAGCTTGATCTGGCTTTGCTTTACACATTTTTTTTTAAACGCTATCATTTTCAGGACTTATTTATCCCAGCATATTTTATCTCAGTTACTGCTTAATCTTTTTTTAAAAAGATTTATTTATTTACATGGAAATCAGTTACAGATTGGCAGAGGCAGAGAGAGAAAAAGAAGTCTTCCTTCTGCTGGTTTGCTTCCCAAATGTCTGCAACAGCTGGAGCTGCGCCAATCTGAAACCAGGAGCAAGAAGCTTCCCCCAGGTCTCCCACGCAGGTACAGGGGCCCAAGCACTTGGGCCATCTTTACTGCTTTCCCAGGCCAAAGCAGAGAGCTGGATAAAAAATGGAGCAGCCGGGACTCTACCCGGCACCTATATGGGATGCCAGTACTGCAGGATGTGGATTTACCTAGTATGCCACAGCACCAGCCCCTGCTTTACACGTTTTAAAGCTGTGTGTAGAAATATGTTGGTTGATGACTGTCATATCTCTGCAGGGGTTGTTGCTCTGATTGTGATGGAGTGTTCCACACCTTCTCTTCAGATGTTTTTTGCCTCTAGTTGAGTCTTGCCTTCTGTTAGTACTACTGTTCTCAGTGAGCTATATTTCAATACGTTTCTTTTCCAGTTCTGTGTATGGCGTAATTTTAGGGAGTGTCACTTGTAAGCAACATGACTATTTTTTAAATTACTTTGCAGGTGAATTTAATTCATCTCTGCTGTGCTGGTTAAAATCATGTGCCAGATCACCTGAGTCCTAATCTTTGCTCTTCCACTCACCTGTGCATGTCCCGGAGGAATTTCCTTATCTATTCACATCTCAGTCTTCTCAAGTATAAAAACTCTGAAAAGATAATTGGTTTTTCTTCAGATTGTATAAATCTTTCACCTTTTACTGAAAACTCCAAATATAATGTGAGTAACTCTTCATAGGGTTATTGTGGGTATTAAATGAGATAAAGTTCTTATAGTGCCTTGCTAGTAGTAATCATTTAGCATTTGTTACTTAAAATGTTTTGTTGTAATTATTAATGATATTAATTACCATTAACAAAATATAACTTGCAATATTATTATATTAATATTGGTTAAGAATATTATTTCTTTTCTTTATTTTTTAACAATCTGTACATTGTATTTCTCTTATTTTGTTTAAAATTTTTATGGCTTTATTGAGATGTAATTGATATACAGTTTGATGAGTTTCGACATATGTATATAAATTTAAGACCACCAACAAATATAATTAACATTTCCATCTAACTGTGTGTTCTCAGATTTGTATGTCTACTTGGCATCCATTAATTACAGGGTCAAATAATGGTCAAGTTGTTGGCATTTCCCCTATGATCTACAGCCCATACTTTGAAGCAACTTCTTACCTAACTCTCACATACCAAGCTAATATTTCCCATGCTCTAAACCAACCCAGGCCATATTGCGGGCATATAGGGATAGACTCTATGCCCCAAAGAGCACAAGATTCTTTAAACAGTGCCAAGTCTCTCACCTATCCTGCCTTGCCTTCTCCACAGAATCACCAGTAAAGGCTTTCTCCTCTTCCTGCCCTGACCAAACCTGATGCTTCCCATGTAACCCTGTGTGTTGTGTTTGCCTGATTCTCTTGGAAATGTGATAAATTCTTCTTTCAATGGTATTGGCTTCTCTATGTTGTTCTCAGTCACTTCTGTAAATTGAAATCCTGTGAGTACACGTAGATACAACCCCTAGAAGTTTTCTCATATCTTTTTATAATCCTTTTCTTCTTGTCTTTCCTCTTTCAATGTCTAGACAAGTACTGGTTTATTTTCTGTCGGTATAGGTGAATTTGTTCTTCTAAAATTTTACATAAATAGAATCATTTTCCTGAATTCTTTCATTCAGAAAATTATTTTTAATTCATTCATATCACTGTATATATTAATGCTTTATTTCTTTTATTTTACTGGATAGTGTTCCATTATATGGATATGTCATAATTTATTGATTAATTCATCAGTTGGACATTTAGTTTGCTTCTGGTTATTATAAAATTGCTATGGATGTTTATATACATGTTTTCATGTGGACATATGCTTTCATTTTTCTTTTGTGATAAATGATCAAGAGAAAAGTGATTGTGTTTTATAGTAGGTATATGGTTAATTTTTAGAGGAAAAAACCCACGATTTTCCAAAGTGTTTGTTTCATTTTACATTTCCACCATTAATGTAAGAGAATTCTGTCTGCTTTGCACCCTTGCCAACATTTGGTGGTTAATCTTTATTTTTAGTGGTTATGTAGCAATAATATAATGATATGTTATAATAATAAATATATTGCTTCAGTAGTACCTTTGAAATAAAAATGGCTATTTTTAAAGATAATTAATTAAAAAGACTTTAAAATAATATTACGTTTGTGCTTGTCATTACTTTATACTGCCACATCTACACTCAGGGTTCACTTTACCTAAGCTGCTGCTTCTCTTTTGGGATCTTCTGAAAGAACCCATAGGTTATGGACATTCAAAACAGTGTTAAATAGAAATGGCTCTAATATCTGATAATTTCCATTATTCTCTATATTGTAGAGAATACAAGGGCAAGAATGTCTGTTCTGTTTCTAATGCTCTATTTGTTGATGCTTAGTATTTTGTGTCATACAAAGCAGTGTACAGAAAGATGTATGCAGTTTGCTTTGTAAGCAAAAGTCGTCTTTTTATTGGGAAGAAAAACTGAAGAAGACTCCCCTGTCACTTATATCAGATGAATCTCTCAATTTCTTGAAGCTGTAATATGGATACATTTATTAGTTCAGGATTCACAAAGTACACAAGGAAAGATGCTGGAATCCTTTAAACATATAAGGATGTTGGGTCACTTGACACAACCAGTTTGACCAGTAAGATCCCATAAAATGGTTATAGCAGGTGGAGTGTATGATCAGAAAGGGCCACAAGCTGATCTGTGCCAGAGCTTGCTACAATGAGCCCAACTCTGAACGATATTGTATCTTCTCTACAGAGAAGTGGGACATTTATCAATTCTTTAATTGTGGCTTTGACGATTGGTGGGCAACAACTGTTCTCCTCTTACACGTTCAGATGCCCCTGTCAGGTCGGGAAGAATTTCTATTATGGTTCAGCTTTCCTCGTCTTTCCTGCCTTGATCCTTCTGATTGCTGGCTATGCTCTGAGAAGCCAAATGTGGACGATTACTACTGAATATTGCTGCAGCTGTGCCTCTTCACAACGGACAGTCACCCCCCTGGAGCGCAAGTTGGCCTGCCTTAGGTTCTTCAGCATCACTGGGAGGGCACTTATTGCTCCATTAACATGGCTGGCAGTGACCCTGCTGAGAGGTACCTACTATGAATGTGCAGCAAGTGAGTTTGCATCTGTGGACCAGTACCCAGTGTTTAATAATGTCACTCCTGGCAAACGAGAAGAGATGCTAGCTGGGTTCCCATGCTGCAAATCAGCTCCTTCTGATGTGACCCAAGTAAGAGATGAAGTAGTTCTTCTGCATAGATACCAATCACAGGTGAGTTTCTAATATTTTTTTCTGTTATGCTATCTCCTACTAAGTTCAGTCACTAGAAACATTGGTGCTGCTTCTCAAATTGTCTGATTATAGAACATCAACTAGATACTATTCTTCCAAATGAGTTCTACTGGGTGGCAAGAGTTAGGATATTGGGTTTGGGAGTCAAAAGACCAGGGTTTGAGTCTTGTTTTGCCACTTAGTAGCCTGCAAAACCTTGAGTAAGTTATGTAGCTTATCCATGTTTCACTTTTGTCAGCAATAAAGTGGGATATTAATAGTACCTATCTCATAAGTTTATTGTGAGAAATAAATGGCTAATATATCTAAAGTGCTGAGTACTTGGTCTAGAATCTCTATTTGAAAAATTAATTGTACATAATAATTATTAATATAAGTGTTACTATATTACTAAGTCACATATTGTTACAAATGTACTTATACATTCTTATGTACAAAATTATATAAATTTATATAAAATTATATGAAGTTAATTATGACTTAAAAAGACACTCCAAAGGTGATCCTGAGCAAATTTGTGTCAGAATGTGATGTGGTATGGGGGAAATCTTGAATCTACCATGCTTACAGGTTAAATTTTACAAGTGAAATTGTGTATGTTGTCAGTAGGGTCAGAGCCATTGGCTTTCACCACCTTCTCCAAAAGATTTGAGGGAAAACATTTTCAAACCATTGCAATACAGTAAAAGCACATCATTTTAAAAAAGTACTTACTGCAAGGGCTGACGCCGTGGTGCACTAGGTTAATCCTCCGCCTATGGCGCCGACATCCCATATGGGCCAGTTCTAGTCCTGGTTGCTCCTCTTCCAGTCTATCTCTCTGCTGTGGCCTGAGAGGGCAGTGGAGGATGGCCCAAGTCCTTGGGCCCCCGCACCCGCATGGGAGACCAGGAGGAAGCACCTGGCTCCAGGCTTCGGATAGGCGCAGTTCCAGCCGTAGTGGCCATTTGGGGAGTGAACCAATGGAAGGAAGACCTTTCTCTCTGTGTCTCTCTCTCTCACTGTCTATAACTCTATCTGTCAAAAAAAAAAAAAAAAAAAGGCACTAAAATCTGGAGTCCACTCTACCTAATCTCTTCTTCCAGACTTTAAAAAAAAAATACTTACTGCAAAGACATACATAGTTTTTGACCTGTAGCCTTTAGTTATTAAAATTTAGATGTCTGGTTGAAAAATTACTATCAAGAAATAATATTGAAGGATGGTACTATGGCCCAATTAAATACATATTTAAAATCTCTCTGGATATGATTTACTCAATTTTTAAATACCAGCTGTAAAGCTCAGGCAGAGGATCCATGTGAAGATATTAGAAAATTCAAAAATGTCAACAGAAAAATTGTAACCTTCAAATATGTTCTTTATAATGAAAACCTAATATGTAATATAAAATTACAATATTTTACTTAGGACAAAATAAAATCTTAGTAAATTCTTACAAGGCTTATATGAAAAGACAGTTTTATAGTTCTGAGTACAATCACCACTAGATTTCTTGGTTTTGTGACCATATATACAGAGTTCTTTAGCATTTATTATATAAATAGTCACATCTTAACTCTAACTCTCATAATACTGACAGATATTATTAACTTCATTTTACAGAAGAGTAAATACAATCTCAGAGTTTATATAACTTGTATAAGTTCATAGAATATGTAGCTGATCAAGATACCAAAAGATCATTCCATTCTACCAGGCTGCCTTCTGCAACTAACTGGAACTTCGGTTTCATTTGAAGAATATACATGGTTTTCCAGTTGAGTTTTTCTAGGTTAACCACAAGCTCTATTAAGTTCACTTCTCTTCATTGCCTATGATCTATTTTAAAATACCTTCCTGACAGTAGTTTTACCCCAACTTCAATCTACCTTTTACACACATGGCAGAAGTATTTTTCAATGCCATTTTGATGATGAGATCCCTTCCCCTCTTATACAATCCTTCCATGATTTCCTACCAACCTAAGCAAAACCGAAATTCCTTGGAACGACATACTAGGTCCTTTGATACCTAGCTTGGCCACTTATCCACCTGACTTCTATGATCATGATTCCAAATTTCTAGAAGTTCTTCCAATTTTTTTCATGTTCTTATCTATCTTCTTCCTTTATTAGAAAGCTCTTCAATTTCTTGCATCTGGTGAAAGTTTTTTTTAAATATTTATTTATTTATTTATTTGAAAGGCAGAGCTATACAGAGAGAGAAGGAGAGGCATAGAGAGAGAGGTCCTCCATCTGCTGGTTAACTCTCCCATTGGCCACAATGGTTGGAGCTGCACCAGATCTGAAGCCAGGATCCAGGAGCTTCTTCTGGGTCTCCCACATGGGTACAGGGGTCCAATGACTTGGCCTATCTTCTACTGCTTTCCCAGGCCATAGCACAGAGGTGGATCAGAAGTAGAGCAACCGGGACTAGAACCGTTGCCCATATCGGATGCCAGCACTGCAGGTGGCGGCTTTACCTGCTGCACCACAGCGCTGGCTTTGAAAGATTTTTTTAAATTTTTTTTAATTTTTTTTTTTATTTTTGACAGGCAGAGTGGACAGTGAGAGAGAGAGAGAGACAGAGAGAAAGGTCTTCCTTTGCCGTTGGTTCACCCTCCAATGGCTGCCGCGGACAGCGCGCTGCGGCCGGCGCACCGCGCTCATCCGATGGCAGGAGCCAGGTGCTAGGTGCTTATCCTGGTCTCCCATGGGGTGCAGGGCCCAAGCACTTGGGCCATCCTCCACTGCACTCCTGGGCCACAGCAGAGGGCTGGCCTGGAAAAGGGGCAACCGGGACAGAATCCGGCGCCCCAACCGGGACTAGAACCTGGTGTGCCGGCGCCGCAAGGCGGAGGATTAGCCTGTTGAGCCACGGCGCCGGCCTGAAAGTTTTTAATAACGTAAGTCTGAGTATGATTCTCATTCAGAAATATTCCCTGATACTTTCTCTCTAATGAGTTCATTTCTCTTTTATTATGCTTCCTCAGATACTGTGTTTCCCTAAATCAAAAACTATCATGTTGTACCACATTTCTTAGCTAATGTTCTTTTACTTCCATTTTCAGGCTTAAAGATGACAATAAAAACCAATTCCTATCTGAGTCCTCATTACCATGTACCATTTGAGTACCATGGTGAGAGGTCAACCTGAAACTCAATAAATGATAGTTGATGGACATCTAAGATAGCCTTTGTTCCACTGTGTTGGCCTCTATTAAGCTAAGGTTATGATAAACAACACTTTGCATGTTTCAGTGTCCATAGAGCACAACTGTCTCACAATACACTGATAACGCCAGGCTTGTTGATGAATCACAAGATGCAGAAGAGGCCCAAACAGGCTACACACTGTTGGCTTCCCTAAATGTGTGTGACTTGCCTCTCATTTTACATAACATCTGCTGAAAATGGAAGAAATAATAATTAAAACAAAAAATGGATTCTAAGAATAGGAAAGTCATTTACATCAGTTTTTTTAAATGTTTATTTATTTGAAAGGCAGGGTTGCAGAGAGGCAGAGAGAGAGAGAGAAAGTCTTCTATCTGCTGCTTCACTCTCCAAATGGCCACAATGGCTGGAGCTGTGCTGACCCGAAGCTAGGAGCCAGGTGCCAGGAGCTGCTTCTGAGTCTCCCACACCGATGCAGTGGCCCAAGGACTTGGCCATCCTCTGCTGCTTTCCCAGGCCATAGCAGAGAGCTGCATCAGAAGAAGAGCAGCCGTGTCTTGAACCAGTGCCCAATGGGATGCCGGCATTGCAGGCAACAGCTTTACCAGCTATGCCACAATGCTGGCCCCTTACATCAGTTTCAAAAGGCATACACTGGGGCTGGTGCTGAGTTGTAGTGTGTAAAGCCGCCGCCTGCAGTGTTGGCATCTCATGTGGATGCCGATTCTAGTCCCAGCTGCTTCACTTTTGATCCAGTTCTCTGCTATGGCCTGGGAAAGCAGTAGAAGATGGCCCAAGACCTTGGGCCCCCTGCACACGTGGGAGACCTAGATGAAGCTCCTGGCTCCTGGCTTCAGATTGGCGCAGCTCCGGTTGTTGCCACCAATTGGGGAGTGAATCAGCGGATGCAAGACCTCTCTCTCTGCCTCTCCTTCTCTCTCTGTGTAACTCTGACTTTCAAATAAATAAATCTTCGGTAAAAAATAAAAGGCATACACTAAATAGTCTTAAATAAAAACTATTTAATTTTCCTTTCAAAGGAAAATGAACTTCAAAACTGGCCAGCAAATAACTATTTGAGGAGAAAGTAAATGAAAAGGAAAACAAGGAGATACTACATGACACACTGACTATATCATCAGTACTACATTTAGAGACATGGGTCTGCTCACTGACTTTCTTCATTGGTTGCAAGATAAGAGGAAAGAGCAACTCAGGAAAAAATACCAATGAATATTTACTGGTACATCATTGAAGATACCATAGGAGGCTACCATTATTATCTATCATATCATCATTTCTTCCACCATCATTATCAAATATTTGTTAAACCTCCAAAGAATGTGTGGGCCTGTACCTGATGGCTGAGAGTACCATAGAGTCATAAGCAAAGAAAATTGTTTGTATATCTTATGCAAGGTTAATTGGTGGGTTACAGCGTCTGTCATTCGAGAACAATACTTAGATCCATTCCAATGTAACTGGCCAAATTTCTTTGTGATCCAAAGACCAAGTTGAAATATCTGAGCCTATACCTTCCAGTAGACGTGTTTCTACAACAGTGATCAGAATTTTACTAATATATTAAAATATGTACAAATAAATTTGTTACCCACATTCTAGGTCTTAGTTTTTTTGGAACTTCTCCAAACATGGGTGTTTCTCAAATATTTGATATATTGATGCTTTCTGTTTTTCTTTCTAATCATTACGTGAAGATGCTCGGCTGGATTTTGATCACCTTGACATTCATCGCTGTCCTTATCTCTCGCTGTTTGATGAGGTGCTGCTCGCCCCTCACCTCTCTGCAGCATTGCTACTGGACGAACCACCTCCAAAATGAGAGAGAGCTCTTTGAAGAAGCTGCAAAGCAGCACTCCCGGCTCCTCATCTCGCAGCGCATAGAGAAACTGTTTGGTTTTGCTCCTGGGAGTGAAGATGTCAAACATGTCCGCATTCCTTCATGTCAGGACTGGAGAGAGATTTCAGCACCCAGTTTTCTAGGCATAGGTGATGACTTGCAAGGCCACTATAGCATCCTTGGAGATAGGGTGGTTGAGGAAAACGAGGAAGATCGGTCAGAGGGTATTGAATTAAAGCCTTGATTATAAAGCACATCTCACAATTCAGGTTGCTTAACATATTTGATTTTACAATGATGAAGTTTCAACGTAATCTCTTCATATTTTCTCCTTCTTTGATATTTGTTACATAGCTCCATCCAAAATGCCACTTCCAAAATCAATTTATCTGATAATTGTCCCAATCTCTCCCTCTTTGAAATTTCACTGATTGGTAATGGCTACAATATCATATTGGCCTAAGAAAAAACAACTGAGAATTTGAAGTTTTATTGACATCTGTATCTTGGTTCTTTTACTTAGTAGATATGTTAAAATTAATATTCCGGGTGCCATTTTGTCACGTGTACATAGTAGCTACCTCGTAGAGCTGTTGTGATAATACAAACTAAGTGTTCAGCACAATGCCTTTCGTAAGTTCTATTAAAATCACTTTATCTCTTCTTCTTTGTGTTCGGTGTCTTCTATCATTTTTTTTCCTACTTGTAATTCTGATTATCTCTATTTGTACCTCCGCATAATATCCAAGAACATTTAAGTTTGTTTCTTTTGGAAGAAAAAAAAATCACTGAATTTGATTCTGAGTTTTCTCTAAAGACATTTATCTCAACTCCATTTTAAAAGATCTTTTTTCAAACGAGCAAGGTAATCTATTCCAGTTTGTACACTAAATCTATACTCAGTATTAATGTGGTATTACAGAAGGACATTAAAGACAAAACAGAAGTGTGCTGTTGAAGGCAACCAAAATCATAGTTTCAGTCTGGTATAAATGAACTGTGTGATTATGGAGGGGCACATCCACTTGGTCCTGTAAGTTCTCCTCCAGCTCTAAAATTTCATGGCTGTATTTATCTGAGAATTTTAGAAATTCCTTTCTGCAGGGAAATAGTAGTTAAATGAACACCTTACATCCTGCTCAGAATCAGGTTATTAATTGTCAGGAACTATACCACAGTAAAGACTCCTCAATAAGATTTCAATTTATAGCAAAATCAAAGAACGTACAACGCTTTGTAGTACATAATCAAGAAGAAGATTAATAGTTGTTTACACCCGGACACCAGGTGACTTTGTTTCTATTAGTTTCTGAAACCCTTTTTATATCACATTCTTTCAAACTGACATATACAGGTTATGTTTTGAGCCAACTGAACATGATCTTCCACTGTAGCTTTCTGGCCAAGGATTTTAAGTATACCTTGGCTCTTCTACATGTTTTCAAAGTATTTTATAGCATCCATGTGAACATTTAAAGGGTAGTACACATCCTTGTGATGTGTGTTATATAGTGTATATTACACATTTCACATCAAATACATTGAATTCATTTTTTGTCTATTCTTTTATTACACAGGCAGTTAGACAAAACTTTTCTATTTAGAACATGTCATTTCCTCCCCTTTATGTTTAATGGATTTATGTAATTATATAACATATAATTAAAATCAATTATGTGCTGATACTATCTTATATTTTGCTACCAAATGCTTTTGGCTACCACATCAAATTCTGTGGCTTGGCAAATAGAGACTTGCATATATCTTGAGTTTAATTTTGTCAGTTCCTTCATTTCCCCTCTACAATCTAAGTTGCCTCTTTCCAGAGGGAGAAAGAAAAGCCCAAGGTCAAGATGCATTCCTTTTTGTTTACAGAATCACTTATATTCTGTCATCCTCCTTTTCTGTTCTCAGTCTTGGCTCTCATTAACAAACACCCATAATATGTGATTGTAATAATAACTAACAATATGATTTCACTATGTGTTTTCATTCTCTGGTTCGTAGTACAGAAGGAAATCACATTGACTGACCCTTCAGTTTGAAGTGGCATAGCCAACCCAAGACCTTTTGAATGCAGGACTAGGTGGCTACTTGCCACCTAGAAAATATAATGTATAGAGATAAAACTTTAGTTTATAAATAAAGTCTACCAAAATGTAGTACTGGTCAACAAAGAACAGATCTTGGAAGGCAGAGGAAATTAGACAGGTCTGCACCTGGTTTCTTGTGCTGACAGGTTGTGAATCCATAAATATGACCCCTCTATTGAAAAGTAATGGATGGTATCTCCAGGGAAGCAAAATATATTACCTCTGACCTGAATTATTTTCCCATACTAACCACCAAAGACAATTTTTAATCTCAGTAAAACAGGTTTTAAGAAAATAGTTTGGCTTCCTCTGCTGCCACCCACTGGCCAAGACACGTATCTGCAGACCCATCTGTAGAAGGGGATGATAGTTAATGACAGTAAAAACAATATGGAGCTAACTATACTCTAGCTACTTTCAACAGAGTGAAAAATAAAGTCACACATTAAAAATAATTTTCTTAAATGGTATTAAATAATGTAGGGAATGTTAAAGAATTCTGTAAAGTTCTAGGCCTATGAAATATTGTCCTATTTATATAATCATATTGTTAGATAAATGATGAATCATGAGTTGTATTGGAATATAAGACTATCTAACATCGATGAAGCAAGTTCCTCCATTTTTTCATGAAGTAATTGAGACAGAGAGAAGCAATGTGCCAAAGGTCACTTACATGTAAGTTATGAAGTTTGAATCCAGCACTGGAATGACTTCTGAGCCTGCACTACATGTCTCTGTGCTAGACTATAGCAATGGAGGCAGCTTACCAACCTTCCAGGGCCTTATAGGTGTTAGGAGGGTTCTCCTCATATTCCTGTCAATGAATAACTGGAACTCTGACAAGGAGGTGCCTTATCACATGAGTCCCGCTACCCACCTGAAATGTACCTGCATACAGAAGGGCCCATTTTCAAGGCATAGTGCTTCTTAGCAAACCAACTTTTCTCACTGGAGCATAATTTTTGGACCCAATCTACCCAAGAACTGATTTCATTAGCCACAGACTAACAGCAAGCCTGCTTTGGAGTTTCAAGTGTTCTCTTTCTTATGCAGGGCGCTGGCAAGATACTGCTATAAATTGTGAGTCTGTTTTTGGTGGACCATAGTTATGAAGGGCCAACACAGGGATCAGGAAAACACAATCAGTAACTGTTCATCTTGTACAAACCTGTGTCTTGATGTATCTTGGGAAAGATCCAGTCCACCACTGTGAGCTTTGAAGACAGAGGAAATAACAAGCTGAGGAATAAGCCCAGACCCTAGAAACTAGAAAAGGCAAGGAAATGGACTCTCTAAAAGCCCGAGGAGGTGCACAGCCCTGCTGACACCTTTATTACCCACAGAACAGTAAGAACTATACTCAGGAGTTTCAGAAAGTTCTAGGAAGCATGAAATTAAGAGATACTTTTATTTTATTGCAAGATTTTTAAAAATCCATGGAATTTTCTCTGTCCTTAATGTGCTATACATTGTGAATTAATACTATAACTAGTACTCCAACAGTATTTTTCACTTTGTGTTGCTATGTGAGGGCAAACTGTTGAAATCTTTACTTAATATATAGTAAACTGATCTTCTGTATATAAAGAGAATTGAAAATGAATCTTGATGTGAAGCAAGGGGAGAGGGAGTGGGAAAGGGGAGGGTTGCGGGTGGGGGGGGAAGTTATGGGGGGGGAAGCCATTGTAATCTATAAGCTGTATTTTGGAAATTTATATTCTTTAAATAAAAGCGTTATAAAAAAAAAGAATTTTTTTCATAATGTGTTTTCTCTGAGCTTTCTGAGGACCCCTTGCATACTGTTCTTAGAGTTATAAAACTATGATAAACTTGCATGATTATAAGTCACTAAATTTGTGGTCATTTCTTAGAGACAATAGGACATTAATAAATATACCAATACATATCATGAGCTCATGAACCTGCAAGCTTGTCAGTAATACCCTTTGGATTAAGACCTCTTCAAGGTCACTTCTAGCACAACATCCTGTGATTCTATATGTGCTATGCTCTTCCCTAAGCAAAATTTTTGCCCTAGGAAAATAAATCTATAAGATAGTATTTTATAAACAAAATGTAGTGTGTTTTAAGTTTTAAAGCGTATTGAGGGGCCGGTGCTGTGGCTCACTTGGCTAATCCACCTGCGGCGCTGGCACCTCAGGTTTTAGTCCCAGTTGGGGCACCGGATTCTGTCCCGGTTGTTCCTCTTCCAGTCCGGCTCTCTGCTGTGGCCCGGGAGGGCAGTGGAAGATGGCCCAAGTGCTTGGGCCCTGCACCTGCATAGGAGACCAGGAAGAAACACCTGGCTCCTGGCTTCAAATAGGTGCAGCGCGCTGGCCGTAGTGGCCATTTGGGGAGTGAACCAAGAGAAGGAAGACCTCTCTCTCTCTCTCTCTCTCACTGTCTAACTCTGCCTGTCAAAAGAAAGTGTATTAAAGTGCAGAAAGAATAGCTGAATATAAACTTTCTTATAGCTGTTTCTTTTTAGGCTACAAATAAAATACTTGAATACATTTTTCTTGTATAGTTGCTAGCTAGTGGCATCAATAACTGTATACTATAAACTGTTTATTCTTTATTCTTTTAAGATTTACCTATTTGAAAAGCAGAGTTACAGAGAGAGTGGGAGAGACACACAGAAGAGTTCTTGATCCTATGGTTCACTCCCTAAATGGCCACAAGGTCAGGGCTTGGCCAGGCCAAAGCCAGGAACTTGGAACTCCATCTGGGTTTCCCACATGGGTGCAGGGGCTCGAGCATTCAGGTCATCTTCTATTGCTTTCCCAGGCCCATTATCAGGGAGCTAGATCAAAAGCAGAGCAGTTGGGACTCAAATAGGCACTCATATGGGATGCTGGAGTCATAGGCAGCAGGTTAATCCACTGCACAACACCGATGTAGATATTTTTTAGCATTTAAAATGTGGAAAAGTGAATGTCAAAACAAACAAAATAGGAAACTGGATTTATGTGTGCTTTACTAATTTATAGATTTCATAAATTCAGAGTAGTAGGCCTATTAGATAAGCTTATGCTTGTCATTCTTTCACCTTAAGGTGATTTGAATTTGATAAAGATGCCTAAAAAATAGTATGTTTAGTCCAATGATAATGTGGCAGAGCTTATGAGGTCTGATGAGAAAGGTTTATATTTTGTAGGGAAGATAAAAACAAACGCAAAAACCACCTAAGCTATTACTGGCAGAGCTAGAACAATAATTTAGTGTGTAATTCCATACTGTCCCCCATTGGAGTGCCTGGCATTTTGAGCTTCCTCTCAGATATTTTGTGGGGAGTGCAGGGGTGGGGCATTTCTTCCCTTCCAAAGCTCTCTGATGGTATTCCCCCAGCATGGGGAGTCCTGGGTGCCCCAATTAGAGTTGCCAACTCCCATATACATAGCTCCAGAGCTGGAGGGTCCTTATTAGAGTACCGTGGAAACCAGAATTATATTATTCCAATAGAAATCACAGAGCCATGATATTGTGTATAATAACAGTGTTGCTATTTTTTAAATGATGATGAGAGGTACAAAGTTAAACAGGAATAGTGCATTTGACAACAAAGAACATGAAGAGATGATTCTTAACTTGAATGTGAAGACTGCATGGACCTTACAGAGAATCTATGCACATTGATTAACAATAAGCAAATGCATAACTACTTTATTAAATTTATTCTAAATCTTTTTTATTACACTTACATGGATCTAGGATTTTTTAAAAAGGGTTCTTAATGAAGTAAAATAGTTCATTTAGAAATGACCTCACAAAAAATATTTGCCATTGGAATCACACATATCTTAGGAGAAGCTCTGACTTAACCCTTTACCACATTTTCCCAAATTGGTGATTTACATTTTAATTCTCATATTCATTTCCCTCCATACATTTTAAGTCATTTATACTGCATTTCACTAACCCTATCCTCTTCCAAATCTCTCTTGCTCCTTCATTTTCTCTTTTGTCCCCAACCAGTTCCTTTTATTCTAAAGCAGAGGCTAGAGAGACAGACAGACAGACAAAAAGATGGAGAAAGGAAAGATCAAAATGGCCAAAATGGGAGAAAAGGAACACGTACACACTGTTTCTTGTCCGCTAACCTCATAGTTTGTCCTTAAATGCAAGATAATATTGGAAATGCCCCCACTTAAAATTCGTGTTGGCCTTCCTTTGTTTTTGCTCAGAAATGAGGACCCACTTGTTATATGATTCAACATTAATATCAAGGCTGTTAAGAGTAGCAACTCCACTCATGGAAATATTCTTTTGGCTCTAACACCTTGGGTCAGAGAAATTAACTGCTAACTTTAAAGTCTAGTTCCATAAAACTGTTTCCAATCTAAGGATATCTTGAAGAACCACAGGCTTTTATATCTGGAAACAATCTCAGAGATCATTTTTACACAGTTTCTCGATTATATAGATGAGAAAGCTGGGACCCAGAAAAGTTGTTACTAAAATCTATATTGTAAATTAATTGCAAAACAGACCTACAACCTTGTATTAAAAACCTCTAATCCAGTACTTTTACATTCATTTATTCAGCAAGTGAATATTTTCTAGGTAACTACTCTGCTTTAGGGATTACCATCTAAGCTAAAATACAACTGTGACAATGATCCTTGCCCTCACAGCACTTAAATTCTACAAGAGGGAGAGACAGCATACACATAACAAATTCTAGTATAATGCTACAGTGGAAAAATAGGCTAGGGTAAAGGGGATGGGGAGTACTGAGAATTATTTGTAATTCTAAATTTTAAATAGGGTTGTGCAGCCTCATTGAAAAAGTGACATCTGAGGAAAGTCTTGAAGGATATGAGGAATGAACCATGTGAGTATGGTAAGAGCATTCTAGGTAGAGGGGACAGCCTATGCAAAGAACTTAGGAGGAGAATTTGCTTTGCATTTTTGAGGAATGGGAAAGACAGTGTGGCTGGAGCAGAGAACAGGCATCAGAGAGGGAGAGAAAATGTCAGACAGGGAGCAGGAGCTGCAGGGTCTGAGGGTTAGGAGCCAGATTCTACAGGGCCTGTATTGTAAAGACATGGGCCTTTCATCTGAGATTGGAGTTGGGAGGGGAGGAATTATGAGCAAAGGAGTGACAAGATCTGATTTAACAGTAACAGGATCACTTCCATTGCTGTTTTGCGTCAGCATAGATGGACAGAAAAGGGTACAAATGAGGTGTTAAACCAGAAGATATTAGGGCAGGCGTTCAGCCTGGAGGTTAAAACTCTGGTTAAGATACCAGTGTCTCATATCAGAGTACCCGAGTTCTATACCCAGCTCTGGCTCCTCACTCCAGCTTCCTAGTAATGCACACCCTGAGAGGCAGTGGTGATGGCTCAAGTAAATGGGCTTCTTCACTCATGTGGGAGACCTGGATTGAGTTCCTGGCTCCTGGCTTCAGCTGCAGCTGGGGGCCTTATAGGCATTTGAGGAGTGAACCAGCAGATGAGAGCTCTGTCTTCTTACCTCTCAAATAAATAGAAAAGTCAAATTAAAAAGATGCCCAGGGGCTGGAGCTGTGGCTCAGTAGGTTAAGCCTCCCACTTGCGGCACTAGGACCCCGAGTCTTGGCTGCTACACTTCTGATCCAGAGCCCTGCTGATAGCCTGGGAAAGCAGTGGAAGATGGCCCAAATGCTTGGGCCCCTGCACCCACATGGGAGACCTGGGAGAAGCTCCCGGCTCCTAGCTTTGGATTGGCCCAGCTCCGCCATTATGACCATTTGGAGAGTGAACCAGAGGATGAACCTCTCTACCTCTCTCTGTCTCTGCCTTTCTGACTGTAACTCTGCCTCTCAAATAAATAAATCTTAAAAAAAAAAAAAAAGCCCAGATGGTGTTACTGAAATTCACCACCTAATTGCTCTTTTTTACAACCCATATGAAATCCTAACAGCTCTATCTTCAAAATATATTCAGAATTCGATGACTACCGCACTACTATTATTGCTGCTCCAGTCCACTTCACCATTCCTTTGCACAAATTATTGCTATAATTAGTCTCTACACTTCCAGATTCTGTCTCCCTTAAGTAAATTTTCATCACAATAACCAGTGTTGTCCCCAAAGTATGAAAATAGGGTCAGATTATCAGTCTTTTGTTTCAACATTACAGTGATCTGATGTAAAACAAAGGGATACTGGAGTCACAGGGGCTGCTTAATCCTCTGTGTCACAAAGCCGCCGGCCCCTAGAGCTTTCATGATTAAGGAGCTTCTTATTCGAAAAGTGTTTCTCATATCAAATGAGTGAAACCAGCTTTAATACAGAAAACAAAATTTTTTTTTGACTTAACATCATAATGTAATTAACACAGGTTCCTTTATTATAAACAAAAGTACAAATCTAAAAAGTTAAAAAAATGTTCATCTGGGGCCTTTGGGGCCTGCATTGTGATGTAGCAGGCATAGCCACTTCCTGCATCACTGGGATCCTATATAGGCACTGTTTGGAGACCTGGCTGGTCCACATCCGATCCAGCTCCCTGTTACTGCACCTGGGAAAGCAGCAGCAGATGGCCCTTGCATCCACGTGGGAGACCCAGAGAAGCGCCTGGCTTTGATCAGGCCCGTTGCTGATTGCTGTGGCCATTTGGGGAGTGAACCAGTGGATGGAAGATTTCTCTGTCTCTCGCCCTCTCCTGTAACTCTTTCAAGTAAATAAATCTTTAAGAAAAATTAGTCTAAAACGTATTGCTTATTTAGCCACGTTCTTAGCTTTTGCCATTATGGTTCTGACAATCTTTGAAATTCCTTCAATGAACAGATGACAGGCGTATATACTTTATTTTAGTACGTGCCTTAAATGTATACATTTTGTGTATGCATCTACTTTGCTATTTACATTGTTTGTTCTGAGAAGGGATTATCACCAAGCCCAAGGTACCGAACGCCATCAAAATGTACTGACATCTACATCTCCTTCACGGACGCACAGAACTCATCAGACATTTTAGGTCTACGCTCAGTGGCGCTGACTTCACAAAAGGCAGGCTGGAGACCTCGGGCCCAGCGGCAGCTTTCTCCGGGGTCCCCTCGACTTAGCACAGGGCCGACCCTCCGGACTCGCCGGCGCGGACGCCAGCTCGGCTCAGCAGACCCGACACTGGCCCCTGCCGCTCGCCCGACTCCCGTGGGCTGTGGGGCAACATGCAGTCCAAGAAAAGCCCCAACCCACGCGCACCCCACCACCAGCCGACACCACAGGGCTCGTCGCCCACGACTCCCTAGTCGGGCGCTCGCGTCACCGCCCCGCCCAGGCGCGCGAGGCCGGCCGCCAGCCCGGACGCATCGGGCGAGGACGCCAGGCTCAGGGGCTTTTCAAGCTCCGGCCCTACCACACCCTGGCTGTTCTTGGCGAATGCCTGACCGGAAGGTCCAAAGTCCCAGCAGATCCCGAGCTGACGTGAGGCAGGCGGCAAAGCGGTGCCCTACCGGAGTAGGCAGATTAAATCGAACGCCGATTTGGGGAGCAAACCGAGGCCGGCTCGGGGCGGGAAGCTCAGCTGGCCCGGCCTGGCTGTGGGCCCCAGGCGTCCCAGGCTGGGGCTCTGCGCCTGCGCTCGCCCGGCTGCCGCCTGCTCTCCCTGCTCGGCCGCGCTGTCGCCTGCAGCGCGCCGCCTGGGTGTTTGTGAGATCCATGGGCGGCCGCCGCGAGAGCCAGGATGACAGATTACGGCGAGGAACAGCGTAACGAGCTGGAGGCCCTGGAATCCATCTACCCTGACTCCTTCACAGGTGACTTTCGCGGCCGGGATCCCGAGGTGGAGTGCGGGCGGGCAGCCCTGGGCCTCCCGGGCTGGGGTGGAGAAAGGGACGGCGCGGTGGCGCGGTGGCGCGGGCGCCTCGCCCGCCGCTCTCTGCAAGTTCTTCAGTTCTCAGTGAGTCAACAGCTGTTTCGCCCTCCCCGTTGGTTCCCTGCAGTGTGCAAGTCCGGGTGACACCGGTGAGGGCCCGCAGGGTGTCGGGCCTGGATTTGAGTCCCGAACACTTGGTTGTTGTGTAACCCTCGGCAACCTCAGATTTGGTGGAATACACGAAAAGACGGTGCCCCGGATCAGTTTTCCAGGCACCGCGAGGGTGTTCGTTTCCACGTAGTCCCCTGTATTGAAGTAGCGCTGTTTTTCAAGCGATGGTGTTTTAGAGTTGGTGTGTGCGCTTCGCAGTTCCCCAGAATCAGTTTTGGGAATCGCGTGGTCCCTGAAGTCTGTCGGCTTTCTGCTTTTTAAAAATAGATGTCCTAGCTTTCTGCAGAGTGCCTGTTGAATGGTGTGGCCCACATTTCAGTTCCACTGTGGATTCATCCGTTGGTAACCTGGAAGGGAGAGTAGGAGCCGCCTGGCCTGGGACGCCTCCCGCCACCAGCAAGGGGATGGAGGCTCAGGAAAAGTAAGCGGCTGTTCTGGGTCTTCCAGCGAGACTAGCCCTGGGAGTTAGGTCCGGAAATCTTCCCTCTTCTTTCACTTTCCAGACGGGGGACTTGGGCTGCTGCCCTAGCTGAGATGGCAAGGACCTGATTACTTGGTGGATTGGCTGTCTAACGTAAAACATTGATGAGAAGTTCATCTGGTGTATTTTTAAGATTTTTTTTTTTATGTTAAGCCATGCTTCTGGTGATTCTGAAAATGCTACACGGTAACTGCATTCATGTCACTTATCTGAGATTTATGAAGCAGTCTAATAAATCCTGTATGAGTGTGTAGACCTTAGCTTTGTAGGATGTAGGTTCCCTTCCGTTCCTTTGAGTGTAGTCCCTCTTTGTTAGAATTCACAGTGTAAATTATGTTGCTTTACCTCGTGCAGTAGTCCTCCTCCTTTTGCTAGTTTTTTCTTGGCTCCACCTCTTGTCCACTGCTTGCACCAGTAGCAGATTTTGTTCTGCTTTGCCAACAGGCAGATGTCTCTCAGTTATCCCGATGGAACGCCAGTCCTGTTCGCACTCTCTCTGACCTGCGGTACAGCTGTGCTGTGAGGATGTTTTGGGCATGAGTGAAGAGGGGTTTGAGAGTGTCATTAACTGCATGAGTGTGTATGAAGTCTGGCTCCGTTTTCTGTCCTTGCTTCTTTGTCAATGTTTAAATAAATAAATCGATTGTAGGGCCTGTTGTTGGTTGTGTTCTTAATCATGATGATTGATTATTTCTTTTACTTTGGAATTACAGCAGGTATGGACGCTGTAGGCACAGTCAGGAAGGCAGAGGATACGCTATTCTTTTCATCTCTTTGGACGTAATGTATCTCTGATATAAGCATTTAAAAAAGTGCTGCATTTTAAACCCTCACACAGGCTTGTGAGTGTTTTAAATTGCACAGGGTGCTGGCAGCCCTGGTGTAGTTCAGCATGTGAAATTCTTGTCAGATACACATATGCTTTGAGCATTCTGACCTGGGGTATAAAGGATAGTTTTTGCAGTATTCTGCAGTAACTCATGAGCCCATCCATCTGTAATTCCTGGTAGCGTCCCTACCAGCTTTGCAAAAAATTCAATTGAGATGTCTTGATTTCCAGTTCTTAGGGAACTTTGCCTTACTTGTGATTATGTTCATTAAAACACTTATTCAGGGAAAAGGCAAAGGAAAAGGACTTTGAAATGAGATGTTTCTGTGTTTAGTTGTTGGAAATCTTGGGGATTTGCCAGGTTTGCTGTTTTATAGCCCTTTATGTTTCCATACTTTAGTATTTTCATGCCAGGTTTAAGAAAGAGAGCTTGCTTGTGTCAGTTTGCCGAAGGATGCTAATTGGTAGTTTTCTAACTTCATTTCCAGCCACAGTTCTGGGTTTGGTGTCTGCTCACTGTTACTGTTGAAGGATGTCGTATACTTTTTTTTTTAATGAATGACTGAATGCTTGACAAAAAAATCATTTGTTGAGTACATGGCACCCACGTAAATGCTGAAGAGTCAGTCTATCAATCTTTGCCTAATCTCAGAATTGCTTGACTGTTTGCAAAGAACTCTTGGTCCAATATTGCATTTTTGTGAATTATAACAAATCATGATATAATTTCTTCTTTTTGCCTATTCTGTTTCTTGATTATATGTTAATCCAACCATCCTAACAAATAGCCTTAAAACTATTAACGAACTCTCCTGACACCACATTCTCCTTCAGTAGTGCTTCGCTTAACAAGGTCCTGCTAAGGTAATGGAACCTGGTTGTTTTCATTTCTGTATCAAAATCACTGCCTGTGGGCATTTTGTTGAAACAAATTGGTGGCATCTGGTTAACCATAGCCACATTCCTTTAATTCTGTTTGCTTTACAAAGAGGGGTACATGGTCCTCTATTTGCTGTATCTGTACCTCTATGTAACAGCTGTTTAAAGTTGTAATCGCATTCTTGGAGGAGGAAGTCATATTGTAAAAGCAGTTTTTCTAAAACAGTACTATTTTAAAAAAAAATTTTTTTTTTGACAGGCAGAGTGGACAGTGAGAGAGAAAGACAGAGAGAAAGGTCTTCCTTTGCTGTTGGTTCACCCTCCAATGGCCGCCACGGCCGGCACACCGCACTGATCCGAAGGCTGGAGCCAGGTGCTTCTCCTGGTCTCCCCATGGGGTGCAGGGCCCAAGCACTTGGGCCATCCTCCACTGCACTCCCGGGCCACAGCAGAGAGCTGGCCTGGAAGAGGGGCAACCAGACAGAATCCGGCGCCCCAACCGGGACTAGAACCCGGTGTGCCGGTGCTGCAGGTGGAGGATTAGCCTATTGAGCCGAGGCGCCGGCCTAAAACAGTACTATTTTTAAGGACAAACATTCCCTAATGACCAAAGGAATTAATTAATTAATTAACATTTTTAAAGATATATTTATTTAAAAGAGTTACACAGAAAGAGAGAGAGAGGTTTTCCATCCACTGGTTCACTCCCCAGTTGGCCACAATGGCCGGAGTTGTGCAGATCGGAAGCCAGGAGCCAGGAACTTCCTCCTGGTCCTCCCACACAGGTGCAGGAACCCAAGGACTTGGGCCATCTTCTACTGCTTTCCCCGGCCATATCAGAGAGCTGGATCGGAAGTAGAGCAGCTGGGTCTCGAACCGGCACCCATATGGCATGCCAGCACTGCAGGCGGTGGCTTTACCCGCTATGACACAGCACCAGCCCCCAAAGGAATTTATTTTAATATAAGCTCTCTAGTTCTTTATGAAAACTTAAGATCGTTTGGATATCCCTTTCGAGTACTTTTTGGCACTGTTGCGTCCATTTTTTTTTTCTTTTTTGACAAAATCCTTAGTTCTGTTTCATCATGATCTGTCCTTATATTGCCTGACATCTCTTCTGCTCTTCCATTAGTTCCTTTCACTATGTCCAGTAGCCTTACTCTTTTTCTCAAAAGCGTTTTGATTCACTCATAATGGTGGATGTCTGGTGTTTTTAGTGGAGACATCTTTTCTCTGCTTACCCCAGCTCCCAGTAATGCACTGGAAAGGGATTATTCCTTCAGAACTCAGGAATCATTCATTGTTTCAAACCCATTATATAACAACTTTCTAATCCTCATTTTAGTTATCACTCAATTTTGTACTTGTCTCAGCTATGACAGAAAATCTTAACTCACATTGATATGTTAGAAAAGTAAAATTTTGTTGCCCTTGCACATAAAAAAGAGTTCTGACAGCTTTAGTCTGAAAGTTCCTCAGGGACCAGGCATCTTCTGAGTGAGCTCTCTGTCGTCCCTAAGATGTGGTCTCCCATTCACGGTCGAGATGGCAGCAGCATCCCATTTCTAGGCAGTGTGATACATGAAGGAATGAAGAAAAAAAGTGAAAGCAGTTTCTTTACGAACTTTGTTGGAAACTGCCAACGGAGGTATCTGCTTTCATCTTGGGAGCTGGCACTTAGTCCTTTGTTTAGGGCTAGCTGGAGTGGGAGTTGGGAGATGGTTTTTATTCTGCTCAGTGAAGGGAAGGGTGGGTTTGGGGGCACTATTAACAGTTTTCCCAGCTTTTTTTTTCCCTAGTTCACAGGTTTTTTTCTGTCGGCAGGATAGCGTAGTATCCTTGAGCAAATTTCATGATCTTTCCAAGCCCCAGTTTCCATATCTGTTTAATGAGAAATAAAATAATTGTACATAATTTGTAACTATTACACAGATATAGGGTGTTCTAGAAATCTACCATCTTAGTTGTTAATTCTTCTAATGTGGCTTCATAATTCCTCGTCTTTGCCAAATGTTAGTTTTGATTTTCAGTTTATTCAGTTGCTTATGGGCATAGCCACAATATGGAAATAGCATCTAAAATTTATTTTGTTATTTAAATATTTAATATGTACTTATTTATTTGAAATGACAGGGAGAGATGTGTGGCAGGGGAGGGGGAGAAAGAGAGAGAATGAGAGATCAATCTTCTATCTACTAGTTCTCTCTCAAATGACCTCAATGATTAGGAATGGGCCAGGCCAAAGCCGATATCCTGGAATTCCATCCAGGCCCTCCACATGGGTGATAGAGGCCCAAGTATGTGCGCCGTTTTCCACTGCTTTTCCAGGTATATTCAAGGAACCTGGATTGGAAACAGAGCAGTTGGGTGGCATTGTATGTGGTGGCTTAACCCAGTGTGCTACAACACCAGCCCTATCTAAAATTTTGACCTCCAAACTTCCTCCTGTCTATGACCTTTGTGGCTCTGCTGCTCTTTTTCTTTTTCTTTTATTATTTTATTTATTTGAAAGACAGAGTTACAGAGAGGTAGAGACAGAGAGAGAGGTCTCCCATCCGCTGGTTCACTCCCCAGATGGCTGCAACAGCCAGAGCTGCGCTGATCCAAAGCCAGCAGCCAGGAGCCAGGAGCTTCTTCCAGGTCTCCCACACAGGTGCAGGAGCCCAAGGATTTGGGCCATCTTCTACTGCTTTCCCAGGCCATAGCAGAGAGCTGGATCAGAAGAGGAGCAGCCGGGACTAGAACCAGCACCCAAATGGGATGCTGGCGCTTCAGGCCAGGGCTTTAACCCGCTGCGCCACAGCGCTGGCCCCCTCTGCTGCTCTTTTCTTTACATGCTTTTACATGCTTCTCATTGTGCTTTCTCAGGGCTTGATAGTTCATGAGCTTTTTGATCCATCTGCCTCCCTATTCTAAATGGCTCCCAGTCAGGCAGTTCTTTGATACTGTTGGTAATATCCTCATGTTTTTTGTGTTTCCTCATTTGCCCCAAATTTACATGCATTTTTAGAGTTCAGTCTATTAGGAAATAGATATCTGATAGGGAGAAGGGACATTCTGAATTGTTTTGGAGAACTTAGAGGTGATGAGGAGTTAACAAGTGAGTGAGACTGGGTAAAGGGTATTCAAGTAGGCCGCACAGCCTGTGCGGAAGCAGGTCTTTGAGGAATTGTATTTAAAGGACCGATGGCTTGGTATTGCTAGACATGGCTTGAGAAATTATATTCGTGGAAAATGAGACCTGACAAATTAGCAGGGGCCAGATCACAGGGGTCCTTGTCAGGGATTTAGATGGAATCTTACAGGGCAATAGTTCATTGCCAAGTTTTCCCCCTATATAGAGCCATAAAGTATTCAGTGCACACTGCAGATCATGCCCTGTTAGATCCAGATCATGATAGTTGGGGTGTTTTTGCAAATAAAATGGGCTTTAGGTTATGCAAATATTAAAGTGTGTGGCTATGGCTCCATCACTTTATTGCACTGTGTACAGGTAGAAAACTGGGACTGGTGGCTGATTATGTGATAAAGTCTGCTTTCTAGAAGCCTGAGACAGGAAACAGTGGGTAGAAATGGGGTGGGATGGGATGAATCACCCTCTCCCTCTTGGAACTCGCCCCTCAGTTTTCATAACACTTGTCTCTTGAGTTTGTTATTACCTCCCCTGGCTGCTGCTTTTAATCTCTGACAAGTTCTTCCTCTTACTTTGTTCTTCAAATTGAGGGTTCTTTACAAAATCGGTACTGGCTTTTATTTCTTTGTACTACATTTTCTCTTTTGTGATCTAATTTAGTTGAGTGGTTTTAACTCTCACCTTTCTGTAGATCATCCTCAACTGAATTAAAGTTCTCTTTAGCTGTGTTAGCTTGTTTTATTTTATATTATTTTTAAAGATTTATTTATTTACTTGAAAGGCAGAGTTACAGAAAGAGAAGAGACCTGCAGGCTTCAGCCTGGCCCAGTGCTGGTCATTGCAACCATCTAGGGAGTGAACTAGTGGATAGATCTCTGTCTCTCCCTCTCTCTCTGTAACTGACTGTTTTAAAGGAGAAGAAGAAGAATGAAACACATCAAATATATTTTACACACATTTGTTAAAAAATATAGAAGGCTAATCATATTGAGGAAACTTTGTTACACTGGCCTGTGGCATAGGTCTGCCTAAGACCTGTTAGAATATGAGTCTAATGATTCTTTTATCTTTCTGGCAAGCATCTTTCTAGTAATCAGAGGTGATCATTATTGCTTCAAACACCTTAAACTTCAATTAAAATGATGTTACTTGTATTGAATGTATTATTGATAATATATATTTCTATGGCAGCTTCAGAAAGTTCCAGGTAGCAAAGGTCGAGTAGTTTCCACGGTGACTTCTTCAGTGATCCCTTTCATTTCAGAAAGGGTCTTCAGAGCTACTGCTGCCAGTTGCCAGTGCTTACCAGGCGTGGAATAAGGCAAAGGCTTTTCTCATAGGCTTAGCAGCCATCCTGTATCTTGAAGTTTTTGTTTTTCCTTTTTTTTTTTTTTTAAATAATTCAGATGGTTCTGGAAGCAGGTTTCTTTGTTATTTTTCTCCTTTCATGTTATTAGCTTAGTCCTTTCTTTGAGCTGTTTTTATTGAATTTCTAGATACCACCAGGTAGTGATCTGGGAGGTCACATAGAGGTTTTATAGTGTTATTGAGGCAGAATAGAGGTTAAACAAAGATACAGTATTAGATATCAGGGTATAAATGGTATATAAAGCTTCTTCATTTATGTGAGTGCTGATTCACATGTCTTGCTTAATTGCATGCAATATGATATTTAGATTCATAGCTATTTCATTTTATAGTTCTGTGAAAGATGGTAGCAGCTTAGTAAATATTTATGAAAAATGAAGTTTGGCTCCAGAAACACTGTAAGAGAAAGGGGGAGAGAAAGAATGAAAGAGAGTGAGGGAGGGAGAGAGAGCGAGTGAGCCCACAAGAAGCACAGAAGTGTAATAAATCCATATTTACTGTTTATTATGGAGATTCTGAGTTACACCACAGATTAAATGAGGATACTTAAAAAATTCCATTGTGGAAAATGGAATTAAAAGGTAAATTAATTTTGGAGCAAAGAATTTAGAAATCTATGCATAATTTTTCATAATATATAATTTCTGTTAATTTTCTGAAGATCATTCATATAAGTACAAAAAGTGATAACATGAATATCAATCAGTTTCTGATGAGAAGTGTCAAACTCTGCCTACCATTCCATTTGGGATGTTTTGAGAATGTAATTTTCCTTGTATAGATGGAGGTTTTGGAATAAACAGTAAACTACCTACTTTAATTCATTTGGCAAAATGCCAAGAGTGTCATCTACAATAGGTATTTCCTTCCAGAATAAAGACAGTTCTCAATTTAAATAGAAAGTTGTTGGATGCTTTATAATTGCAATGTTCTGTTCAATCTGTATTTTTTTTATTACTGGTCTTTTTTTTAAAATTTATTTTGTTTAAGGAATACAATTCATGCATTTAATATATACAGATTTGGGAACATGATCCCCCCCCCCCCCCATACTCCCACCTTTCTTCCTCTTCCCTCTAACTTTCCCATTCTGATATTTTACAGAGATCAATTTTCAGTTAATTTTTGTACTCATAAGATTAACCCTACACTAAGAGGCGAGTTCACCAATTAGTATGAAGAAAAAACAGAAGTGAAGGACAAAAACAAACAAGGAAAACATTGTTCCTCGACAGTTAAGGCAAGGGCTGTTTAAAATCATCCTGTCTCAAAGTGTCAGTTTTCCTCCTATAGATTACATTTTAAGGACTCTGTTAGTTACCACAGATCAGAGTGAACATGTATTTTTAAAAAATATTTTATTAATTTGAAAGGCAGAGTTAAAGAGAGAGAAGGAGAGATAGAGATCTTCCATCTGCTGGTTCACTCCCCAGATGGCCACAGTAGCCAGGGCTAGGCCAGTCTGAAGTTAGGAGCCAGAAACTTCATTGGGGTCTCCTATGAGGGTGCTGGGGCCCAAGGACTTTACCAGGGAGCTGGATCAGAAGTGGAGCAGTCAGATCAGAACTGGCACCCATATGGGGCGCTGATGTTAACCCTTTATGCCACAACACTGGTCCCTCAGTTGTGAAAATGAAAATACAGAGTAGGGACCAGTGTCAAGGACTGAGTAGTGATAATTTGCTGATAAGGAAAAGCATCTACCTTAGGAAGCATGCTAATAATTTAACTTCTCTGTATTTTATTGCAGTATTATCAGAAAAGCCACCCAGCTTCACCATTACTGTGACATCTGAGGCAGGAGAGAATGATGAAAGTAAGTGTTATAAAAATACTTGTGGTTTTTCTAAGTTTCTCTCTCAGGAATTTTATTCATTGTGCAGCCATTGTTAGTCCTAACTGCTTGTATGGAAGTGCTAAGATGATCTTAGGGCTCTACTATAAGTGATGTGTGCTTCTAGTCAGTATTTATTGCATAAATGTGACTCCTAGAGAAATGGAGTGGAATCAGTGAGATAGCGTATGTCACAATAAGCTAACTTTTGAAAAGTGAAGCAGAAACATTAACCAGGGCAGCAGGAGGAGAAAAAGTAGATTTTTATCCCAAACATGACTTGCATGCAAACTCATTTCAATAGTTGTATAGTATTCCATGGCTGTTTTTGTCTTTGGACATTTAGGTTGTTTACTCGATATTTGCTGTAATAAATGAGGCTGAATATATGCCTGCATATATGCTTTTCTCTGTATCTTTAAAGTGAACATTCTGCTGTTATTTCAATATATGTATATATAAAACCAGATAAAACTGTTCTCCAGCTGTAGACCCATTAAATATAAAATTGAAATAAAGCAGCTATGAAGTCAGTAAATTGAAATTAAATAAATTAAATTTGACAGATGTTTGGGAGTGATGGTGTCTGAAGCCAATTTCCATCTTTCATTCCTTAGTTAATATTGTTTATAAGTTGTCAACTTAAAAGATTTTTTTTTCCCTATTAGGCTAGTGAACCAAAATTCTGTCAGGAACAATCAGTAATGGCTAATTATAATGTTTTTACTGGTAACTCTAAATTTGTCTTGTATAAAAATGAGTTGAAAATGAAGTTGGCGTTTACATTACTGAAATCTCACCTAAATATATTAGACACTGAGTTATTTATTACTGAGTTGATAACCAGTATGCTGTTGCAGATATCTAAACTTTTCTCTATAGCATTAAAACACAAAATAAATCTTGTACTGACTGCTCTTCACACTATTTAAAACTCCCGTTGTAAAGAAGTCAGTGACATCATTCTGGCTTCATATAATTCCATTAAGGGTGTTGTAATCCTGTAGCAGTATTCATTGATAAAATAATCCTGAATGTAATTTTCTTTAAGATTTACTGAAATGCAAAATAAGGAATTTCTAGAAAGGGGTTCCAAATTCTGAATAGCAATTCCATTGGTGTAACGGCATAATATACCTGTAAAGTAGTTCTATACAGGCCATCAGCCCCATTTGAAAATTTTTTTTTAAAGATTTATTTATTTATCTGAAAGTCACATTACACAGAGAGAGAAGGAGAGGCAGAGAGAGAGAGATGTCTTCCATCTGCTGGTTCACTCCCCAATTGGCCACAATGGCCGGAGCTGTGCTGATCCGAAGCCAGGAGCCAGGAGCTTCTTCCCGGTTTCCCACACAGGTGCAGGGATCCAAGAACTTGGGTCATCTTCCACTGTTTTCCCAGGCCATAGCAGAGAGCTGTATTGGAAGTGGAGCAGCTAGGACTTGAACTGACTCCCACATGGGATGCTGGCACTGCAGGCGGTGGCTTTACTCGCTACGTCCCAAACCGGCCTCTGAAAGTATTTTTAAAATTATTTCTTGGAAACAGATTTCTAGACTGTACTGTTTTTATCTGAAAACTTCATTTTAATGAACCAACTAGTAGGAAAGCAGGCATAGGTAATTGGTTTATAATTTTTAAAGGCAGCATTATAAATGATTATTAAAAATGAGTGTCGGGGCTGGTGTAGCAGGTAAAGCCATTGTCTACTATGCCAGCATCCCGTACAAGTACCAGTTCGAGTCCTGGCTGCTTCACTTCCAATCTAGCTTCCTGCAGATATGCCTGAGAGAACAGCAGAGGTTGCCCAGGTTCTTGGGCCCCTGCACCCGTGTGGGAGACCTGGAAGAAGCTTCAGGCCTTTGGCTTTGAGCTGGCCCTTCTCTGGCTGTTGTGGCCATTTTAGGAGTGAACCGGCCGATGGAGGCTCTCCTTCTGTCTCTTCCTGTTTCTCTCTGTAACTCTTTCAAATAAATAAATCTTTTTTTAAAATTTCTATAATAATTAAAATGAAAACTGAAATTAACATAATATTTCATCTTACCCAAGAAATTATCAGTATTGGTGAGGACAGAACAATACACTGTTGAGAGTATAAATTGATATCGATGTGTAGGAAAGCCATTGGAATCATGAAGCAAGAGATTTAAAAATGTTTATATCCCTTGATCCAATAAATATCTATTTATAGGATATTTATTCTAAGGAAACTATTGTGACACCCATATAATATACACTAGGATGTGTATTACTGTTTTCTCTTAATAAATTGTGGCATACTTAATAGAAGAAAAATCTGTTTCTACTCAAGATTTAATGAATTGGATTCATGTTTGAGATCATATCTATAAAATTTTGGCTCTTTGCTTTTAAATTAATAAATGATTATATGTATTTATGTGGTACAATGTGTATTTTGATATATATGTATACATTTTGAGTGATTTGATGAATTGCACAGCATTCTGATTATAACTAATGATTGTATATGGGGCGGGTACTGTGGCATAGTGGGTTAAGCTGCCACTCGGGATGCTTGGAACACTGGTTCCAAAGCTGGTTAGGGTCACGGGAACTCTGCTTTCCCATCCAGCTCCCTGCTAATGTGCTTGAGAAGCAGTGAATGATGGCTAAGTACTTGAGTTCTTGCCACCATCTTAGGAGAGCCTAATGGAGCTTCTGGCTCATGGTTTCAGTCTGGCCCAGCCCTGACTATTGCAGCTGTTTGAGGAGTGAACCATCTGATGGAAGAACTCTGTCTTCATCTCTGTGTGTTCTCTGCCTTTCAAATAATTGTAAATGTTTATATACTCTGGATTAAAATGTAGAAAGAAGGATACTTTGAAATATGTTTTTAGAAATGCTTTTAAGATATGTTAAGTAAAGTGTACTATAATGGTAACATTTCTTCCTGTTGATGGGATTGTTTGAGAATTTATTTTTTTTTCCTTTATTGTATTTATGAATATTCTACAATGAATGTATAGTGCTTATGGTAAAACCAGTAAGTGTTTTTTTTTTTTTAAGAGAACCTTGCTTTTTAAAATGATGAAACATATTTTTTATTATTTATTTATTGTAAATATTTATTTTACTTGAAAGTCAGAGTTACACAGAGAGAAGGAGAGACACAGAGAGGTCTTCCATCTGCTGGTTCACTCCCCAATTGACCGAATTGGTTGGAGCTGCGCCAATCCAAAGCCAGGAGCCAGGAGCTTCTTCTGGGCCTCCTACGTGGGTGCAGGGGCCCAAGGGCTTAGGCCATTTTCCACTGCTTTCCCAAGCCATAGCAGAGAGCTGGATTGGAAGTGGAGCAGCCGGGACACGAACCAGTGCCCATATGGCATGCCAGCACCGCAGGCGACAGCTTTACCTGCTATACCACAGCGCTGGCCCCGAAATGTATTTTTTTAAAGATTTATTTATTTGAAAGGCAGAGTTAAAGGGAAAATCAGAGACAGAGAGAGACAGTGAGAAATTGTCTATCTGCTGGTTTACTTCCCAAATGACTATAACAGCTAGAGCTGAGCCAGGCCAAAGCCAGGAGCCTGGAGTTCCATTCAGGTCTCCCACATCAGTGCAGCGACCATGTAATTGCGCCATCCTTTGCTGCCCTCCCAGGCATATCACCAGAGAGCTGGATTGGAAGTAGAACAACTAAAACCTGAACCAGTGCCCATGTAGGATGCTGACATCACAGACTGAGGCTTAACTGCTGTGCCATAATGCCAGCTCCAGTTAAATGCATTTCAATATACTTGTATGGTGAAATTCAATTTGCAGCTATTTAAACTGTATGTTAAAGAATGTTCTCAGGATATAGTGCACATGAAACAAATTCAGTTGACGAGGCCCACATTGTGGTGTAATGGGTAAGGCCGCAGCCTGTCATGCGAGCATGCTGTATGGGTGCTATCCAGCTCTCTGCTCATGATTTTTACTTGTCAAATGTACCTCAAGAAAACTGGGAAAAATAATTTAAAAGAAAAACTTCTTATTCTAGCAATAAAATTAGAATAATAACGGAAGAAAGAAAAATACCAGAAGGCATAGAGTTTTTTTACTGACCCCTAACACTCAATCTTTTACATTGATTAACTCATAAAATCCTTTGTAGATATCATGCATGAAGATAAAAACAAAATATAGGGACCAGGGTTTGGCACAGCAGTTAAGTGAACTGCTGTGGGAATATTAAAAAGGTACTTCTTACACATGAAATACATTTATCTCTTACTGGTATTTTATCACACTGCATGACTGAGAATTACAGGATGTATAAAAGCCACTGTGTTTATTATTTATTTTCAGCGATGACCCCAGATTATGTGACTTTTTTTGAATATATATTTTAAAAAGATATATTTATTTATCTGAAAGACAGTAACAGAGAGAGGTAGAGACACAGAGAGAGGTGTTCATTCACTGCTTCACTCCCCAAATGGCTGCAGTGGTCAGAGCTGAGCTAATCCAAAGCCAGGAGCCAGGAGCTTCTTCCGGGTTTCCCACATAGGTACAGGGGCACTGCTCTCCCAGGTGCACCAGCAGGGAGCTGGATTGGAAGTGGAGCAGCCAGGACTTGAACCGGTGCCCATATGGGACACCAATGCTTCAGGATGGGACTTTAACTCCGCTGTGCCACAGCCCCAGCCCTGGAAGCTACTCTCTTTAAAAACTCTCCCCAAGATAAACAAAAGGACCTGAATATAACACATTTAAAAAATACTACTGTAGTCTCCTTTTCAAGCTTCTACCAGAGCCAGTTCCTGGTAAAGAAAAAAAAAAAAAATTAACGGTAGCAATGGGAACTATGTTAATATCTGCACAGTGCCAACGGGGCATTGCTGGCTATTGGTTAGAAGACATAATTTTCAACTGGACAGTTTTATGGTTATCTTATAAACCTTTAACCTGATTGATCTATACTTTCTTATTCTTTTGGCCTGTGCCGGTTTACAGATCTGACACTGCTTAGGAGAGAAATTCTCATTGGCACATTAATGTAGGGTATCTCTGCAGTCCAGCCCACTGAGTTCTCAGTTCTACCAGTTTGTGACTGAATAGTTGTGCTAAAAACATTTTCTGTTAAAACGTACTAGGATTGGGTGTTTGGTACAGTGGTTAAGATGCTGCTTGGGATATTCACGTCCCATGTTGGAGTGTCTGGGTTTGAATCCTGGCTCATTTCCCAATTCTAGTGCCTGCTAGGACATATCCTGGAAGATAACAGGTATCCCTTTGTGATATATATTGTTTATATTTGTGATTATCTAGCTGATCTCTTAGTAACCTTAGTTTTGCCACTTTTCATTGGCACATTGTAAATTAATTACTGCTTCAACAGCTTCTGAATTTTTAAGATATTCACCTCAAACTTTTATTCTCGTCTTTTAGCTGTCCAGACTACCCTCAAGTTTACATACAGTGAAAAATACCCAGATGAAACTCCTCTGTATGAAATATTCTCCCAGGAAAATCTAGAAGATAATGATATATCAGACATTTTAAAATTATTAGCATTACAGGTAAGGAAATAACAGTTTTATGTTTTATGGTGATGTTATTTATTGAGCTTAAATTCTATAAGTTGATTTCAAGAGTTAAAAAAAGCTATTAAAAATGTGTACATTGACCAAACAGAATTTGTGATACATAGTCATAAAGCATCTTTCTATTTCACACTGTCCCTTTAAAATTTTAGTTGTAGAAGTTGTCCCAGTGCTCTTATGTGAAACTCAGTTACCTCCAGAATTTTTCTGATTGATCTTAAGTGATAAAAAGGCCATTAGACACTTTATTATTTATTTTATTTTTTTTTAAGATTTATTTTATTTATTTGAAACACAGAGTTACAGAGAGAGGTAGGGGCAGAGAGAGAGGTCTTCCATCTGCTGGTTCTCTCCCTAGATGACCGCAATGGCTGGAGTTGCACCTATCCGAAGCCAGGAGCCAGGAGCTTCCTCCAGGTCTCCCATGTGGGTGCAGGTGCCCAAGGACTTGAGTCGTCTTCTGCTGCTATCCCAGGCCATAGTAGCGAGCTGGATTGGAAGAGGAGCAGCCGGGACTTGAATCGGCACCCATATGGGATGCTGGCGCTTCAGGCCAGGATTTTAATCCGATGAACCACAGTGCCGGCCTCAGGCCATTAGATACTTTATATAGTTTTGGTTTGGTTCTTAGATTGGTCCCATGTGTAGCTAAAAATTTCAACTTTTTTTTTAAAACAAATATTTATTTAGTTATTTGAGAGGCAGAGTTAAGGAGAGGGAGGGAGAGTCAGAGAGATTCTTCATCCACTGCTTCATGCTTCAAATGGCTGCAATGGCTGGAGCTGGGCTGAGCCGGAAGCTAGGATCTAGAAACTCCCTCTGGGTCTCCCATGTGGGTGAAATTACCCAAGCACTTGGGCCATCTTCCACTGCCTTCCCAGGCCATGAATGGGGAGCTGGATCAGAAGTGGAGCAGTTGGGACTCAAACTGGCGCCCACATGGGATACTGTCACTGTAGGCGGATATTTAAACTTCTACTATGCCACAGTATTGGCCCCCAAAATTCCAACTTTTTTTTTTTTTTTTAAGATTTACTTTATTTATTTGAAAACGTTACAGAGAGGAGTAGAGACAGAGAGAGGTCTTCCATCTGCTGGTTCATTCCCCAGATGGCCGCATCGGCTGGAGCTGTGCCAATCCAAACCTAGGAGCCAGGAGCCAGGAGCTTCTTCCAGGTCTCCCACATGGCTGCAGGAGGGGCCCAAGGACTTGGGCCATCTTCCACTGCTTTCCCAGGCCATAGCAGAGAGCTGGATCAGAAGAGGAGCAGCCGGGACTAGAATTGGCGCCCATGTGGGATGCCAGTGCTTCATGCCAGGGCTTTAACCCTCTGCGCCACAGCTCTGGCCCCAAAATTCCAACTTTTAATAAAATTAAAACTCTTATACATTCTGACCTGTTATAGGCTACTTGGTTATAATTTGGGAAAAGAATTGGTGATTGGTGTTTTTCTTTTTCCCTAAGCTTACAAACAGCACTAATAGTTTAGGAGACCTCCAAGAGGGGAGGTTACGTGGTATTAAAATTAGATACTGGCTGGTGCCACGGTTCACTTGGCTAATTCTCTGCCTGTGGCGCCAGTACCCCGGGTTCTAGTTGGGACGCCGGATTCTGTCCCAGTTGCTCCTCTTCCAGGCCAGCTCTCTGCTGTGACCCGGGAGTGCAGTGGAGGATGGCCCAAGCACTTGGGCCCTGTACCCGCATGGGAGACCAGGAGGAAGCACCTGGCTCCTCGCTTCGGATCTGCGCAGCTCTGGCTGTTGCGGTCATCTGGGGAGTGAACCAACGGAAAAAGGAAGACCTTTCTCTCTCTCTCTGTCTAACTCTGCCTGTCAAAAAAAAAAAAAAAAAAAAAGTAGATACCATAAAGTTCTTATTTGACTAGTTCTGTTGTAGAATGAACTAACCACAATTTAGGCTTGGCAGATATTTGGAGTTCACTCCTGCTTTGGTAAAGAGTTATGAGTTCTTGAGAATAGAGAGTAGGGAATGTAAATAAAATCCTTACTCTACCATCTTAAAATCAGAAGTCTAAGTTTTGCTTGTTTACTTTAAGGAGAAGGGGCAGCAAGCATGCCTCCATCTCTACCTTAGCTATATCTTGTGTATTCTAAGGACCAATGTCCCTGAGTGCTGATGTTATCAAACTGTCTGGAGCTATTAGAGAACAGAGAGTGAAAGAGGATACAACACACAGGAATCTTTGCTGGCCCTGTGTCCTTTCACTTTGTTACCCAACATGAAAATGCATAATGCTGACATCATTTGGCTTAATTTCTTTACTTTAAAACACTGCAGAGAACTTAGGACAATTATGCTACTTTTTTAAACATTCATTTGGTCACATAGTAGGTAAATTATTCATTCTGAGTGAATTTTTCGTGTGTTTGATATTTTATTTGTGCTAAAACCCTTTCCTTTCAAAAGACAGTTTTGATTGCTAAGAAATTGCCTGGCATCAGATATATTGAGGCAAATTTGTACATTTTCTCAAAGTAATTGTATTAATTTTTGGTTATCAAAAATTCATATTTTAAGAACTCAGAAAGTCATTGTATTAGCTTTTTATTTTGTTGTAACAAAATAGTTGAGTCAACTAACTTTATGAAGAAAGGTTGTTTAGTGACAGCGGTCTTGCTGAAAGAATTCTGAGGTGGCTCAAAGCATCACATAGCAGGAGGAAACATGCATGTCCGTGTTTTAAGGCCATTATAAAACCACTAGGATTTAATCTTATGGGCTCAACCCTAATGACCCAATCCAGTTATCTCACAAAGGCCTTACCTCCAAACACCATAACTGAATTAAGTTCCTGCTCCACTGTATCATTAACATAAAATTTTGAGGACCAAACCTTTAAGACCAGGCTTTTTGCGGGTCCGTGTCTTCCACACCTAGTTAGAACATTCTGTTCATAATGTTTAACAACATCTGTTTTCATATAACAGTGTATGTAAGCATCTTTATTAAACATGTCAAAATTTCTTTAAAAAGATTTTATTTATTTGAGTGGTAGAGTTATAGACAGAGAGAGGGAGAGACAGAGAGAAAGGTCTTCCATCTGCTGGTTCACTCCCTAAATGGCTGCAATGGTGGAACTGTGCCGATCTGAAGCCAGAAGGTAGGAGCTTCTTCTGGATCTCCCACGCAAGTGAAGGGGCCCTAATACTTGGGCAATCTTCTACTGTTTCCCAGGCCATAGCACAATGCTGGATTGGAAGAGGAGCAGCTGGAACATGAACTAGCACTCATATGGGATGATGGTGTCACAGGCGGAGGGAGGCTTAACGTAATATACCGCAACACTGGCTCTGTGCCATCATTTTTGATAACTGCTTACCATTTTGTTGTATTTATAGGTAATTACAATTTTATAAAGTAACTTTATTTATTTTTGCCTGATTCAGTATTCTTTCAACATTCTCATACAGGTTGAGTTTCTTTTTCTCAAAAAGGTTGGGACCAGAAGTGTTTCAGATTTCAGATTTTTTTAGACTGGAATATCTGTGCATGATGAGATATTTTGGGGATGGGACCCATGTCTAAACATGAAATTTATTTATGTTTCATATACACTTTATATGCACAGCCTGATGATAATTTTATACAATATTTATAGTGCACCTGTGTTTTGAATGAGACCTGTCACATGAGTTCATTTGTGGAATTTTCCACCTGTGACATTATGTGATGCTCAAAAAGTTTCAGATTTTAGAGAATTTGGGATTTCAAATTGTCAGATTAGGATGCTAAACCCAGGTATTATTATTTTTATTATTTGTAATATTAGAGCAGATGTACAATTCAAATATTTATTGAATAAATTGAATTACGGATCAAGGTACTAGTCAAGTGTTTTCCAAAAGTAAGATTGTGGGTCTTGTGCTGTGGCATAGTAGGGTAAGCCTTTACTTGTGGTACCAGCATCCCAAGCAGGTACCAGTTTGAGACCTAGATGTTCCACTTCCAATCTAGCTCCCTGCTAATGGCCTGGGAAAGCAGTGGAGAATGGCTCAGGAACCCCTGCACCCACGTGGAAGACCTGGAGGGAGCTCCTGGCTCCTGGCTTTGGCTCAGTCTAGCTCTGGCTGTTGTGGCCTTTTGGGGAGTGAACTGCGGATGGAAGATCTTCTGTCTCTCCCTCTATCTGTAACTCTGCCTCTCAAATAAGTAAATAAATATTCAAAAGTAAGGTTGCTGGATTAAGAGCGCTGCATACTTGAGAATTTCATCTATTTTACTAAAGTGACCTTGAAAATGGTTGTGAATTTACAATTTCACCATAAGCTATTGAAGTAAAACTAGATATTCATTTGCTAAAACTAGATATTTTCATTTAAGGAAAAAGATGACAAAATGAAAATGGTATATAGTTATAATTTATATTTCTTTGAACACTAGGGATATGGAACTTGTAGGACTTGTAGGACTTCTGAGTTGTCTGATTTCCATATGAATAATTATTTTTATACTTTCCTTGAGAATATTTAACTTTTATGAAGTAAAAGTTTTATTATTTAAATGTGTTGAGCATTAGGTTGACTCCTGAAGATAGACACCTTCCCTGGTCTCAGAGGTTTTATACTCTGGATTGGAAAATTGGAAATTATTATTCTGTGTGAAAAATGGTATAACAGGTGAAGTACAGAGTTGTATGGGTGGACATAGACTTGAAGCACTGGAGAAGCTTTGGGAGGAAGATGAGACCTATAGAAAGAGTGTGGTAGACAATAAAGGAATAAAGGATGAAGGAGAGTTTTCAGGGAACAAGCTTGCTAAAGGGTATTAAGAGAGGGAGGAGAGTGAGGTAGGGCTTGGTGAGAAAATATAGATGGGGGAGAGAGAGAGAGAAAGAGAGTTCCATCCACTGGTTCATTCTGCAAATGGCTGCAATGGTTTGGAACTAGGATGATTTGAAGCTAGGAACCTGGAGCTTCTTCCTGGTCTTCCTTGTCAGTGCAGGGACCCAAGCACTTGGGACATCATCTACTGCTTTCCCAGGCCAGAGCAGAGAGCTGGCTTGGAAGATAGCAGCCAGGATTTGAACTGGCACCCATATAGGATGCTGGCACTGCAGGTGGTGGCTTTACCTGCTATACCACAGCGCTGGCCCTGATTCATAGGTTTCAAGAGGACCAGTTAGGAGTTTCTTACAGTCTTGAGCTGGGATAATTACAGTGTTGATAAGGAATAGTGGGCTGATTTAAATGATGTTTAAGAGGCAATGATTGAACTTCTGTGAGATAGAGATGTTCAGACGAGGTAGATAGTACTGTGATTAGCTGAGTTTGAGAAGCCAGGGATGGATTTTACAGAGTTGCTGGTTTCAGTGTTGAGGTGATTGTGGAACATTATATCATCATCCAATGAATAGCTTTAAAAAATGAGTTTGGCATTCAAGAGAGGTTTGTCTAGTCATAGATTGAAGATTTTTAGCAGGACGACATCATGAAAAGCTGCACCGAGGACGATTACAGGGGATAGCTTGAAGCCTTGTGCTCGTGGAGAGCCTAGGGAGCAAAATACCCATTAAAATGCTGCTGAGGCCAGTCCTGTCAATAAATGCTGGGTAATTCTGAGACTGAGAGTTTGGCTAGTATTGTTTGAATGTTTTGTTTGTTGGTTTTTATCTCATTGAACTCCTATCTTGTTTCTATGGAGAATAAATGTCGAGTTATATCCCTTTCATGAGTTGGAGGCGCTGCTATTCTTGGTTTTAAACCATAGCCAGTCTAAGATAAAGGTAAATATAAATTACAAACATACCTGGACTAGTGGATGGCGCAGTGGTTTAAGCTGCTGCCTAAGAGGCCGGCATCCCATATGAACACAAGTTCAAGTCCTGGCTGCTCCATTTCCAATTCTGTCTGCTAACGTGCCTGGGAAAGCAAGAAACATACCTCAAGTGTTTGGGCCCCTGCAGCCCATATGGGAAACCCAGATGGCATTTTAGACTGGCCCAGCCCCTGCCACTGGGGCCATGAACCAGTGGGTGGAAGATTCTCTCTCTGTAGCGCTGCCTTTCAAATAAATAAATAAATCCTTTTAAAAAAATTGAAAATACCCACATTGTTTGTTATTATATTGGATTTATAGAATTACTCTGGCCTCAAAATTCTGGTAATTTTTAAAATGCTCAAAAAGGACTAAAATAATGAAAACATTCTGAAGGAATGATGTTATTAATTTACTACAGGAAAAAGCTTTCTGAATTTACCTGTATTTATGATTATTAAGCAATTTATTGAAATATTTTTGTTAGATGTAGCAATTACATAAGATCATTTATATATAAATACAAATACACTCTCTGTAAGTGATCATTTGTCCAACTGTATGAGCATATGTTATAACTGAATTAGTGATCATGTTATAAATGTTTGGAATTCCTTAGAAGCCTTCTTTTGCATTGGTTACCTTTTGTTTTTCTAAGAAGTGTGTCATCGTTTCTGTTATTATATAGGCTGAAGAAAATCTTGGTATGGTGATGATCTTTACTCTAGTGACAGCTGTGCAAGAAAAATTAAATGAAATAGTAGATCAGATAAAAACTAGAAGAGAGGAAGAAAAGAAACAAAAGGAAAAAGAAGCTGAAGAAGCCGAAAAGGTATATTGAAAAGCTTTGTTTTCTTTCATTATTCTTGATGTATGTTGTTGGTTCTTTATAGGTTTTGTTCTTTGCAATTTCAGTAATTTTTTTGGAAATCAGAAAAATGAATAAAAGTAATTAGAGGCATGACTTCAGCAATGAGTGATAGTTATCAGAAGGTTTGTAAATCATGCAGTTGTATCAAGAATTAAACATGCTTTTACCTATAGTATAGTGTTCACAATTATAATATCCCTACCACAATAATTTAAAGTTACTAAATACAAAGAGAATCACAAATTCTGAAATAAAGTGGAAAAATTATGATTTTCTATGATGTGAATTCAAACTGTAATACTGATAGCAACTTTCTTTTTAGTGATGAATAACTGGTGAAAGCAGTGAATATTGAGTAGTTTGTTTTTTTGTAATAAGAATAAAAGACAGAAGTTTCTGGAATAAGTTACTGAAACTAATGAGAGTAGCCAGTGCAGGCAGAAGTTCGTTTAAATATTTCAAAATTTGAACTATTTTTTTTATGTTTCTCTTGTACATGGTTGTATTTGTTTGGAAGATATAAGTAGACTTATTAAAGTAACAGTTTGGTGACATGTCTTTTTTATTTTCTAAGCAATTATTCCATGGCACACCTGTTACGATTGAGAACTTCTTAAGTTGGAAGGCCAAGTTTGATGCAGAACTCTTGGAAATTAAAAAGAAACGAATGAAAGAAGAAGAACAAGCAGGAAAAAGTAAATTAAGTGGTATGGCCCATTCTGCATTTCTGTTCTCTACAAACTCTCCTGTATCATTTCTTATATAGCAAGAGGGTCATAGGACAGATTTCTATAAAAAATAATATATGTAGACATCTAGGACCAAAAGACAAAATATATCTACATGATAATATCTCTTCACACATAGTTAATGATGGATTTTTATGGCTTTTTTAAATTAAATACTTAATTGATAGCTCCTGAGATGCAGACATTTAGGATCACAAGCCTTAGAAGTGGTAGAGGCAACTAATGTGTTTTTCTAGGATTCTAAGGCAGACTATGTTTTCATTTGTTCCATTTTAATGCAAAGACATTTTATATGCCTTCTAGCTACCAAATGAATTCATAAACACATTGCAATTCAAAGAAAAAAACAGGTACTCTATCTTGTTTTCTTGGATAACTATGCTTTTTAAAGAGTTGTGGGGAAGATGAAGGAATAACTATGCCATTCAAATTAAAGATGACTTATTTCTTATAGGGAAACAGCTGTTTGAAACAGATCATAATCTTGACACATCTGATATCCAGTTCTTGGAGGATGGTAAGATAATATTAGATTTCCACATGTATGTAATGCGATTCCTTTACTCTTAAACCAGGAAAATTTGAGTGGTAACTATGTCATTAAAAATTTTTCCTTCCAAGGCTGTTAAAAAATAGATTGTGAAGGTTAAATCCGAATCATTGATCCATTTGTATATTTGAACTGAATGTTTTTATTTATGTGTTTGAAAGTTTTCTGGTAACATAGCAGTAACAAAGATGGCAACACAGAGACAACTGTGGTCCCACCACCCCCTAACAACCAGTAAGCTGAGCTACTGTGATCAGGAGACCTCTCGTCTTCAGATTTTTCATATCACAAATCGATGGAAGCTGTTCCGTCGTCTGTTCTGCAGCTTGTAGAGACCTCAGGTGTGGAACTCCTAGCCTTCTTCCTAACCCAGAATTTTACCATTCTTGCTATTCTTGATGGAGCATCTAGTCTCTTTTCTTTCCTTCTCCTTTTTCTTGTAACCTTGATCCTCTTTTGCTCTTAAATTTATCCATCATTCATACATCCAAAACTATTTATTTATTTATTTTTTAAAAAGATTTATTTATTTATTTGAAAGGCAGAGTTAACAGAGAAGCAGAGAGGAAAAGGTCTTCCGTCTGCTGGTTCACTCCCCAGATGGCTGCAACAGCCAGAGCTTTGCTGGTCTGAAGGCAGCAGCCAGGAGCTTTTTCCTGGTCTCCATGTCTGTGCAGAGGTCCAAGGACTTGGGCCATCTTCTACTGCTTTCCTAGGCCATAGCAGAGAGCTGGATCGGAAGTGGAGCAGCCAGGACTTGAACCAGAGTGCCTATATGCAGACTGGGGCTTTAACTCACTGCACCACAGTGCCGGCCCCTCCACGACTATTTATTACGCAGTCCTGGACACTAGGGTATAGCAGTGGACAGTGTAAATCAGTTCTCTGTCCTCATAGAGCTGACAGCTTACATGTGTTTGTTAAACTGGGCTCCTTACTTAGTCACACTTATGGTAACACCCTAGTGTTATGCACTTTATTAACCTTCTGTTACATCCATCTGACCTCTAATATTTGGCCTTTCAGCTTTGTTCTGGATTGCTTGAAGAAGGTTAAAAAACGTGGTTGGTGTGGCCTACTACTAAATCATACTTCCTAATGTAAGTTAGGCCTTCATCAATAGTCAACATTTTTTTTCAAAGATTTGTTTATTTGAAAGGCAGAGTGACAAAGAGTGAGAGGAAAGAGATCTTGGATCTACTGGTTCACTGCCTAAATGTTGCAACAGCCTGACCAGACTGAAGCCAGGAACCTAAAACTCCATCGTGGTCTCACGTATGGGTGGCAGGGTACCAAGTACTTGGCCATCTTCTGCTGCTTTCCCAGGCAAATTAGCAGGGAGCTAGCCCAGAAGCCGAGCAGCTGGGACTCCCATTTGTGCTCCCATTTTTGGATGCCAGCATTGTAGGTAATCTGTTAAACCATTGTGGCACAATGCTGACCCCCGAAACTCAACAGTTTTTAAAATCTGTTCTATAACATTCTTTGTAGTTGCTACTTCAAGATTTTTATACTCTTAAAAAAAAAAAAAAAAAGAAAGAGAGGCTGTGGCATTGTGGCACAGCAGGTTAAGCTGCTGCCTACAATGCTGGCATCCCATATGAGCACTGGTTTGAGTCCTAGCTGCTCAACTTTATTTATTTTAGGGTCTTTAAAAATTTTTATTTGTTATACAGTTTCATGGTTTTTTTAAAGATTTTATTTAAGAGGTAGAGTTACAGACAAGTGAGAGAGAGAGATAGAGAGAAAGGTCTTCCTTGTGCTGGTTTACTCTCCAAGTGGCCACAACGGCTGGAGCTGAGACAATTCGAAGCCAGGCGTTTCTCTCCCAGGTCTCCCACATGGATACAGGGGCCTGAGTTCTTGGGCCATCTTCTACTGCTTTCTCAGGCTGTAGCAGAGAGCTGGATTGGAAGCGGAGCAGCCAAGACTAGAACTGATGCCCATATAGGATGCCGGCGCCCAGGTGGTGGATTAACCCACTGTATCACAGAGCTGGCCTCTCATTTATTTCATATATACAGATTTAGGAACATAGGGACACTTCCCTCCTGACCCTTCCTCCTGCCCATGCTCCAACCCTTCCTCCTCCCTATCACATTTTCACTCTTAATTTTTTTGTTTTTTAATTTTCTTTAAGTAATACAAGTTTCATATACTCCATATATCCAGATTTAGGAACATAGTGGGATTCTCCCCACCATGCTTCCACCCCTCTACACTTAACCCTTCAACCCCCTACTCAACCCCTCTTTCTTCCCCTTCCTTCTTGGATTCCCACTCTTTTTTTTTTTTTTTTTGACAGGCAGTGGACAGAGACAGAGAGAAAGGTCTTCCTTTTCTGTTGGTTCACCCCGCTGTGGCCTCCGCGGCTGGCGCGCTGTGGCTGGCGCACCGCGCTGATCCAAAGCCAGGAGCCAGGTGCTTCTCCTGGTCTCCCATGCGGATGCAGGGCCCAAGCACTTGGGCCATCCTCCACTGCACTCCTGGGCCACAGCAGAGAGCTGGACTGGAAGAGGAGCAACCGGGACAGAATCTGGCGCTCCGACCGGGACTAGAACCCGGTGTGCTGGCGCCGCAGGTGGAAGATTAGCCTATTGAGCTGCGGCGCTGGCCGGATTCCCACTCTTAATCTTTATCATGATCCATTTTCAGTATACTTAATGAATCTTATAGTTAACCATACTTTAAGTAATGGAGCTCAACAAATGGTATGAAGAAAAAGAAAACAGAACAAAACAAAACACTGTTTCTCAGTGGAAGAGACAAGGGCTCTAAATAATCATTGAATCTCAAGATGTCTGTTTCAGCAAATACATTACATTTCAGATATTCTCTTTGTTACATCAGATCAGGGGAAACATGATACCTGTCTTTTTGGAATTGGCTTATTTCACTAAGTATAATGGATCCAGTTGTGGCTATCTTGTTGCAAAAGACAGGATTTCACTTTTTTTTTTTTTTTTTAACAGCTGAGTAGCACTCCAAAGTGTATCTAGACCATAATTTCTTTATCCAGTTAACAGTTGATGGACATCTGGATTGGTTCCACATCTTTGCAACTGTGATTTGTGTTGCAGTGAACATTAGGGTACAAGTTACTCTTTCATATACTGATTTCTTTTGGTTTGGATAAATTCCCAGGAGTGGGATGGATGGATCATATGGTAGGTCTATATTCAGATTTCTGAGATATCTCCATATTGTCTTCCACAGTGGTTGCACCAATTTGCATTCCCACCAGCAGTAGATCAGGGTACCTTTTCCCCCCACATCCTCGCTAGCACTTTTCATTTGGTGATTTCAGTATGTGAACCATTTTAATGGGAGTGGGTGAAACCTTGTTGTGGGTTTTTTTTTATGGCTTTTATTTAATGAATATAAATTTCCAAAGTACAGCTTATGGATTACAATGGCTTCCCCCCCCAAAACTTTCCTCCCACCCGCAACCTTCCCCTTTCTCGCTCCCTCTCCCCTTCCGTTCACATCAAGATTCATTTTCAATTCTCTTTATATGCAGAAGATCAGTTTAGTATATATTAAGTAAAGATTTCAACAATTTGCCCTCACATAGCAACACAAAGTGAAAAATACTGGAGTATTAGTTATAGTATTAAATCACAATGTACAGCACATTAAGGACAGAGATCCTACATGATATTTTTTTAAAAATTGATTAATTTTCTGTGCAATTTGCAATTTAACACCAAGGTTTTTTTTTTCATTTTCAGTTATCTTTATATACAGAAGATCGATTTAGTGTATTCTGAGTTTGATTTGCATTTCCCTAATGGCTAGTGATCCTGAGCATTTTCTCAAGTGTCTATTGGCATTGGAATTTCCTGCCTTGAAAAATGCCTATTTAAGTTTTTTCCTCATTTCTTCACTGGATCGTTTGTTTTATTATTGATTTGTTAAGATTTTTTTTATTTTTTATTTGAAAGAGTTACAGACAGTGAGAGGGAGAGACAGAGAGAAAGCTCTTCCATCCGCTGGTTCACCCCCCAAACAGCCACAACGGCTGGAGCTGCACCAATCTGAAAGTAGGAGCCAGGAGCTTCTTCCAGGTCTCCCATGTGGGTGCAGGGGCCCAAGGACTTGGGCCATCTTCCACTGCTTTCCCAGGTTGTAGCAGAGAGCCATGTGGGAAGAGGAGCAGCTGGGACTAGAACCGGAGCCCATATGAGATGCTGGCGCCGCAGGTGGAGGATTAACATACTATGCCACAGCGCAGCCCCTGTTAATTTCTTGAGCTCTTTATATACTCTGGACATTAACCCTTTATTAGTTGCATAGTTTGCAAATATTTTCTCCCATTCTGTCAGTTGTCTCTTCATTTTGCTGAGTGTTTCTTATGCAGTGCAGAAGCTTCTCAGCTTGAGATAATCCTGTTTGTCAATTTTGGCTATGATGGCCTGTGCTTTTGGGTCTTTTCCAAGAAGTCTTTGCCTATGCCAATGTCTTGTAAAGTTTTTCCTATGTTCTGTAATGATTTGGTGGTGTCAGGTCATAGATTTAGATATTTGATCCATTTTGAGTGGGTTTTTGTATTAGGTGTAAGGTAAAGGTCTAGTTTCATACTTCTGCCTGTGGAGAGCAGTTTTTCCAGCACCATTTGTTAAAGAGACTGTCCTTGCTCCATGGTTGATTTTAGCTCCTTTATCAAAGATAAGTTGGCTGTAGATGCATGGATTGATTTTTGGAGTTTCTATTCTGTTCCATTTGTCTACCAGTCTGTTTTTGTGCCAGTACCAACTGCCCTGTAGTATGTCTTGAAATTGGGTATTGTGATGTCCCTGGCTTTGTTTTTATTGTATAAGATTGCTTTCCATATGAATTTCACCATATTTTTCTTAGTTCTGGGCTGTTCAACTTCTGATCCAGCTTCCTGCTAATTTGCCTTGGGAAGCAGGAGGAGACAGCTCAAGTACTTGTGCCTTTGTACCCACATGGTAGATCTGGAAGAAGCTTCTGGCTCCTGGCTATGACCTGGCCTAGCCCATGGCATTATTACCATTTCAGGGGTGAACCAGCAGGTGGAGGATCTTTTTCTCTGTCTATCCTTCTCCCTCTCTATAACTCTTACTTTCCAAATAAATAAATACAATTTAAAAAAGAAAAAAGTCTAAAGCAGTCCCCTGCTATGATACCTTCTTTTATCCCTTCTCTCAAGTAGGAGCTTGTTTTACTTCCTCTGTTGTTCTGGCTCCAAAAAGCTTTTTCTCATTCTATATTCAACTTGAAAACTTTCAGTATTTTTCAACCATTTTTTTTAAAGATTTATTTATTTATTTATTTGAGAGGTAGAGTTACAGACAGATAGAGGAAGAGAGAAGGAGAGAAGTCTTCCATCCACTGGTTCATTCCCCAAATGCCGCAATGGCTGGAGCTGGGCTGATCTGAAGCCAGGAACCAGGAACTTCGTGTCTCCCATGAGGGTTCAGGGGCCCAAGCAATTGAGCCATCTTTTATTGCTTTCCCAGGCTGTCAGCAGGGAGCTGGATTGCAAGAGAAACAGCTGGGACTCGAACTAGCGCCCATATGGGATTCTCGCACTGCAGGTTGATGCGTAGCCCACTACGCCACAGCACTGGTCCCTTTCAATCATTTTTGACTCTCTTCCCTTTCTAATGGATCAAGTATTGTTTCATATCAATAAGTTTCCAAAGGCTGCCTGCTGATTTTGACTCTGAAAAGTCTACTCAACAGTTTTATTTCCAGTTTTGAAGGTTTTTCTAATTTTCACTTGGACTTTGTGGTAGCCTCTTAAATCATTTCTCTTCTTTTTTCCTCCTGTTGCCCTTACCTGTTCCATAGTCATTGCCTTTGAGGTGGTATTTTCAAAATCCATGTTTAATCATGACATTTCTCTCCTTAAAATCCAGTGATGATTTCTACTGCTTAGTGAAAAAGGTTAACTGACTCTCTTTTTCAATGTGGCCTTCATCCTTATTGTCTTCCCATCATTTAGTGACTTAACATTTCTCTCTTTTTGCATAAACTTCTCTGTGGAATTTGTGCGTCACCATTTTCTTCTTAGAGGATTCAAATGTGTCTTGAAAATCTTTCAGGCTTAAGACTTTGCCTGAATTTAGCAAATTGTGTTTTATTACTAAACTGTTCGGAGGCATGAAGCAAGATTTATTCCTTTTATATTTTCACTGAATTGAATGTCAATGGGCTAGAGTCTGAGAGGGAAGGAAGATAAAAATTATGGTGATTTACAGATTTACACTATCCTCCTTTTGTCTACTTCAGACAGATTGAAGAGAGATGTTTAATGCAAAGACTGGTTATGGCTTCCCATGGGGCTTAAACATTTGGAATCTTGGAAAGGCATATTATTGGTTACAAAGGGAACTGGATAAGCATGAAGACAAAATTAATGAATTAAAGCATATTTGAGTTTTAACAGGGTGCATCTGCCATATTAAAAGAGAGAACACCTGATACAGGTCCCAAAGTCATGATAATCTGTCATGGATAACCAGGACAACTGTAGCGTCATTATCTTCAACGTCTATCAGATGCCACATATGAATCCTAATAGGCTCTTTTTATAACTGATTTTTAAATCATAAACTGGAGGAATGATGTTGCTCTGAAAAGGTCATCCTCTGCTGACTAATACAGATCATTGTTGGTGTGATTGCAGTGGTAGTTTGGGATTTCATCACTCCTACCTCGCATGCACATTTGAAAGTTTCTTTTTGGTACTGCCAGTGAGCTGTTTCTTTGATTCCTGAACATAAGAATGAAGATGATTTTTGCTTTTTTGCAGCTGGAAACAATGTGGAAGTAGATGAGTCTTTGTTCCAGGAAATGGATGACTTGGAGCTGGAGGATGATGATGATGATCCAGACTACAATCCTGCTGACCCAGGAAGTGACTCAACCGACTAGTGGACTATCCCCTTCTGCAGAGAGGCTTGACTGCCACAGCATCTGTGGCTTAGCTGAGAGGGTTTTGATTTTCCTTTCTTTTTTTCTAAGAAAAAAATAATTTTCAGGAGAATATTCTTCTGATAGCTTTCATCATTGAACTTAATAAACTGACCTTAAAATTTCAAATGTAAAATCTTCAATTCCTCTTATTAATGAGCACAAGGTTACTTATTTAAAATCATTTAGTGTTGGGGAGAGATCATGCCTCTAACACCATGCATGAAATAGGCTGCCACTGTGAATTGGATTAACTTGGAATTTCTATTCTGGAGACACGAAAATGTTTTTGGATTCCATATGTTATCATCCATATAAGTATCAGAAGACGGGAGTGAAACCTTCTGGATTCTAGCCTCCAGACACAATAAATTTAAGTCTTAATAAAAGCAGAAGCTCATATTATAATCAGGAATAAAAGATTTCAGTCCTATAATAGTGTTTGAATCAAAATCATTTGTAGAGATTTTAAAAGATGTGTATTCAGGCTCCTCTCAGGTTAGGTTTGTGAACACTGAGCTGTAATCAAAATTTTAAAACAACAAAATCTTTTTCCTATTTTATAGGTAATTCTGATGTACATTCTTGATTAACAACCCCTGTCCCGCAGGTGTAAAGTCTATATATTTTGATGTTTTCCCCATCTCTAACTAATTGTTCTGGTAGGGTCTGAATTATTGGAGTTGTACATTGTCTACGAGGGAAATACACATCTACATCCATGCACTTTTATGAGGCCTTCTTATAATTTGAAGAGATTGAGTTGGGGGCTCCAGAGAGGAGGGTGAGGCTTTATGCAAGTTATCCAGTCACTGCTGTTTTGCTTTTATTTTATTTTTTAAAGATTTATTTATTTCTTTGAAAAGCAGAGTTACAGAGAGGCAAAGGCAGAGAGAGAGAGAGAGAGAGAGAGAGAGAGAGAGAGAGGTCTTCTGTCTGCTGGTTCACTCCTCAAGTGGCTGCAGTGGCTGGATCTGGGCTGATCTGAAACCAGGAGCCAGGTGGTTCTTCCTGGTCTCCCACATGGGTGCAGGAGCCCAAGCTCTTGGACCATCTTCTACTACTTTCCCAGGAACTGGGACTTGAACAGGCATCCATATGGGATGGCCATAGTCACTGCTCTTTTGGAGGATTAATTCTTAAGCCCAATTGGAAATCACTTGTCTATTGCTAGTAGTGTCCTCCAGGCGAAAGTATATAAATCACCTACCTACAAGCAACAATATCAATCTCATATTTTTAAATTAGACCTCATGATTAAAAGCAAATTATTATGATAAAACTATCATTAGACAGTTCAATACTTTTCAGGGAATCTTCTGATCAGTCTTGGCCCCAGACTAACAGAATGAAATAGCAATAATGTTCATTTCTAAACAGGGAGAAACTGACAAGTTTGTGTTATGTGAGATTTTGCTCTTCTTAAAGAGAGATACCTTTTGAAGTTGATTGGAAAATAACCTGGAAGAAGCAGTTCAATTAAGGTTAAAAAATAAAAAAAAGTTATGGTTAGCAATGTGCTGCTGCACTCAAACATGACTTGACATTGAAGTGTCAACAATGCTGCTCCCTTGCCTTCACATGAGTTTTAAGGGGTTAATTTTATACAATTTCTCCAGATATTTAAATGGATTTCTACTTTTGTTATTTCAGAATGTAGATAGAACTACATGGTTAGTTCTAATAACATTCCCAAGTATTTTCATCTAGAGTAAACACTAACGTTGCATTCTGTGAATTAACCCAAGATTATGCTTATCAAATTGGAGCATGCATAATCCCAGGATTTGCAACAGCAAGACCACTGGTATTTGAAGCAATAATTGACCCATCTTGGATTATCAGTTTTGCTATTGGTTTTCAGAAAATTTTTGTTTTTGTTTTCCTACTTGTGCCAAGTTGTATAAAAGTACAGGTTATAAATAAACAAATGTATATTCATCAGTGTATCTTTGTAACAATGTCTAGTCCAAGTACTAGGCACTTAACAGTTTGAGTGAATAAAGTATGGAATATTCATGTATTTAAAGGTAAAACATGAAGCGAGGTTCAAAGAAATTTTCTATATGCCATCTGCAGTTTTGAATATTGCTCCTGCCTATTGTGTTACACTTCATGCTCTTCTGCCAGCAGGTGTTTGTTAGGGAAAAAGGTGGATAAATGCTGATCTATGGCAACATAAGTGGTTACCTGAATTTTTGCCATTTGAAAGCCAAGAGGAGTGATCAGTAACATTTCATGAATGGAAAGAATGAATTCACTGGACTGTCACAAACTTCAAGGAAAAACTATATGTTTCAAGAAGCAAAGAGATGCTTTCTTGGAATACAGGAAATAATGATTTTAATATTTGTATGCTAGCCCTTTGTTGCATGTTATGAAGTGCAAACAAGTAGATAAACTACGTGTAAGGCAATGAAAGTAGGAGGCATTGTATGTATGATTGTGTTTCAAAATGAACGTCAACAGCAGCAGAGATTTTATTTTATTTTATTTTTTAAATGTTTATTTTCATCTTCTTGAAAGGCCCAAAGAGGAAGAGAAAGCTCTTCCATCTGATGGTCAGTCCCCAAATGCAACAATCAAGGCCGGAGCCAGACTGAAGCCAGAAGTCTGGAACTCCATCCAGGTTTCCCACGTGGCTGTCAGGGGCCCAGGTGTTTGAGTCATCATCTGTTGCCTCTGAGAATGCATTAGCAGGAAGTTGGATCAGAGGTGGAGTGTATGTACTGAAACTAGAACTCTGATATGGAATGTGTGAATCCCACACAGTGGCTTAACCAGCTGTGGCACAATGCCTACCCCCAGGAATGGTTTCAGAAAGAAACTGCTGAGTGGTAGGGTAAATTTTTCAGAGGAGATGACAAATATGAAGTGTGAGTTTATGTAAATATGTAAAAATGTGTTGTTTATTGATTTAGAAACAGTGTCAGATAACAGATGACTGGATGTTGTCCAAAGGGTATATTTTAAATTTTCAAGTTTCTGTTAGTACAGTTTCATGTAACCTTTTGGCCAAGCTACTTATGTTAGACAGTGGGTAAAGGGATCATTTTCATTGCTGGGCAGACTCATCAAAGGACTTTAAATTTTATGTCTTCAAAGAAAATATCCAATGATGTTTTAAGTTTTACATCTAAAATTAATTTGCATTATCCCATGCTAGCAAATCTAACTCAGTTTTTGGTCCAACATTTAACAACACCTGTTATCATTTACACCATGGACAGCACAATAAAAAACAAAAGGAAAATTAAATTTGCTTTGTAGTGAATTGAGAATGATTATTTTAGCTAGCCATTTATTGATCTCTTTATCATCAAGGTGAACAGTTTATTCAGTTAATGCTTGAGTGCTACTGTATGTCAATCTCTTTTTATGGTAATGTCTCTTACCCTACTCTTAATGAAAGAAAGGAAAAAAAAATACAACTTAGCACCAAATTTGTAATAACCTGATCGGTACCTTACACATTTGAAGCTATGACAACAACTATGTTCCATAATAGGCCAAACTTTAAAAGTCACTCTCCAATATGAGTTTAAGTGAGCTCCATTTTTTATCACAAACTCTTCTGTCCACAGTTCTGAAACATCAATTTAAACTACTAAAAAACGTTAGATTGTTTATCTCCTGTGACACAGTAAAATATTCCAGGAATACTGACTAGATTGACAAGAAAAATAACAGTGGGTGGGAAAGGAGGTGGCAGAGAGAAGGAGAGGTTGATTGATTGATACTATTGGATGCTATTGGACAAGCATAACCTCTAAGGTGCATAACCTCTAAGATGGTGGAAGGAAAAAAAGTAGCAAGTGGTGATGTTGGTTTTAAGTAACTGAAGCTAGAAAATAGAACCAGAGGAGGGTGGGAGGGTGAAGAGAGCGGGTGCCTCTCAGTCTACTAAGGCTTTTTATTTCCTTTCACATGAGTTTTTAAAAAATTGGTTTGTTTTTCTACTTATTGGCCAGTTCTAATAAGCATTTACTTACAATACATATGTTCTAGATGTTCCTCTTACTGCTACTGCCCCAGTCTCTCCAGCCATTCTCCCTGAAAGAATAGTTGTCTCTAGGTTTTTTTTTTTTTTTTTTTTACTTCCTCAAGCCACTACTCAAATTAAGAGTATAACTTCTGGAAATCCTTTACTGATGGACACTGATTTTTTCCCCAAATTTTAAATAACAATGCACCATGAAATTAATTGGCTGAAAATAAATTGGAAACAAAAAAAAAATTTAGAAATTTTTTATATGGTGGAGAGCAACTGGCTTTATTTTTTTTTTCTTTTTTATATTTTATTTAAGGTATACAGATTGCATGCATTTCATATATATAAAGATCTTTATATGCATAAGATTAACTCTACAATAAGAATGAAACAAATAGTATGAAAAAAACCAAAGAACAATGTTCATTGACAATAGAGACAAGGGCAGTTAAAAATCATCAAATCTCAAAGCATCAGTTTCACTCAAATACATTACATTCTAGTAATTACTCTAGTAATTAGTTAGATCAGGGAATACATATGGTATCTGTCTTTTTGGGACTAGTTTATTTCACTAAGTGTAGTGGTTTCCAGTTGCATCCATTTTGTTGCAAAAGATGGAATTTCATTTTTTTTTTTTTACCAGAGTAGTATTCCAGAGAGTGTGTGTGTGTGTGTGTGTGTGTACCTTAATTTCTTTATTAGTCTTCAGTCTTCATTCAGTTTTTGGTTGATGGACATCTGGGTTGATTCCATATCTTAGCTATTGTGAATTGAGCTGCAATGAACATGGGGGTACAGATAACTCATATGCCAATTTCACTGAGTAAATTCCTAGGAGTGGGATTGCTGGGTCATATGGTAGATTTATTTTCAGCTTTCTGAGGGATCTTTATACTGTCTTACACGGTAGCTGGACCAGTATATATTCCCATCAACAGTGGATTAGGGTACCTTTTCTCCACATCATTGCCGGTATTTCTTGTTTGATGGTTTCTGTATAAGAGCTGCTCTAACTGGAGTGAGGTGAAACCTCACTAAAGTTTTGATTCGCATTTCCCTGATGGCTAGTCTTCCTGATCATTTTGTCAAGTGTCTGCTGGCCATTTGAATTGAGAAATGACTTCCAGTCTTTAGCCCATTCCTTAACTGGATTGTTTTATTTTGATGTTGAATTTCTTATAGATTCTGGATATTAATCCTTTATCAGTTGTGTAGTTTGCAAATAATTTCTCCCATTCTATCTGTTGCATGTTCACTTTGCTGAGTGTTCATTTTTTTTTCAGTGAAGAAGCTTCTCAGCTCAATATAATCCAATTTGTCAGTTTTGGTTTTGATTGCCTGTGCTTATGGAGTCTTCCAAGAAGTCTTTGTCTATGCCAATGTCTTGTCTCTAGTAGTTTGATGGTATTGGGTCATAGATTTAGGTCTTTGATCCATTTTGAGTGAATTTTAGTGTAAGGTGTAAGGTAGAGGTCTAATTCCATACTTCTGCATGTGGAGATTCAGTTTTCCCAATGCCATTTGTTGAAGAGACTGCCCTTGCTCCAAGGATTGATTTTAGCTCCTCTGTCAAAGATAAGTTGATTGTAGATGCATGGATTGATTTCTGGAGTTTCTATTCTGTTCCATTGGTCTACATGTCTGTTTTTATACCAATACCAGGCTGTTTTGTTTTTAACCACCCTATAATATGTCTTTTTTTTTTGTTTTATAGGGTTGCTTTAGCAATCTCCTGTGTATCCATATGAATTTCAGAATCATTTTTTTTCCATATCTGAGAAGAATATCATTGGCATTTTGATCGGGATTACATTGAATCTATAAATTGCTTTTGGTAGTATGGACATTTTGATGATATTGATTCTTTCAATCCATGAACATAGAATATTTTTAATGTCTTCTTTCTTTAATATTTTGTAATTTTCATCATAGAGACCTTTGACCTCTTTTGTTAAATTTATTCCAAGTTATTTATTTTTTTTTTGTAGCCATTATAAATGGGATTGATTTTTTTTTTTTTTTGACAGGCAGAGTGAACAGTGAGAGAGAGAGAGAGAGAGAGAGAAAGAGAAAGGTCTTCCTTTGCCGTTGGTTCACCCTCCAGTGGCCACCACGGCCAGTGCGCTGTGGCCGGCGCACTGCGTTGATCCTATGGCAGGAGCCAGGTGCTTATCTTGGTCTCCCATGGGGTGCAGGGCCCAAGCACTTGGGCCATCCTCCACTGCACTCCCTGGCCACAGCAGAGAGCTGGCCTGGAAGAGGGGCAACTGGGACAGAATCTGGCAACCTGACGGGGACTAGAACCCGGTGTGTCGGCGCCGCAAGGCAGAGGATGAAAACCTTAAACAAATTGGGTATAAAAGGAACATTACTCAATAAAACAAGGCAATTTATGAGACAACCATAGCCCGCTTCCTATTGAATGGGGAATAGCTGGAAGTGTTCCCCCTGAGATCCAGAATGAGACAAGGATGCCAGCTCTCACCATTGCTATTTAATATAATCCTGCAGGTTTTAGCCAGAGCCATCAGGTAAGAAAAAGCAAAGGTATACAAATTGGAAAGGAGGAACTCAAACTATCCCTATTTACAGATGACATGGTTCTATATAAAGGAGATCCAAAAGATTCCACTGAGAGACATTGGAACTCAAAAGAGTTTGGTAAAGTAGCAGGCTATAAGGCCGGCACCACGGCTCATTTGGTTAATCCTCCGCCTGTGGCACCGGCATCCCGTATGGCCCCGGGTTCTAGTTCCTGTTGCTCCTCTTCTAGTCAGCTCTCTGCTGTGGCCTGGGAGGGCAGTGGAGGATGGCCCAAATGTTTGGGCTCCTGCACTCGCATGGGAGACCAGGAGGAAGCACCTGGCTCCTGGCTTCAGATCGGTGGAGCGCCGGTCGTATTGGCCATTTGGGGAATGAACCAACAGAAGGAAGTCCTTTCTCCCTGTCTCTCTCACTGTCTGTAACTCTACCTGTCAAAAAAAAAAAAAAAAAAAAAAAGCAGAATATAAAATTAACACATAAAAATCAATAGCTTTTTTATACATAGACAGTGATGCTTTTTTTTAAATGCACCATATTTTTTAAGGATTTATTTATTTGAACATTGGAATTAGAGAGGGAGTGATCTTTCATCTGCTGATTTGCTCCCTAGATGGTTGCAATGGCCAGCTCTGGGGCAGGCCAAAGCCAGGATCTAGGATCCTCTTCCTGGTCTCTCACCTGAGTGTAGGGGCCCAAGCACTTGGACCGTCTTTTGCTTTTCCCAGGGCATTAGCAGGGCTCTGGATCGGAAGTGGAATAATTGAAAGTTGAACTGGCACCCATATGGCATGTCAGAATTACTGATGGAAGCTTTACTTGCTATATCACAACACTGGCTCTATTGTACTATAATTTCTAAAGGATACAGATTGCTAGATATATAGCTTGCAGACATTTAAACTGTATCCTAGAAAAGGGTCATCACCTCCATTTAGAAAAAATGCATAAAAATACTTAAAAATTAATATATATGCATAAAGCTTGGAAAATTGCTATACACACATCTGTTCACAATGGACCAGTATTTTAATAATTACAAAACTGGTAAGTGAAATATTTATTTACAAGCATAATCTGCCTAAAATTTACCTCTTCATCAATTTGCTTTATGCCATAATGCTTTTGGTCAAATTATATCTAGTCAATTTATTTTCAGCCAAACATATTTCTAAATGGTAGGCAGTGGAGTGATAAGAGATGGGATTTTTAGTTCTACTTGAGGAATCCTCACATTTTGGGGAGAGGTTAATACAGGCCACTGTGAAAACTATTCAGGATGCTCTGGGGCCACAGAGAGGGACATTTCAGTTAATCCAGGATGCGGATATCTAAGCAAATCTGCTCCAAAGAAGAGGTGCCTAAAGAATGAACAGTTGAAGGTCAGGAGGTGCATTTTTTTTTTTTGAACTTTATAGCTTAGTAGACTTTGTGTTTTAAATAATTGCATAAATAAATGAGATCAAGTTAAAGGTGCAGAGTAAACATGTTTAAAATGATGTACAATAGAATTTGAACTGTATGGGAAAACAACCTCAAAGAAAGCATTTATGTGGGGAGAGATGGAATAGATATCTCTTTAAAAAAAATCAGTGGCCAGCACTATGGCATAGTGGGCTAAGCCTCCGCCTGCAGTGCTGGCATTTCCTGTGGATGTGTCCCGGCTGCTGCACTTCTGATCCAGCTACCTGCTAGTGGCCTAAGAAAGTAGTAGAAGATGGCCCAAGTGCTTGGTCCCCTGCATCCACGTGGAAGACCCGGAAGAAGCTCCTGGCTCCTGGCTTCAGATCGGCTCAGCTCTGGCCATTGCAACCATTTGGAGAGTGAACCCAGGGGTGGAAGACTCTCTGTCTTTCCCTCTCTCAGCCTCTCAAGTAAATAAATAAAATCTTGAAAACAAATCTATTAAAAAAATCAAAGAAAATTCCTAACTGAAAATAAGGGAAAGAGAAAATTGAAGCATGAGTGACTGAGACTATAAGAGTAAGAGAATTTAAAATTTCTGAGAAGATGTTTCAGATAGTGATAAGTTCCAGAGGCATTCTGTGAGGTTGGAGATGGTGGAAGTGGGATGAAAATAGTTGTGATAGTGAAATTGATGATCTGTGGAGTTAAGGTCTTGAGTATGAGTTATATATAGGACACTGACATTGCCAGATTTATGTTAGCTCCTAGATATGTTTGTTGATATTAACCCAAAAGATAAAAGATAGTCATATGTTAGATTCCTGTGTTTTGGGCCAGATTTAAAAAAAAAAAAAGGGAAAAAAAAGATGGAATTCTGAAGTCAAAGACTCAAAAATGATTTACTTTGACTAGGTGCTCCCCAAATGGCATATTTTATTTTTTAAAATGAGATCAGCTCAATTTATTCTATTATTTATTGAGGCAGAGAGAGACACACAGAAAGATAGTTTCCATCTATTGGCTGATTCCTCAAATATGTCCAGCTGGGGCTGGGCTATGGCCAAAGGTGAGAGCTGGGAAACAATCCATATCTCCCATATGGGTAGCAGGAACCCAACTATTGGAGCCATCAATGTTGCCTCTCAGAGTTCTCATTAGCAGGAAGTTGAGTTAGAAGCCACAACTGGAAACTGAACTTAGGTGTGCTGGTAGAGTATGTGGCTGTTTTAACTGCTAGCCTAAACTTTTTTTTTTTTTTTTATAGTGGGATTGAGGATTTGGGAATAAGGTGAGATTGGGTACAGACAATAACCTCCCACCCAACACACACTACAGAGTAGATAAGCATAACTTTTTTAACAAGTTGTAAGAAAGTAAAATGAGATAAAATAGTTAAAGCACTGGACTTAGTGCCAGGAGGTGGCTCCCAGGGAGCAAATCACTGAGCTAATGAATAAGCTTAGAGGATAACCCCACTGAAGGTCCTACAGACATGTAGTCCTGCAGTTACACTTCAAGAAGTTAATGTTAGCTATATAAAAGAGAGAACAGTGTTTGTGTTGGAAAAAGAGCATTGTTCCATATTTTTTATGATAAAAAACAAGCAAAAATAAGCACATGCCTAACTTTATCTGACATGGTCATGAATAAAGAAATGAGATTTATGATAATTACCTTCTGTATTACCATAGTATACAAATACATCATTATCATTAAAAAAGCTTTTTTGGTCCATCATAGAATTCCTGTTGCAAAGTATAAGGAATGTTCCCCATAATACTTGTACTGTGAATATGTAAATGTTAAATTTTAATAACTCTTTTGCTCATGCAAAGGACACTATCGCCATCTATCAACCAAATTGAATAACTTTTCTTAAAAGTACTGTGTTCTTGAGTATCACCTAGTGGTTGAAGCAGTTATTGCAGTCCAGCTTCCAGTACTGTGGTGCAACTCTGATTCCAGGTGGCAAAGGGACAAAAAAAAATAAAAAATAAAAAATAAAAAAATAAAAAAAGGAAAACTTATCCCCGGTTCTGATTACATTTTTGGATTTTGCCTTCTGTGGACAATCTGCCTGAATTTTGTACTTTCAAGTATCCTCAACTAGTGCATTTTGGTGTTTGTCCAGAGTTCACACATGTTTGAGGCATGGACTCAAAGGGGCTTACTCTGCCATCAGGGGACTGAGTGGTGAGTTTGAACTCTTGGATTTTATGGAGCTCTGGGTGACCACACTGAGATTTAAGCAACTGTAGGCTGGATTGATTTCAGACAAAATGTTGACTTCCAAGGCAGTGTTCCCTCTTTTACTAACAGTAATATTTCAGTACAGAATATTAGGCCCCTGTAGGTTTCCTTTGGGAGCTACCCTTGGGCTCCTTTCTTTTTTTCTTTTTTTTAAGAAATTATTTTATTTATTTGAAAGAGTTACAAAGAGAGGTAGAGAGAGAGAGAGAGAGAGAGAGAGAGAGAGAGAGAGAGAGAGTCTTCCATTCCTCTGGTTCACTCCCAAATGACCACAATGGCCAGAGCTGAGCTGATCCAAAGCTAGGAGCCAGGAGCTTCTTCCAGGTCTCCCACGTGGGTGCAGAGCCCAAGGACTTGGGCCATCTTCTACTGCTTTCCCAGGCCATAGCAGAGAGCTGGATGGGAAAAAAGAGCAGCTGGGACTCAAACTAGCATCCATATGGGAGGCCAGTGCTGCAGGCTGGGGCTTTAACCCACTGTGCCACCACGACAACCTCTTGGGCTCCTTTCTTAACTTTTGCTGAGTCCTCACATTTGCCAGGCAGTAATTTGGCTGCATTTAAACTCTATCTTGTCCCCATTAGACAAAATTCCAGATATCACAAATTCCTTCTTTTAATATCAGTGAAGGGAGAGAAATGGCTAGGACCTGAATAGGCTTGAGAGGTGACATATGAGTTTGAGACTTTCTCAAATTAATAAATTCAAATTTCCTTAACAATAAAATTAAGTATAAATGGAAATTTGTATTTCTTTAGCTCTTCCTAAGAGTACTGTATATTTCAAGATTTGAAGAAATTTTAAAATTCAAATGGCATAATTCATTCTATTTCCCAAACCAAATTTTTAAATTCATGCTGTGGTATCCATAACCCAATTTCTTTTTTTTGACAGGTAGAGTTATAGACCATGAGAGAGAGAGACAGAGAGAAAGGTCTTCCTTCTGTTGGTTCACTACCCAAATGGCTGCCATGGCCGGCGCTGCGCTGATCCGAAGCCAGGAGCCAGCTGCCTCTCCCTGGTCTCCCATGTGGGTGCAGGGGCTCAAGCACTCGGGCCGTCCGTCACTGCCCTCCCGGGCCACAGCAGAGAGCTGGAGTGGAAGAGGAGCAACCAGGACTAGAACCTGGCGCCCATATGGGATGCTGACGCCGCAGGCAGAGGATTAGCCAAGTGAGCCACGGTGCCGGTCCCCATAACCCAATGTTAAAAATCCAGATTGTTGGGGGAATACTGATTTCTTTCATTCTCAAGATGCAATAAGATAGGAGACTTCACTCACTTTTTCAGAAGGGGGAGCATTTGAATAAATATTTCAGATACCAGCTGTGTGATAGGGTAATAACTGGACAGTGCCGATTTTTCTTTTTCCCTTTCATAAAAATTTCTTTTATTTATTGACATATAATGCTTATACGCATTTATAGAATATAGTATGAAATTCAATATTTGTATACAATGTTTAATGAGAAAATCAGGTTTGTTAACATTTCAGTCTCTTCATTTTTTATTTTATTTTTTTATTTTTTGATAGGCAGAGTGGACAGTGAGAGAGAGGGACAGAGAGAAAGGTCTTCCTTTTGCCATTGGTTCACATTCCAATGGCCGCCGCGGCCAGCACTCTGTGACCAGCGCACCGCGCTGATCTGAAGACAGGAGCCAGGTACTTCTCCTGGTCTCCCATGGGGTGCAGGGCCCAAGGACTTTGGCCATCCTCCTCTGCACTCCTGGGCCATAGCAGAGAGCTGTCTTGGAAGGGGGGCAACCGGGACAGAATCTGGTGCCCTGACCGGGACTAGAACCCGGTGTGCCGGCGCCGCAAGGTGGAGGATTAGCCTAGTGAGCCATGGCACCGGCCTTCAGTCTCTTCAAACATTTATCATTTCTCTGTGCTGGGAACCTTGGACTTATTTTGGCTAGTTATTCTGAAATGTATCATAAATGGTTGTATACTAGGGCTAAAGAGCCCTAGAATTAATTCCTCCTATCTAACTGTGCTTTGGCATCCATTATAAAACCTCCTTTGGGCTGGCATTGTGATGTAGTGGATGAAGCTACCACCTGAAGTGCTGGCATCCCATATGGGTGCCGATTTGAATCCCAGCTGCTTCATTTCCTTTCTAGTTTTTTGCTATGGCCTGGGAAAGCAGCAGAGGATGGCCCAAGTCCTTGCACCCCTGCACCAACCTAGGAGACCTGGAAGAAATTCCTGGCTTCTGGCTTCAGATTGGCTCAGCTCCAGCCGTTGCTGCCAGTAAGGGAGTAAACCAGCACATAGAAGACTTCTCTGTCTCTCTCTCTCTCTCTGCCTCTGCCTCTGTAATTCTGCCTTTCAAATAAATAAATAAACCTTAAAAAATAAAAAAAAAACTCCTTTAATTCTCTTTCTGCCCCCAATTTTCCTACACTTCAGTAACCATTATTCTTTTTTCTTTGAGACTAACTGTTCTTGTTTTCATAAATGAGAACATGAGGTATTTGTCTTTCTATACCTGGATTATTCCATATAACACGATGTCTTCCAGTTCTATCCATGGTGGCACAAGGACTTCTTTTGGGTATATCAATTGCATTTTATTATTCCATGGATTCATTGACAGATAACTTGGTTTATTCCATATCCTGGAATATGGCTGCTGTGAATAGTACCACCATAAACATGGAAGTCAGGTATCTCACTGATACCCTGGCTTCATATTCTTTGGATATATACCTGATATTGTAATTGCTGGATCACATACTGGATGCATTTTTAGTGTTTTTTTTTTTTTTTTTGAGAAAACTCCGTATTGTATTTCATAATGGCTACAATAATTTACATTCCCATCAAGAATTTATCAGAGTTTCTTTCTCCACTTTCTCTCTGGCATTTGTTATTTTTTTTTGTCTTTTTGATAACAGCCATTCTACGTGGGGTAAGATGATATCTCATTGTGATTTTTGCTGGTGATTAATGAAATATAAATTATCCAGCTGGACTCATGTCAGGCTCTTCCCACAGCTTTATCACCAGTGGTTTGGGCAGCTGCAGTCTGGTCTCACCTCACTTTCCTAAGCTAGTGCTGAGGCTCTCAGCTGCTGGATCCTGAGTTCTGCATGTCCACACCCTCCATGTGTATCCACAGTGTCCTTCTAATTTGTGTGACATTTCCTCTGCAGTTGTCTCCCTAATTCTTCCTTGAAATTTCACTCTCTGCACTTTGTTTTTCAGACTATCTTCCCCTAGACTTGAGCAATAAGCTTCCTCCCTATTCTACCATCTTGAAATCTCCTTAATTCTTCTTAACTTTTTAAAGAAATTATTATTTATTTGAAAGGCAGATCTACAGAGAGAGAGAAAGAGAGAGAGAGGGAGAGAGAGAGAGGGGAGGGGAGAGAGAGAGAGAGAGAGATCTTTCATCTGCTGGCCCACCTGTAAATAGTTAGGCTGAAACTAGGGGCCAGGAGTGCGTCCATGTTTCCCACGTATATGTAACCCAAGCTCTTGGGCCATCCTCCATTGCTTTCCAGTGCACATTAGCAGGGAACTGGATCAGAAGTGGAGCAACTGGAACTTGAATTTGCATCCACATGGGTTGCCAGCACTGCAGGCAGTGGCTTAACCAACTATACCACAACACTGGTCCCACTATTCAGGATTTTTAATACTTATTTTCATGAGAGAGATGGTCAGCAACTTTCTTCTCTTTGTAAGTTCTTTACAACAGAGGAAGCATTTTTAAAATTTTTATTGCATTTCATGTAAACTTGGTAATATTTATTCTTATGTTCTGTAGAATTTTATAGTCAGGACATTGAAAATTCATTTCTGATCTCTTCAAGAGACAGAAATATTAGGATTCTTGATTTATTACTGAGTCTTAAATTTGTATTAATCTAGGAACTTGTTCTTTTTATGTATACTTAAGACTATAGAGAAAATCATTCTATTTGTTAACTAAGGCTGCCATGAAAATATCACAGAGTGGACAACTTAACCTCACAGTTCTAAGGGTTGGAAGGTCCAAGACCAAGATTCTAGCTAATTCAGTTTCTGGTGATGGTTCTTTAACTAGCTTGTAGACAGCGTGTCATTATAGGGCTTTTCCTTGGTGAATGTAAGGGTTGAGGGTTGGGGGATAGGGAGAGACACAAAGAAGAGAGACATGGGAGAGAGAGAGAGAGAGAGAGAGAGAGAGAGAATGAATCTGAGAACAAGAGATCCTTTGGCAGCAGGTCCACACCCTGTGCAAGCGGCTCTTGCAGCATTCTTTGCATTTCCCCAGATGACTCATGTGTTGAGGGCTTGGTCCTCATTGTGGCTGTGTTGAAGGGGTGGGATCTTTAAGATGTAGGGTCTAGTGGGAGCTCCTCAGCTTATTTGGAACATACCCTCAGAAGGCCTTAAGGTAGTTCTTGTGGGACTCTCGGTTTCATTTCCAGGAGAGCAAGCTGTTATTAGAGCAGGCCTGAACGCTAGGTGACTCTTGTGCTTCTTGTCTGGTGATGTGATCTTTCCCTCTCACAGCTGTTCCTGACACTGTGGTTCCATCTTCTATGAGGTGTTGTAGCCAGGAGGGACTTCAGATGAACCTGCACAATACTGTTAGGACTTTCAGCCTCCATAATTGTGAGCTAAACAACATCTCTTTTTAAAAAAGTACCCAGTTGCAGATATTTCATTTTAGTAGTGAAAAATCAATGAATTCAACCACCAAATTCCTTTCTGGGATGATACCTTTATGATTAGTTTTCTGCTTTTCATTTAAGTAGTTCACTTTTCTGGATGCTTTATTATAAAGAAATCCTTCATTGGTTCATCTCTAAGAGTCAGAGGGATTAAAGGAAGCCATCCTATTTTTTTTTTGTGTGTGAAGGCTACTCTTTTATAATCTTCCCTTTTCTGTATTTGACTCTTTTGGATAACTTTTATGTATATCACCTACTGCCTTCCTGTACCCCACTGCTGCAAGTATGTCAAGATTCATAATAGAGAGAAAGAAAGGTTTGGTCAGGAACAATTTTCTTCACTTCCTTCTGTAGCTATGTTCATAAAAGGCGAGAGAGACTCAACCAAAGGATATCTTAGTTATTCATAGAACATGGTAAGACTTGTCATGTCAAGCATTTGACTTGAGTTATAAATTATGTCATGGAATTATCCTCTCTCCTAAGAAGTCTGCATTCCCTATTCGCTTCGACTGTGCTTGTGTTGTTAACAGAATGAAAGGACTTAAAAGTATAATTAAGTTAACTAAACAATTGTCTTCAGGACTGCAAGATGATCTTCGATTATCCAGCTCAGTGTCACCTAAAGAGACAATGAGATGGAGAAGAAGTTAGAGGAACTATCAGAGAGATGTGAAATACAAAAGGATTCAACAGGCCATCATTGGCTTGAAGATGGGTGGGACCATAGATGAGGGAGATGAGAACCTCAGAATTATAAGGAACCAGACTCTCCCAACAACTTGAATGATCTTGGAAATAGATTTTTTCCTGTAGTCTTCAGAAAAGAAACATATTCCTGGCAGTTACTCAGCTTCAACCTTGTGATACCCTGCACAAAGAATCTATCCAGTCACACTGAACCTCTGATCTACAGAACTCTGAGATAATAAGTGAGGCTTTCAACCAGTGCATTGTGTTATTTATTTATTTATTTTTTTAGGTAACAACATAACACCAGTACACATATTTTACTAAGCCTTCAAAATCCTTCAGTAAATTATATGTCTTCCAATATCACTGCTAATACTGAGTTTTCCAGTGATTAACTAACCCAGGAGGGAGAACCTGAGAAGTGGTGGAACTGGCTTCGATACTGGATCTGTTCACAAAGCCATACTCATAATACTGCTCCTTCTGGAATTAATACTCTCAAAGCCAGTCTCCTGCTCTATTCTCAAATTTAAGAAGTTTGAAACCCTCATCTCTTTATTTCCATTTCTATATATGTTTTGAGTATACATATTTTTTATATTTGAGTTTAAAAATTCCAGTCTCAAATAATTTTCTCTTTTAGACTTTGAAGATCCCTTTCCAAATTTCTCTTCAAAAGAGCTTGCTATGCAGATTGGCCTTAGCTGAAGACCTACAGTCTCTTATGCCTTTATATTTGCCAGTTTCCACACTGAAGCTGTGCCCTCCCCTTTCTTTTTGAAGCCAGTGACTAGGAATGGTATCAGTATTAACTCCATACCTTTTCTTTTTGACATAATACTTTCCTAATGGAAAATCTTGGCTCAAGTCCTCTCATTAAACTTGCAGATTTCACATAGTCCAGGAATATTTGCTTAGAAAACTCCATGCTGTCCCACTTTGGACTTTTCTATGTTTATAGATCAATATGGTAATAGAGTTACTTCTACTTCAATAGAATTGATATTGGGGCCTTTACATTTCTTAAAAAAATTATTTATTTATTTGAAAGAGTTACACACAGAAGTAGAGGCAGACAGAGAGAGAGAGAGAGAGAGAGAGCAAGGTCTTCCATCCACTGGTTCACTCCCCAACTGGCCACAATGGCTGGAGCAGCTCTGAGCTGAAGCCAGGAGCCAGGAGCTTCTTCCGTGTCTCCCACACGGGTGCAGGGGCCCAAGGACTTGGGCTAATTCTACTGCTTTTCCAGGTTATAGCATAGAGAGCAGGATCAGAAGTGGAGCAGCCAAGACCCAAACCAATGCTCACCTGGGATGCTGACACTGCAAGCAGTGGCTTTACCAGCTTCACCATAGCACCGGCCCTGGGCCTTTACATTTTTGTATTGTTTCTTATTAAACAAAATCAAGAGTAAGTAGAAGAAAGACGAGGGAAGAAAGCTACATATGCAGTAGTGATAGTTTTCTTTTCAAAGATAAGGCATTTTTCCCAATTTTGCAGTAGGCATGACACAAATATGCTTATTTAATTACCAGTTATCCCACTGATAAAGACTTTATGTCACTATACTCCAGAGGCAGGTGTGGATCTTGGGCTTGGTTTGCCACAAATTGTTTTGTGTTTGTGTGTGGGTATGGGTGTGTGTGTCTGTTTAATGGGTTCTACACTGTATCCAGCCAGTTTGACAGAATGACAGAACATAAAAATTGTAGGTATACTTAAACTTCCTATTGATTCATTTAGGCTACTGACCTTAACTGTCGATCTCCTCTGTTAGTAGTGTTTCTTAGATATTATACATTTCTTTTCATCTACTAGGATATAGTGTGACTCCTGTGCCTATTGGTCACTGCCCAGCCTCTTTATAACACATCTCCCCTTAGCTCTCCTTTGTAGATAATGAACCAGGACAAGCCAATTATATGTCCTAGTCTTAGTAGCTTTAGATTTTACGGTTTCATCTTTCCTAGTATCACCATTCATTAAATAAGAATTTGATCCAAAGACGATGCCATTACAGAAATATCTAACATGAAGAGAACTTTGTTTGCCAGAAACTTGCCCTTGTAACTCTGCACACTGCCTTTTTCTCATGCTGATTTCTAAATTTTAAAAATTCCCATTTCATGAAGAGAAGGTATGTTAATGTAAAGAATAATTGTGAGTCATTTTCTAAAATGAAAACTCAAGGACAGTTAAATAAAATTTATCTTTTCTGAATCTTTTTAAAAAAAGATTTACTTTTATTTATGTGAAAGGCAGATTTCTAGATGGGGGGGAAAAAGAGAGAGAGAGAGAGAGAGCGCCAGAGAGAGAGAGAGGAAACACTTCCAGGGAGAGAAAGAGAGAGAGAGAGAGAGAGAGACTGAGAGAGAGAGAGAGAGGAAATACTTCCATCTGCTGGTTCACTCCTCAAATGGCTGCAATGGCTGAGGCTTTGCCAGGCCCGAGTCAGGAGCTTAGAACTTCTGGGTCTCCCATGTGGGTGCAGGAGCCCAAGCACCTGAGCCATCTTTCTGAGGTGCTTTCCCAAATGCATCAGCAGAGAGCTAGATCAAAAGTGGAGGAGCCAGGACTCCAAGCAGCACCTATATAGGATGCTGGTGTCTCAGGTGGTGGCTCAACAAACTAAACCACAATGATTTCCCCTGTTGCTGGATCTTAAAATGTTTTTTCCAATTTTATAGGATGAAAAGGTGTAAAAGTTATCAGCTAATGAGGTCTAAATGCAATTTTTGACCTATCAATGACTGACTACTGAGCTATAGCTATACTGAGCTATACCTAGATGAAAAATCAATTTAGAAGAATTCTGAATTAATACATGAATGTCTGCATGCAGTTGGGGAACAGACACCATAGAATTAGTCCTGTTCATACACTAAGTGAAATAACTGAAAATAAAACAAAACAAAGGAATGGAATCAGCAAGCACCTTCAGAATGGCACCAGAATTCAGAGTAGTTATCTAGCCTAAAATGTCAAGTTTTCATCAACAAAATAATATAACATGCCAAAAACTTGAAAGTGTGACACATCTGTAGGATAAAAGAGAAATAAATAAAAAGACCTGTTAATGGACTCAGATGCTGGACTTAGCAAACAAAAAACGGCCGGTGCTGTGGCATAGAAGGTAAAGCCTCTGCCTGCAGTTCTGGCAGCTCATATGGGCACCAGTTCGAGTCCTGGCTATTCCACTTCTAATCCAGATCTTTGCTATGGCCTGGGAAGGCAGTGGAAGATGGCCCAAGCCCTTGGGCCCCTGCACCCACTTGGGAGACCCAGAGGAAGCTCCTGGCTTTGGATAGGCTCAGCTCCAGCTGTTGTGGCCATCTGGGGAGTGAGCCAGCATATGGAAGACCTCTCTCTCTCTCTGCCTCTCCTTCTCTCTGTGTAACTCTGACTTTCAAATAAATAAATAAAATCTTTAAAAAAATTACATTCTAAGGCTGATGATTTCACCATCATGGCTACCTAGAAGTGCCTGACGTGCTTTCCTGAATAACAAAGTATCAAAACAAAGGGGAAAACCCCAACTATTTCCCTGGAGTATTTGCAGCAGAGTGTCATAGTGCAGTGAGAAGGTGGCAGAAATGTTATAGAACATGGAAATTCAAAATGGCCTGATAAAGAAGGGAACTAGTAACACAGCACCCACTCTTCCACTTTTCTTTTTTAAATTTTTTTTATTTGACAGGTAGAATTGCGGACAGTGAGAGAGAGAGAGAGAGAGAGAGAGAGAGGTCTTCCTTCTGTTGCTTCAATCCCCAAATGGACGCGACAAATGGAGCTGTGCTGATCTGAAGCCAGGAGCCAGGTGCTTCTTCCTGGTCTCCCATGCGGGTGCAGGGCCCAAGCACTTGGGCCATCCTCCACTGCACTCCCGGGCCACAGCAGAGGGCTGGACTGGAAGAGGAGCAGCTGGGACTAGAACCGCGGCTGCCATATAGAATGCCTTCGCCGCAGGCGGAGGATTAACCAAGTGAGCCATGGCGCCGGCCTCCCACTTTTCCATTTTTCAAGATCAACCCTGACTAAGAAGGATATGCAGTGGGGAAAGAATAAGCAGGAGGCCCTACAAGTCCAGAATCATGTCACAGACACTTGAGGCATTTATTGTTAGAGAATCCTGTGGAACTCATAAACCCCTAGCTAGTTTGGTTACCACAGCACTGTGTTACCCTGGAGAAAAAGCCCAGCCCTGTTGTAACCTCCCTCTTCCTGGATCTTTCTTATTGCTGCAAGGAGCTATGTTGAGATTCTACCATTGGGATCCCTATGAAGCAGCTGCCGCTACCAACTCCACTGATTTAGCCCTGTTGCCCCAGTGAGGTAGCCAGGAGTCCCCATGCACTTTCCCAGGGCCCCATGAAGAATCCAAATGGCCCACTGTAAGCATCTCAGCCTGCAGAGGACTTCAGAAAATTGTTGAGTGGCTCCCAGCCTCCCAATGTCCTGAAAACACATAGACAGCCCTATCTACTTACCTTTGGTTCCAGGAAGCAGTGAGGCAACCTGAACACCAGCCCACTGTCCTAGAAAGAACCAAGTGGCCCTGTATACCAATCGATGGCCCTGTAATGCAATTTGTTAACCAGACCTGAGCAGTTCAGGCTGCCAAGGCTCCTGGAGGGCAGCCAGGTGTCTCTTCTCACTCTCCTCCCATCCTGGAAAGCAGCTAAATGTCCCTGCCAATGCACAGGTGGCCCAGGAATACTGCCAGGCAGCTTTCTCTGAGTGACGTGGCTCCGAGAGGCCCAGGGGAGTAGAAAAACAACAGCGCCACCAGCCCACCCATGACCCCTGGAACGTAATTGGGCAGCTGTTCACATCCTTCTGTGATTCCAAGAAGCAACTAAGTCGGTTGTTCTCAGAAGCCTGTTGCACTGAAGCACTGAGAAGCACTCTGCTCTGTTCTATCAGTAACCTTCCTGAATAGGAAGCGTCGCTGGAGGCTCTGCAAAGACACCACGGCGCCTTCACATCCTGCCAGGTGCTCTGTCCAGGCCCAGTGATGTGGCCCAGCTACTGTATAGCCCTCAGACATTTACAGGCAAGCCACCCTACTACTGGACATGCTATGTCACATTCACTTGGGCTAGGATAACCCCACCCTCACAGAACCTGTGGAAATGGATGGATGCCCCAAATCTGCAGCCAGGCACTCTGTACTCAAAAGCTTGCAGGGAACCCACCGTGCCTAATAGAGCTGCAGTCCCACAATGGCTGCAGCCTAGGCCAGTGAAACATACACAAAGATATTGTCGATGCTGATCACAACTGAAGAAGCTACACAGACACTGCAGTAGAGCACAGATCTGGAACCAAAGCCAACATGGCCTTTCTAAGCAACACGCTAGAGCACATTGCCAGCAGAAAGTCTTTTCCTATAAAAGCCACCCTGTAAAGTTGGTGGAGGCAACTGACCCACCAATGCACAAATACTAATATAGAGATACAAGGGGAATGAAAAAAACGAGGTAATATGTTGTCTCCAAAGGAACATAAGAACTCTGTAGCAGCAGATCCCAAAGAAAACAATGCAAAGATCTCCAGTCTTTTAGCTCTGAGAATCTCTGACTTTGGATTTTAATCAGTTTTTGTCCAAAATTATAACTCTTTAAATGTTATACCCTAAAGATAACAACATTGTTAATTATATTTAAAATTTTTTTTTTTATATTTGCCAAACTACTTTTCCACTTTCTTTGATTTTATGCCATCTGTTTTTTTCTCAAATAATTTTCTGGAAATACCATTCTTTGTTTGGAAGAGGATTTTTTTGATATTCATTTAATGAAGGTCATTTCATGGTAAATTCTCACATTAGTTTCAAGGAAATTTTCTCACTTAATGCTAATTTTTGAAAGATGTTTTGAGAATATAATGTTCCAGGTTCTGCATTTACTTTTCTACAGGACATTTTGTAGGGAACATAGCATCTGCCAAAGCCCTCTCAGTGAGAACACAGCCTTCTGGGCACAGGGCGCAGCTGCAGCATGTGTGGAGCAAGGTTTCTGCCACAGCACTCAGTGAGGACACATCCTCCTGGACAAAGGACATGGCCGAAGGAACTGATTAAGGATACTAGATGGCCTACTAACAAGAAGAGCATTGGGACCCTTGGCTCCGAGGAGGGCATGTGGCTGCTTTCCCAGACTTGCTTATTTAGTAAACCAAGTCACAAGGCACCCCACCAATGGCTAAAGATTACCAAGTAATATTATAATTAACCTTAGAGTTATATAAGCATGCACTTTGCCCTGTACACATGGCTGATGTAATCCTTGTTGATGAAAGAAGGATGCTGGGAGCTTGAGGACAGATTCTTCAGAGGAAGAGTTCCCATGTCCTTTCTCTCCTTTTGCTTGCAACCCCAATAGCATTTAAGATAGCATTCTATTACGTTCTAATTCCCAATGATTTTTACTGTTGGGAGTCCTATATGAGTCTAACAATCATCTTTTGGAGGTGGCTTTATGTAATTCTTGCTGAGTTTAAGGTCCACATTTGAGTCCTATAATTTCAGTAAAGGAGATCTGGCTGTTGATTTAAATGTAATTTATATGGTTTGGCATTCATTGAATTTTCTGAGCATGCAAATTAGTGTGTTTCATTAATATGGGCAACTTATGTGAGCATAGATCTTGCTTTAACGCTGTCTTTCCATTTGGACATCTTACATGCATTAAATATGTCAGGCAGTATTACTGTATTTTTCATATTCCTTAGAAATTCTTTTGCACTTTTAAAAAATTACTTAATTTATTTGAAAGGCAGAATTAGTGAGAGAGAAGAGAGAGAAAGATAGAGATAGAGAGAGAGAGACAGAGAAAGAGAGAGAGAGGTCTTTCATCTGATGGTTCACTCCCCAAATAGAGGTAACAATCAGGCTGGATCAGGCTAAAGTCATGAGCCAGAGCTTCTTACAGGTTTCCCAAGTAGGTGCAGGGGTCCAATCACTTGGGCCATCTTCTGCTGCTTCTCTGGGCATGTTATCTGGGAGATGGATTGGAAGTGGAGCAGCTGGAACTTGAATGGGCACCCATGTGGTGATGCCGGCATGGCAGGTGGTGGCATTACCTGCTATGCCTCCACACTTAAAAAATTTTTTTTTAAATTTATTTGACAGAGTTAGACAGTGAGAGAGAGAGAGAGAGAGAGAGAGAGAGAGAGAGAGGTTTTCCTTCCGTTGGTTCAACCCCCAAATGGACACGACAGATGGAGCTGTGCTAATCTGAAACCAGGAGCCAGGTGTTTCCTCCTGGTCTCCCATATGGGTGCAGGGCCCAAGCACTTGGGCCATCCTCCACTGCCCTCCCAGGCCACAGCAGAGAGCTGGACTGGAAGAGGAGCAGCTGGGACTAGAAAGCGGCGCCCATATGGGATGCTGGTGCCACAGGCAGAGGATTAACCAAGTGAGCCACAGCACTGGCTCCACACTTTTTTTTTTTTTTTTTTACAGGCAGAGTGGACAGTGAGAGAGAGAGACAGAGAGAAAGGTCTTCCTTTTGCCGTTGGTTCACCCTCCAATGGCCGCCGCGGTCGGCGCGCTGCGGCCGGTGCACCGCGCTCATCCGATGGCAGGAGCCAGGAGCCAGGTGCTTTTCCTGGTCTCCCCATGGGGTGCAGGGCCCAAGCACCTGGGCCATCCTCCACTGCACTCCTGGGCCACAGCAGAGGGCTGGCCTGGAAGAGGGGCAACCGGGACAGAATCCGGTGCCCCGACCGGGACTAGAACCCGGTGTGCCGGAGCCGCAAGGCGGAGGATTAGCCTTTTGAGCCACGGCGTCGGCCTGGCTCCACACTTTTTAATGTATTGTTAAATATATAATGATTTTTCAAATATGTCTTCTGTTTCCTTTTTCTCTGATTAGCTGTAATATTCAAGCAATGAAATCTGACCTTTTAATTTTTAAAATTTTTTAAAATTTTGATTTATTAAAGATTTATTTGTACTTCCTCAAATTCCCAGTATTTTGTTAAATATATTACCAAAATATTAATCTCTCTCTTCTCTTCATTCTTTTGTGAAGAAACATATTTACATATGGTATCATTTTCTTGTTCCTTGATTTCCTTTAATGTATCTGGTAGAGCAAGATAATTCTCTCAGCTTGCACGTATGAAAAAGTACTTATGTCAACATCTTGGAGACTTTTTTTCGCCAGTTAAAGAATTCTAGAATAACATTTTTTCTTCCAATTCCTTAGACACATTACTCCATTATTTTCTTCCTTCCACTTATTTTTGTATCTTGTAGAGTTCTGTGAATTGTATAATTTTCTCAGCTTTCAGGTATCACCAATTTTTCACTGGCTATAGAATTCTGGAATGAGATTTTCTCTAGAAATTCTTTTTTTTTTTTTAAAGATTTTATTTATTTGAGAGGTAGTTACAACCAGTGAGAGGGAGAGACAGAGAGAAAGGTCTTGCATCTGCTGGTTCACTCTCAAAATGGCCCCAATGGCCAGAGCTGGGACAATCTGAAGCCAGGAGCTTCTTCCAGGTATTCCATGGAGGTGTAGGGCCCAAGGACTTGGACCATCTTCTACTGCTTTCCCAGGCCATAGCAGAGAGCTGGATCGGAAGTGGAGGAACCAGGACTAGAACCGATGCCTATATGGGATGCCAGTGCTGCAGGCAGAGGATTAGCCTCAGCCCCAACCCTCAAATTCTTTAGACAATTTACTCCACTATCATCTTCCTTGCATTTCCTTTGACGTAATCAACCCTCATTATGCTCTTTATTCCTCTGAATTAAATGTATTTTTTAAGTCAGGGTATATTTAGAGTTTTCTCTTTGTAAACTTTTTTTTTTTTTTTTTTACAGGCAGAGTGGACAGTGAGAGAGAGAGAGACAAAGAGAAAGGTTTTCCTTTGCCGTTGGTTCACCCTCCAATGGCTGCTGTGGCTGGCGCACCGCGCTGATTCGATGGCAGGAGCCAGGTGCTTCTCCTGGTCTCCCATGCGGGTGCAGGGCCCAAGCAGTTGGGCCATCCTCCACTGCACTCCCGGGCCACAGCAGAGAGCTGGCCTGGAAGAGGGGCAACTGGGACAGAATCTGGCGCCCCGACCGGGACTAGAACCAAGTGTCGGTGCAGGAGGTGGAGGATTAGCCTAGTGAGTGTGGCGCCGGCCCTGTAACTGTTTTTAATCAGTGTGATTATGATATTTTGGGATGGTCATATTTCTGTGTTTGGAATTGATTTAGTTTTTTTTTTTTTGGTCCTGAGGGTTTATTGTTTTAATCAGTTAGAGTTTTGGCATTATTTCTTCAAAGCTTTCCTCTTTAGGGATACACGTTACACCTATAACAGGAGATTTGATGTCTCCCACAGATCACTTAAGCTGTTTTTATCTTCCTTTTTTCCCCCCATATATCATCAAGTTCAATGAATTTTCCTCCTGGAGTATAAATTCTACTGATTGATTGTGTCTAGAATACATTCCATTCACATGTTTTCCTTTTCAATGTTAGGAATTTAATTTTTTTTATAATTTCCTAGATTCTAGTATTAACTTTTTACATGCAATAATTGTTTTAATGGTGTTGGAAATTACAACGCCTTTATCAGCTCTGGTGTTGTTTTAATTTATTAATATTTTATCAATATGCACTATTATTTTTTCCACTTTATTTTTGCACATTTGCTTATGTGCTATTTTTTAGTTGGATTCTAGTCATTGTAAATTTTGCATCATTGAGTGTGGTAAATTTTTGTATTCATAAAAGTATTACTGAGACTTTTTGTGGAACTCAGTTAAGATACCTATTCAGGCTAGAGCAGAATCTTTTCTATCTGCCCCAATAGGAACCTCAATCAAAGAAGGCCTGTTAAAGAGGGCCTCTCTCTTAGCACCGTCGGCCATCCAGTGCCTAGGGAGCAGACTGATTGCATCAGTGGTTTTGGTCTTCAGCAGGAACCTGGGAGTCAAAAGCTTGTTGCTGGCCGGCCCCGTGGCTCACTAGGCTAATCCTCCGCCCGCAGCGGACCCCGGGTTCTAGTCCTAGTTGGGGCGCCGGTTCTGTCCCAGTTGCTCCTCTTCCAGTCCAGCTCTCTGCTGTGGCCTGGGAGTGCAGTGGAGGATGGCCCAAGTGTTTGGGCCCTGCACCCGCATGGGAGACCAGGAGGAAGCTCCTGGCTCCTGGCTTCGGATTGGTGCAGCTGGCTGGCCATAGCAGCCACTTGGGGGGTGAAGCAACGGAAAAAGGAAGACCTTTCTCTCTCTCACTGTCTAACTGCCTGTCAAAAAATAAAAAATAAAATAAATAAAATTTTAAAAAGCCTTGTTTCTCAGAGGATACTTAAATCCTAAACAATGAAATATAATACACGCCCAAGAAAAAAACATCAGTCAAGTCTGTGGCTTTAGATTCCCCTTTATCTCCTTTTTTCACTGTTTCTTCTTAGTCTTTACCATTTCCCTTTCCAGCTGTGAAGTTCATTTATTTCTTCATAACCCATGGTTTTAAGGTTGCTCAATTCGATCCAAGATTATTTAATAGACAGTGTATGTTAATGGACTTAGCTGAATTAATATAGCAAACGAATCACCATTTTATTTTATTTTCACCTCAGTTTTCTTCCAGCTTTTGGCAATGAAATGAAGTAAAAGATCATTTGGAGGCAAAAACTGTCGTTCAGTTAATTTAGCTGAATTTGACAATTGTTCAGTTCATATATGATAAATTGTTGTGTTATTATTTTAATGTGAATATATTCCTTATAATGTGACCAAAGCATGTCTTTGAAAAGAAAAGGCATATAATAAAAGCTTTCTACATGTATAAAAAAGATACCTTTTAAAAATTTGTGTCCATTTTGATTTTATTTTAAAGTTGTTTCAATGAAGACCAAAATATGCTCAGCCTAGGACTGATCATCCTTTGATCTCCTGAGGCGGGATCTTCTTAGTAATCAATCCTCGTGAATTCAGAGTTTTCTTCTGTGCCGAGTGACGAAAAGCTCTGTTTCTGGCACAGTGTAAATGCCATGCCATTGTTGGTGACGCTTCTGGCAGCACATTCCTATAGCTTAGTAGTTCCTCACACACATACACTGATTACTCCTATCCTGATTTTTCATAATAAAATCTACAGATTCCTGGCATTTTGTCTATGAAATCATCTCATTACACTGGCTCTGTCCCAGAAAGGTGAGGGTTTGGTCTCTCTGGAGTTTCAACTCTTTGAAGGCAAGGAAATGGTCAGATCTCAACAGAGTTCTAACTCTTTATAATAGCTCAGGAATTCCTTAAAGAGATAATCTGAGAGCAATGTGTTTGCTTCCAATCTCTCGGGGAACATGTCTTCATTTTTCAATGTCCAGTATTGGGCTCCTGACTTCACATTAGTTATAAGTGGAAATCCTCCAGTCGTTTCAGCAGATTCATATTGCTTGGCCATGTTTTGAGTACATTTCACATTTCTTGAATTATTTTAACGGTGGAGCTTGGTGTTTTCATTAGATTGCTTTGATTTTTCTTTACCCTCTTGTGACTTGGCATTTAAAACTTTCCTTCTGATGGTTCTATGTATAGAAACCTTAGGCACCTGGCTCCTGGCTTCAGATCAGTACAGCTCCTTCCAACGAAGGAAGACCTTTCTCTCTGTCTCTCCCTCTCACTGTCTGTAACTCTACCTCTCAAATAAATAAATGAAATCCTTAAAAAAAAAAGGGAAATATGAGCCATACTACATAGAATTTCAGAGGAAATCAGGATTTGGAGACATGTGACTAGAAAAATTAAAACTTAGTCTCCAATTCTGATAGCACAAAAAAGACATGGTTATAATAGATGTGAACAGTCTCTTGGATGAGAAATAGAAAAATCTTTTTGGGATTGTAAAACTGACAAGTAGAAATTGAATATAATCACATGTGAAATAAATGTTTATAAATACAACTTTAGGAATATAGTGATTCTTCCCGCCATACCCACCCTCCCACTCCCACTCCTGTCCCAGCACCTCCTCCCTCTCACATCCCATTCTTCATTAAGATTCATTTCTAATTAACTTTATACACAGAAGACCAACTCTATACTAAGTAAAGATTTCAACAATTTACAACTACACACACACACAATATAAAAAATTGTTTGAAAACAAGCTTTTTTTTAAAGCACACATTTTTATTTCCAAAGAAAAATTACCTCTGCAAATTATAAATTCATGGAGTTTCTTATTTTTATCACTGCATGTATTCAGGTTGTTGAGAAATTTTTGAAGCCAGTAAATTTATTTGGCCAAAATATTCCTCTCCATTCCACCAAGTAGAATTGAAAATTATTAACAGGCATACCAGGAAGAAAAATTGCGGTGCTGAAATGTTTTATTGATCCACTAAAGATGACCAGCTGTACCAAGACTGCAAACCATTTCACAGGAGGAATTTTTAGGTTCTTAACAATAGGAAAAATAGTTTTGTTTTAAAAAAGTTTCATTTAAGATTCTATAAAGATTACAGAGCTATTTAAAATCAAATAACCTTGGGGGGTAGAGCCAAGATGGTGGAATAGTGAGGGTGCACACAAATAGTCTGGGAAAAGATAGTTTATTAAAAGTGGAGTTACTGTAGTTTCAGGTAAAGGTTCGGGAAAAAAATTGCAGAGGAAACTCTTTCAGATCTAGTGGGTGTGAAATGGAGGACCTATGGGGAGAGCAAGGCTGCCCATGGCTTGGGACCCCAATTGTGGAGTCTACGCACCAGTGCTGGAAGGGGAGGTGAGGTCAGTAGTCCAAGACATTGGCAGAGAAATGGCAGAAAGAGCCTAGAGGGAACAAAGCTTGATGCCCCACTAGGTAAAGTTCACCAGGCTAACTAGAGGAGAGAAAAAAAATAAATAAAAGGGACCAGCATGGACACGAGCCTCTCTCTCCACTCAGCTTACAAAGGCAAGCAAGACAAAGAGCAGGTGCCATTTTAGACATACGTAAAGTGGCGCCCACCATCAACCAAGCAGAAAAATCTGACTCTGGTGGGTAGAAATAACAGGAGGTTAGGACCTAGTGAAGGTGTAGAGCTAATGAACTGAGAATGTGAAAAACTGAGGGTGTGGGAGAGAACTCACGGAGTACACAAACTCAGTAACCTTGGTAACCCAGTGGGAGACTTCAGGGAAATTTGAGGACTGCATAGACCCTTTGTGTGGTCCTTGGGGCAGAACAGACAAATATTATACCCACGGGGGCCAGATTAAATACATCGACTACACTCAATTCCGCTCAGCAGAGCGGAATAACTTCCCTTCTGAGTTTTAAAAAAAGGAGAGAGAATGGGAGAGTGAGAGAGAAAGAGAGAACAACTTGGGTGAGTCACCTTTGGCATACTCTTAACCATGAAGAACCAAACAGAGCTCTCTGGCCACACCCATCACATGCCTCTAAGGATCCATCAAAAGCAGACAGTCCACTTAATCTAGAGTCATAGTATAATGAGAAAAAACACCACAGCAAAGAAACCAAAGAATATCTCCACAATGCCAAGCAACAAATGCAGAAAACGAGGAAACAAGAGTAAGGAAGACACTATAACACCCAAAATGAACAAGACACCACAATTCAAGATTATGAAGATGATGAGATAGAAGAAATGCAAGAAACTGATCTCAAAAAATTGATAAGAACATTAAGAAGTTCTCAAAAACAAATTCTTGAACTACAGAAATCCTTACTGGACAGGATAGAAAACCTCTCTCGCAAAAATGAAGTATTAAGGAGAAATCAAAATGAAATGAAGCAACTAGGAGAACAGGAAACTGTGATAGTGAAGAGAAATCTTAATGAAATGAAGAATTCAATAGATCAAATGACAAACACATTGGAGAGCCTTAAAAACAGAATGGGTGAAGCAGAAGAGAGAATATCGGACTTAGAAGACAGAGCACAGGAAACTATACAGTCAAATAAAGGAAAAGAAGAGGAAATTAGAAATCTAAAAAATATTGTTGGGAATCTACAGGATACTATTAAAAAACCCAACATTCGAGTTCTAGGAGTTCCTGAAGGCATTGGGAGGGAGAAAGGATTAGAAGCCTTTTTAGTGAGATACTAGCAGAAAATATCTCGGGTTTGGAGAAGGACAGAGACATCCTAGTACAGGAAGCTCATAGAACCCCTAGTAAACATGACCAAAAGAAATCCTCACCATGACACGTTGTAATTAAACTCACCACAGTGAAACAGAAAGAAAAGATCCTAAAATGTGCAAGAGAGAAACGTCAGATTACTCTCAGAGGAGCTCCAATTAGACTCACAGCAGACTTCTCATCAGAAACCCTACAAGCTAGAAGGGAATGGCGAGACATAGCCTAGGTACTAAGAGAGAAAAGCTGGCAGCCCAGAATATTATATCCTGCAAAGCTCTCATTTCTGAATGAAGGTGAAATAAAGACCTTTCACAGCTAACAGAAATTGAAAGAATTTGTCGCCACTCGTCCAGCCCTGCAAAAGATGCTTAAAGATGTGCTACACACAGAAACACAGAAACACGGTCATCAATATGAAAGAAGGTAAAGGAAGAAAAACGTCCAGTAAAAGATAACAGGAAGCTCAAAGCATATACTAGAAAATATATTTGGAAAATGGCAGGGAAAATTACTACTTATCAATAGTCACATTGAACATTAATGGCCTCAACTCTCCAGATAAAAGGCACAGACTTGCTGAATGGATTAAGGAACAAAACCTATCTATTATCTGCTTACAAGAAATGCATCTTTCCAACAAAGATGCATGCAGACTGAAAGTGAAAGGTTGGAAAAAGATATTCCACGCCAACAGAAACCAAAAAAAGCAGGTGTAGCCATCTAATATCAGACAAAATAAATTTAACACAAAAACTGTTAAGAGGGACACTATATAATGATTAAGGGTTCAATTCAACAGGAAGATGTAACTATTATATATGTATATGCACCTAATTACAGGGTACTGGTTTATTTAAAAGATATGTTAAGGAACTTACAGGGAGACTTAGATTCCAATACAATAGTACTGGGGGACTTCAATACTCCACTCTCAGAAATAGACAGATCAACCGGACAGAAGATCAACAAGGAAACAGCAGATTATTTGAAACTATTGCCCAAATGGATCTAACAGATATCTACAGAACTTCTTCATCCTGCACTTAAAGAATTTATATTCTTCTCAGAAGTGCATGGAACCTTACTAGGATCAACCACATACTAGACCATAAAGCAAGTCTCAGCAAATTCAAAAGAATTAGAATCATACCAAGCAGCTTCTCAGAAATCTCTAGAGAGTATGCAAACACATGGAGATTGAAAAACATGATCCTGAGTGAACACTGGGTCATAGAAGAAATCAAAAAATGAAATCAAAACTTTCTGGAAGTAAATGAGAATAGCAAAACAACATATTAAAACTTATGGGATACGGCAAAAGCAGTGTTAACAGGTAATTTTATAGCAATAGGTGCCTACATAAAGCAATTGGAGAGGCACCAAATAAATGAGGTTTTAGCACATCTCAAGGATCTAGAAAACCTGCAGCAAACCAGACCCAAATCTAGTAGGAGAAGAGAAATAATTAAAATCAGTGAAGAAATCAACAGGATTGAATAAAAAAAATTACAAAAAATCAGCCAAGTGAAAATGGTTTTTTGAAAAAATTGAATAAAATTACAACACCATTGGCCCAGCTAATTAAAAAAAGAAAAGACCCAAATCAATAAAATCAGAAATTAAAAAGGATATATAACAACAGACACCACAGAAATCAAAAGAATCATCAGAAATTACTACAAAGAGTTGTATGCCAGCAAACAGGGAAATCTATCAGAAATGGATAGATCCTGGACATATGCAATCTACCTAAATTGAGACATGAAGGCATAGAAAACCTAAACAGACCCATAATTGAGACAGAAATTGAAACAGTAATAAAGGCCCTCCCAACAAAGAGAAGCCCAGGACCAGATAGATTCACTGCTGAATTCTAACAGACATTTAAAGAAGAACTAACTCAAATTCTTCTTAATCTATTCAGAACAATTGAAAAAGAGGGAATCCTCCCAAATTCTTTCTATGAAGCCAGCATCACCTTAATTCCTAAACTGGAGAAAATGCAGCATTGAAAGAAAATTACAGATCAATATCCCTGATGAACATAGATGTAAAAATCCTCAATAAAATTCTCACCAATAGAATACAACAACATATCAGAAAAATCATCTACCCAGACCAAGTGGGATTTATTGCTGGCATGCAGGGATGGTTCAGTGTTTGCAAATCAATCAATGTGATACACTGCATTAATAAACTGCAGAAGAAAAACCATATGATTGTCTTAATAGATGCAGAGAAAGCATTTGATAAAATACAACACCCTTTCATGATGAAAACTCTAAGCAAACTGGGTATGGAAGGAACATTCCTCAATACAATCAAAGCAATTTAGGAAAAACCCACAGCCAACATCCTATTGAATAGGAAAAAGTTGGAAGGATTTCCACTGAGATCTGGTACCAGACAGGGATGCCCACTCTCACCACTGCTATTCAACATAGTTCTGGAAGTTTTAGCCAGAGCCATCAGGCAAGAAAAATAAATTAAAGGGGTACAAATTGGGAAGGAAGAAGTCAAACTCTCCCTCTTTGTAAGATGATATGATTCTTTATTTAGGGGATCCAAAGAACTCTACTAAGAGACTATTGGAACTCATAGAAGAGTTTGGCAGAGTGGCAGGATATAAAATCAATGCACTAAAATCAACAGCCTTTGCATATATAGGCAATGCCATGGCTGAGGAAGAACTTCTAAGATCAATCCTATTCATAATAGCCACAAAAACAATCAAATACCTTGGAATAAACTTAACCAAGGACGTCAAAGATCTCTACGATGAAGATAACAAAACCTTAAAGAAAGATATAGAAGAGGATACCAAAAAATGGAAAAATCCTCCATGCTCATGGATTAGAAGAATCAACATCATCAAAATGTCCATTCTCCCAAAAGCAATTTATACATTCAATGCAATACCAATCAAGATACCAAAGACATTCTCCACAGATCTGGAAAAAAATGATGCTGAAATTCATATGGAGACACAGGAGACATCGAATAGCTAAAGCAATCCTGTACTACAAAAACAAAGCCAGAGACATCACAATACCAGATTTCAGGACATACTACAGGGCAGTTATAATCAAACCAGCATGGTACTGGTACAGAAACAGATGGATAGACTAATGGAACAGAATAGGAACACCAGAAATCAACCCAAACATCTACAAGCAACTTATATTTGATCAAGGATCCAAAACCAATTCCTGTAGTAAGGACAGTCTATTCAATAAAGGGTGCTGGGAAAACTGGATTTCCACGTGCAGAAGCATGAAGCAAGACCCCTACTTTTCACCTTACACAAAAATCCACTCCACATGGATTAAAGACCTAAATCTATGACCCCACACCATCAAATTATTAGAGAACATTGGAGAAATCCTGCAAGACATAGGTACTGGCAAAGACTTCTTGGAAAAGACCCCAGTGGCACAGGCAGTCAAAGCCAAAATTAACATTTGCGATTGCATCAAATTGAGAATTTTCTGTACTTCAAAAGAAACAGTCAGGAAAGTGAAGAGGCAACCGACAGAATGGGAAAAAATATTCTCAAACTATGCTACATATAAAGGATTAATAACCAGAATCTACAAAGAGATCAAGAAACTCCACAATAACGAAACAAACAACCCACTCAAGAGATGGGCCAAGGACTTTAATAGACATTTTTCAAAAGAGGAAATCCAAAGGGCCAACAGACACATGAAAAAATGTTCAAGATCACTAGCAGTCAATGAAATGCAAATCAAAACCACAATGAGGTTTCACCTCACTCCAGTTAGAATAGCTCACATTCAGAAATCTACCAACAACAGATGCTGGCGAGGATGTGGGGAAAAAGGGACACTAACCCACTGTTGGTGGGAATGCAAACTGGTGAAGCCACTATGGAAGTCAGTCTGGAGATTCCTCAGAAACTTGAATATAACCCTACCATACAACCCAGCCATCCCACTCCTTGGAATTTACCCAGAGGAAATTAAATTGGCAAACAAAAAAGCCGTCTGCACGTTAATGTTTATTGCAGCTCAATTCACAATAGCTAAGACCTGGAATCAACCCAAATGCCCATCAACAGTAGACTGGATAAAGCAATTATGGGATATGTACTCTATAGAATACTATACAGCAGTCAAAAAAAATGAAATCCAGTCATTTGCAACAAAATGGAGGAATCTGGAAAATATCATGCTGAGTGAAATAAGCCAGTCAAAAAGGAACAAATATCATATGTTCTCCCTGATTGGTGACAACTAACTGAGCACCAAAAAGGAAACCTGTGGAAGTGAAATGGACACTATGAGAAATGGTGACTTGATCAGCCCTTGCCATGACTGTTGATGAACAACTTAATACTTTATCCCTTTTAGTATTTTTATTGTTTGTTCTACTTAATACTATTGGTTGAATTCTGTAATTAATACACAGTTATTCTTAAGTGTTGAAACTTAACTGAAAAGTGATCCCTGTTAAATATAAGAGTGGAAATAAGAGAGGGAAGAGATGTACAATTTGGGACATGCTCAGTCGGACTTGCCCCAAACGGTAGAGTTAGAAACATGCCAGGGGATTCCAATTCAATCCCATCAAGGTGGCAGGTACTAATGCCTTCTCACTAGTCCAAGTGATCAATTTCTGTTCACAGTTGATCATATGATAGGACTAAAAGTCAAAGGGATCACATAAACAAGAGTAGGGTTGATTCTGTCTCTGTTTTTTAGTATGCATGTTTATTACTGTTTTTAAACTCAGTTAATATAAACATTCTTTTTTAATTTCAGTACAGTAAATATGGAAACATGTAATCCACATAGATAAAAGCACTTGTAGTTGTCGACAATTTTTTAAGGTTCATTTAATGAATGAATTTTTTCATAGATACAACTTTAGGGATATAATGGTTCTTTCTCCCGTAACCCCCACTCCCCTGCCCCAGCTCCCATCCCACCTCCCTCTCCCTCTCCCATATCCTTCTTCATTATGGTTTAATTTTAATTTGATTTTATATACCTAGAACCAACACCATGTTTAGAATAGATTTCAGCAGTTTGTGGGGCCAACACTGTGGCGCAATGGGTTCAAGCCCTGGTCTGAAGTGTAGGCATCCTATATGGGTGCCGGTTCTACTCCAGGCTGCTCCCCTCCTGGTCCAGCTCTCTGCTATGGCCTGGGATAGCATTAGAAGATGGCCCATGTTTGGGCCTCTGCACCCACATGGGAGACCCGGAAGAACCTCCTGGCTCCTGGCTTTGGATTGGCACAACTCTGGCCATTGTGACCCTCTGAGTAGTGAACCAGCAGATGGAAAACCTCTTTCTCTGTCTCTACCTCTCTCTGTAACTCTCTCTTTCAAATAAATAAAATAAATCTTAAAAGAAAACAGTTTACACACACACACACACAACATATAGAGCACAATTTGGGAAGAAAATTTGCAGTCTCATAGTACATTTCATTTTGGATGGAGGTCCTACATGGAGAGCAAGTGCACAGCGATTTCTGTTGTTCCTTTAACAATTAACACTCTTATTTATGACATCAGTGATCACCTGGGGCTCTTGCCATGGGCTGCCAAATCTATGGAAGCCTTTTGTGACCATAGACTCCATTGGTATTTGAGCACGGCCATAAGCAAAGTGGGTGTTCTCTCCTCCCTTCAGAGAAGAGTATATCCTTCTTGATGACCCTTTCTTTCCACTGAGGTCTCAGAGAGATCCTCCATGTTCTCTCTCTCTCCTGATTTATTTGAAGGTAGAGCTATAGAGTGAGATAAGGAGGGACAGAGACAGAGTTCTTCCATCTGCTGGTTTACTCCACCAAATGGCTGCAACAACCAGGGCTGCGCCAGGCCCAAGCCAGATGCCTGGAGATTTTTGAGAGCATTTTTGGGAGCTTTTCATTAGAGACTATGAAATATGGAAATGGGAGTAAGAGAAACAGAGGCAGTTTGGGTAATAGGTATCAAAACACAATTAGAAAAGAAGAAAAAATTCCAGTGTTCTTTAGTCCACAATACCCTATTACATATTTTATAAAGAAACAGAAGAGAGGAGATGGAAGGTTTAAAAAAGAAAGAACTTATGAGAATTTGGATATTTTATTTATTTTCACATTGTACCTCACATATATATGCAGGTATTATGTGTTAATTAAAAATAAAACTACAAAATTATCAAAAACAATTTTCAAAAGTCTGGAAGTTAACCAAAGTTATACAACAAATTGCTAAGTATTTATTCAAGAGCTACTGGTGAACTTTGAATTTAAAGAAAACAAGTACAATTTGGCAGAACAAATAGCTGAGGCTGAATTTTAAACTGCATGAAGTTCGAGCATGTTCCAGCACATAACTTCAGAGCAGATCAGGTGTTCAGCACAGCCTTTGAGCTACCACCAGGTCAATGTAAATGACGCTGATCCAGATATGACCCTGAAGAATCTTTTAAATTAAACCAGGGATTTACACAACGAAAGCAATGGCAAGATCAAATACATTATTTTCTACTTACTACAGAGGAGAAAATCTCTTGAGGATTAGCCCATGGGAGTCCCAAAACAAAGAGTAAAAAACCAAAATGCCTAAGGGGTGGATCAATAAAAAAATAATGGTTACAGATATTCACTACATTTTCCAGTTCCCAGTGAAATTATGAAATATGCAAAGAAACAGGAAGCATGACACATGCCCAGAAATAAAAAAAAATGTAGATAGAAAGTTTCCAATGCTGCCCATATGTTGAATGTAGTAAAGAAAGATATCAAATAGGCCAGTGCCATGGCTCAATAGGCTAATCCTCCGCCTTCCGGTGCCAGCACACTGGGTTCTAGTCCAGGTCGGGGCACCGGATTCTGTCCCGGTTGCCCCCTCTTCCAGTCCAGCTCTCAGCTGTGGCCCGGGAGTGCAGTGGAAGATGACCCAAGTGCTTGGGCCCTGCACCTGCATGGGAGACCAGGAGAAGCACCTGGCTCCTGGCTTCGGATCAGCGTGGTACACCAGCCGCAGCGTGCCGGCCTTGACGGCCATTGGAGGGTGAACCAAGGGCAAAAAGGAAGACCTTTCTCTCTCTCTCTCTCTCTCTCACTGTCCACTCTGTCTGTCAAAAAAAAAAAAAGATACCAAATAAACTATTTTTTAAAAAAAGATTTATTTATTTATTTGAAAGTCAGAGTTACACAGAGAGAGAAAGAGAAGCAGAGAGGGAGAGAGAGAGAGATCTTTCACCCATTGGTTCACTCCTCAAATGGCCGCAACTGCCAGAGCTGAGCTGATCCTAAATCAGAAGCCAGGAGCTTCTTCCAGGCCTCCCCCATGGTTACAGCGGCCCAAGAACTTGGGCCATCTTCTACTGCTTTCCCAGGCCACAGCAGAGAGCTGGATCAGAAGTGGAGCAGCCAGGTTTCGAACTAGCACTTGTATGGGATGCCGGCACTGCTGGCGGCAGCTTTACTGACCACACCACAGCGCTGGCTCCAAATAAACTATCTTGAACATGTTTAAAGATTGAAATGAAAACATATTTAAATATTTGAAAAAAACAGTGACAATTATGTTTCACCAAATAGAGAATTTCAAAACAGAAAATAGAAATTATAGCACAGATCTTAGATGGCAAGAGAATGAACTCACTTGGGTAAAGTTATACAAGTAAGTTTAATAAGTAAATATAAGTTATTGTTATGGAAGCAATTCTGTACATTGCAGAATAATTAAATTTGCCCTAAACCTGTTGAGTTGTATTGGGTAATGATATGTTAAAACATTAATGTGATGGATACAAGTCTAAGAAAAGATGATTTAATGTTAGTCTCTCAATTTTCTGTATAATAACATGATCCCAAATTTCTGATTCACAGTAAATGTGAGATAGCCAAATATTTTATTCTGAGGCAAGAAAACTGATTTGGGAGGGATGTTCTGATTCTTAACATAAGCCTAATCTCTGCCCTTCGTCTTTACTCCTAAGAAAAAACAATCTCTTAAAAATGTAAAGATCATCAAGTGTACAAGCATCGGATGGAAAGTATCTACCAAATATCCATGTGTAGGATAGTTAAATTAACAATTGCCATGGTATCCAGGAATTACTTGGATTGTTTCTTTCACTCTTGGCTGATGTAAGGGTAGTAAGATTTATGACAATCTGTTTAGTGATGAAATATCACCTCATGGTAAATTTGTTATGGATGGCTTTCAAGTGGCATAACCTGTTAGAGAATTTTGTCTCAATAAATGATGAAAGCAGCATAAAATTCTGGCAGGGAGCTTATGGATAGATTCAACTAAGAGATTTCAAAGGCTCCATCTGGAGAATAATACATCAATCATTGTACTAATTAGGAACTGAAGATCTTCCTCCTGTATGTCTTTCAGATCCTCAGGGCTTAACTGCACTATCTTTCTCCTGCTCCTCATTTTCTTTGACTTTAAATAAAAGCCATTCATTCTATGCTTATCAGAGTCCAGTGAGTCCTTTAAAATGTCTGAACTTGTGAAATCTTTACAGTTTGGAAAATTCTGATAGATGTATTGATAGTGACTAATAATATAGAAAAGAAATAGGAAACTAGAGATGATACAGTGAAAACTGCATCTGTAAAGGAAGCATGCTGGCCCATAAGAATTGTAGAGTTACTCATTTGATGACAAATACAATAAATATGTTGGGGCTTTTGTTTGAGTGAGTTTGTCATCTAGTTCAAGAACAATCCACTCTTACCTGCTGACTACCATTTATTATACCCATCTATCTCCACAAAGCACCTGCACAACTTCAGTTGATTTATTGTTATGTATTAAAAGGTAGAATCCATCATTATATATGTGGGGCAAGCCTGCTAACCTTAAAATATCATTGTAAATAAAAAATGACTGGAAAATGTAATATGATGAGATAGAATAAAGCAAAAAGAGAAAAAATCATACAAGTAATTCTTATTAATATCTTTTCACTATGACTACTATTATTAAGAATTAAATGTACATGTAAAATAAAAAAAAACACATTACTCTTAAGAAAAAGTAATGGTGAAAGAGCACTATTTGCAAGTAAAAACATAGTTGCTAAATTTGTTAGAGAACACTGAAAAAGTTTTTGAAGATTGGAAAAATTTGAGAAGGGATTATGAATGTAAAGCACAAATTCATTGAAAATATATTTTGGGAATTTAAAATAGTGTTATTTCTACATAATGAAGATGAAAAAATTATTAAAAATATAATAGATGAAAACATTCCATAACAGAAATACTCAAGGCTTCAGACAACCATGTTTGCAGTAGTTTCTAGTGGAGATAAATAAAAAGACCAGAAAATTATTTTCTAGAGAAATGAGAATATAAGAAATAGGAGCCTCATCTCTAACAGTAAAGGCCAGCAACACTGGACAAATATTTTTCAACACTAGTGAAAATATAAAAACTACAACATCAAGAAAAAGAGATGAACACTACAATAATTGAATTATTTAGTATGTAAATAGTTTTCTTCAAGGATAAAAGCCATTTGGAACAATAAAATTTTTATTTGAATAAAATGTTCAAGGAAATGACATACACTAGTGTGAAAGTTGTTAGAATCAAAACTGAGTCACTTTTTCCAATCCCGGCTGCAACAATGATAATGAACAATATTAAATGGTGTTGAGATGTAAAAGAAGGGATAGTTGGGGTCTCTGCATGTTTATGTGGTTCAAAGAACTATTCACAAAAGGTTCTGCCAGAATCATAACCTCACACAAAGGTCACAATAATCTTACACAAAGAATGTTTACACAAGTACATTGGCCAACAAGTTCTGTTTACCGTGGACTACTGCCACCGTTGTTACTGTAGCCAAGGATTATTGTTCCTGAACACTTTTGTAACCCTTCTCATTTTGTCTTTAAAAAATTTTCCTTGTCTCAACCTCCTTGAATATGCACTTAGTTTAATATGGCACACATATCCCCATTATAATGCTATTCCTGAATAAATAATATTTTGAGAATCTCACTCTGGTTATTATTTAGGGTGACACTCAACAACTATGAGACTAGAAAGATGTTTTGTTACACAAGCAAGGACCTAGAAATACAATGTGTACTTACGCTTTATTGAGAATGTCCTCATCTATGGCTCTATTAAGACAGAAGTAAATGCTAAAATAAAGGAAAACATCTCTCATAAAGGAGTGAACAAAAATTAAGGAACTTTAAATGTCTGTGAGTCAAGACTAGATGATGATTTCCAGGAGGGAGATCCCTAAAGAGAGAGAGATTTCCATACGTAGTATTCTTGAGTCAATTGAAATAACTTAGGTATGCAAGAAAGGAGATCAGTAAGTTAAGTATGAAATAAGAAATGAAAGTTTGAAATGGAAGAGCATTTCATAAGTAACCAATGGATTCAGCAACAAATAAAAAGAAATTATGTGAACATATACGAAAATGTTTCATGAATGATTTTCAAATTTAATAGTATATTTTCAAGATTTTTAGTACAAAATAAATTAAAATATGCTCACTTTTGACCACCTAAAATGAGAGGAGAATCAAGTGAAAAAAATTAAGAAGGTAGAAGTGACAGAAAAATTGATGAAGGTGTATGGAACGCTGAATAATAACAAATATTATCTTGTAATGATAGCCATAATTGATGAAATAATGTATTGGGGACAATCAATGAAAATTGTAAATGTAGGTAAAAATTAATCAGTTTGTATAACTATAGTGAGAGAAGAAAGGAGAGGAGATGAAATGGATAAATCTATGAATAAATCACTTATCATGGCAGAAAACCAACAGGTAATATCTCAAAAAGAATACACAAAAAGTTTTTAAGAGATAGGAAGATATGAAAAGATAAAAATAATTAACATAAAATCTAGAAGAAGAGAGGGCCAGCATTGTGGTATAACAGGTAAAATTGCCACCTCTGAAGCTTGCATTTCATATGGGCAGATTCTAGTCCTGGCTGCTCCACTTCCTGTCCGGCTCCCTGCTAATAAAGCAGTGGATGGTGGCATAAGTGCTTGGGCTCCTGCCACCCACATGGGAGACCTCGAAGAAGCTCCTGGCTACTGGCTTTGGACTGACCCAAATGGTTACTGCCATCTTGAGAGTGAACCAACAGATGGAATATATCTCTTGCTCTGTCTCTCTCTGCCTCCATCTGTCTGTATAACTCTGCTTTTCAAATAAATAAATAAATCTTTAAAAGAAATATAGAAGAAAAAACAGTGAATATGTTCTAAAATGGATTTCACTGAGCTGTAGAAACTGAGAAGGGAAACGATGATGGAGTAAGTACTTGTTTCTCTTTATGAGTTTTCACAGTTGTCTAAGATTTCCCATGTCTTTATATTTTGTACTACAAAACATGGTTGTATTTTAAATAAAACTCCAGAATGTTACTAATGTAGAAATCATTTTCATGAATATAATAAATTAAGTAATGACAATAAAATTAATTATTGCTCTAAAACAGTATGATTAACTATTTTTATATCTTTGGCTTTTTGGTCCTTCAGTTCTTTTGGGACTATGTAAAATGGTAAGTGGCTTGCAATAATTTGAGGACATGGCATCTGTTTGAAGTCCATATGATTTATTTTATATTCCAGGAAGTCAGTTCTTTCATTTAGAATCATAGGTGCAGTTTTCTTACATTTCTAAAAATAAAGTAAGCCTAATATATGCCACATCAGGAATTTCCTAAAAACAAATGGTCACATGTTTTAATTTTATCTCTCTCTGAGTCTCAAAGAAAAATTATTTATTTTTCTTATTTTTGGATTTATAATTTTTAATCATTTGTTAGACTTACCAACATAGTTACTGCTTTTTAATTGTACCTGTGATCCACTTAGCTCAAACTATGCACAAAGACTAAACCAACTCAGTTCAAACCATTCAAAACCCTTGCCTAGACTCCTACAGTAACAGTTTTTGATCTTTGTCTTATATGTTCTAGTCTCTCCCATTCTGTTTGCCACCGAAAAGTGGAAATTACTATTTTTTTTTTTACCTAGAGAACTTTTATTTAAGGTATACAAACTTCATGAATTTCTTTTTTTTTTTAAAGGAAAAGGTTTATTGTCAGGTGGGGGAAACCCAACAGGCTGCCTCCCCATGCATAGAGAGAAAAACAACCTGTACTGGGAGAATAGGTCTTATATAGCTTTGCAGAGGTAGTGAAGTAAGGAAGTGAGAGTGGCAAATCCTGTTAGAGTTGGGGTGGAGCTGACACTTGTGATTGGGCTATTTGGTCACCTTACTCCTACTAAGCTAGGCTGGGCTTAAGAAGATGGTACCACTTTGCTAACATTCCCTCCTTTTGTTTTTTATAAAGCAAGTGTTGTTTGGGATTATATCGGCCCCAAAAATCCAGCAAGGGTGGAGGGATGATGATGTATCTTCTAGAGATGCTACCTGCTGACATGGGATGATGAGTTACTATCCACTGGCATGGGGCAAAGTGTAAAGTGGTGATGTCCCAGGTAGGGAGCCGAGTATATCCCCATAGCAGCATTTGGCTGACTGCCTGGTTGGTGAAGCTTTGGACCTCAGATAGCATCAGCTGGGGATACAATGGACCTAGTTACCTCTTGTAACTGTTGTAGTTGTTTTGAGTTGGTTGGTTCAGAAAATGTTGTGGCCCAAAGCTGTGCCTGAGATCACTACTGAAGAGAGGGAGGGTGGAAAGCTGATCCCAAGACTAGGAAAAAGGGCACTCCTCTCTTGTGAGTAGAGGGTTTTGTCTGTAGAAAAATTCTGAACAACTGACAAAAGGGGTTTGGCAATAATCAGGTGGACTCCAATGCCTTAACAGTTATGAAGGCCAGACCTATCTATCTCTTCATGAGGGGTATATCATATGGGAGGGGTGAACCTCCTTGGGAATGCACTCTGTTGACTTTCATTACCTAGCTGGTCTGGGAGGAGAGCTGGCTAGGTAAAGGCATTTGGCATCTCTAACAGGAAATTTACAGTTCTGCCTGTGATGTTGTGACTCAACTTGGCTGTCTCCTCAGCAGTGGTGGTTATTTTGGAAGCTTGGCAGAATGAAGAGCTTTTCAGCTTAGCACCAACAAATAAGATCTGTGGCTCTGACCTGAAGTCTTTCGACTCCAGGGCAGTTCTCTTTCCAGTGATCCAACTCTTGGCCGGCAGAGCTGTTAGGGCTCTCATAAGCTGACTTCTGCTGAAGCCCTGGCTTTCTATATAAACCAGTGCAGTGGACTGGCCTTTTGGATTTTCTTCTGGGCCCATCCTTCTCTTTCTCATGGTTTTTGTTAAAGCAGACCAGAGGAAACCTTTTAGAGTAGGCAAGCCAAGTGGGTGGCTCAAGTACCATCTTCTAATCTTCGATGTTCTAAACTAGAAGTCTATGGTAGGACTTTAAAAAAAAATTATCCCTTTTAGGCCTCTGGGCCTTTCTCAGTAAGATAACCATCATGTCTGGTAACACAAGATCATTAGACATTTTACTTTTTAGACATATGTATTAATAGCACTTTACATTATCCTAACTTAAAACTTTATTCCATTTCACATCTTGACAGAACTTGTAATATAATATAAATAGCCTGATTAGTTGGTGTCTCTACAACATGAGAGACATATATCCTTTGACATTTCCAGGGGCCCAACTGGAAATATCAAAGTCCAATTAGGAACTTTGATTTTTGTTTTTGAATGCCTGTCAAGGATACCAAGAAGGCTTAAAAGGTCTGGTAGAAATATGATCCCTTAACATCATGACATAATATAGATCAGATTTGATTATTGTTACAGGTGATTACTCAAATGTTTTAGAATAAGCATATATTTAAATAAACCATAGCTCTTAATAAAAAACTCAACAGTTAGAACCTAACAGAGGGAGAGCGGCAAGATGGCGGAATAGGAAGGGAGCACAAAGATACTCTGGGGAGAGACAGTTTAATAAAAGTGGAGATACTGCAGGTTCAAGAAATAGTAGGGGAAGAAACAGCAGAGGAAACCCTTCCAGAACTGGTGATTCACAGTGGACCTGCGTGGAGAGAGGGGAGCCCGCAGTCTGGGACACCAGCAGCAGATTCAACACACCAGCACTGGAATGCGAGGTGAGCCGAACCTCAATAGCCCGAGATACCAGAAGGGAAGCGGAAAGAGGAGACTAGAGTGAACAAGGCTTGAAACCCTGTGGGGGAAAAGTTCACCAGCTAACTAGAAGAGAGAGAGAGAGAGAGGGAAAATAAAAAAAAGATATCGATAAGGACACGAGTTTCTCTCTCTCCGCTCACCTCTCAAAGGTGAGCAAGACAAAGAGCAGGCGCCATTTTGGAATATGTCATAAGCAGGGCGACCTCAGGTCAGCACCGGCACCGAGCCTAGCAGAAAAACCTGACTCTGGGTGGGAAGGGTGAAATAACAGGAGATTAGAACCTAATGAATGTGTGGTGCTAATGAACTGAGACTGTGAAAAAAGAGACGGTGGGGGAGAGAACTCACGGAAATCATGAATTCATGTGAGTACTCTCCAGAGACGCTACAGTTCAGTAGCCTTGGCAGCCCAGCGGGAGACTACAGGAGAATCTGAGCCCACACTAAGGGCCGCAAAGATTCCCTCTCTGGTCCTTGGGAAAGAGCTTCCGATCTCTGGCTCCTGTGGGTATATCATTCGCCTGCTAACCACCCCCAATTCCATTCAGCTGTGTGGAATTACTTCCCTTTTGAACCAAAAACAAAACAAAAAAAGTAACAGAGAGAGATTTACCAAGCCTAACCTGGGAGTGTCTCCTTTGACACACCCTCAACCCTGAGGAACCAAACAGAGCTCTCAGGCCACACCCATCTCAAACCTCTAAGGCTCCATCAAAAGCAGACAGTCCACTTAATCTAGAGTCATAGTATAACAAGAAAAAAACACAGTGAAGAAACCAATATGCCAAACAACAAACGCAAAAACCGAGGTAATAAGAACAAGGAAGACACTATGGCCCCCCCAAATGAAAAAGACACCCCAATTCAAGATTACAAAGATGATGAGATAGAAGAAATGCAAGATGCAGATCTCAAAAACTTGACAAGAACACTAAGAAGTACTCAAAAACAAATTCTTGAACTACAGAAATCCTTAATGGACAAGGTAGAAAATCTCTCTCGTGAAAATGAAGTATTAAGGAGGAATCAAAATGAAATGAAACAACTAGTAGAACATGAAACTGTGATAGTGACGAGAAATCATAATGAAGTGAAGAATTCAATAGATCGAATGACAAACACATTAGAGAGCCTTACAAACAGAATGGGTGAGGCAGAAGAGAGAATATCGGACATAGAAGACAGAGCACAGGAAAATATGCAGTCAAATCAAAGAAAAGAAGAGGAAATTAGAAATCTAAAAAATATTGTTGGGAATCTACAGGATACTATTAAAAAACCCAACATTCGAGTTCTAGGAGTTCCTGAAGGCATGGAGAGGGAGAAAGGATTAGAATGCCTTTTTAGTGAGATAATAGCAGAAAATTTCCCAGTTTTGGAGAAGGACAGAGACATCCTAGTACAGGAAGCTCATAGAATCCCTAGGAAACATGACCAAAAGAGATCCTCATCACGATACATTGTAATTAAACTCACCACAGTGAAACAGAAAGAAAAGCTCCTAAAATGTGCAAGAGAGAAACGTCAGATTACTCTCAGAGGATCTCCAATTAGACTCACAGCAGACTTCTCATCAGAAACCCTACAAGCTAGAAGGGAATGGTGAGACATAGCCCAGGTACTAAGAGAGAAAAACTGGCAGCCCAGAATATTATATCCTGCAAAGCTCTCATTTCTGAATGAAGGTAAAATAAAGACCTTTCATTGCAAACAGAAATTGAAAGAATTTGTTGCCACTTGTCCAGTCCTGCAAAAGATGCTTAAAGATGTGTTACACACAGAAACACAGAAACACGGCCATCAACATGAAAGAAGGTAAACGAAGGGAACCTCACAGCAAAAGATCACAGGGAATTCAAAGCATACATTTGGATAAAGAAATTATGGGACATGCACTCTATAGAATACTATACGGCAGTCAAAAACAGTGAAATCCGGTCATTTGCAACAAGATGGAGGAATCTGGAAAACATCATGCTGAGTGAATTAAGCCAGTCCCAAAGGGACAAATATCATATGTTCTCCCTGATTGGTGACAACTAATTGAGTACCAAAGGTGAAACCTATTGAAGTGAAATGGACACTATGAGAAACAGTAACTCGATCATCTCTTGTGCTGACTATTGTTGTACAATGTAATACTTTATCCATTTTAGTATTTTTTTATTCTAGTACTGTAGGTTGAACTCTGTAATTAACAAACAATTATTCTTAGGTGTTTAAATTTTAACTGTAAAGTGAGCCCTGTGAAATATAAGAGTGGGAATAAGAGAGGGAGGAGATGTACAATTTGGGACATGCTCAATCAGTCGTGGCCCAAATGATGGAGTTAGAAATGTGCCAGGGAATTCCAATACAATCCCATCAAGGTGGCATGTACCAAGGCCATCTCACTAGTCCAAGTGATCAATTTCTGTTCACAATTGATCACACTGATAGGTCTAAGAGTCAAAGGGATCACATAAACAAGACTAGTGTCTGCTAATACTAACTGATGGAATCAAAAAGGGAGAGAATGATCCAACATGAAAGCGAGACACGCAGGAGACTCATAGAATGGCAGATGTCCTAAATAGCACTCTGGCCTCAGAATCAGCCCTTAGGGTATTCATATCTGACTCAAGAGCCCATGAGAATATTCTAGGCATGGAAAGCCAAGACACTCTGGAAAAAAAAAGAAGACCTAAATGAAAGATCTCTGTGAGTGAGATCCCAGTGGAACGAATGGGGCCATTAAAGAAGGAGGTACCTTTCTCTGAAGGGAGGAGAGAAACTCCACTTTGACTATGACCCTGTCGAAATAACATTGAAGTCGGCGAACCCTGAAGCCTTCCATAGCCTCGGCAACTCGTGACTAGACCGTAGGGAGATTACTGATGCCATAAACAAGAGTGTCAAATTGTTAAATCAACAATAGGAGTCACTGTATACTTACGTCTCATGTGGGATCTGTCCTTAATGTGTTGTCCAATGTGAAGTAATGCTATAACTAGAACTGAAACAGTATTTTACACTTTGTGCTTCTGTGTGGGTGCAAACTGATGAAATCTTTACTTAGTATATACTGAATCAATCTTCTGTATATAGATAATTAAAAATGAAAAAAAATCTTGGTGTTAAATTGGAAATTACCTAGAAAATTAATCAATTTAAAAAAATATATCATGTAGGATCTCTGTCCTTAATGTGCTATACATTTTGAATTAATACTATAACTAGTACTCCAACAGTATTTTTATTTTGTGTTGCTATGTGAGGGCAAACTGTTGAAATCTTTACATAATATATAGTAAACTGATCTTCTTTATATAAAGAGAATTGAAAATGAATCTTGATGTGAAGCAAGGGGAGAGGGAGTGGGAAAGGGGAGGGTTGCGGGTGGGAGGGAAGTTATGGGCGGAAGCCATTATAATCTATAAGCTGTATTTTGGAAATTTATATTCTTTAAATAAAAGCGTTATAAAAAAAGGAAAAAAAAAGTACCTAACAGAGACACTATGAGAACATAATAGTTTAACAGAACACAAAATCTGTGTCTCTTTGGTTGTTCCAAAAATAAGAAATTAAACATTAAATGTAAGAGCTAGTGCACTGAATCAAATTCCATAATTTGGAACAGTTTTAACAGAGTCAGAACTAGGGAAAAGTGAAAAGCTTTTCTATCCCAAAATTTCTTTCATAACCTTCTGTGACTTCCACACACCTTCTTCAACTTACTTAAAGCTTTCTATCATTTTCATTACAGTCTAGAGGAAACTAGCAATCAGGATAAAGTAATTCTTATAAACCATGTCCTTCCCTTATTCAAAAAACCCTTTCTTTCTTAACCTTTATTACCAAGAATACATTTCTCTACTTGTGATGTTTTCTATCTGCCAATTTCCTTGATTTACACTTTGAAATAACCTGCTAAAAATCTCCAAATTAAGACATTTTTAAATAAGATGTTGAATTTCAACCCTAGTTACTTTTTTTTAAACAATATTTATTTATTTGAAAGAGTTACACACAGAGAGAAGGAGAAGCAGAGAGAGCGCGAGGTCTTCCATCTGCTAGTTCATTCCCCAATTGGCCACAACCGCTGGAGTTGTGCCTTTCTGAAGCCAGGAGCCAGGAGCTTCTTCTGGGTCTCCCACATGAGTACAGGGACTTGGGACATCTTCTAATGCCTTCCCAGGCCATAGCAAAGAGCTGGATTGGAAGTGGAGCTGCCGGTACTTGAACCGGCACCCATATGGGATACCGGCACTGCAGGTGGTGGCCCTATCTGCTGCACCATAGCGCTAGCCCCAAGCTTTTATCTTTTAATTATTACTCTGTGGCTTAGTGGAATGTCTGCACTTTCAGTGAATACCCAGAAGTGTGTGCTGGGTATAGCCAAGGAGCTCTGCTCAGTGCCCCAGGGTGCTGTGAGTATACAGGGCGACACCCAAGTTGGACTTGGTAGATCTCTTTTTAGCAGAAAGGGAGAGTAGGATCACCTCTGTTGGTGTAATCACACCCTCTCCTCCTTTCTTCCAAGATGAACAATGCCTGGGTGTTAACTCACAGTGGATGCAATACTCTTCTGTACTGCTGTATGAACTGCACAAATGATCTTTGCACTCTTCAGTGTGAGTATGGATTTTGTTGCAATGACTCACCCCTGGCAATCATGGAGCTCTGAGCATGTGGAGCCACTTACATTGATTGTTCAGAGACCAAGCTATACCTTGCACTTTCATGCTATTACAGAGTTCCCACAGTCTCAGCACACAAGGCTCCATAGTCAATGGGAGCAGAGCATCTTCTCCTCCCACTAGCTTGTTCTGACGACAGAGAATCAGAGTTATTATTGAGCCAGCTGCCTATGGGGTGCTCCATTTAGGCTATTTGAGAGCCTGTGATATGGTGTATCACAGTTGTGTGTGGATACCAAACACATTGTCAATCCTTCTCATGAGACTCAAAGTCAATGGGGAATGTAGATTTTTCTCTTTGGTACAATCCCTGGATCCCAAGCACATACAAGAGCTGCCAACTGGATGTTTCCTTCTCCCTTCCTGTTGGCAGGTGCAAACCCTGGAGCTGCTGCCACTGGTACTGCTGACATAATGGCACCATGTCTCAGTCAGTTACTGTGACTGCAGACAAGAGCTTCTGCAGCTGCTGCTTGTTCCCAAAATGGCGCCTGCCTTTATAGCCATTTCCCAGCAGCTGTTGTTGGGGGAGGCTGGGGTGAGAGAAATATGTCCTCCATTTTTTACTGTGTCAGTGGGTATCTTATCCTTCTTAGAGCTCCAGGATGGACTCATGCTGTACTCTCCCTCTGGCTATATCACCAGTGGCATGGGGTGCTGCAGTCTGGTCTCATTTCACTCTCCATACCTGGTGCTTTCCCTGGCTTTTGGCTGCTGGCGTCATGTGTTTTTGTCCATGTTTATGTTATGAGTCCCAACCTTGCACACCTATCCATGGCATTCCTCTTTCTGTAACATTTCTGCTGTAATTTTCTAACTCTCTCATGAGAATGTACTTCCCAATTTTTAAAAAAATATTTATTTATATATTTTAAAGTCAGAGTTACACAGAGAGAGGAGAGACAGACAAAGATAGAGAGAGACAGAGAGAGAGAGGTCTTTTGTCCTCTGGTTCACTCCCCAGTTGGCCGCCAACAGCCAAGCTGGAGCTGCACTGATCCAAAGCCAGGAGCCAGGAGCTTCTTCCAGGTCTCCCACGTGGGTGCAGGGGCCCAAGCACTTGGACCATCTTCTACTGCTTTCCCAGGTCATAGCAGGGAGCTGGATTGGAAGTGGAGCTGCTGGGTCTCGAACCATATAAGATGCTGGCGCTTCAGGCCAGGGCTTTAATCTGCTGCACCACAGTATTGGCCTGTTTTTTTTTTTTTTGTTTTGTTTTGTTTTTATTTTTATATATATTTTATATATATAATATATATTATATATATTTACTCCTAGCTTAGAGCAGTATGCCCTTTCCTATTTTGCCATCTTGGAATCTCAGGAATTTTCATATTGCAGATTAATCTTTCTGATGTATTATGAATTCTTAATTCTGATTTCCTCAGTGCATCATCATCAACCTAACAGTTCAGATTATGAAAATAATTTTGCACAGTGAACATCCAAGTGTGCTTGATATTTCTTTTGGCTTTAACTCTGTGCTACAGTAATGTCTGTTCTTTTCCTCTGCAATGAAAGGAGTTTTTACCCTTTCAAATGTATTCAGAAATTCACACATTATAAAAAATAAAATACAAATAGTTTTTATTCATGGGGATTTTCACAGTGGAACTTGAAACATTTATCTCAGTTTAATAAAAGATAGCTGTAGGGGTAGATGTTGTGGCACAGTGGATTAAGTCATTACTAGGGATGCCTGCATACCACATTGGGATAACTAGGATCAAGTCCTGTCTCTGCTTCTGATCCAGCTTCCTGGTAGTGTATCTGGGAGGTAGTAGACAACAGGCCAAATGCTTGGGTTCCTGCAACCTTTGTAGGATACCTGGATGGAGTTCCTGATTCCTAGCTTTGGCCTGATCCAATCAGCCCTGGCTGTTATGAGTGTTTGGGGAGTAAACAAATGGAAGGAAAAACTCCCAGTCTCTCTATCTCCCGGTCTCTCCCACTTTCTCTGTCACTCTGACTTTTAAATACACATTTTAAAAATGATTAAAAAGAGATAGCTTAAATTGTATTTGTGGCTTAACAAAGACAGTTTTGGATTTTTTTAAAAAATATTTTTCTTTTCAACTTTTATTTAATATATATAAATTTCCAAAGTACAACTTTTGGATTATAGCAGCTTTTCCCCCCCAAACCTCCCTCCCATCCACAACCATCCCATCTCCTACTCCCTCTCTCATCCCATTCTTCATCATGATTCATTTTCAATTATCTTTATATACAGAAGATCAACTTAGTATATACTAAGTTCAGATTTCAACAGACTGCACCCACAAAGACACAAAGTATACAGTACTGTTTGAGTAGTAGTTTTACCTTTAATTCTTATAGTACAGCACATTAAGGGCAGAGGTCCTACATGGGGAGCAGGTGCACAGTGACTCCTGTTGTTGATTTAACAATTGTCACTCTTATTTATGACATAAAAATTTATTTATTTACTTGAAAGTCAGATCTAGAGAGAGAGAGAGACATAAAGAGAGAGACAGAGAGATATCTTCTACCTACTGGTTCACACCCTGATGGCTTCAATGGCTGTGGCTGGGCCAGGACAAAGCAAGAAGTCATTCTTTCACATCTCTCACATGGGTGGTAGGGACACAAACACTTGCACCATCCTCTGTTGCCTTTTCCAGGCCATTAGGAAGGAGCTGGATTGGAAGTGGAGAAGCTGAGACACAAACTGGGTGCCCATATGGCATGCTGACACTGCAGGCCACAGTGGCTATGCCACAATGCTTGCCCCATTCTTGGAATTTTTTATATTTAAAATCAAGATTTATTTACGTTAGAGACCTCCCAGCAGAGTGATAAGAGGGGAACTCCTAGAGAGGCAAAACCCAAAGGGGCTGGTTGTATACAGTTTTTAAGCACAATTTTTTTGGGGGGGGGGAAAAAGCTAACAATCAGTTCAAGGTGGGGACAAATCCATCAAAAGACCTGACTTGTAATCTTATTTACCCTGTATGACTTGCTAATGATAAAACAAAAGAGTCATCAGAAGGGTGGGATACCTAATTTGTTTTACAGTAAACTAAACTGGGTGCTCAGAAGGATGGAATTTCCAGTGCCTTGCTCTTCGCATGGTAAAATTGGAAATTCCTAAGGAGTGAGCAGGCACTTTTGATCTTGCTAAAGGTACCTTTTGGGGAAGTAAGCCTTTTGCACCCTGAATTTCCACCAAGACCAATCTGACTGCCTATTAACCTGTCTGACTCCTCACATTTCCTCCCCCAGAAGAATGGACCCTAACTTCTGTTAGGGTATGGGATGATGACCACTCTGGCATCTTCAAGCTAAGTAAGGGTGGAGTAGGAAACGCAATCAAGACAGGGTTCCAGAGGAGTTGACCTCTTGAAGAGACACAGTGCCAGCTTGCAGAAACTGCTTCCAACCAAAGATTCATGTGCATGGCCATCTAGAATTTCACTGTTTCAAGTCTGGAAAAAAATGCATCTAACAAGCAGATGAAATACACAGGATCTAAAACAAAGGACAGTCATTATTAGAGAACCTAAGAGAGGTGCTATCCAAACTACTCTTTGGTCTCCTTGATGTGTAAGTATAGCCTACCACCTGTCCTTACATTGCTCCTGCTGCCCAGCTTGCTCCTTTTCCTCTTGGTCCCATTCTTGGATCTTTTAAAAAACTTTTCTGATCAAATGTTTTCATTGATAATTTTTGAATAATTCAAGAGTGATATGTTGATATATATTTGAGAATGTAACTAATTAAAAATAATTTTGATGAAACTTACTAATCTAAACATCAACTCTTTTCACATTTTTGAAGAATAAAAATATATAGTCACTATTATGCATAATAGATCTCTTAAAGTTCTTCCTTTTATTTAACTCAAATATTATTTGACTAACATCTCCTTAGTCACCCCTCCCACATCACAACTTTATTCTCTACTAACCATCATTATACTCCATCCTTCTGTGACATCTTTTAAATTCATTTTAACAGACTTTATTTTAAAAAATATTTATGAAAATTTTATTTAGATAATTGTAAATTTGCATGAAGTTCTAAGAAAAAAATCAAATAATGTTTTGTATACTTTACCCCCATTTTCCACTGGATAATAAGATTTGTGAACTACAGTATACTTTCACAAACAAGACTGACAATGCCATAACCTACCCATGTTTTGAACTTTCATGTATTTCTCCAGTAGTTTATACACTTCTAGGTTATCTTATTTGTGGGTTGTTTACTTGTTCTAATAGTCTCATAATATTTCATATTTTTTGGCATCCATTGTGATATCTATTTTTCATCTCTGATCTTATTTATTTTCATATTCTCCTATTTTTTCTCCAAATTATAGCTAAAGTTGTTTTATAAATCTTATTAGAAAATCCCTTCTTTATTTTTGTATCTTTTCTGTTCTTTTTATAGTTTCTCAAATAGTACCCGTCATATGGGGGCACTAAGATGAGCGGAATACTCCTGACTTTTGAAAGGGGTGGTAATGAAGTGAACTATTTATCTTCAGGGAGGAACTTGCATAAGGCAGTCATATAGCACTGGGCTATCGATATTCTTCTTGAGAATCATGGCAAATGCAGGATCCTGCTCGGACTCTCTCAAGGGGACCCTAACAGGCTTGTTTTCAGGCATCCCATTCTTTCGTTTAATAACCCTCCTGTTTCCCCAGCGTCAGTCCTCCCCCATTTCACTGTGCTCAGTGGTTATTGCTCCCACCACGTGGGTGGGGGCAGCCCTTCATTGGAAGCAGACTGTAACAAGCCCCTGGGGCTGACTGAAATGCAGAATCTTGCCTGTTTCATTTCTGATTAATTCAGAGTACCTTGCATATCTTTTTTCTAGTTTTGTTTATTTCTGTTCTGATGTTTAGTGTTTCCTTTAAGTTACTGAATTTCAGCCCACTTTCAGTCTATGTGGGTCTTTCCAGAGGAAGTACATCTCTGATAGGCAGCATATAATTAGGTCTTTAAATTTCTCTTTTTTCTTCAGTCACACTATGCCTTTTGACTGGAGGATTTGATCCATTTATATTAATAATAATTATTAATATGTAATAATTTACTAATGACACTTGTTAACTGGTTAATAGTTGTTTTATAGAGCCTTTCTTTTATTCTTCTTTTCTTCCTTTCTTTGGTACAATGATTTTGTCTAGTAACATGTTTTGATTTCTTGCTTTTTACTTTTAGTATCTCTACTACAGATTTTTGTCTTGTGGTTACTATTAGACTTACAGAAGAACTTAATAACACCTTAAATTTGATCATTCAAAAACTCTTTTACTCTATTCTCCAGTGAAAAGAAAACTATTGATGAGAAGTATTAAGTTTCCCATTGTTGCCTTATATACTAACTGCTCAGAAAAGTTTGTTACCTAGTTGTTGCATCATAATATGGAATCCAATATTAACTACTTTTGCAAACAAAGAATCTGTTGTGCTGTCTTTCCAGTGTCCCTGATAAAATTGGATGGAACTGGATGCAGCTAACCTAGTAACTACAGCCTGTGCAGATCAACTTAGGTTGGCTGGAGAGTTGCTTATGGTTCACCTTCAAAGCCATTTCCATAGCCATCTTTGAACATGGAATGTATGAAAAGATATGATTTGTCAAGGCAAATGCTTGAAGGAACCCTACCCCTTCTTTTCCTTCTATCATATTCTGTTGCTTTGTTTCACTAATTCCATCCCAATTTTCCCAACTCCATAAATTCTCAAACCTCTCTCTGTATGAGGCATTTGATTTGGGCATATCATGACTTGCCTCTATTCCAATAGACCTGTAGTTAATAATAACAAATGTTCTCTTTCCTAGAATGTACATCCAGTGTTTCTACCACAGCAGTACTGTGTACACATGAGTAGGAGAACCTGTTCAGTAACAAATGGTGAGGCAGCCAGGAAATCTGAGCTTCCTTCTGGGATTACCTTGCTTGTGGGTGAGTGGTTTTCACTGGGCAGCACTTCCACCATGAATCAGAGTTTGTTCCTGTGCCATCTACTCAGCTCAGTGGGCTGTTGCTAGCTGAAGTGGCAGAGATTTCACTTCTGGGAGAGAGAAATCTGATAGCATGGAGACATCTTAGTGTGTACTGATAGCAACTGATCCTTAAAAGTCTCCCTTTCCTTTTTAGTGCACCTTTGAGAAGCATTTGGTTGAACCTAGCACTTCTGGTAGCAAGAGAGTTGGTCACTTGTGTGGCTTCCCTTACAATTATCTGGAATCTGATAATTTGAATTGCTTTCTTTGCCTGTATTATCTGTCTTATTTGTCTTGATATGGAAGTTGATTTGTTTGTCTGTGTTTTTTTTTTGTGGGGGTACTCATTATGGGAAATATCTGACTCCATTCCTAAATGCAGGCCTTTAGACTGTATTCTGAAAAGCTGATCTAATTCTAGGTATGAGCCTCTAAAGAAAAATAGTATTATATTTTTCTGTAACAATGCTAGACACTAGTAGCCTCTTGAATCTGGTGAGGTTGGGTTAGAAATTGGCTTTCTGAAATATGACTTCATTCTGTAAGTAGATTAATTCCATGAAAGAGGAAAGACTTAGAAAAAGCTAAGTTTTGATTTGTTTACAAATAAGTGAATGCTCATATAAATTAAAATTATTAAATTAACCCAAATGTCTTTTATGTCATGACTTAAGTAAATCTTTGATAAATAAGCTATTTTGAATTTATTGTAAAATAAAAATAAAGGACTCTCCAGTATTGTTAATGAATGTTAGTGTCCTTTTACAAACCCAGCATTGCTGTATTTATTTCTGTTAGATGCTTTTGTTCATAAAAGTCTAAATTTAACTTAAATACAGGTAAAAGTACAGCACAGTGTTCTGTATATCTGATAGAATAGTTTATTTTTAGGAATTGCCTTTGACAAAGAAGCTACTTGAAATGATGACTGCATGTTTAACATCTCAGTTTTATAAATAATTTAAAGTTAATTATTAGAAATAAATTAGAGTAATATTTCTAATAAAACAATACATTTGGGTCTTTTAGTAAATATTTTCATATTGACCTGATAAAAAATTCAATAATGCTTTACATATGCTGATTAAATTCTACATATTTTCATATTAGCAAATAACACTTAAAATGTAGAAACTTTGGGGATTGTGTCAAATTATAAATTTAAAAACGGAAATAAAAATAAGCAGAACTAGTAATAGGTAGAGGACACAGAGAGAGATGTAGAAAAGTTACAAGCATGAAAATGTATTTTTGGTTTAAAATGGTTTAAAAAAGAAAGAAAACAATTTTTTTTTAATGAGAGGAATTTTATGTGAAAGTTTTGTACTGAGGGCTGGCATTGTGGTACAGTATGTTTAGGCAGTGTCTATTTTGGGGCATTTCATATTGCAGTGCCTGTTTAGGTCCACTGCTCCACTTCAGATCCAGCTACCTGCTGATGCACCCCAGAAGGCAGGAAATATGAATCAAGTGCTTGGGCCCCAGCTCCCCATATGGGAGACCCAGATGGTGTTCCTGGCTCCTGGTCATTGCAGCCATTGGAGAGTGTAAGTTCTTTCTCTCTCAGGGCCAGTGCTAGGGTATAGTGGTTTAAACCTCCATCTGTAGTGGTAGCATTCCATATGAGCGCCAGTTCAAGTCACAGCTGCTCCACTTCCAATCAGCTCCCTGCTAATGTGCCTGGGAAGGCAGCAGAAGAGAGAGATCCATGTGAGAGACCCAGATTAAACTCCTGGCTCCTGGCTTTGGCCTGGGCCAGCCCTGGCCCTTGAGGCCATTTTGGAAGTGAACCAGCAGATGGAAGATTTCTCTGTCTCCATTTCTCCTTTCTCTCTGTAATTCTTTCAAATAAATAAATAAATCTTTTAAAAAAAGAAACTCAGCAAGATTGGTATGGCCCTTAATTTTCTGCCTCCCCCACTGCCAGCCATTCCATTTTTTGCAAGTCTATCAAGTACCAAGAACACTGAAGTTAAATTTTCATTATATATTAAAGAGATTTAAAACTTTTGTAATTTTAGACTACTTTTATACTTGGAAAGGATTTCCATATTTTTCATAGATATTTCTTTTTTTTTCTAAAATTGGACTAGAACCAGTGCCCACATGGGAAGCTGGTTCTGCAGGTGGAGGCTTAGCTCACTATGCCACAGCACCAGCCTCATAGGAGGCAACCAGCGACCATATGGGTTGCTAGCACTGAAGACCAGGGCTTTAATCTGCTACACCACAGTATCAGCCCCTATTTTTTAATTCTCAAAGATATTTTGGAGTATGTTTGTTTCTGTGTGTCTATGGTTTCACTAAGATTTTCTACACATAAGATCATGTTGTCTGATAGCAGAGTTTTTTTTTTTTTAACTTCTTTCTTTCCCATTTTGGTGCCTTTGTTTCTTTTTGCTGCCCAATTACTTTGTCTAGTATTCCTAATATTATGAAAAATAGAAGAGATGTAATTGGGGTGAAGTGAAGATAAGAAGTGAAAATATGAAGAAATGAAGTGAATATATTGGGATTGGCGCTATGGTGTTGTGGGCTAAGGCTCCACCTACAGTGCAGTATCCCATATGGGCACTGGCTGGTGTCCTGGCTGTTTCTCTGCCTGTCACTCTGCCTTACAAATAAATAAATCTTTTACAAAAAGTTTTGTTGTTATGTAGAACAATAGGATTATTTCAGAAAGGAAGAAATGAAAGGGCAAAACTAAAAGTTTATGTTTCAGTAGGTTGTGAAAGATCTGAGCATGTCATGAAAGATTTAAAAAGATTCAATTTTACTTAAAAAGTTGGTATGAATAATTTGGCTATATTTAGAAACATTGTTTATAGATTTCTCTAAAGTTGAGCATTATTACACTAATGTAAAACAGAATTTAATTTTCTTTTTTTTCATATGTAAGAAAAGTTTTACTACTATGTTGGTATTTTGGCAAAGTTGTCATAATGGGATTAAAAGGCAGAAAGACATACTATTTTTTATTGGTCTATATTTTATTTTGTTCTTTTTTTCTTTTACTTTCTCTTTTAGTAAAAATAACTAGCCAATTTTTAATTTTTTATTTTCATTTATTTTTTAGAAAGCTTTTATTTAGTAAATACAAATTTCATAGGTACATCCTTAGGAATATAGCAGTTTTCCCCCCGCCCCCGCTCCATACCTGCCCTCCCACTCCCACTCCTGTTCCACCTCCTATTCCCTTTCCCATCCCATTCTTCATTAAGTTTCATTTTTAATTATCTTTATATACAGAAGATCAACTCTATACTTCGTAAAGATTTCAACCCACACAGAAACACAAAGTATAAATTACTGTTTGAACACAAGTTTTACCCATAATTCTCATAGTACAACTCATTAAAGACAGAGGTCCTACATGCAGAGTGAGTGCACAGTGACTCCTGTTGTTGATTTAACAATTAACACTCTTTTTTTTTTTGACAGGCAGAGTTAGTGAGAGAGAAAGAGACAGAGAGAAAGGTCTTCTTTCTATTGGTTCACCCCCCAAATGGCTGCTAGGGCTGGTGCACTGCGCTGATTCGAAGCCAGGAACCAGGTGCTTCTCCTAGTCTCCCATGCGGGGGCAGGGCCCAAGGACTTGGGCCATCCTCCACTGCCTTCCCAGGGCACAGCAGAGAGCTGGACTGGAAGAGGAGCAACCAGAACAGAACCCAGCGCCCCAACTGGGACTAGAACCCGGGATGCCGATGCCACAGGTGGAGGATTAGCCTATTTTTTTTAAACTTTTATTTAATGAATATAAATTTCCAAAGTACAGCTTATGGATTACAATGGCTTCCCCACCCCCTCATAACTTCCCTCCCACCCGCAACCTTCCCCTCTCCTGATCCCTGTCCCTTTCCATTCACATCAAGATTCATTTTCAATTCTCTTTATATACAGATCAGTTTAGCATATATTAAGTAAAGATTTCAACAATTTGCACCCACATGGAAATACCAAGTGAAAAATAGTACTAGTTATAGCATTAAATCACAATGTACAGCACATTAAGGACAGAGATCCTACATGAGGGGTAAGCGCACAGTGACTCCTGTTGTTGACTTAACAAATTGACACTCTTGTTTATGGCATCAGTAATCACCCTAGGCTCTAGTCATGAGTTGCCAAGGCTATGGAAGCCTTTGAGTTCTCCGACTCTGATCATATTTACACAAGGTCGTAGTCAAAGTGGAAATTCTCTCCTCCTTTAGAGAAAGGTACCTCCTTCTTTGATGACCTGTTCTTTCCACTGGGATCTCACTCGCAGAGATCTTTCATTTAGGTCTTTTTTTTTTTTTTTTGACAGAGTGTCTTGGCTTTCCATGCCTGAAATACTCTCATGGGCTTTTCAGCCAGATCTGAATGCCTTAAGGGCTGATTCTGAGCCAGAGTGCTATTTAGGCTATCCGTCATTCTATGAGTCTGCTGTGTATCTCGCTTCCCATGTTGGATCGTTCTCTCTCTTTTTTTATTCTAACAGTTAGCATTTGCAGACGCTAGTCTTGTTTATGTGATCCCTTTGACTCTTAGACCTAGCAGTGTGATCAACTGTGAACAGAAATTGATCACTTGGACTAGTGAGATGGCCTTGGTACATGCCACCTTGATGGGATTGACTTGGAATCCCCTGGTATGTTTCTAACTCTACCGTTTGGGGCAAGTCAGCTTGAGCATGTCCCAAATTGTACATCTCTTCCCTCTCTTATTTCCACTCTTATATATAACAGGGATCACTTTTCAGTTAAGTTTCAACACTTAAGAATAATTGTGTATTAATTACAGAATTCAACCAATAGTATTAAGTAGAACAAACAAACAAAAAATACTAAGAGGGATAACGTATTAAGTTGTTCATCAACAGTCATGGCAAGGGCTGATCAAGTCACCATTTCTCATAGTGTCCATTTCACTTCCACAGGTTTCCTTTTTGGTGCTCAGTTAGTTGTCACCGATCAGGGAGAACATATGATATTTGTCCCTTTGGGACTGGCTTATTTTACTCAGCATAATGTTTTCCAGATTGGAGGATTAGCCTATTGAGTTATGGTGCTGGCCTGATGGCCTCTTCTTTCCACTGGGATCTCACGGAGATCCTTCATATAAATCATTTTTGCCATAGTGTCTTGGATTTCTGTGCCTGTACTGCCCATGAGAGATTTTCAGCCATATCTGAATCCCTTAAAGGCTGATTCTGAGGTCAGAGTGCTGTTTAGGGCATTTGTCATTCCATGAGGCTGCTGTGTGGACTGTTTCCCATGTTGAATCATTCTCTACTTTTTAATATTATCTATTGTTATTAGCAGACACTTGGAAGAAAGACATACTATTATAGGCTCTAAATTAACAAAAGAATTTTGTACAATGAACATACTATAGACTTAGGATTTACTCAATAAATAACAGACCCAGAAATGAAATTAAATCTGAAACATTAAATCCAGAATTAATACCTACAACATTTCTGAAGGTAAAGCCTTTAACTGCTCCATTCTCTCCTAATGTACTCATTCTTCTTACCTTTCTCCCAAAGACTATACTCTCAATCCCAAAAGAAGGGGATACAAAGCCCGAATTCTGAGAACACACAGCCAGAGTAAAAGCTATCACGGACTCAGACTTGAGAGTTTTTCTTGGGAAATATTGAACTCACTGTACACAATTTAATCCTATGGTTGTTATGAGGAAGGTTCATGGATCCTAAGTAAGGTAGTTAAAAGTCAAAATATATAGTATTGTTCATATCAAATGGTCTTTTCATAAGATCAATTTATAACAAAACTATAATTAAAATATTTCTTATACTTGTTTATTACATATTCAGTGTCACAGCAGGGTAAGGGCATTTATGTGTTTGTTAGTTTAGAATCCATCCACTTTGTTGTGCTTACTTATTTTGGTAATGAACAAGAAACATATACCATATCTTCCCAACATTCAAGTTTATTTACTTTTATTTATTAATTACATTAATTAACTTAACGAATTTTTTACTTTAGGCAAATATCTCAGAAACAGCACACAGCAGGATGCTGTTGAGGGCGTAGTTGCTTTATTAGAGAGGGAATGTGGACAGGGCATGAGGAAGGTTCCCCCATTCCAGGAGGATGGGAAATGTCCTGGCTCCCCTGACAGTGGGCTGTGCAGTCACAGACCTGGTAGCCAGGGAATCTAAGTGGGAAGACATCAGTTGTGAGAGCACCACACAAGCCTGGCTGTAAGCCAAGCCTCGGGCAGCTCCCTTGAACATTCTTCATTGAACCACACAGGAGGAGACCATACATGAGCTAATTACAAAAGTCTTATTTAAAAAAATCTGTACTTACATTTGAAAAGCTCAGAAAATTGTAATCTGCTTATCACAAGTTGCTAGGCCAAAATATAAAAAATGTGATAAAATTGTACATTTTTCTTCTTAATTCTTTTCAAAAAGGTTTATTTAGTTTTAGTTTTTTTTTTAATTTATTTGAGAGGCAGAGTTACAGAGAGATGGAGAGATAGAGGGAAAGGTCTTCCATCCACTGGTTCACTCCCCAAGTGGCTGTAATGTCCAGACCTGGACTGATCTGAAGCCAGGAGCCAGGAGCTTCCTCCAGGTCTCCCATGCGAGTGTAGGGGCCCAAGTTTTGGGGGGCAAATTCCATTGCTTTGCAGGCCACAAGCACAGAGATGGATGGGAAAAGAAGCAACTGGGATGTGAACCAGGGCCCATGTCAGATGCTGATGCCAAAGGCAGAGGCTCAGCCGACTACACCACAGCACCAGCCCCAGAATTAATATTTTTTAAAGCACATGTACACTACTTCCCATAGGCAAGACCTGTGAGGAGATGGAGCAACACAGCCCTCCTTGAGCCTCCAGAGGCTATAAGCCGTGGACCTGGCTTGGAGGACAGTGCCCACAGTTGGGACAGGGAGCTGGCCCACAGTACAGAACAGATCACTGAAATACAAAAGAAGGATGTACTGGGCTAAAACTTTGACATTAAATAAAAGAGGCAAAGAGGCTGGAAACATGCAGCCCTGCCAGTCAGGTTCGGGCAGAGTGGAGGCATATGCAACCTTGAAAACTTTGTCCAAGAGGAATGGGAACAAGGTATCAAGGATCAAAGTTTGTGTTTCTCTTTGTTGTCTGTGTCCTCTGTTGACACCAGCAGGTTGAGCACAAACAGAAGCATATCTGGAATCCTCATCCTCTGCATAGCATTTGCCCAAGCCCCAGCTCCAAACACCACAGCAGCTCTTCAACACTGGCAAGGCGTCTGAGAAAACCCACAGTGTGACACAGGGAGGCCACAATGCACATTTCCACAGGGCAGAGAGGCATGGGGTGATGTCCCTATGGGAGCTTTGCTGTTCTCAGGTGGGCACCAGGCCGGGGGGAGGGGGAGGCAGGCATATAGAGTCACTGAGAACCGTGGTGGTTCTTTATGACTTCAAAGATGGTACATCAAAGACTAAAGTAGAATGTGGAGCCAAATGTGTTGGTGTTTAGAGAGGGGGATCTGTTCACGACAACAGGCTTTTCCACCATATGATCTAGGAGCTCCTGGAGTTTGTTCTACTTGCTGTAGGCTGTACATATTTCTGTCTGATTATCTGCATTTTCTTTCTTTATGGCTGGTGGGATCTTGAATTTACAGCAGTGACAGATGTTAAAATTATAATGTCCAGGGTAATTGGTGTGTAGGACAAACTTCTTCATTTTATGTGTATTTGCATCAAACCAGATGTCTACTCCAAGAGTGAAATAGTTAAAAAAAGTAGTCATGGCCCTTAGGTGGAACTTACTTATAAGAGCAAGAAAACAAATTTTCATCTTGTCTTCACATTTATAGAAAACCTCATGTGGAGAGCCAGGCATGCCAAAAACATCTTGGCAGGCATCACCAAAATATACTGAAATTTCAAATGCCCACTTCTTGGCATCTGCCAACAGACTGGGTCCAAAACCTGCAGCAAGTAGACAGGGTTGTAAGCCTGAGGGTCCAGTTCCAGCTCGAAGAACATCTACACTTTCAGGATAAACATTGTCCAGGACACAGCTCAGGACCATCGCAGGAGCATTGTGTCCTGTAGACAGTTTCCATTGTAGATACACATGTGTTTTACAGTTGCTCTGTGGGGTATTTGGACAGAAAATAGTCCATGGGCAAAACTGGGCTCATACTTGGGAATTGAGTACAGGAGTCTGTCTGAAAAGAAAAAGGCGAGAGCGGCAAGATGGTGGAATAGGAAGGCAGCACACTGATAGTCCAGGGAGAGACAGTTTAATAAAAGTGGAGATACTGCAGGTTCAAGGAAGAGGAGGGGAAGAAACAGCAGAGGAAACTCTTCCGTAACTACTGATTCACAGTGGACCCTCGTGGAGAGCATGGGAGCCCGCAGTTCAGGACACCAGCAGCAGACTCAACACACCAGTGCTGGAACCTGAGGCAAGCCAAACCTCAATAGCCTGAGACACCGGCAGGGAAGCGGAAAGAGGAGACTAGAGCGAACAAGGCTTGAAACCCTGTGGGGAAAAGTTCACCAGACTAACTAGAAGAGAGAGAGAAAGAAAAAAGTGACCGATACGGACACGAGTTTCTCTCTCTCCGCCCACCTCTCAAAGGTGAGCAAGACAAAGATCAGGCGCCATTTTGGACATATGTCATAAGCAGGGTGACCTCAGGTCTGCACCAGCCCTGAGCCTAGCAGAAAAACCTGACTCTGGGTATGGGGGTGTGTGTGAAATAACAGGAGATTAGAACCTAATGAATGTGTGGTGCTAATGAACTGAGACTGTGAAAAAAGAGACTGTGGGGGAGAGAACTCACGGGATTCACCACGTGAGTACACTCCAGAGACACTACAGTTCGGTAGCCTTGGTAGCCCAGTGGTGAGATTGCAGGAGAATTTGAACCCACACTGAAGGCCGCAGAGATTCCCTCTGTGGTCCTTGGGAAAGAGCTTCTGATCTCTGGCTCTTGTGGGCATATCATTTGCCTGCTAACCACCCCCAATTCCATTCAGCTGTGTGGAATTACTTCCTTTTTGAATCAAAAATAAAGAAAGAAACAGAGAGAGATTTACCACGCCTAACCTGGGAGTGTCACCTTTGGCACACCCTCAACCCCGAGGAATCAAACAGAGCTCTCAGGCCACACCCATCTCAAGCCTCTAAGGCTCCACTTAAAGCAGACAGTCCACTTATCTAGAGTCATAGTATAACAAGAAAAAACACCACAGTGAAGAAACCAATATGCCAAACAACAAACACAAAAACCGAGGTAACAAGAACAAGGAAGACACTATGACGCCCCCAAATGAAAAAGACACCCCAATTCAAGATTACGAAGATGATGAGATAGAAGAAATGCAAGATGCAGATCTCAAAAACTTGACAAGAACACTAAGAAGTACTCAAAAACAAATTCTTGAACTACAGAAATCCTTAATGGACAAGGTAGAAAATCTCTCTCGTGAAAATGAAGTATTAAGGAGGAATCAAAATGAAATGAAACAACTAGTAGAACATGAAACTGTGATAGTGATGAGAAATCATAAGGAAATGAAGAATTCAATAGATCAAATGACAAACACATTACAGAGCCTTACAAATAGAATGGGTGAAGCAGAAGAGAGAATATCGGACTTAGAAGACAGAGCACAGGAAAATATGCAGTCAAATCAAAGAAAAGAAGAGGAAATTAGAAATCTAAAAAATATTGTTGGGAATCTACAGGATACTATTAAAAAAAAAAACTAACATTCCAGTTCTAGGAGTTCCTGAAGGCATGGAGAGGGAGAAAGGCTTAGAATGCCTTTTTAGTGAGAAAATAGCAGAAAATTTCCCAGGTTTGGAGAAGGGCAGAGACATCTAGTACAGGAAGCTCATAGAACCCCTAGTAAACATGACCAAAAGAGATCTTCACCACGACACATTGTAATTAAACTCACCACAGTGAAACAGAAAGAAAAGCTCCTAAAATGTGCAAGAGAGACATGTCAGATTACTCTCAGAGGAGCTCCAATTAGACTCACAGCAGACTTCTCATCAGAAACCCTACAAGCTAGAAGGGAATGGCGAGACATAGCCCAGGTACTAAGAGAGAAAAACTGCCAGCCCAGAATATTATATCCTGCAAAGCTCTCATTTCTGAATGAAGGTGAAATAAAGACCTTTCACAGCAAACAGGAATTGAAAGAATTTGTTGCCACTCGTGCAGCCCTGCAAAAGATGCTTAAAGATGTGTTAACCACAGAAACACAGAAACACGACCATCAACATGAAAGAAGGTAAATGAAGGGAACCTCACAGCAAAAGATCACAGGGAATTCAAAGCATACATTTGGATAAAGAAATTATGGGACATGCACTCTATAGAATACTATACAGCAGTCAAAAACAATGAAATCCGGTCATTTGCAACAAGATGGAGGAATCTGGAAAACATCATTCTGAGTGAATTAAGCCAGTCCCAAAGGGACAAATATCATATGTTCTCCCTGATAGGCAACAACTAACTGAGCACCAAAGGGGAAACCTGTTGAAGTGAAATGGACACTATGAGAAAAAGTGACTTGTTCAGCTCTTGTGCTGACTGTTGATGTACAATGTAATATTTATCCATTTTGGTATTTTTTGTTCTAGTACTATTGGTTGAACTCTGTAATTCACACACAGTTATTCTTAGGTCTTTAAATTTTAACTGAAAAGTGATCCCTATTAAATATAACAGTGGGAATAAGAGAGGGAGGAGATGTACAATTTGGGACATGCTCAGTCGGACTAGCCCCAAATGGTGGAGTTAGAAACGTGCCAGGGGATTCCAATACAATCCTATCATGGTGTCATGTACCAAGGCCATCTCACTAGTCCAAGTGATCAATTTCAGTTCACAGTTGATCACACTGATAGGTCTAAGAGTCAAAGGGATCACACAAACAAGACTAGTGTCTGCTAATACTAACTGATAGAATCAAAAAGGGACAGAATGATCCAACATGGGAAGCGAGATACACAGCAGACTCATAGAATGGCAGATGTCCTAAATAGCACTCTGGCCTCAGATTCAGTCCTTAAGGCATTCGGATATGGCTCAAGAGCCCATGAGAATATTTTAGGCTTGGAAAGCCAAGACACTCTGGGAAAAAAAAAAAAGACCTAAATGAAAGATCTCTGCAAGTGAGATCCCAGTGGAAAGAATGGGCTATCAAAGAAGGAGGTACCTTTCTCTGAAGGGAGGAGAGAACCTCCACTTTGACTATGACCCTGTCGGAATAAGATCGAAGTCAGTGAACCCTAAAGGCCTCCATAGCCTTGGCAACTCATGACTAGAGCCTAGGGAGATTACTGAGGCCATAAACAAGAGTGTCAAATTGTTAAATCAACATCAGGAGTCACTGTGTACTTACGTCTCATGTGGTATCTGTCCTTAATGTGTTGTCCAATGTGAAGTAATGCTATAACTAGTACTGAAACAGTATTTTTACACTTTGTGTTTCTGTGTGGGTGCAAACTGATGAAATCTTTACTTAGTATATACTGAATCGATCTTCTGTATATAAAGATAATTAAAAATGAAAAAAAACTTGGTGTTAAATTGGAAATTGCATAGAAAATTAACCAATTTTTAAAAAAATCATGTAGTATCTCTGACCTTAATGTGCTATACATTGTGAGTTAATACTATAACTGGTACTCCAACAGTATTTTTCACTTTGTGTTGCTATGTGAGGGCAAACTGTTGAAATCTTTATGTAATATGTACTAAACTGATCTTCTGTATATAAAGAGAATTGAAAATGAATCTTGATGTGAATGGAAGGGGAGAGGTTGCAGGAGAGGGGAGGGTTGCGGATGTGAGGGAAGTTATGGCGGGGGGGAGAAGCCACTGTAATCCATAAGCTGTATTTTGGAAATTTATATTCTTTAAATAAAAGCTTTATAATAAAAAAAATAAAAGTGCAAGAGCAAATTTAAAAAAAAAAAAGAAACAGGCAGTACTCTGAATTTGTAGTGGAAGTGTTGCTCAGCAGAGTTGTACACTCTAGGATGGGTCACACCCAAAGACTGGTAGGAGCTATAGCCTTAGAATTGAAATGCATTCCACAATATTTTAATTTTACTTTAGTCAATTCATATACTTCACCCACCTTAAGTCTCTGATTGAGAACATCAATCAAAAGTTTGATCATGTACAGAGTCAGGTTAAGAATGAGATCATATTATTTGGGACATGATCAATTGGACTTGCCCCAAATGGTAGAGTTAGAAACGTGCCAGGGGATTCCAATACAATCCTATCACGGTGGCATGTAACAAGGCCATCTCACTAGTCCAAGTGATCAACTTCTGTTCACAGTTGATCACACTGATAGGTCTAAGAGTCAAAGGGATCACATAAATAAGACTAGTGTCTGCAAATACTAGCTGTTAGAATAAAAAAGGGAGAGAATGATCCAATATGGGAAGCAGGATACACAACTGACTCATAGAATGGCAGATATCCTAAGCAGCACTCTGGCCTCAGAATCAGCCCTTAAGACATTCAGATCAGGCTGAAAAGCCCTTGAGAGTATTTCAGGCATGGAAAGCCAAGGCACTGTGGCAAAAAAAAATGAAATGACCTAAATGAAAGATCTCTGCTGTAACTGAGATCCCAGTGGAAAGAACGGGCCATCCAAGAATGAGGTACCTTTCTCTGAAGGGAGGAGAGAACTTACACTTTGACTATGACCTTGTCTAAATATCATTAGAGTCGGTGAACTCAAAAGGCCTCCATAGCTTTGGCAACTCATGACAAGAGCCTAGGGTGATTACTGATGCCATAAACAAGAGTGTCAAATTGTTAAGTCAACAACAGGAGTCACTGTGTGCTTACTCCTCATGTAGGATCTCTGTCCTTAATGTGCTGTACATTGTGATTTAATGTTAAAACTAGTACTCAAACAGTATTTTACACATTGTGTTTCCATGTGGGTGCAAACTGTTGAAATCTTTACTTAATATATGCTAAACTGATCTGTATATAAAGAGAATTGAAAATGAATCTTGATGTGAATGGAAGGTGAGAGGGAGCGGGTGAGGGGAGGGTTGCGGGTGGGAGGGAAGTTATGGGGGGAAAAAGCCATTGTAATCCATAAGCTGTATTTTGGAAATTTATATTAATTAAATAAAAGTAAAAAAAAGAATGAGATCATAATTTAAAGGAGACAATTGTGGGCAGTCCCTTGCTTCCCCTACTGATGAAGTTCGGAAACCAGAAAAACAAAACCTGCTACAATGTGTCTTCTACTTCCAGCCTGCAGCTTCTGCCTCATGACTTGAGTTGAAAAGAAACTCTTTTCCAGGCTTCAGTAGAAATACCTGTTGGCTGCAGAGAACTTGTTATTCTTCCTATTTAATTCCTCCAAAATTCAAAAACTACTTGTGAATGCTTTTTGTTTTTCATGACAATGTGATTGTTCATGCATAGGAATCTGTTTTCTTCATAATAGGATACAACTGGGCCGGCTCCATGACTCAATAGGATAATCCTTCTCTTGCAGCGCCGGCACACGAGGTTCTAGTCTTGGTCAGGGTGCCGGATTCTGTCCCGGTTGCTCCTCTTCCAGGCCAGCTCTCTGCTGTGGCCTGGGAGTGCAGTGGAGGATGGCCCAAGTGCTTTGGCGCTGCACCCCATGGGAGACCAGGAAAAGCACCTGGCTCCTGCCATTGGATCAGTGCAGTGAGCCGGCCGCATTGTGCCGGCCGCAGCGGCCATTGGGGGGCTGAACCAACGGCAAAGGAAGACCTTTCTCTCTGTGTCTCTCTCTCACTGTCTACTCTGTCCAAAAATAAAAAGAAATAAAAAAGATAGGATACAACTGGAATCACATCTATAAAACCATACTCAGAATACATGGTTTTAAACTTTTGCAGCCATATAATAAATAAATAATACTATCACTTTTGAATAAGCCCTATTACCTGAGAAAATTAGATGTTGCAGTAAAAAAAATGGAAACTGCCTTGATTAGGCCTCCTAATTTTGAGAGTTTTCTGTATCTGAGATTATATGGTAAACAACTTCTCCTACTGCACTTGTACAGATAGTCAACCCTCAGACTATAATGCAGTTCACATTATATTAAACTCTATTTATTGTTTTTAAGATGAAATTCAATTTATTATGTTCTTTTTTGTATTTGTTTTGTATTATGCTTTTTGAGAAATATGCCTGTGGTCTGTCAGAATTCTTTAGAAGTATAGCTCCCACCAAAATAATGCTGGTGCATCACTTTTTAAAAAATAACATTTATTTATTTAAAAGACAGGGGGAGAAGGAAACAACAGTTGGGGCTTGGCCAGGTTGAAGCAAGGAGCCAGAAACTTCTAGGTATCCCACATACGGTTCAGGAATTCATGTATGTGAGCCATCATCTGCTGTCTACGAGGCACATTAGTAGGGAGCTGGTTCAGAAGCAGAGTAGCCAAGACTTGAACCAGCACTCCAAAATGGGATGCAGTTATCCTGAGGGGAGGCTTGAGCTGCTGTGGCACCCTTGCCCCTGGCACAGCACTTTGAAATGATGACTGTCAGTTACAGAACAGATAAAGTTAAATTTGACAATGGGATGTAAGTGCAGTTCTCTAACTTCTTTGTTGCTTGAACATGGCTAAAAGAATTTCTGACACTAACTCCTGGTGATTAATAACTTTCTCTCTGCTGTGAGGCCAATGGCCAGCACAGGTCCATTCTGGCAGCAATGATCGGATACAATATAGCTACAGAATGATGATTGACCACAATGTTGTCAAAGAAAGATCTCTTTCAGAAGGGGATATATAAAAGTTCCTTACTGAAGCGTTAAAAAATGACTTTTGCTTTTTTTTTTTTTTTTTTGGTAAATGGGAAGCAAAAGAATCAGGCTGAGCCTTATTTTGGATTTATATACAATTTTTCCCCTCTAAAATTTGCCGATGTTTAGCTCAATCCTTCCTAGAATGTATCCCTCTAAAAATTTAATTTCTAAAAGGAAGAACAATTTTGTATGTGAAAAAAGGTGAGACATGATTTTGGTAAGTGAAACAGTGGGATATGTCAAATATGTTTTGTTCAAGGGTAAAAAGAGTAATAGTTTTCCTAAAGTAAAATGTGTGATATTCATTGAGAAAGAGGAAAAGTACAGAACAATCAGGTAAAAATGTTATAAATGGTTTACAACATATAAATCTTATGTGAAATCAGCTGGAAAAAGTTCAAAGGGAATTACTGACATGAATTTCTAAAATCTAGGCTTTAATATCAAAGGTACACTGACACAATACTCGAATTTGATTCTCTGTGGCAAAGCAACAAGGTTTTTTTTAAATATTGATGTTTTAGTAAATATTTGCAAGAAACTTTGATCTTTAATTTTGAAATCTGTTTACTATCAACTATCTTTTGAACTGCCACTTCTCCTTTTTACAGTTTCTAGTAAATCGATGACTCTTTTCCTCAACTTTCTTGTCAGCTCATGTGAGCTCTTTCCTCCCCCTCTCACCAAGTTATCAGTCTATTATGACCTGAACCTAAAAACGTTTATGTTAAAAACCCAAGATAATAGGATAACTAAATGCTTTACTCCTGGCCTTTCTTGCTATTTTTAAATGTTCCCTGTAATCAGATGATTTTTCTATTCAATTTTTTTATTTACATCATTTTGCAACACGATGTATACTCATAACTTTGGAATACTCTATTCCAGTGTCTATTTATTTATTTAATAAATGTGAATTTACATAGTGCAACTTTTGCATTGTTGTGCCCCCCCCAACCTCCCTCCCTCCCGCAGCCCTCCCATCTCCCACTCCCTCTCCCATCTCGATCTTCATGGAGTTTCATTTTCAATTATCTTTATATATAGAAGATCAACTTAGTATATACTAAGCAAAGGTTTCAACAGACTGTGCCCACACAACCACACAAGATATAGATATCGACTAGTAGTGTTATCCTTAACTCTCATAGTAAAACACATTAAGGTCAGAGATCCTACGTGGGGAGCATGTGCCCAGTGACTCCCATTGTTGATTTAACAATTGACACTCTTATTTATGACGTCAGTAATCACATGAGGCTCTTGCCCTGAGCTGTCCAGGCTATGGAGGCCCCTTGAGTTCACCAACTCTGAACTTGTTTAGTCAAGGCCATATCACAGTGGAGGTTCCTTCCTCCCTTCAGAGAAAGGTGTCTCCTTCTTTGATGGTTCTTTCTTTCTGCTGGGGTCTTGTTCACTGAGACCTTACATTCAGGTTGTTTTTGCAACAGTGTCTTGGCTTTCCATGCTCCAGTGTCTAAATTTTTTTTATAAAGCTTTTATTTAAAGAATATAAATTTCCAAAATACAGCTTATGGATTACAGTGGCTTCCCCCCCCCCCGCCATAACTTCCCTCACATCCGCAACCCTCCCCTCTCCTGCAACCTATCCCCTTCCATTCACATCAAGATTCATTTTCAATTCTCTTTATATACAGAAGATCAGTTTAGTATATATTACATAAAGATTTCAACAGTTTGCCCTCACATAGCAACACAAAGTGAAAAATACTGTTGGAGTACCAGTTATAGTATTAACTCACAATGTATAGCACATTAAGGTCAGAGATACTACATGATTTTTTTAAAAATTGATTAATTTTCTATGCAATTTCCAATTTAACACCGTTTTTATTTCATTTTTAATTATCTTTATATACAGAAGATCGATTCAGTATATACTAAGTAAAGATTTCATCAGTTTGCACCCACACAGAAACACAAAGTGTAAAAATACTGTTTCAGTACTAGTTATAGCATTACTTCACATTGGACAACACATTAAGGACAGATACCACATGAGACGTAAGTACACAGTGACTCCTGATGTTGATTTAACAATTTGACACTCTTGTTTATGGCCTCAGTAATCTCCCTAGGCTCTAGTCATGAGTTGCCAAGGCTATGGAGGCCTTTAGGGTTCACTGACTTCGATCTTATTCCGACAGGGTCATAGTCAAAGTGGAGGTTCTCTCCTCCCTTCAGAGAAAGGTACCTCCTTCTTTGATAGCCCATTCTTTCCACTGGGATCTCACTTGCAGAGATCTTTCATTTAGGTCTTTTTTTTTTTTCCCAGAGTGTCTTGGCTTTCCAAGCCTAAAATATTCTCATGGGCTCTTGAGCCATATCCGAATGCCTTAAGGGCTGATTCTGAGGCCAGAGTGCTATTTAGGACATCTGCCATTCTATGAGTCTGCTGTGTATCTCGCTTCCCATGTTGGATCATTCTGTCCCTTTTTGATTCTATCAGTTAGTATTAGCAGACACTAGTCTTGTTTGTGTGATCCTTTGACTCTTAGACCTATCACTGTGATCAATTGTGAACTGAAATTGATCACTTGGACTAGTGAGATGGTCTTGGTACATGCCACCGTGATAGGATTGTATTGGAATCCCCTGGCACGTTTCTAACTCCACCATTTGGGGCTAGTCCGACTGAGCATGTCCCAAATTGTACATCTCCTCCCTCTCTTATTCCCACTGTTATATTTAATAGGGATCACTTTTCAGTTAAGATTTAAAGACCTAAGAATAACTGTGTGTGAATTACAGAGTTCAACCAATAGTACTAGAACAAAAAAATACCAAAATGGATAAATATTACATTGTACATCAACAGTCAGCACAAGAACTGAACAAGTCACTTTTTCTCATAGTGTCCATTTCACTTCAACAGGTTTCCCCTTTGGTGCTCAGTTAGTTGTTGCCTATCAGGGAGAACATATGATATTTGTCCCTTTGGGACTGGCTTAATTCACTCAGAATGATGTTTTCCAGATTCCTCCATCTTGTTGCAAATGACCGGATTTCATTGTTTTTGACTGCTGTATAGTATTCTATAGAGTGCATGTCCCATAATTTCTTTATCCAAATGTATGCTTTGAATTCCCTGTGATCTTTTGCTATGAGGTTCCCTTCATTTACCTTCTTTCATGTTGATGGTCGTGTTTCTGTGTTTCTGTGGTTAACACATCTTTAAGCATCTTTTGCAGGGCTGCACGAGTGGCAACAAATTCTTTCAATTCCTGTTTGCTGTGAAAGGTCTTTATTTCACCTTCATTCAGAAATGAGAGCTTTGCAGGATATAATATTCTGGGCTGGCAGTTTTTCTCTCTTAGTACCTGGGCTATGTCTCGCCATTCCCTTCTAGCTTGTAGGGTTTCTGATGAGAAGTCTGCTGTGAGTCTAATTGGAGCTCCTCTGAGAGTAATCTGACATGTCTCTCTTGCACATTTTAGGAGCTTTTCTTTCTGTTTCACTGTGGTGAGTTTAATTACAATGTGTCGTGGTGAAGATCTCTTTTGGTCATGTTTACTAGGGGTTCTATGAGCTTCCTGTACTAGATGTCTCTGCCCTTCTCCAAACCTGGGAAATTTTCTGCTATTTTCTCACTAAAAAGGCATTCTAAGCCTTTCTCCCTCTCCATGCCTTCAGGAACTCCTAGAACTGGAATGTTAGTTTTTTTTTTTAATAGTATCCTGTAGATTCCCAACAATATTTTTTAGATTTCTAATTTCCTCTTCTTTTCTTTGATTTGACTGCATATTTTCCTGTGCTCTGTCTTCTAAGTCCGATATTCTCTCTTCTGCTTCACCCATTCTATTTGTAAGGCTCTGTAATGTGTTTGTCATTTGATCTATTGAATTCTTCATTTCCTTATGATTTCTCATCACTATCACAGTTTCATGTTCTACTAGTTGTTTCATTTCATTTTGATTCCTCCTTAATACTTCATTTTCACGAGAGAGATTTTCTACCTTGTCCATTAAGGATTTCTGTAGTTCAAGAATTTGTTTTTGAGTACTTCTTAGTGTTCTTGTCAAGTTTTTGAGATCTGCATCTTGCATTTCTTCTATCTCATCATCTTCGTAATCTTGAATTGGGGTGTCTTTTTCATTTGGGGGCGTCATAGTGTCTTCCTTGTTCTTGTTACCTCGGTTTTTGTGTTTGTTGTTTGGCATATTGGTTTCTTCACTGTGGTGTTTTTTCTTGTTATACTATGACTCTAGATAAGTGGACTGTCTGCTTTAAGTGGAGCCTTAGAGGCTTGAGATGGGTGTGGCCTGAGAGCTCTGTTTGATTCCTCGGGGTTGAGGGTGTGCCAAAGGTGACACTCTCAGGTTAGGCGTGGTAAATCTCTCTCTGTTTCTTTCTTTATTTTTGATTCAAAAAGGAAGTAATTCCACACAGCTGAATGGAATTGGGGGTGGTTAGCAGGCAAATGATATGCCCACAGGAGCCAGAGATCAGAAGCTCTTTCCCAAGGACCACAGAGGGAATCTCTGCGGCCTTCAGTGTGGGTTCAAATTCTCCTGCAATCTCACCACTGGGCTACCAAGGCTACCGAACTGTAGTGTCTCTGGAGTGTACTCACGTGGTGAATCCCGTGAGTTCTCTCCCCCACAGTCTCTTTTTTCACAGTCTCAGTTCATTAGCACCACACATTCATTAGGTTCTAATCTTCTGTTATTTCACCCCCCATACCCAGAGTCAGGTTTTTCTGCTAGGCTCAGGGCCGGTGCAGACCTGAGGTCACCCTGCTTATGACGTATGTCCAAAATGGCGCCTGATCTTTGTCTTGCTCACCTTTGAGAGGTGGGCAGAGAGAGAGAAACCCGTGTCCTTATCGGTCACTTTTTTCTTTCTCTCTCTCTTCTAGTTAGTCTTGTGAACTTTTCCCCACAGGGTTTCAAGCCTTGTTCGCTCTAGTCTCCTCTTTCCGCTTCCCTGCCGGTGTCTCAGGCTATTGAGGTTTGGCTTGCCTCAGGTTCCAGCACTGGTGTGTTGAGTCTGCTGCTGGTGTCCCGAACTGCGGGCTCCCATGCTCTCCACGAGGGTCCACTGTGAATCAGTAGTTACGGAAGAGTTTCCTCTGCTGTTTCTTCCCCTCCTCTTCCTTGAACCTGCAGTATCTCCACTTTTATTAAACTGTCTCTCCCTGGACTATCAGTGTGCTGCCTTCCTATTCCGCCATCTTGCCGCCACATCCAGTGTCTAAAGTTGAATACTTTTCAATCAGGTTTCATCTCCAGGTTATCCAGATGGGCTTCATGTAAAGAGAAACAAACAATCTCATTAAACTCTAAAATCAACACAATTTCCTCTTAAAAAGTGTTCAGTCATGGTTTGCCACTAGATTATATATTAGTTGCACAAGGAGTTATCTAAGCTGTAATTAATTAGACTTGCCAGATAGATGTAAATAAACAATGGAGGATAGAAACTAAAATCTGCAAAATCTATGAACAAACAGAGTGGTTACATCAGTACCACAGGCTGGACACAACAGCCAGCTCTACTCGGACCACCATAAAGGCAGTTTTTCCTTTTCTCATCTGGATCTTATCCCTCTTAGGGTCATGATAGTCTTTATACTGTTGCTAATATTTGGTCCTTACTTATTTAATCTGCTTATGAAGTTTGTGTCTTCTAGGCCATGCAAAAATTTCAGCCAATGCCTAACTTGCCACTGGGACCCTCAGAACCATTAGAGAATTTTATTCCTCCCCTGTAAGGCATGGCCCATACCCATCTTCAGCAGGAAGCAATTATAGAAGATGAGACCTCTTCCTAATTTCCCTTAAAAATGAAGAATGTACGCTGGCGCCATGGCTCCCTTGGATAATCCTCTGCCTGTGGTGACAGCACCCCGGGTTCTAGTCCCAGTTGGGTGACGGATTCTGTCCTGGTTGCTCCCCTTCCAGTCCAGCTCTCTGCTGTGGCCCAGGAAGGCAGTGGAGGATGTCCCAAGTGCTTGGGCCCTGCGCCTGCATGGGATACCAAGAGGAAGCACCTGACTCCTGGCTTTGGATCAATGCAGTGCCCGGCCGTAGTGGCCATTTGGGGGGTAAACCAATGGAAAAAGAAGACCTTTCTCTGTGTCTCTCTCTCACTGTCTAACTCTGCCTGTCAAAAAAAATGAAGAATGTGTCTCTCATGAGAGAATGAGACAATATGTGACAAGCTTCTGCCTTCATCTACCAGTAACCAGACAGCAAGACTAATGCCTTACAAAGACTGTAAATAACAAGAATCAGACTGGATACTAGTGCAAACTAGTCGATCCAACATGGGATCCAGATGAACTACTACCTAACATCCATCCTCATTCTATCCCAATTGTAATGCATTAACATAGCAAAAAAATCAGTCCTCTCAGCAGTTCCACGGCAGCTTACAATTGTTATGACTCTCAAAATTTGAGATTTTCCAGGGCCTCTTGGCTCCAATACAGGGAGGAATTTGATTAGGCTATCCTACAGCCCTGACTTTCTCTATTCCTTAATAAGCCTAACATTTTTGAAGATTATTAGGAGAGGCAAAACTGCAATAGTGAGGATTTGACATAAATTGGCAATCCCTTCAGACTCTCCATTGGATTCTGTTTTGGCCAACCAAAAAAATGTTGATAAATAAAAGGGTCTTAGAATTAATAATTGTTCATGTAGGAGTTTATGTATGCAAGCAAACAACCACATGAATTAAAAAAGCAAAAAACAAAACAAAACAAACCAACCCTCCTCACCTAAATCTGTTGCCCTGTTTTCCCCGGGTCCCTGATAAAATGGAGGGAACTGGTTGTAGTCAACCATGTAATATGAGCCTTCACAATTCAACTTAGACCTACTCTACAGTTAACTATAGTTCATTATGTTAAATGACACACCTCCAAAGAAGTTTTGGTAGCCATCTTGGAACATTTGATGTATGTAAAGACATGATTTGTCAAGGCATATGCTCAAAGGACTTCCTTTTTTAATTCTTTTTTAACTTTTATTTAATAAATATAAATTTCCAAAGTACAACTTTTGGATTACAGCAGCTTTTTCCCCCTATAACCTCTCTCCCACCTGCAACCACCCCATCTCCCACTCCCTCTCCCATCCTATTCTTCATCATGCTTCATTTTCAATTATCTTTATATACAGAAGATCAACTTAGTTTATACTAAGTAAAGATTTCAACAGTTTGCACCTGCACAGAAACACAAAGTATAAAGTACTGTTTAAGTACTAGTTATACCATTAATTCACATAGTACAACACTTTAAGGACAGAAAGCCTACATGGGGAGTAAGTGCACAGTGACTCCCGTTGTTGATTTAACAATTGACACTCTTATTTATGACGTCAGTAATCACCCGAGGCTCTAGTCATGAGCTGCCAAGGCTATGGAAGCCTCTTGAGTTCACAAATTCTGATCTTATTTAGACAAGGCCATAGTCAAAGTGGAAGTTCTCTCCTCCCTTCAGAGAAAGGTACCTCCTCCTTTGATGGCCCATTCTCAAAGGACTTTCTTCACAACCATCTTCTAAGGCTTTTATGTTCTGTTGCTTTGTCTCACTGAGTTCTACCACAATTACTCCATCTGCAGAAATTCCCACAAACTCTGTATGGGGAGATTGATTTGGGCCTCAATGTGACTTTCCCCCTTTTCTTCCTATGGCCCTGTAATTGATAGTAAATGTTCTTTCTTAGAAGATAAACTGAATAGTTTTATAATAGCAATAGTAAATATGCACAAGCAGAGAAACTTGCCTGATACGTGAGCAGCCAGAGATGAAAAATGAGAGGAATTTGAATAAAAATATAAAAAAATTACTTAATAAGAATAAACATAATAGGTTTTCAAGATGACCAAAAAGAGAAGCCCAGTATTAGCCTTGTTTTTCACAGAGAGGACCCAAGGCAACAACATCTTGTGGTGAGTACCTGAGGAAGACAGTAAAGGACAGTAAAGAAACTGTGAGATCATTGTAGAACAGCAAGACAGAGCAGCATATAGATAAACAAAACCAAACAACAACTGAATCACCCTATGGCCAGGGTGATTCCCTGTTGCAGGAGAAAATGTGAGCAGCCAAGTGTCTCCAGAGACCATGTGCAAAAATACCTTATGTGGACATCCTTGCTAGAGAGAAATTCAGGCACCATAGTCCAGAAGCTCAGGGACTCATGTTGTTCTCTCCCCATAATCCTCAGAGGACAGACTGAAGCAGTGTAGCAACAGCTTAAGTAAGGTCACTGGGAGATTCCATACTGCACTAGGAGACAGAAGCTCCTATATCTCATTTACATGAATCCCATAGATATCCTGCACTAGAGTAAGGAAGACTGAGCTTCACAGATACAATTGAGCCCAACATCAAGGATGACCACAGCACCATAGCTCAGACAACACTCTGCACCTCATGAACAGTGGGAACATGAAAGCTGGGTTATCAAGCCCTTAAGATTCTATAGGGTACCTAATCTTCAGACTTGAGGATCATCCTTTTCCCCCTCGTTCTCTTCCCTCAACTACTACTCAAAACTTCCCTCATTGATACTGGAATTTGTGCACACAGACTTGGACAGGGTTCCAATGGCTCTGCACAGTCTGTCCAATATGGTTCAGAGCTGCCTATGCACTTGGGATGGTTCTTGTAGTAATGTTTGATCATGAAATAGAGAATGTGTACATGCTCTGGATAGTGTGCATATTTGGGAGAATGAACATAATTGGGACAATGTACATGTTTCAGACAGTACAGATGCTCTTTTTTTTCAAAGACTTATTTATTTGAAAGGCAGAGTTACACAGAGAAAAGGAGACACACACACACAGACACACACAGACATAGACACTGATTGGTCTTCTGTCTACTCGTTCATGCCCCAGATGGCCGCAATGGTCATGGCTGGACAGACTGAAGTCAGGAGCCAGGAGCTTCACTCAGTTCTCCTACTTGGGTTCAAGGGCACAAGTTTTTGGGCCATATTCTGATGCTTTCCCAGGAGCATTAGTAGGCAATTGGATCAGAAGTGGAGTATCTTGGACTTGGACTTGCACCTATATGGGATGCTAATGTTGCTGGCAAAATTTAACCCACTATGCCACAATGCCAGTCTTGTGAAGGTGCTCTTCACACTGCAATCACTCTGGACAATTTGTCAATCCTTCTCCCAACACCAACCCAGTAAAGGTTCTGCAGCCTGAGCTCCACACTCCTCAGATCCAGCACCTCCTACTACTAATAGTAGCCTTTGTTTCTGTGCTGTACCCATCACATTGGGCTTTTGACCTTCTCACAAACAGCTGAGCTCTATTAGCCTGCTGCCCTGTGGTCTGGCTCAGGCTTCTCACATACTATCTAGATCATTAGTTTGGGGTTTTGGTCCAGGGTTTCTGTGCCCATCCTGTTCCAGCTAGGGGTTCAGTGCTCTGGGTCTTCCCATGGAAGCTATCAGATTTATGTACCTCTCCAAGGCTTCAGCTGGGGTTTCTAATACCCACCCTGTTCAATATGTGCCCATGCAGAATGACCTGAGATTACTTGTTCTGATGTTGCAAAGTCAAAATCACACTCAATATTAACCACTCTCAGATAGCATCTGCTGGACTCTCCACTCTCACCCATGAATTGCACTACTCTTGGGCATCTTGGAGCTAGGTACTGGCTGGGAGGCCAATGAATTCAGCCTACTCCCAGTGTCGCCATGGATCTTGCAACTCCAGTTCTTGACTTGAATAGTGCCTGGAGTCTGTGTAGCAGGCCCACATATATCACCAGAAGGGCCTGCTATTAAGAAATTCCTGATTCTAGTTCTTCCACTGGGAGAGATGGCTAAGGACCAGCCTGACAGGGACCACAGCAGTTATACTGGGCCACGTGAGTATTCCAGATTCTCACTACTGCTATCATCAACTGTGTTTCCAAAAGGTATGTGGAGACTGTGCTATGTGGGCCAATTAATATAAAGACAGAATATTCAATCAAACTGATACTAAAGGTATATCTAAAAGAAAAACTCTTCAAACCATAGAAACCACTCTCTAAAGTGACAGAAACAGCTGATCCCTGGATGTACAAAATCAATGTAAGAACACGATAAATAAGAAAATGCATGTCAATATGGGCCCCCAAAGGGAATAAAATGATTGTTTAATAGCAGGTCATGAAGAAAAGGAGATTGATGAAATGTCTGATGAAAAGTGGTAAAGAAAAATAAAAAAATTTAAATAGATATAAGAGAATATAGATAAAGGATTAAATGAAATAAGAAATCAAATGTGTGATATGAGTGAGAAATTCAGTGAAGAGATGTAGATATTAAAAATAACAAAATAGAAAGGGAGAACTCAATAAGTCAAATAGAAATATAGCTGAGAGACTAAAAAATAAATTAGATCAAGCAGAACAATGAATACATTTTACTTATTTATTTGGCAAAGAGACATAAAGAGAGAAAGAAAGAAAGAAAGAAAGAAAGAAAGAAAGAAAGAAAGAAAGATCTTCCAATCACTAGTTCACTCACCATATGGCAACAATGGCTGGAGCTGGGCGAAATCAAAGCCAGGAGCCCAGAACTCCATCCAGGTCTCCCAGATGGGTGTCAGGGGTACAAATACTTAGAGCATATTACATTGGTTTCTCAGGTACATTAGCAGCAAGCTGGATCAGAAGTGTACAGCCAGAACATGAACTGACACTCTGATATGGGATGCCAGTGTTGCAAATTTCAGCATAATCTGCTATGCCACAATACTCGTCCTGAATTTCCAGTATTGAACAGGTCTTCTGGAATATCTCAACTAGACCAGACAGGAAGGAATAAGAATTAAAAATTAAAAGAGTGTTCGGGATCTCTGGGATACCATCAAGAGAACCAATATTAGAATTTTGGGAGTTCCCGACAAAACAGAGAAAAGGAGTGGCTTTGCAAACCTATTTCATGAAAAAATTGCTGAAAACCTCCCCAATTTCAAGAAAGATGTGCATGTTCATGTAGGATGCTCTGAGAACCCCAAACTGATGTTATCAGAAAAGAACACGATGATCCATTAAAGTGAAACCTTCAAAAGTACTATACAAAGGTTAATCATAATATTATAAGAAAAAATACCAGGTCAATTATGAAAACAAAATTATTGTTTATTTTAAATGGAAGGGGGGAGAGGGAGAAGGAGAGGGAGAGGGAGAGGGAGAGGAAGAGAAATCTCGATTGATCATCCATCTTCTGGCTCACACCCCAAATGCCTGCAATTGCTGGAGTTGGTCCAGGCCAAAGTCAGGAATGAAGGACACCAACTGGTTTCCTTGCTGACAGGGTGACAGGGGCCCGAGAACTTGGATCATCTTCTTTTGTCTTCCTGGGGCATTATCAGGTAGCTGGATCAGAAGTGCAGTAGTCAGGACCCAAATTGGCACTCCAATGTGGGATGCTGGCATCTTAAGTGGAGGCTTAAACTTTGCTCTGCTACAACTCCATCCCCCAGCAAGCTTTCGAAAAAAATTTTATTTAAATTTTTAATTCATTTTTAACAGATTTAATATACAGTTCTAAGAACATAATGGCAATTTTTAAAAGAATTCCCATTATATTAACAGCAGATTTTTCAATAGAAACTTTACAGAATTGGAGGGAGTGAGGAGTCTAAACTCTGAAAGGAAAAAAAACAATGAAACCAAAAAGTCCCCACCTAACCAGAATACTTTACCCAGCAAGACTATGATTCACAAATGAAGAAAAAATAAAGAAAAGTGAAATATGAATAATCCATCATCACCTGACCAGCTTTACAAATAATACTTACAGGATCCCAATGTACAGAAACTAGGAAAGGCAACCTTCATCATGAAAGTGATGAAATTATGAAACTTACTAGAAAAAGAACAAATTATACTCAAAACAAAGAAAAGCAACTTTAAAAAAATGGCTGGACAATGTCATTATTTATCAATAATAAACTTGAACATAAGTGAAATAAATTCCTCAACTAAACTATGCAGACTAGTTTAACCGATAGAATAAAAACAAGACTCAAATATGCTGCTCACCAGAAATGTGCTTCACTAGTAAAGACACATAGACTAAAAGTGAAAGAAAGGAAAAAGATATTTCATGCAAAGGAAGTGGAAAACAACGGGAGTAGTTATACTTACATCAGCCAAATTAGAATTTAAGGTAAAAAGTGCTAGTTGACACAAAGAAGGTCACTATATAATGATCAAGTGCTTAATTAAATAAGATATGACAACTATAAGTGCATATTCACCTATTGTCAGATCACCCAGTTTTGTAAAACAAAGGTTAGTAAATCTAAGGGGAGACATAAGCTCCAATGCAATAGTACTAGAAGACTTCAGCACCACATTTTCAATAAAGGACAGATCGACCAGACCAAAAAATGACAAATAATAGAGGAGATCTATAAAACAGACCGAATGGACCTAATAAACATTTACAGATCATTCTATCCCATAGCTGAGAGATGAGAATACAGCTCTACTCATCAGCATGCATTGAATTCTGTAGGATAGATCATGTACTAAGCCACAAAATAAGTCCCAGCAAGTTAAAAAATTGAAATCATATCATACATCTTTTTTGATCACAATAGAATAAAACTTAAAATTCAGAACAAAAGAATCTCTTGAAATTATAAAATACATGGAAAACAATATGTTACTGAATAAACAATGAGTCATTAAACAAATTTAAAGGGAAATTTTAATAATTACTTGAAACTGATGAAAATGAACACACAGCATATCAAAGCTTACAGGATACAGCATTAGCAGTGCGTAAGAAGAAAGTTTATAGCAATAAGACTAAGATATAAAAAATAAATAAGTGAGCATCTCAAGAATCTAGAAAAATAAGTTAACCCCCAAATTTATAGTAGGAATTATATAATAACAATTAGAGAAGAAATAAACAAAACAGATATTAAAATGATGCAAATGATTAATGAGATGAAGACTTGGTTCTTTGAAAAGATAAAATTGGTAAACCATTAGCCAGCCTAATGAAGAAATACGAAGACTGAGTCAATAAAATAAAAAATTAAAAAAGGAGATTTACGTCTGAAGCCGAAAAATACAAATAATAATTAGAAATCTTTCTGAACAAATCTATACTGACAAATTGGAAAGCCTAGAATAAATGAACAAATTTCTGGAAATATATACTTACCCAAATTGAATTATGAAGACACACAAAACTTGAACAGACCAATAACCAGTGATGGCATTTGTATCAGTTATAAAGTCTACCAACACAGAAAAGCTAAGGATCAGATGTTTTCATGCTGAATTCTACCAAAATCTTAAGGTTGAACTAACACCAGGTCCTCCTAAATTGTTCCAACAAGTTGAAAGGGAGGGATCCCATCCAAACTCACACTAAGATGCCAGTATTCCATTAATTCTCAAATTAAAGGAGGATAACACAAGCAAAAGAAAACTGTAGAAAATATTCTCAATAAACACAGTTGCAAAGTTCTCAACAAATTACTAGAAAATAAAATCCAGTGACACATCAAAAGGATAATTCAACCTGACCAAGTAGAATTTTTCTCAGGGCTTCATGCATGGTTTAATATACACAAATCAATAAATGTGGATTTTTCATGAATATATTGAAGCATACACAAAACAATAAATGTAATACATCACATCAACTGAATGAAAAATAAAAATCATATGATGATCTCCATATATGCAGAAAAAACATTTGATTAAATATAACATACATTCATGGTAATAAAAAAAGCCACTCATGAACAAGTTAGTCATAGAAGGAACATCCCTCATCACAAAAATAGACTGTATATGACAAGCCCACAGTCAACAAAATGTTGAATGTACGAAAGATGAAAACAGTTCCAGTAAAATCTGGAACCACACAAGGTTTCCACTCTCACAATTCTTATTCAATATAGTTTTGGACATTTTAACTAGAGTCTTTAGGTAAAAATAGAAATGAAAGACATATGAATAGGAAAGAGGACAGTTAGATGACATGACTCTATATATAGAGGAACCAAAAGATATGCAAAGGGACTGATAAGTGATCTAATAAGTGAATGCAGCAAAGTTTCAGGAAATAAAATCAACACACAAGTGTCAGCACTATTTTTATGCATCAACACTAATCTTGCTGACAAAGAGCACATTCACAACAGTTAACAAAAATCATATACTTGGAATAAATTTTATTATGTGAATGACTTCTACAATGAAAATTATTAAACACCAATGAACTACATTAGAGAAGACTCAAAATTGGGAAGACCTGCCATGTACATAGATCACAAAAATTAATATTTTCAGAATGCCCAAAATATATGAGGAGCATATGAAGTTCATCAACAACGAAACAATGCAGTTAAGAAATGGGAAAATGATTTGAATGAACATTTTTTATAAGCATTTCCACTTTCTTTTTTTTTTTCTGACAGGCAGAATTAGATAGAGAGAGAGAAAGAGAGACAGAGAGAAAGGTCTTCCTTTTCCGTTGGTTCACCCCCCAAATGGTCACTACAGCTGGCGCTGTGCCAATCTGAAGCCAGGAGCCAGTTGCTTCCTCCTGGTATCCCACGCGGGTGCAGGGCATAAGGACTTGGTCCATCTTCCACTGCCTTCCTGGTCCATGGCAGAGAGCTGGACTGGAAGAGGGGCAACCGGGACAGAATCCAGTGCCCCGACTGGGGCTAGAACCCGGGGTGCCAGCACTGCAGGCGGAGGATTAGCCTAGTGAGCCACGGCGCCGGCCTGAATGAACATTTTTTAAAAAGCAGTATAAATGATGATACTTGGTCTCACTAGCCACTAGGGAAGTGTAAACAAAAATCACATTAAGGTATCATTTCACTCTAGTTAGAATGACTATTATCCAGAAATCAAAAATAACAAATGTTATTTAATTGTGGTGAAAAGGGAACCAGAATACATTATTGTTTGTAATGCAAATTTAAAAATAATATGGAGATTCCTAAAAATATACAACATTAGATAATCTATTTGAGACATTTCTCTTTTTTAATATAAGCACTTAATGGTATATCCTTCCCTGTTAATATTGCTTTGTTGTGTCCCCTAGGTTTTGATAATTTGTGCCTTCATTCTCATTTATTTTAGGAAATTTGATGATTTCCTTTTTGGTTTCTTCAATGACTGATTGGTCATTTAGTAGCATGTTGCTTAATGCTCAAGTATTTGTGAATGTTCTATTGTTCCTTTTGTTGATTTTTAGTTTTAGTCCTTTGCAATGTTAGAAAATACATGATATGATTTCACTTTCTCTTTAACATTTTACTGAGACTTGATTTGTGTCTATCCTAGATAATGTTCCATGTGTTGAAAAGAATGTGTATTCTGTAGCTTTTGGCTGAAATGTCCTGTAAATGTCTGTTAGGTCCATTGATTCAAAAGTATGATTCAACTCTGATTCATCTTTGTTGATTTTCTATCAAGATGATCTGTCCATTGATGAGAGTGGGGTGTTGAAGTCATCATCTATTATTATACTGGAGTCTATCTAGGTCTTTAGGTCTAGCAATATTTTCAGTATATAGCTATGTGTTCTTTATTGGGTGTGTATACATTTATTATTGCTATATCATCTTGCTGAATCAATCCTTTTATCCAAATAAAATGTCCTTTTTTGTCTTTTTTACAGTTTGTTTAAAGTCTGCTTTATCTGATCTGAGGATAGCTACTGCTTCTGGGTTTTGGTTACCATTTGCCTGACATAGCTGTTCTAGCTCCTCACTTTCAGTCTATATGTGTCCTTATTTGTGAAGTGAGTTTCTCATAGGCAGCATGAAGTGGGGTCTTGGTTTTGGATCCATTCAGTGAACTTCTATATATTTTGACAGGAATTTAATCTTTTATATACAATGCTAGTATTGATAGATACAAATTAACATCTGTCATTTTGCTGATTGGTTACTGATTATATCTGCTTTATTTGTGAATAGATCGACCATATGACTGGAAATACATCCAAAGAAAAAGAAGTTAACCTATGAAAGAGCTACCTGCAACTCATGAGTTTTACAGGACTATTCACAATAACACAGAAACATTGTAATCAGTATGAAAGAAGGTAAAGGAAGGAAACCTCACAGCAAAAAGATCACAGGAAAGTCAAAGCATATACTAGAAAATATTTTTGGGAAATGGCAGGGCAAAGTTACTACTTATCAATAGTCACATTGAATGTTAATGGCCTCAGCTCTCCAGTAAAAAGGCACAGATTGGCTGATTGGATTAAGGAACAAAACCCATCTATTTGCTGCTTACTAGAAATGCATCTTTCCAACAAAGATGCATACAGACTGAAAGTGAAAGATTGGAAAAAGACATTCCATGCCAAAAGAAATGAAAAAAGAGCAGGTGTAGCCATCTTAATATCAGACAAAATAAACATTAACACAAAAACTGTTAAGAGAGACAAAGAGGGGCACTATATAATGATTAAAGAATCAATTCAATAGGAAGTGAAAGGGACACTATGGGAAACAGTGACTTTATCAGCTCTTGTGTTGACTGTTGATGTACAATGTAATACTTTATGCATTTTAGTATTTTTTTTTTTTTGCTCTAGTACTATTGGTTAAACTCTGTAATTCACACACAGTTATTCTTAGGTCTTTAAATTTTAACTGAAAAGTGACCCCTGTTAAATTTAACAATGGGAATAAGAGAGGGAGGAGATGTACAATTTGGGACATGCTCAGTCGGACTTGCCCCAAATGATGGAGTTAGAAACGTGCCAGGGGATTCCAATACAATCCCATCAAGGTGGCATGTACCAAGGCCATCTCACTAGTCCAAGTGGTCAATTTCAGTTCAGAATTGATCACACTGATAGGTCTAAGAGTCAAAGGGATCACACAAACAAGACTAGTGTCTGCTAATACTAACTGATAGAATCAAAAAGGGAGAGAACGATCTAACATGGGAAGTGAGATACACAGCAGACTCATAGAATGGCAGATGTCCTAAATAGCACTCTGGCCTCAGATTCAGTCCTTAAGGCATTTGGATATGGCTGAAGAGCCCATGAGAGTATTTTAGGCATGGAAAGCCAAGACACTCTGGAAAAAACAGAAGACCTAATGAAAAATCTCAGTGATTGAGATCCCAGTGGAAAGAACGGGTCATCAAAGAAGGAGGTACCTTTCTCTGAAGGGAGGAGAGAACTTCCACTTTGACTATGACCCTGTCTGAATAAGATCAAAGTCGGCAAACTCAAAAGGCTTCCATAGCCTTGGCAACTCATGACTAGAGCCTAGGGAGATTACTGATGCCATAAACAAGAGTGTCAAATTGTTAAGTCAACAACAGGAGTCACTGTGTGCTTACGTCTCATGTAGGATCTCTGTCCTTAATGTGCTGTATATTGTGATTTAATGCTATAACTAGTACTCAAACAGTATTTAATACTTTATGTTCTGTGTGGGTGCAAACTGATGAAATCTTTACTTAGTATATACTGAATCAATCTTCTGTATATAAAGATAATTGAAAATGAATCTTGATGTGAATGGAATGGGAGAGGGAGCAGAGATGGGAAGGTTACGGTTGGGAGGGAGGTTATGGGGGGAGAAGCCATTGTAATCTATAAACTGTACTTTGGAAATTTATATTTACTAAATAAAAGTTTAAAATAAAGGATAATAAAAATGAAAGTTCCCAAATAAGTGATCTAATGATGCATCTCAAAGACAAGAAAAACAAGAATGGACCAGACCCCAAATCAGGAGGACGCAAGAAATGATAATGATTAAAACAGAAATAAAGGAAACTGAAACTAAAATAATTAGAAAAGATCAATGAAGCATGAAGTTTAATTTTTTGATAAGATAAACAGAATAGATGAAACTTTAGCCAGACTTATAAAGACAAAAAAGAGAAAACAACTTATATGAATAAAATTAGAGATGGAAAAAGAATACTTTACAACCAACAGCACTGAAATGAAAAGGCTCAAAAGAAACTACTGTGAAAAACTATATGCTAACAAACTTCAAGAGCCTCAAAGGGATGGATAAATTCCTGGATACATATAATCTTTGAAGATTTAATCAAAAAGAGTTAGAAAATCTAAACATACCTGAAACAAGCAGTGAGATTGAAGCAGTAATTAGAGGTCTTCAATCTAGGAAAAGAACAGGACCTAATGGCTTTACACTGAATTCTACAATACATTTAAGGAGGAGCTAACTCCAGTACTTTTCAAACTATATCAAATTATTGAACAGGATGAAAACCTTCCAAAGTTTTTACAAGACCAGGATCATTCCAAACCAATACAAAAATATGACACATAAAGAACCTACAGACCCATATCTTTGATAAACATAGATGCAAACATTTTAAAATTAGTTTTAAACAGATTCAGTGTGCTCTGTAAATACAGTTCTACGAACATAACAATATTCCCTTCTTCTCTCTCTCTCTTTCCCTTCCACTTTCCATCCTACTCCTTTCTATCTGTCTTTTAGTTTTCAATAAAACACATTTTAAATTTACATTACAGTAAAAGGCTTAATACTTCATGGGATAAGAAGTTTATTTTTTAATTTTATTTTTAAGGTTTTTATTTAATGAATACAAATTTCATATGTACATCTTTTAGGGATATAGTGTTTCTTCCCCCGATTCCTGCTTTCCCATCCCCACTCCCATCCTATCTCCCACCTCTGCTCCCATTCCTTTTCCATTAAGTTTCGTTTTTAATTGACTTTATATACTGAAGACCAACTCTATACTAAGTACATATTCCAACTATTTGCACCCCAACAGACACATGAAGTATAAAATATAGTTTTAAGAAATGTTTTACTGTTAATTCTCATAGTAAACCTGATTAAGGACAGAGGTCCAATTTGGGGAGCAAGTGCACAGTGACTCCTGTTATTGATTTAACAACTGACACTCTTATTTATGATGTCAGTGATCACCCGAAGCTCTTGTCATGAGCTGCCAAGGCCATGGAAGGCTTTTGAGTTCACAAACTCCATCGGTTTTGAGACAGGACCATATACAAAGTGGAAATTCTCTCATCCCTTCAAAGAAAAGTACCTCCTTCTTTGATGGCCCTTTCTTTCCACTACGGTCTCACTCACAAGATCTTTCATGCAGAACTGTTTTTGCCACAGTGTCTTGGTTTTCCATGCCTGAAATGATCTCATGGTGTTTTCAGTAAGATCTGAATGCTTTAGGAGCTGATTCCGAGGTCAGAGTGCTGTTTAGAGTGTTTGTAACTCTGAGTCTGCTGTGTGGACTACTTCCCATTTTGGAACTTTCTCTCCTTTGTAATTCTATCTATTGTTACTACCAGGTGCTTGGTCTTCTTTATGTGATCCCTTTTTCTTATGGTTCTATCTGTATGATGAATTCCATACTTAATATGATCACTGTATCACATAAGATGGGATTAGTGCCACCCAGTTAAATGGCATTTGGAGTCCCATGGCAAGTTTTTAGCTTCACCCTTAGGGATGAGTCTGTGAGAAAGTGTTTTGATCTGTACAACTCCTCCCTCTCTCTTTCCCATTCTTATTTTTTAACTTGAATCTATTTTCAACTGACTTAGTACATCTATGCTTAATTCTATGTTAAGTAAGGAGTTCAACCAATGGTATTAAGTAGAGAAAAAAAGAACAATAAATAAATAAAATGAAATAATAAACTGTTCATCGACAGTCAAGACCAGGGCTGTTCAACTAATTGCTTCTCATCGTGTCAGTTTCATTTCTACAGGTTTCCTTTTAGATGATCTGTTAGTTCTCACAGATCAAGGAGAACATATAGTATTTGTCCTTTTGGGACTGGCTTGTTTCACTAAGTGTGATGTTTTCCAGATTCATTCATTTAGCTGTAAATGACCAGATTTCGTAGTTTTTTTTAACTGTGGTGTGGTATTCCATTGAGTACATATCCCGTAGTTTCTTATCCATTCTCATGTTGATGGGTATTTAGGTTGATTCCATATCTTGGCTACTATGAATTGAGCTGCAATAAACATAGAGGTTCAGATGATCCTTTTATTTGTTGATTTCATTTCCTTTTGGGTAAATTCTGAGGAGTGGGGTGGCTGGGTCATGTGGTAGGACTAGATTCAGATTTCTGAGTTATCTCCAAACTGTCTTCCATAGTGGCTTTATCAGTTTGTATTCCCACCAACAGTGGATTAAGCTACCTTTCCCCCACATCCTCGCCAGTGGGAATAAGAAGTTTAACAAGTAGAAAGCAAAAAGACCCTAGGTTATCAGGTTCAAGAAGACATTCCAGTCTGCTCCCTCTCTCTTGCTCTCTCTCTCTCTCTCTCTCTCTCTCTCTTTTTTTTTTTTTTTTTTTTTGACACTCGACTTTTTATTTTAGGGGAAAATAGAAAGGAAACAAATGACCAGCCAGGGGTGCAGATGGCAAGTCTGGAAGGGTCCTGAGTGCAGGAGCTTCTGTCTCCATAGAGTGAGAATGCCCCCCACCCAGCATGTGGGTGTGCTCACCAGCCTATAATGGCTCCAGGTTGTGCTGTCCAGGGTCTTGTTGGAGGTCAACATAGGCATGATCGATTGAACCCCTGGCAGTTAACTCAGTCTCCACATCCTGTCAGGTGGGGCTGAAAGTTCCCTCCTCTCATCATGTCTTGGTCTTTCTGGTAACCAGTCCCCATTCTGAAAGTCCCCAACCACCAGTCATCTCATTAGCATACAAAAAGACACTCCACACAGAATACACAGGATTCCTAGAAGCTCTTGTGTCAGGAAAGTGGGTATTAAGACCAAATACACCTAAAAGTGTTCCTCTCACTCATGTCACCTAGGGGATCACAAAGGTCTCAGGAGCTCTGTGCAAGGAACTGGGCATGAAAACCAAGTATGTATTTCTTCTTCCACCCTAGTGTCCCAGAGCAGTGTGGACAGGAGGATGTCATGGTGCAAAAAGCAGACCCAGGTTGGAATCCTGAGTAACACTAGCTGTGTGATCTTGGCTAAGTACATGACCTTCCTGAGCCTCATGCTCCTCACTTGTAAGATGCAAATGATAGCTCCTGCCTTGCAAGGTTACTGGGAGGAACAAAAACAAGTATGTGCAGTTTTCTGGCCCATGGAAAGGAAATAAAGGGAAGCTATTATTGTCAGTAAGACCTGGCTATTTTTCATTAAGTGGAATGTTCCTTATGAAAAATGGGGCAGCTGATTCAGTGGAGTACTTTGTGTCTTCCTTTCTTTCCCGATCTCTGGGGATGCACACTCTGAGTTGAGCTATGAACTCTCACCTTAATTCTTTGTTAGCTTCCCACACTCTATGAGACTAGACTCATGGGCCTGAATATAATTACATTTATCCAGAGTCCTGTGGACCTGGCTTTACAAATATTGGTTTACATTCACATTAGGACCTAATGTCAACTCCTTTGGAAATGTTTGAAGCCCCAGCATCCTTCTGGGCTCCCTGCCATTGACATACAGGTGTGATGTGAAGTGTCCCCACAGGTCTGGCCGAGGGCCTTGTGCTCCTGACGGTGTGCCCAGGATGGTGTGCAGCTAGAGAAAGCAGGCACAGCCACCACTGGGAGATATTTGTGTGGAGATAATACCTTCTGGGAGCCACAGTCTGTGCCACCCACCTTGGTTGGCCTCCCTGGTTCTGTCACCTCCTAATTCTGTGCTAAGGGCCTTTTAGATACTGTTTAATCTCCTACCAAGGAGAGCTGGGATTTTGGAGAATTAGTTTGCTTCTGAAGTTCTGTGACAGACCTTAACGACACATTCCATATTGGAGTGTCTGGTCCCAGCTCCACTCTGATTCCAGCTTCCTGCTGGTGGTGGCAGGTGATGGCTCAGGGGATGGGTCCCTGTGATCATGTTTTAGGCCCCAGTTTAGTTACAGGCTCCTAGCTTTGTTTGGCCCAGCGCCAGCTGTTTAGTCATTTGGGGAGTGAACCAGCAGAATGGACACCTCTGTCTGATACCAGAAAATTTGGCCAAAGGGCCCATGCTTTTAATACACAATTTCCTGTTATTTTATCTTTTTTCTGGTATTTTCATTGGAAAGAATAGGAAATTCTGGGGCTGGCGCTGTGGTGCAGCAGGTTAACACCCTTGCCTAAAGCACAGGCAATCCATATGGGAGCTGGTTCGAGACCCTGCTGCTCTACTTCCTATCCAGCTCTCTGCTATGGCCTGGGAAAGCAGTAAAAGATGGCCCAATACGGCCCTCTGCTTAGGGTAGGTTGTTAAGGCTAAGGGACATTTGCAATAAGGGGAAAATGGAAAGAAAGAGCCTCACCTTGGAGTCCAGATTGTACTCAGAAGGACTCTCTTTCCTTCCCTTTCCTGGCCTGACTTATTACCTGGAGGCCAAAAACTAGTGATTGAGTGAAATCTCTCTGATCCATCTTATTAGATTCAAATTCCAGTTCTTTACCTAGTTAGTTGTATGATCTTAGGCAGTCTCTTTGCCTGTCTAATCTTCTGTTTCATTTTTCTTAAAATGAGCATCATAAGGTTGTCACGATGATGAAAGAAGCGTTTGCATATAGAACCAGTGGTGGGACAAAGTTGCTTCAAGAAAAAAGTACACTATCATTAACCAATTCGGAAGCTAGGGAGATTTACAATGAAATCTTACCCAAAGGGTTTCCCCTTGTGGTTACTGCGGGGTGAATGGGGACCACTTGTGGCTCTTCCTTCTGTGCCATTTGCTGGTGTCTCCTGGCCTCATCCCAGCAGTACTGTGGCCACTTCGGGAAAGAATCCCAGGGTTGGGGATGCTGTCCATGTGCATGTGCACAGGCCATCTGCAAGGCGAAAACTAGGAGGTGCAGGGCATCTATAATGGGAAATGTATTTATTGCTTTTAGTAATTGCATGTTTTTGATCCATTTGAAATATTATAATTAAAGATAAAAAATAGATTCAGATTGTAATTGGGTCAAACATTTATGAAGTAGTATTATTTGCCCAAATGAAAGGAGTAGGATGTCTTTCTGTCTTTCTCTCCCAATGCGAGTGTGTTTACATAACCCTCTGCCATAGAGCAGGGCTTCTCAAAAGGGCCACCACTGGGCATTTGAGGCTGGATAATTCTTTGTGATGGGGCCTGTCCTGAATGTTTCTGTAGCATGCTGAGCTGCTTCCCCTGTCCCTGCATTCTCTCATTCTTGTACTTTTCTTGAGCCATGGCTGCAATCAGGCATTTGTCCTGAGTCCTCTCAGCTGTTAAATGCACCTACCATTGTTTAGCGTTTAAAGGAGAAATCTAAAACAATGGCTTTGGGGGTGTTGTCTTAATCACTCAGGGGTGGGGATTGTTATCACTGACTGCTTTAGAAGTCTCATAGTTGATAATGACAACAGAAAGAGAAAGGAGGGGAGTGAAGGAAGAGGGAGGGAGTGGGGAAGGGAGAGAAAGTGAGAGAGTGAAAAGGAGAGCAAGAGAGTGATAATGAGAGCAAGAGAGAGAGAGAGAGAGCAAGAGAGAGGGAGAGACAGAGAGAAAGAGAGAGAGAGAGACACTGAGACCAAGAGCAGGAAAGCAGGGAAATGATCCAAAGGATCTCAAAAAGTGCTAAACTTCCCAGTTCAATTCACAGATTTCATACAATTTGTTATAAAACCAGAACTTTGTGCCTGAGCTATTTGTGTTAGCAAGTAGTCTTCTCCAATTGGTCTTCACAGTTATGCCAACCACACAAAGTGGATTGTTTTACTAGTATTGTCTTAACTTACAGGCCTTGTGAGAAATGAGACAGGCTCAATATTTACAAGCATAAATTATCCTTAGATTAAATTCTATTCCCATATTAGTAAATATTTTCACATTGAAAAGATTAAAATCTTCCCTAGGATCAAATTTTATATTTACTGGAAACCTGAGAATTATTATCAAAGATCAGTTTATGTGGGAACCAGTGTGAATAACCTGGGAGAGCTATTAGGGAAGGCCTGAGGCAAATATCAGTAATTAAAACACAAAAAGGCAGACAAATCATTTGTAATATTTGCCTTTAAAAACTAAGTATACTGAAAGGGCCTCACTTAGAAAGGTCAATTCCAGGGGCCGGTGCTATGGTATAATAGGGTAAGCCTCAGTGTGGTGCTGCTTTGTGTTTTCCAATTCAGCTCTCTGATAATGGCCTGGGAAATCAGTGGATAATGGCCCGAGTGCTTGGGCCCCAGCACCAACGTGGAAGGCCCTGAGGAAACTCCTGCTTCCTGGCTTTGCATTGGCCCAACTCTGGCCTTAGCAGCCATCTGGGGAGTGAACCAGTGAATGGAGGACCTCTCTCTCTCTGTGTGTCTGTAACTCTGTCTTTCAAATAAATAAATAAATCTTTTTTAAAAAAGGACAATTCTGGATTCTGGAAAATTAATTTATATACTAAATGGATTGATAAGATTTCTGGAAACTTCCACAACGACAGCCATATTTTCAATAGAAAAAACAAACCAGAGGAGATTAAGAGAAAAACAAAAGAGAGGTAGGTGCCAACAAAAATCTGCAAATGAATCCTGCTCCTTACATATATCTAAAGGATGCAACTTCCTGTAACTCATGCCCACGGATGTCATTACTATAGCTTTCAATACTTCTTGACTGTTTCACAATTATTGAAATTAGTAGGGCAGTCTTCTTTAGTATTTCCAAATGGTTTGACTCCTTTGATGTTTCTAGAATAATCTGATATGCTTCCCTAATGTCAACAAAATCTTACTCAACTAATCCAAGCTGAGCTACCAGTTTATTTCCTAGAACACTGCTCATTGGCCAAAACGAACTCTGTAGGGAATATTTATTTCGCAGCAACACCTCAGTTCCTCTCATCCCCGATTTTCTATCAGTGGTGATTTTGCTTCCTCAGCTGATCTACAACAGTGAGTAGGAAAAGAAGAGACTGAGGGTCTCTTTAAAATCTCTGCCTCTTTTCTGCATAACAGGTGAATTTACCTTTTTCTCCCTAATTTTTTATTTTTCCTGTTTCCTTTGGAACCTCAATGTAAGAATGAGAGGGAGACATAGGTGCTGTTTCTATTTATCTAATCAATTTCTTCCATATTTATGAAAGCAATGCATGATTCATTCAGAATGATGTGGAGCTTCTGACACTTCCTTCTCTTTTGTCAGCATCCAGAGTTTCTAGAATCTGTGCTGGGGTTTGGGAGAGTGTGTGAGTGGCATTGTGGGCTATTAGGAGGAGTGTGACAATGAGTCATGCCTCATGTTTGTGTTTTCCTTCAATTAAAGTTTCTACTTATAGACTTCTCTATTAGTTCATGTTATACAATGCAAAACTTATCATCACAATCCAAGAGCTAAGTTCTAAGTTGTCCTGGGAAATTGTGATATCAATGTCAAAATAACTCTCAGTCTCACGCAGATCTAATAGCAATGTTTGACTAGCCAAAAGTTTTAACATATTTGTTCTTAGACTGTTTATTTTTAATTTTCTTATTTACATTTGCTAGATTTCTGATTTCTGCTGGAAATTACAATTACCACACAGCATTCTGCAACTGTAGAGGATCCATATTTCCCAGGTTTCTACTCATGCAGAGTATTCTCCATGATTCATTTAAAACACTGTATCAGATTCCACAGGGAGAAATTTCTACCAGGGTAACTGGTTATTTACACTCTAAGGAAAACAAACAAGCAAAACCAAGCAAGAAATAAAATATATTCTTTAAACAAATAAAATGTATTCATCAAAGAATTTGTTATTCTTTTTTTATAAAAATTTATTTATTCATATGAAAGACAGAGTTACACAGAGAGAAAAGGAGAGGCAGAGAGAGAGAGAGAGAGAGAGAGAGATCTTCCATCTGAAGGTTCACTCCCAATTGGCTGCAACGGCTGGAGCTGCACTGATCCGAAGCCAGGAGCCAGGAGCTCCTTCTGGGTCTCCCATGCAGGTGCAGAGGCCCAAGGACTTGGGCCATCTTCTACTGCTTTCCCAGGCCATAGCAGGGAGATGGATAGGAAGTAGAGCAGCCAGGTCTCGAACCAGCTCCCATATGGGATTCTGGTGCTTCAGGGCAGGGTGTTAACCCGCTGCACCATAGTGCCAGCCCCAGTATTTCCTATTCTTTCCAATGAAAATATCAGAAAAAAGAGATAAAATAACAGGAAATTGTGTATTAAAAGCATGGGCCCTTTGGCCAAATTTTCTGGTGTCAAATCATTCTCATTCTACTTGTAATAGCTGGACAAACTTGAGTAATAGGATTGACTTCACTGTACCTTACTGCTCTCATCTGTATCTTTGAAATCACAATCATGTTCCCTCATGAAGTTTTAGGAAAAGCAATTTAACCTCTTAGTGTCTTAGTTTCCTCTTCTTTAAAATAATGATAGCTACAGCAGTATTGGATTACTGTGGTTTAAATAATGAATATATAACATGCTTGGTGTGTTATGTGAGTTGGTTTATATAAGACATTTGTGATGCATGGCACATTTGGAGCACTCACTAAGTTTTAGTAATTTAAGAAATTGAAGAGATATTTATTTGTTTTTACTTGTAGGTGAAAAATTATGGACAATTCACGTGAATATTTATTGAACTTCAAAGGCTATAATTTTGAACGTACACTTGTTGATATGAAAATACTGGAAAAGTTAGATGACTTTGAAATCAGAGATGATGATGTCTTCGTAGTCACATATCCCAAATCTGGTAAGTTTAATGAGCAAACCACCTGGGATCAGCTTTCATACAGGCTTGGTAAAAAATGTGTATCAATAAGCTTTTTCTGGATATCAACAGTAGCAGAAGCCACTACAATTTAGTCAGAAAAGAAGTTAAATAAGCTCAAATACCTATGGCATAAGGACATTTTCAATCTATATATTGTAATGTCTGATAGTAAATATGAAGACCCAAAATATTGAGGCAAGAACAAGTATGTAGTAAATGCTGACTTGTTTGATCAGGAAGAAAATGAGGGAAATATAAATTAAAAAAAACCCAGATGGATTTTGTTCCTGTGATGATTTTCAGTGCTCTAATTGCTTTGTATTTCTTTACAAAATCATTTTCACCTAAAATAAATGCAAGTAAATTTGTGTTTCACAAAATATTATTTTTAAATTGTCCTTTTTAGAACATAGGATAAGTTTTGCCATTGAAACAATGATGTAAAGAGTGGTGTAAGCTTCTTAGACTTTCTGGAGTCTAAGTCAATGCAATAATAATAACAGAAAAAACCTCTTCCTAATTTTTACAAAAAGTGCTCTGTCCCTTCCTTTTCACACTCTGCTTTGAGGTTCTTGACCTTAATATCTTTTTCCAAATTAGTAACTATTTGCCTTGCCTCTGGATTCCTCTGTCCTGTGAAAATTGTGTGTTGTATGGTTCAGTAACAAATGAAATGTGTTCATCCTATTCTTCCATAGATATTGCTGGTATTTCAGTTTTCTTGGTTTAAGGTCAAGCATCTCAGTAACAAAAAATGTCTTTCCAGTTCTCTTTGTCCTGCCCAAGATTTTGGAAAACCACACATCAGTGCCTATCCCATCCTAAGGCATCCTTGCTGTCTCTGGAATTGACTCTACATTGTATTAAATCTATCCTGTATATAAATCACTTAGGTAGTAGCATTTACAAGGTTTTTGGTACATCACATTCTTTTAGAACATTCACAATCACAGATGCAAAAGTCCTTAACCAAATATAAAAAAAATCAACACCAGCAAGGTGAGAAAATATATACCATGATTAACAGGAATTTATTGCAGAAATCACTATTTGTTAAGAACTTTAAAGGATAATTTTATTTATATATTAGGAAGAGGGAGAGAAAGGGGGAGGGAGGGAAGGAGAGAGAGAAAGAGGGAGAGAGAGAGAGAGAGAGATTGGTATTTCATCCTCTGGCTACCTTCTCAAATATCTTGAATGAGGAATCCAACTTCATAGCTATGAAGGTCAGCCAAGTCTCCTGTACGAGTGGCAGAATACCAATTACTTGAGTCATATCACTGCCTACCAGGGTCTACATTAGATCTAACTCAAGTAACCTGAGGTGGGACAAGGATGTATTACTGCCAGGCTAAATGCTTTCTACTTAAAGCATTATAACATATAACAAGAGAAAAGGAGAAAGTGCATCTTATCATGTTATTAAATGCAGAAACTATAACGAAATAGGGGGAAAATGGAACATCCTTCACCTGGCTAATAGAACTTACCTCAAACCCCAATAAGTACCATTCAGTTATGAAACCTTTAAAATATTGCATTTAAAATCAGAATCTAGGGTGAGCAATTAGCAATTTCCATGTTAGTACATATGGGTTGATTTCTAGCTCTGCCTCTTGGCCCCAGTGCCATATTAATGAAGACCCCAGGAGGAAGAAGTGATGGCACAAATAATTGGGTTCTTCCCACCGATGTGGGAGGCCTATTTTTTCTTTTCTTTTTTTTAAGTTTTTTTTTTATTTACTAAATATAAATTTTCAAAGTACAGTTTATGGATTACATTGGCTCCCCCAGCCCCATAATTTCCCTTCCACTCGCACCCCTCCCATCTCCTGCTGCCTCTGCCATTCCATTCACATCAAGATTCATTTTCAATTATCTTTATATACAGAAGATTGATTCAGTATATATTAAGTAAAGCGTTCATCAGTTTGCACCCACACAGAAACACAAAGTGTAAAAATACTGTTTCAGTACTAGTTATAGCATTACTTCACATTGGACAACACATTAAGGACAGATCCCACATGAGACGTAAGCACACAGTGACTCCTGTTGTTGACTTAACAATTTGACCTCTTGTTTATGGCGTCAGTAATCTCCCTAGGCACTAGTCATGAGTTGCCAAGGCTATGGAAGTCTTTAGGGTTCACTGACTTTGATCTTATTCAGACAGGGTCATAGTCAAAGTGGAAGTTCTCTCCTCCCTTCAGAGAAAGGTACCTCCTTCTTGGATGGCCCGTTCTTTCCACTGGGATCTCACTTGCAGCAGAGATCTTTCATTTAGGCCTTCTTTTTTTTTTCCCTGAGTGTCTTGGCTTTCCATGTCTAAAATACTCTCATGGGCTCTTCAGCCATATCCAAATGCCTTAAGGACTGATTTTGAGGCCAGAGTGCTATTTAGGACATCTGCCATTCTATGAGTCTGCTGTGTATCCTGCTTCCCATGTTGGATCATTCTCTCCCTTTTTGATTCTATCAGTTAGTATTAGCAGACACTAGTCTTGTTTGTGTGATCCCTTTGACTCTTAGACCTATCAGTGTGATCAATTCTGAACTGAAATTGACCACTTGGACTAGTGAGATGGCCTTGGTACATGCCACCTTGATTGGATTGTATTGGAATCCCCTGGCACGTTTCTAACTCCATCATTTGGGGCAAGTCCGACTGAGCATGTCCCAAATTGTACATCTCCCTCTCTTATTCACACTGTTATATTTAATAGGGATCACTTTTCAGTTAAGATTTAAACACCTAAGAATAATTGTGTGTTAATTACAGAGTTCAACCAATAGTACTAGAACAAAAAAATACCAAAATGGATAAAGATTTACATTGTACATCAACAGTCAGCACAAGAGCTGAATAAGTCACTTTTTCTCATAGTGTCCATTTCACTTCAACAGGTTTCCCCTTTGGTGCTCAGTTAGTTGTCGCCGATCAGGGAAAACAAATGATATTTGTCTCTTTGGGACTGGCTTAATTCACTCAGCATGATGTTTTCCAGATTCCTCCATCTTGTTGCAAATGACCGGATTTCATTGTTTTTGACTGCTTATAGTATTCTATAGAGTGCATGTCCCATAATTTCTTTATGCAGTCTGCTGTTGTTCGGCATTTGGGTTGGTTCCAGGTCTTAGCTATTGTGAATTGAGCTGCAATAAACATTAAGGTGAAGACAGCCTTTTTTTTTTGCCATTTTAATTTCCTTTGGGTAAATTCCAAGGAGTGAGATGGCTGGATTGTATGGCAGAGTTATATTCAGGTTTCTGAGGAACCTCCAGACTGACTTCCATAGTGGCTTTACCAGTTTGCATTCCCACCAACAGTGGATTAGTGTCCCTTTTTCCCCACATCTTCACCAGCATCTGTTGTTGATAGATTTCTGTATGTGAGCCATTCTAACTGGGGTGAGGTGAAACCTCTTTGTGGCTTTGATTTGCATTTCGCTGATTGCTAGTGATCCTGAACATTTTTTCATTTGCCTTTTTTTGCCATTTGGATTTCCTCTTTTGAAAAATGTCTATTGAGGTCCTTGGCCCATCTCTTAAGTGGGTTGTTTTTTTGATGTTGTGAAGTTTCTTGATTTCTCTGTAGATTCTGGTTATCAACCCTTTATTTGTGCGTAGTTTGCAAATATTTTTTCCCATTCTGTCGGTTGCCTGTTCACTTTCCTGATTGTATCTTTTGAAGTACAGAAACTTCTCAATTTGATGCAATCCCAAAAGTTAATTTTGGCATTGACTGCCTTTGCTTCTGGGGACTTTTCCAAGAAGTCTTTGCCAATACCTATATCTTTAGGGTTTCTCCAATGCTCTCTAAGAATTTGATGGTGCCAGGTCGTAGATTTAAGTCTTTAATCCATGTTGAGTGAATTTTTGTGTAAGGTGAAAGGTAGGGGTCTTGCTTCATGCTTCGGCATGTGGAAATCCAATTTTCCCAGCACCCTTTATTGAACAGACTGTCTTTCTCCAGGGATTGATTTTGGATCCTTGATCAAATATAAGATGGCTGTAGATGTTTGGATTGATTTCTGGTGTTTCTATTCTGTTCCATTGGTCTATTCATCTGTTTCTGTACCAGAACCATGCTGGTTTGATTACAACTGCCCTGTAGTATGTCCTGAAATTTGGTATTGTGATGCCTCCAGCTCTGTTTTTTTTGTACAAGATTGCTTTAGCTATTCGATATCTCCTGTGTCTCCATATGAATTTCAGCATTATTTTTTCCAGATCTGAGAAGAAGGTTTTCAGTATCTTGATTGAATGTATATATTGCTTTTGGGAGAATGGACATTTTGATGATACTGATTCTTCCAATCCATGAGCATGGAGGATTTTTTCCATTTTTTGGTATCTTCTATTTCTTTCTTTAAGGTTTTGTAATTTTCATCATAGAGATCTTCAACATCATTTGTTAAGTTTATTCCAAGGTATTTGATTGTATTTGTAGCTATTGTGAATGGTATTGATCTTAGAAGTTCTTCCTCAGCCATGGCATTGCCTGTGTATACAAAGGCTGATGATTTTTTGCATTGATTTTATAACCTGCTACTTTGCCAAACTCTTCTATGAGTTCCAATAGTCTCTTAGTAGAGTTCTTTGGATCCCCTAAATAAAGAATCATATCATCTTACAAAGAGGGAGAGTTTGACTTCTTCCTTCCCAATGTTTATCCCTTTAATTTCTTTTTCTTGCCTAATAGTTTTTGCTAAGACTTCCAGAACTATATTGAATAGCAGTGGTGAGAGTGGGCATCCCTGTCTGGTACCAGATCTCAGTGGAAATGCTTCCAACTTTTCCCCATTCAATAGGATGTTGGCTGTGGGTTTTTCCTAAATTGCTTTGATTGTATTGAGGAATGTTCCTTCCATACCCAGTTTGCTTAGAGTTTTCATCATGAAAGGGTGTTGTATTTTATCAAATGCCTTCTCGGCGTCAATACAGATAATCATATGTTTTTCTTCTGCAGTCTGTTAATGTGGTGTATCACATTGATTGTTTTGCAAACACTGAACCATGCTCTAGGGATTCCTGAGTTGCTACTTTCCAACTTCATTCTGCTGTGGTCTGAGAAGCTGCATTGTATGATTCTATTTCTTTTGAATATGCTGAGACTTGCCTTATGGCCTAGTATATGGTCAGTCCTAGAATAGATTCCATGTACTGCTGAGAAGAATGTAAATTCTTTAAGTGTAAGATGAAAAGTTCTGTAGATATCTGTTAGATCCATTTGGGTTATAGTGTCATTTAAATCTATTGTATCCTTGTTGATCTTCTATCTGGTTGATCTGTCTATTTGTGAGAGTGGAGTACAGAAGTCCCCCTGTACTATTGTATTGGAGTCTAAGTCTCCCTTTACGTCCTGCAGCTGGTGTCCAGAGCTGTGGGCTCCCGCGCCCTCCACGCAGGTCCCCCATGATCACTAGTTCTGGAAGAGTTTCCTCTGCTGTTTCTTCCCTAACTCTTCCTTGAGTCTGCAGTATCTCCACTTTTATTAAACTGTCTCTTCCCAGACTATCAGTGTGGTCCCTTCCAATTCCACCATCTTCCAAAAATCCTATGTGGGAGATCTAAATGGTGTCTAGAACTCCTGTTGTTGGTCCCAGCTGGGGCATTGTTGTCTTTTGGGGTCCCAACCGCTAGATATTATTTCATATATTGCTTGCTCACCCTCTTCCTCAATTTTCCAGGCAACTTAAATACTTTTTTTGTTTTGCTAAAAACAAGTATATTTTCTAGATTTTAAATTAATTTTTGAATAAGTAAAATAATATCCAGTAATGATTTTAAACACAAATAAGTTTGGCTGGAGCCGCGGCTCACTAGGCTAATCCTCCGCCTGTAGTGTAGGCACCTCGGGTTCTAGTCCCATTTGGGGCACCGGATTCTGTCCCGGTTGCTCCTCTTCCAGTCCAACTCTCTGCTGTGGCCCAGAAAAGCAGTGGAGGATGTACCGGGCCCTTGGGCCCTGCACCCTCATGGGAGACCGGAAGGAAGTACCTGGTTCCTGGCTTCGGATCAGCGCAGCTCCAGCTGTAGCGGCCATTTGGGAGGTGAACCAATGGAAGGAAGACCTTTCTCTCTCTCTCTCTCTCTCTCTCTCTCTCTCACTGTCTAACTCTGCCTGTCAACAAAACAAAACAAAACAAAACAAAACAAATAAGTTTGTTGCCTATGTATTCTTATTTTAAAATTATTGTAGGAATTATTTTTATTTTATTTTTTCTTCTAATTTTATTTTTAAACTATATATTTATTTTTTAAAGATTTATTTATTTGAAAGTCAGAGTTACACAGAGAGAGGAAAGGCAGAGAAAGAGAGACAGAGAAAGAGAGAGAGAGAGGGAGAGAGAGAGAGAGGTCTTCCATCCAATGTTTCAATCCCCAATGGCTGCAATGGCCAGTGCTGTGCCTATCCAAAGTCAGGAGCCAGGAGCTTCCTCCAGGTCTCCCATGTGGGTGCAGGGGCTCAAGCACTTGGGCCATCTTCTACTGGTTTCCCAGGCTATAGCAGAGAGCTGGATCAGAAATGGAGCAATGGGAACTAGAACCGGTGTTTATATGGGATTCTGGTGCTTCAGGCCATGGCGTTAACCTGCTATGCCACAGCGCCAGCCCCTTAACTACTTATTTATCTGAAAGGGGGAAGACATAGAGAGAGATCGTTGAACCACTGGTTCGCTTCCCAAACAAGTGCAACAAGGGGGTCTGAGCCAATTCAAAGCCAGAAGTTGCAAGTTTCTTCCAGGTCTCCCACATGGGTGCAAGGACACAGGCCCTTAGGCCATCCTCTGTTGCCTTAAAAGGCCATTAACAGGGAGCTAAATTGGAAGTGGAGTAGCTAGGACACAAGCCAATGCCCATATGGGATGCCGGCCTTGCAGTCTCCGTGTGTTTGCATATTTTCTAGAGATTCTTAAGTTGTTGATTTCTAGCTTCATTAGTGTGGTCAGAGAAGATACATGGTATGCTTTCAAGTTTTTAAAATTTTCTGAGGTTTGATTATGGCCTAGCATTGGTGTATGCTAGAAAAAAGTTCCATGCACTGATGAAAAGAATGTGTTTTCTTCAACTGTGTGATGAAATGTTCTGTAGCTATCAGTTAGATCCATTTGGTCAATAGTGTAGTTTAGTGCTGTTGTTTTTTTGTTGATTTCTGTCTAGCTGATCCGTCTAATGATGAAAGTCCCCCATTACTATTGTTCTGGAGTCTATGTCTCCCTTTAGGATCATTCACATTGGTTTTAAATAGCCAGGAACCCTGGCATTGTGTGCACATTTATTTATTTATTATAGCCCCATCTTCCTGTAGAATTGATCCCTTCATCATTATCTAATGCTTTTCTCTGTCTCTTTAAACAGTTTTTATGTTAAATCCTATTTTGTTTGGTACTAGGATGGCTATACCTGCTTATTTTTGCTTTCCATCAGCATGGAGTAACTTTTTCCATCCTTTCACTTTAAGTCTGCATATATCTTTGTTGGTGAGGTGTATTTTTCGTAGGCAACAAATATATGGGCCTGTCTATATCTTTTAATTGGAGAATTTAGGCCAATTATTTCATGGTTACTATTGATATGGAATGATTTGGCTCTGCAATTTTTCTGTAAATATTCTTATTGTTTGCTTTGGATTTCTTTTGTACTTTGACTTGAGTTTCTCTGCCTCCACATTCTTTCATAATGATGACTATCTTTCTGTGCTTCTGTGTGTAGCATATCCTTAAGCATCATTTGTAAAGCTTGACAAGTGGTGACAAATCCTTTCCATTTCTATTTGTTATGAAAGGTTTTCATTTCACCTCCACTCATAAATGAAAGCTTTGCAGGATACAGTATTCCGAGTTGACAACTTTTTTTCTTTAAAGATGTGGACTATGTCTCTCCATTCTCCCTCATGCAATGTCATCATTGGCTTGGGCTGCTTCAGTCTGTCCTCACCTTGCTCTCAGAATATGGCATCTTCTCTAGCCCGCTGCTGTGGGAGTCCTGGTTGGTATCCCTGCTCCCTGCTGAGTGTCTGCACTTTCCACACTTCTCCATTGCATTACTCTTCTTTCTGTGGAATTTTAATTGGAGAACTTAGAGCAGTCATTTCATGGTTGCTATTGATATGGAATAATTTGGCTCTGTAATTTTTCTGTAAATATTCTTATTGTTTGAAAATATTCTCTACAACTCTCCCCTGGGAATATACTTTCTCCACTTTTATTCTGCTGTCTTCCCTTGGCCAGAATCAGCATGTCTTTTTTTTTTTTTTATTTAGCCATCTGGGAATTTCTCTAAAATTTTGATTAACATGTAATATTTACATTTTCATGGAATCCAGTGCCACTCCATAAGAGATAGCATAAACAAATGAAAGCAGGTAAATAGCCCTTCATTCTCCTATCTTTCTCTGCATGTTGGCGCATACTTCAGTTTCATAAAGTTTTTTATCCAGAAAACATATTTTTTGTAGTTTAAAAGAAAATTAGACATTTTAAAGTAGGTGGTGGGAAAGGCCAGGAGAAGAATCTATGTTTGCTAAACTGTAAGTAGTGTCATTGTAGTGCATGTACATTTTAGTGTATGTAGTAGAGAATGGCAGTGATCAGTAGTGTGCAGCAGGTGGCAGTTGTTACTTCTGCAGTCTTTTTGCTGAGTCAGAGTTGGTGATTAATTTGGAGACATATGCGCTTGGGCCAGGCAGAACCTGGAGGACAGCCCTTATGAAACAAGTGCTAACTCATAACTCTGATCACTGACCTGGAAACAATGAGCACCAGAGGTATTTTGCAGAGGGTGTTTGAGTACTACAGGAGTTTAAATGGAAAGAGACTTTCTTATGCATGGTATCAGTTTTGGAATGTGACAGACACATAATAAATTCTGTGAACATAATACACTAGAATCATTCATTTGACAAGGGAAAAACCATTTTGAGTCTGACAGGTCTGTCTTTTGTTCTTGCACCAAAAAAGATGTTGTTTTCCTCATGACAGCTCTGAGACAATACAAAATCCTACTTACCTCAAATTGTAAATGCCTCGTTAATTAGAGACTATATTTTCCATGAAGGTTAATTTTCCAACACGTTTCCTTTTCTTGAGAAGTATTCTATGATAGCTATATTCCAGTCAGCAAAAGTCCTTGGTCAATGGTATCTAATAGTGTAATCTCTCTCTAAAGACCATCACTACAGAGATGTGGTAAAATACAATCTTAATGTGCCATAGGAGACCATGAAGAAACATTTTAAAAAAACCTCACATTTTTACTTATTTTAGAATGACAGGGAGAGATAGAAAACGAGAGTTCCCATCCACTGATTCACTCCCCAAATAACCTTAACAGTCAAGACTGTGTCCGAACCAGAACCACATACTAAAGACCCAATCCATGTCTTCCATATGGGTGGTAGGAGTCCAATTACTTGAGTCATCACTACTTCTTCTCAGTGTATACACTATCTGACAGCTAGAGTCAGGAACCAGAACCTGGGATCAAACCTAGAAATCCCAATGTGGGATGAACCTAAACCACTAGTCTAGATGCCCATCCTTGAAAAGGTGCTTTTTGTTTTTCTTTGTCAACATGATCCCTACCTTAGCAGTGAATGGAAGGTGGAACCTGGAGAAACTGCTTTGAATTTATTTGTGGTTGATATAGACTAAAAGGTATAGTTGGAGTTAAGATTTTCTATAGTATTTTTTTTTCGTATTTATGGTGTGACAGTGTCAGAACACTTGAGACAAGTTTGTTATACGTGGTTTGACCATTACTATTCACAGTTATTATTCAAAGCTATATTAGGTATGAAAACAAGATTATCTGTGTTTACAGGTACTATCTGGACTCAGCAGATACTAAGCTTGATTTATTTTGAGGGCCACCGAAACAGAACTGAAAGTTGGGACACGCTTGATAGAGTGCCCTTCTTGGAATACAATATTCGCCAAGTGGACATTGAGAACAGACCATCCCCTCGCCTCTTTGCTTCCCACCTTCCATATTATTTAGCACCCAAAAGTCTCAAGAACAACAAAGCTAAAGTAAGTCACAGAAATATCTTCGGCACTGGTGACACACCTTCCCTCAGAATTGTTCTCCAGCCCAATTCACGCATATTCTTTCAAATGATGTGATTATTAAATAATTTTGACAATATTTTGCAAATTAAAAATATGTGTGATATATAAAATATGTAATTTCTGAGCCACAACACACTTTGTGATGTTACCATGTAGCATATGGCAAAAGTTCTTGCGCATTAGCACACAAAATTCCTGGGTTTGCATCCCAGCTGCACTTTTGGTTCAGCTTCCTGTTAATGTTCACGCTGGGAGGAAGAAGTTGATGGCTCAAGTACTTGGGTCCCTGCCACTCCTGTAAGAGGCACAGGCAGAGTTTCAGTTTCCTGGCTTTTGCCTAACCCACTCCTGGCTATTTTGGGAATTTGGAGAGTGACCTGGAGTTGGTAGTTCTCTCCCTGTGCTTCTATCTCTATCTGTTTCCCTTTCAAATATAAATAGATAAAAATGAACTTCAGATTGAATTGACCAAATATTTTCAGTGTTGGCAGATATCACCTTTTTTTCTATAAAATATTGACTTATTTTTCATCAAATATTGTTTAAGAATGCCTCTTTCCTCACATACTCACCAGTGTAGAGATTCATTAGTTTTTGCGGATGTTTAGGTAACAAAATGATAATTTGGAGATAATTTGGGGAAGAAAAGCTATGTTGTCATTTACATGGTAGGTCAATGAAGTGATATTTACAGCTAAATGCCAAATGATATGACACCACACAATTTTTATACTCTCACTATATGTTGACTTTCATAGCATATTTTCAATTTAATTTATAGTCAAAGACTTAATGCTTTATTGCCAAACAAATTGTTAAGCATTGTATACTATTTCATCAACTTTTTAAGTATTTTAATCTGTCAATGACTTTTAGATGTTGACTTTAATTTAATAAATTTATAGATTAATTCTTGGATAACTAGCTGCAAATATTCTAATAAACTGCCAATATCCTACTTTGTCTCTTTGTGTATTTTACATTGTTCCTAGCATGCTTCTTACCTATTTTATTTTGGTCTCAAAACACTGAAGAAACCTTTTTTTCAGGATCTTATTCATTTATTCTAAATCTATGGTTATATTTTCATTCATTTATAATGCAATTTTTAATCCTTTTTAAATGTTTAGAGTATGAGGAATTTTGTATAGGGGTTGTTATGTCATATTACTTTATCCAGTGGTTTCCTTTTCTGTGTTTTATTTTAAACTATTTCAAATAACACAAAAAAGTATAGAGTTCAATGAATACACATAGATTTAATAACTTTTACCATTTTGCTATATTCACTTCATGTATAGACATAATGTATAATATGTATGCACACACACAATGCTGTTTTTTGAAAATGGGGTGGATTTTTAAAAAATCACATAACTATGGGGCCTGCGCGTGGCGTAGCAGGTTGAAGCCCTTTCCGTGGTGCTGGTTTCCCATACGGGTGCTGGTTCAAGTCCTGGCTGCTCTACTTCTGATGCAGCTCTCTGCTGTGTGGCCTGTGAAAGCAATACAAGATGGTCCAAGCCTGCATCCGCAAGGGAGATTCAGAAGAAGCTCTCAGCTCCTGGCTTCGGATTGGTGCAGCTCCGGCACGTCCAGCAGACCTCTCTCTCTCTCTTTCTCTTTCTCTGTCTCTGCTTCTGCCTCTCTGTAACTCTGCCTTTCAAATAAATAAATAAATCTTTAAAAGAAAATCACATAACTACCCAGTTTTCTTTCACCAAGGAAATAGATTTGTTTTAGGAAATATCACTTAATATTTTCTACTTTAAAATTTTTTATTTAATTATTTCCTGTTTGTTTACACATATGTTTCTATTTTCTTTAATTAAATAGTCTATTTCTTTATTTTATTTTATTTTATTTTTTTGACAGAGTTAGACAGTGAGGGAGAGAGAGAGAGAGAGACGGAGAGAAAGGTCTTCGTTCCGTTGGTTCACTCCCCAAATGGCCACTATGGCCGGAGCTACGCCGATCCTAATCCAGGAGCCAGGAGCTTCCTCCTGGTCTCCCATGTGGGTGCTGGGCCCAAGCACTTGGGCCATCCTCCACTGCCCTCCCGGGCCACAGCAGAGAGCTGGACTGGAAGAGGAGCAACCAGGACAGAATCCGGCGCCCATATGGGATGCTGGCGGCGCACGCAGAAGATTAACCAAGTGAGCCACAGCACCAGCCCAAATAGTCTATTTCTAATATTTGTTTCCAAAATGTTAATATTTCAGATAATGGATGCTGTTTTTAATATAGATATGGAAAAGAATTTTGACTATCTGTGTAATTTATTTTAGTTTTACTCTTCTAATAGGTGTCAGTTATTTTTAGAATTTTTTACTTTGAGTATTTATATAATGTTCAAAGATATTTTAAAGTTATGATTATTAGTCTTATTGTGCTATCATTGGGTAATGGTGGTATTGGGTAAAGATTGAATTTTTGGAATTTTTTAGGGAGTTTCACCAACAATTACATGATTATTGTTTCAGTATATTCCACAACAACATAAGAAAATAATGTATTTTTTTCTGTGTGAGGCATTAATACTACATACATCAAGAAAAGTTTTAAAATTAAATTAATTTTGTTCTTTTTTATATTTATATCAAAAAATAAATATATATATAAATCTGCCACCATGATTGTTGCTAATTCAAAGTGTTTTGCAATTCGCAGAATTTTTGCTGTTTAAGTTTTTCAATATTTGGATATTACTTTTTGTTGAGCAAATTTATGTTGTTTTGTTAAATCCCTTGGCTTTAAATTTGACTTAAATTTATATTTATATTATCACATGATTCTTCATGATGGCATTTTGCCATTTGCTTTTTTATTTTCTGTACTATTTTCACTGCGATTTAATTTCACAAACTTTGTTAAGTAATTACATCAGGGCTTTATATTTCCTTTGTTGAATAACTGGACTATTCCAATGTTTTAGTGTTATAATAAGTGCTTCTATGAACAATCCTCACTAGGTACTCTCACACATCTGTACCAATATCCAAGTGGTCTATTTCCAGGATTAGAATTACAAAGCCACAATACAACAATAATAAACTTGATAAGATAGTGTTTTATTTTCCTAAGCAAGCAGGTGTACCCTATTAATGGATGAGTTCTTATTTTTCTCCTAATAATTTTTCTCCAGTAACTTTTCACACCATACTTTCTTTCTATTTTTTTTTTTTTGGTGGAGGTAAGTTTTACTTTATTTTTTTTGTGTGTTTTTTTTACATTTTTATTTAATGAAAATACATTTCCAAAGTACAGCTTATGGATTGCAATAGCTTCCCCCCCCCATATCTTCCCTACCACCCACAACACTCCCCTCTACCACCCCCTCTCCTCTTCCATTCACATCAAGATTAATTTTCAATCATCTTTATATACAGAAGATCAATTTAGCATATTTTAAGTAAAGATTTCAACAGTTTGCACCCACACAGAAACACAAAGTGTAAAATACTATTTGAGTACTGGTTATAGCATTAATTAAACACCTAAGAATAATTGTGTATTAATTACAGAGTTCAACCAACAGTTTTAAGTAGAACATAAAAAATACTAAAAGGGGCAGGTGCCGTGGCTCACTAGGCTAATCCTCCGCCTTGCGGCGCCGGCACACCGGGTTCTAGTCTCGGTTGGGGCGCCGGATTCTGTCCTGGTTGCCCCTCTTCCAGGCCAGCTCTCTGCTGTGACCCGGGAGTGCAGTGGAGGATGGCCCAAGTGCTTGGGCCCTGCACCCCATGGGAGACCAGGAAAAGCACCTGTCACCTGGCTCCTGCCATTGGATGAGCGCGGTGCGCCGGCCGCAGCACGCTGTCCACGGCAGCCATTGGAGGGTGAACCAATGGCAAAGGAAGACCTTTTTCTCTGTCTCTCTCTCTCACTGTCCACTCTGCCTGTCAAAAAAAATACTAAAAGGGTAAAGTATTAAGTTTTTTTTCTTGTTTTGCAACTTTCGTATTGTTGTGGCTCCCCCCCAACCTCCCTCCCTCCCGTGGCCCTCCCCTCTCCCACTCCCTCTCCCATCCCGCCCTTCATCAGAGTTTCATTTTCAATTACCTTCATATACTGAAAATCAACTTAGTATATATTAAGTATATACTAAGTATATACTAAGGATTTCTACAGGCTGCTGTCACACAACCGCACAAGGTATAGGGTATTGTTCAACTAGTAGTGTTGTTTTTAAGTTTCATAGTAAAACACATTAAGGACAGAGATCCTACGTGGGGAGCATGTACCCAGTGACTCCCGTTGTTGATTTAACAATTGGCACTCTTTTTTTATGACGTCAGCAATCACCTGAGACTCTTGTTATGAGCTGTCTAGGCTATGGAAGCCCCTTGAGTTCACTGACTCTGAACTTGTTTAGTCAAGGCCGTATCACATTGGAGGTTCCTTCCCCCTTTCAGAGAAAGGTGCCTCCCTCCTTGATGGCCTGTTCCTTCTGCTGGAGTCTTGTTCACCAGGCACACCATACTTTCAATTTTTAATTTAGTAGTTACTAAAAGTCCCTAAACTGATATTAATTTGCATATTAATAATCAGTAATGATATGAACTACTTCTTGATATGTTTATGGCCATATCTAGTTTTTATTCTGTGAAGTGAATGTATCTTTTGCTCATGTTATATTAACCATGATTTCTTTCTTAGCCTTTGCTTTATACATACCCTGGATATTAAGCAGCAATTTGCAAGTGTTGCTTCTCTCATATTTTGTGATTTTTCCTAGCTTTATATTGTATTGTAATTATCAACACTCTTAACTTTAAGGGAGCAAAACTGATCAGTTTTTATTTTAAAAAGGATTGTTTTAAATAAATCATTCCTTATTCTAAACACAGAAACCCATTCTTGACTTAGATGTCAAAATTTTATTCCATATTTAAATAGGTCCATTTGGAAATATTTTTTGTATATGATGTGACATAAAAAATTCATTGTTGTTCTTTGTAAATAATTCCAACCTCATAAGTAGTTCTTTTTCTTTCTTATCTCCAGTGCTTGCTTGGCTGTACGTGAAATATAATGCTTCTAGAAGTAAATTAATACAGGTTCTATATTTATAAACTCTACCAATCATCACTATCACTTTTAGAAATATATCATATATGTTTGCACACATGAATAAAAATTTTTTGTAATATTCTTTTTTATAACAAAAATTGAATACAACCTAAACTTCTATGATGGAAAGACAGAATGAGAAGAATTATGCATGCATGTAATGAAAGATTACACTGCTGTTATAAACTCTGTAAAGAGATGCAAAAACTGTTAAAATTATTTCGTAATTTTCTCTACAGATTATTTATGTCTACAGAAATCCTAAGGATGTTTTAATTTCGTTTTTCCATTTTTCAAATATGGTGGTTAGATTAGAAGCTTCAAATACCTTAGAAAATTTCATGGAAAAGTTTCTAGATGGAAAAGGTAACTATGAATTTATTTATTAAGCCATATATTGATGAGAAAATGCTGCCATTTAGCCAAGTTCTTGGCCTTAGGGAACGTATTACAGAAAAAAGGGGAAGGGCAATGATAGACAATGGAGTTCAGGGAAGTAGTTAGAATTGTACAGCAATTAATCTGCCACTTAGTTGCTTTTTTTCCTGGCCAGGACCCTGTGGGGATTGTCAAGGTTGCAAAGGCATATCTTTAGGAGGTATTTTGACCATATATAAGAGATCCTCAAATGTTCTAACAATTCAAACTAGCTAAATCCATACCTGGAGTTATACATTCCAGACTAGCTGATGAGAGACTTTATGAGCTATTCTGAGCCTGTGGTAGGTCTTACATGAACTCTGTGGGCTTTTTCATTTTACTACTCAGGAGGATTGATGCAAAAGTTTTGTGAATTGTGGGATATGGCTGTCAGTCATTTAGTTGATTAAATTAGGTTCTTGCCTATGAGAGGGAGTGAATGTTGTCATGTAAGATCTTAGAGAACAGAAGAATAGAGATCTTAGAAATCTCTATGCAAGATCTTAAGTAACAGAGAAATAGAAAGGAATGTTATCAGGTGGTGTAGGTAGGAAAATGTACCATAAAGAAATCTTCAGACTCAGATGGCGACGTATTTTTGCAGTAACACTTGCTACACACAGAGTAGTTTTTCTGAGACAGGTTTCTGTGAAAATAATTTAATGTTCCTCAGAGTACTAAGCATTTAAAAAGTGTGATCTAGATGTCCAGTGATGGGAGATTTATATGTGTTTCTGACCATTCCAAAACAGAAGCAAAAGAATAGTTTCCTGAAAATGAAGACAACAACTTGACTTTATAACATAATTTTCCTTACAGTGGTGGGAAGCCTATGGTTTGATCACATCAGAGGCTGGTATGAACACAGAAATGACTTCAATATTCTGTTCATGATGTATGAAGATATGAAGAAGGTAAGATGAGAGAGCTAAGAAAAATATTTACTAAAGCATTTTCCTCTGTTGGTTTCAGCAAATCACATTCTCCCACATCTCTTGATATCTAGCCACACTTTCTCAGGCTTCATTTTATGTTTCTAATTCCATCTGTGCTTGTGCTACCAGTCTTCTCAAGGTCACTTCTGTCACTACACAGTCATCTTTTGTGGTTCCTTCTCATGTAGTTGCCTTTAGCAATAAAGGTTAAATTTAGGACAACTATTATTGAAAAGGGCAACATGGAACACGGAAGCAAGAAACCATGAATAACATAGGATTAATGTTTCCAAAGGTGAGTCTGTGACCTGTGATGCAAGTTCTTTGTATTTTTTTATTTAATTTTTTTATTTTAAAGCTTTTATTTAAAGAATATAAATTTCCACAGTACAGCTTATGGATTACATAACTTCCCTCCCACCCGCAACCCTCTCCTTTCCCAAACCCTCTCCCCTTCCATTCACATCAAGATTCATTTTCAATTCTCTTTATATACAGAAGATCAGTTTAGTATATATTACATAAAGATTTCAACAGTTTGCCCCCACATAGCAACACAGAGTGAAAAATACTGTTGGAGTACTAGTTACAGCACTAATTCACAATGTACAGCACATTAAGGACAGAGATCTTACATGATATTTTTAAAAAAAAATTGATTGATTTTCTATGCAATTTCCAATTTAACTCCAAGGTTTTTTTTTTTTTCATTTTCAATTATTTTTATATACAGAAGATTGATTCAGTATATACTAATTAAAGATTTCATCAGTTTGCACAAAAACAGAAACACAAATTTTAACTGAATTAAATTTTAACTGAAAAGTGATCCCTGTTAAATATTACAGTAGGAATAAGAGAGGGAGGAGATGTACAATTTGGGGTATGCTCAATCGGACTTGCCCCAAATGATGGAGTTAGAAACCTGCCAGGGGATCCCAATACAATCCCATCAAGTGGCATGTACCAAGGCCATCTCACTAGTCCAAGTGATCAACTTCAGTTCACAGTTGATCACACTGATAGGTCTAAGAGTCAAAGGGATCACACAAACAAGACTAGTGTCTGCTAATACTAACTGATAGAATCAAAAAGGGAGAGAACGATCCAACATGGGAAGTGGGAGACACAGCAGGCTCATAGAATTGCAGATGTACGAAATAGCACTCTGGCCTCAGATTCAGCCCTTAAGGCATTTAGATATGGCTCAAGAGCCCATAAGAGTATTTTAGGCATGGAAAGCCAAGACACTCTGGAAAAAAAAAAATAAGATCTACATGAAAGATCTCTGCAAGTGAGATCCCAGTGGAAAGTACGGGGCCATCAAAGAAGGAGGTACCTTTCTCTGAAGGGAGGAGAGAACTTCCACTTTGACTATGACCCTGTCTGAATAAGATCAAAGTCGGCGAACCCTAAAGGCTTCCATAGCCTTGGAAACTCATGATTAGAGCCTAGGGAGATTACTGACGCCATAAACAAGAGTGTCAAATTGTTAAATCAACATCAGGAGTCACTGTGTACTTACTTCTCATGTGGGATCTGTCCTTAATGTGTTGTCCAATGTGAAGTAATGCTATAACTAGTACTAAAACAGTATTTTTACACTTTGCATTTCTGTTTTTGTGCAAACTAATGAAAGTTCTTTGTATTTTTAAAGATAATTTTTTAAGATTTGTTTTATTTATTTGAAAGAATTACAGAAAGAGGTAGAGACAAAGAGAGAGAGGTATTCCATCTGCTGGTTCACTTCCCAATGACTCCAATGGCCGGTGCTGCACTGATCTGAAGCCAGGAGCCAGGAATTTCCTCTGGGTCTCCCACCTGGGAACAGGGCCATCCTCCATTGCTTTCCCAGTCATAGCAGAGAGCTGGATTGGAAGAGGAGGAACTGGGACTTGAACAAGTGACCATGTGGGATGCCGGCACTTCAGGCCAGGGCTTTAATCCACTGTGCCAAAGCACTGGCCCCCAAAGATAATTTTAAAATGTAGTTTTTATGTGAAATCACAGAATAGTTACATGGTGGCAACCAATAATACTTTCTGAAGAAGATGTAAGTTTTGGGAACTTATGGATCTCTAATTGTATGATGATTCAGAAATTCACAATCTATTTATTCATTAATTGAGAAACTAATGAGTGATAACTGTAGAAGATTTAGAATATGATGAAAATCCAATAAGGAGGAACACAGATATTCAGTAAGCCATTACATATAATTGAAAATGTGATAAGTGTGACTATTAAGGAAAAGTCCAGTCTCAACATGTATAATTACTAAAGATATCTATCGATATAAAGATGATAGTTATCATTAAGTAACATGGGAACAGACAGATAGTGAAGAAAACTAATAAAAAAACAGATGAAAAAGAGCTATAAATTAATGAAAAAGAAAGTGCCAATTCTTTAAGTGATGAAGTATACAGCACCTTTAAGAATTGAAGGAAGGACTTAAAGAAGGAAGGACTTAAAAGATTAAGGAGCAAGTGATGAAAGACTTCGATAGATGAGTTGTAGAAGCCAGACTGGGCATGGTCTATAGACTATGCTACTGATGGTGATATCTTGAATCCTAAAAGTAGCAATGAGACTTTATGAGTTATAAGAAGATAATAATGAGATAGAATCAGTGTTTCTGGAATATCATTTCCCTTGGTGGGTTGAAAAATGAAAATAGTGAATAAAATTTGAGAAGGGCAATTGGAGATCTGTTGAATGCCAATGGTACCTTGCACTATAGTGGTATCTGGGAATGGAGAGAATGTAGAATTTCAATACATATTTGGGATATAAACAGGAAAGGAGCTATGAAATGAAATAGTGACAGTTGTCTAGGATGCTTCCTATATCTCTAGTTTACATACCTATGTAGTTAGTGATATCATTCATGGAGGTGTTTAGGGAACACTGAAGCAGAATCAGGTTAAAGGAAGAAGATTGCTTATGATACTGGTTTTGACATATGAAGTTTAAGGTGTCTTACAAGTGCTGAAATGGATATACTGAGAAATAAATGAAAAATGCAAATAAAAAAATCTCAGAAAAATGGTCTGGGCTGAGGAAATTAGTGACACTAATTTGGACATAGTCCTTGTATGAATATAAGAGAAACAATGAATGTAGATGAAATAGACAGGGGAGGGATGCAGCAGGGGATTAAAACCAAGGGGTTAAAAGCCAAGAAGAAAGCATGAAAGGAGGGGAAGTGGGAGAGAGAGGAAGGAATGAGAAAAAAGGTAATAAGACTAACAAGGAAGTTTGGGTAGATAGGGATGAGCACTAAAAAGAACCAGAAAATGAACAGTCAGAGAGAAACAATATAAAGTGTGTGATGACAGTGGCCAAGCAGATTTGTCAACAAAGTTTTTTAGATACATTAAAAGTCTTTACAATATCAAAGAAATCAACTAAAAATAAGAGTTTAAAATATCCACTGAATTTTGTGTTGTAACATGTGCACTATTTAGGTTTCAGCAGATTGCAACATATTGGGGCATAAATTGGTGAATATTGAAGTAAATAGCACCAACCGAGGAACACCTATATTATAATTGTATTCTTCATGCTTAGCTTCTATATCTACTCAGGACCTTCAGATTATGAGACTGATGAACTGCCTACTGCGCTAAGAAGGCACTTCCTAAAGCTTCTATATCTAATAGTCAAACTTGAAAACATCCTGATCAAAGTGTAATTTAGCCCTAGATGCTTGTCTTCCTAATAATTGCACAAGAATTCACGTGGCATTAATCAAAAATGGGATGACACACTTAATTTATTCTTTTGCTCTTAAATCTTCACTTAATCAATGGGTCATGTGAATTATGGCTCTGTATCCCTTGTGAGAGACAGAACCTTGTCGCAGTCCATGTTGCATTTGCTGCAGTCCAGGTCACTAACAACTTTTGGTTAGTCTAGATCAACTTTCCTAATTTTGGTCTACCTGCCTTCAATCTTTCCTTGTTTCTCTTTATTATTATTGCTCAACCACAGTTATTGTCTCATAACAAAATCTGATTCCTTTCCTATTTTTATACTTGAATTAATGAGAATGTGCTCACAAAAAGTGTTGAAACACAGTAGGTCAGTAAATTTTTTAACAGACATTTGAATGGAGACCAGAGCAGACTATGCAAAACCTCTGTAATATTTCTCTGTTCTATCTTCAATCTGTCACCACATCTGAATTTTGTCTAACCTTCTACAAAGTAGCCAATTGTTTATGTATTTTTGACATAAATTTTTTCCAGCTTAGCAAAAAAAAAATGACTTTTTTAACCATATAATAAGATCAGAATCTCTTTCAACTGTCTGGTGAAGATGGATATTGGTCGGCTCAAGTGTTTTAGCTCTAAAAGTTCTTTCTAAAAATACTCTTAATTTTCTCTTGGAAATTTCTTGATGATTTTACTCAAAATTGTCTATTCCCTATTCCCCAATTATGATATCATCAGGATGCCCAAAGGCATAGCAGTTTATCTCAGAGTATTTTGAGCATTCCAATGATTTGGAGGTGATATGCTGAGGACCATATTGGCTATGCAGTTATTTTCTACCACTCTGTCTCAGGTGTCTATGTATGTAATAGGAACAGAGTCAATTATAGTGTTCAGATATTTCTTTTTTTCTTTTTTATTTATTTATTTAATTTATTTAGTTTATGGATTACATTGGCTCCCTCCCTCCCATAATTTCCCTCCCACTGGCACCCCTCCCATCTCCTGCTGCCTCTGCCATTCCATTCACATAAAGATTCATTTTCAATTATCTTTATATACAGAAGATTAATTCAGTATATATTAAGTAAAGAGTTCATCAGTTTGCACCCACACAGAAACACAGGGTGTAAAAATACTGTTTCAGTACTAGTTATAGCATTACTTCACATTGGATAACACATTAAGGACAGATCCCTCATGAGACGTAAGTACACAGTGACTCCTGTTGTTGATTTAACAATTTGACACTCTTGTTTATGGCGTCAGTAATCTCCCTAGGCTCTAGTCATGAGTTGCTGAGGCTATGGAAGCCTTTAGGGTTCGCCGACTTTGATCTTATTCAGACAGGGTCATAGTCAAAGTGGAAGTTCTCTCCTCCCTTCAGAGAAAGGTACCTCCTTCTTTGATGGCCCGTTCTTTCCACTGGGATCTCACTTGCAGAAATCTTTCATGTAGATCTTATTTTTTTTTTTTCCAGAGTGTCTTGGCTTTCCATGCCTAAAATATTCTCATGGGCTCTTGAGCCATATCCAAATGCCTTAAGGGCTGATTCTGAGGTCAGAGTGCTATTTAGGACATCTGGCATTCTATGAGTCTGCTGTGTATCCTGCTTCCCATGTTGGATTGTTATCTCCCTTTTTGATTCTATCAGTTAGTATTAGCAGACACTAGTCTTGTTTGTGTAATCCCTTTGACTCTTAGACCTATCAGTGTGATCAATTGTGAACTGAAGTGATCACTTGGACTAGTGAGATGGCCTTGGTACATGCCACTTGATGGGATTGTATTGGAATCCCCTGGCAGGTTTCTAACTCCATCATTTGGGGCAAGTCCGATTGAGCATACCCCAAATTGTACATCTCCTCCCTCTCTTATTCCCACTCTTATATTTAACAGGGATCACTTTTCAATTAAAATTTAAAGACCTAAGAATAATTGTGTGTTAATTACAGAGTTCAACCAATAGTACTAGAACAAAAAAATAAAAGAAAAAATGCTAAAATGGATAAAGATTTATATTGTACATCAGCAGTCAGCACAATAGCTGATCAAGTCCCTGTTTCTCATCATGTCCATTTCACTTCAACAGTTTCCTTTTTTGTACTTGGTTAGTTGTCACCGATCAGGGAGAACATATGATATTTGTCCCTTTGGGACTGGCTCAATTACCCTAGCATGATTTTCCAGATTCCTCCATTTTGTTGCAAATGACCAGATTTCATTGTTTTTGACTGCTGTATAGTATTCTATAGACTACATGTCCCATAATTGCTTTAACCAATCTACTGTTGATGGGCATATGGGTTGGTTCCAGGTCTTAGCTATTGTGAATTGAGCTGCAATAAACATTAAGGTGCAGACAGCTTTTTGTTTTCTAATTTAATTTCCTTTGGGTAAATTCCAAGGAGTGAGATGGCTGGATTGTATGGCAGAGTTATATTCAGGTTTCTGAGGAATCTCCAGACTCACTTCCATAGTGGCTTTACCAGTTTGCGTTCCCACCAACAGTGGGTTAGTGTGCCTTTTTCCCCACATCCTTGCCAGCATTTGTTGTTGGTAGATTTCTGTATGTGAGCCATTCTAACTGGGGTGAGATGAAACCTCATTGTGGTTTGATTTGCATTTCACTGATTGCTAGTGATCTTGAACATTTTTTCATGTGTCTGTTGGCCCTTTGAATTTCCTCTTTTGAGAAATATCTATTGAGGTCCTTGGCCCATCTCTTAAGTGGATTGTTTGTTTTGTTGTTGTGGAGTTCCTTGATCTCTTTGTAATTCTGTATATTAACCCTTTATCTGTTGCATAGTTTGCAAATATTTTTTCTCATTCTGCCTCTTCACTTTCCTGACTGTTTCTTTTGCAGTACCGAAACTTTTCAATTTGATGCAATCCCAAATATTAATTTTGGCTTTGACTGCCTGTGCTTCTGGGGTCTTTTCCAAGAAGTCTTTGCTGGTACCTATATCTAGCAGGGTTTCTCCAATATTCTCTAAGTATTTGATGGTGTCGGGTCATAGATTTAAGTCTTTGATCCATGTTGAGTGGATTTTTGTGTAAGGTCAAAGGTAGGGATCTTGCCTCATGCTTCTGCACATGGAAATTGACTTTTCCCAGCACCCGTTATTGAATAGGAATTATTTTCTATGGACTTCCAATTTTCCAGTAGAGTCTTTGTTGAAAAGACTGCTTCTTCCCTACTGAATATTATTGATCCTTGAGTAAAAAATCATTTGACCACATAAATGAGAATTGATTTCTGTGATCCCTGTTCTATTTGTTTTGTGTAAGTTTCTCATACATTGACTTATGTCACTCTCACTGTGTTTTAATTAATGTGACCTGCAATAAATTTTGAAATCTAGAATTGTGAACCCTCCAAATTTATTCTTTGTGAAGACTGGGAGGTCTGTTCCCTTGAGAGTCCATAAGAATTTTTTCCAGATTTACTTATTTATTTGAAAGAGTTACATGGAGAGGTGAGGCAAAAGGAGAGAGAGAGAGAGAGAGAGAGAGAGAGAGAGAGAGAGAGAGAGAGAGAGAGAGGAGAGGTCCTCCATCTGATGGTTTTCTCCCCTATTGGTTGCAATGGCCGGAGCTATGCTGATCTGAATCCAGGAGCCAGGAGCTTCCTCTGGGTCTCCCATTGGGGTCCAGGGGCCCCAGAACTTGGGCCATTTTCTACTGCTTTCCCAGGCCACAGCAGAGACCTGGATTGGAAAAGGAGCAGCCATGTCTTGAACTGGTGCCCATATGGGATGCCGGTGCTTCAGGCTAGGGTATTAACCTGCTGCGCCACAGCACTGGCCCCCATAAGAAGTTTTTAAAAGATTTTATTTATGTATTTATTTGAGAGGTAGAGTTATTGATAGAGAGAAGGACAGAGAGAAAGGTCTTCTATCTGCTGGTTAATTCCATGGTTGCAATGGCCAGATCTGAGGCCATCTGAAGTGAGGAGTTAGGAGTCTCTTCGGGTTTCCCATGTGGATGCAGGGGTCCAAGCACTTGTGACATCTTCTAATGCTTTCCCTGGCCATACAGAGCTGGATCAGAGGAGGAGCAGCCAAGCCTAGAACCGGTGCCCACATGGGATGCTGGCTCTGCAGGTGGAGGCTTAGGTCACTATACCACAGTGCCTGCCCCATATGAATTTCTTTAAAGATTTATTTATTTATACTTCAAAGGCAGAGGTACAGAGTGAGATGGAAGGAGAGAGAGAAAGAGAGAGAGAGAGAGAGAGAGAGAGAGAGAGAGAGGAAGAGAGAGAGAGAGAGAAAGAGAGAGCATGCCTACATTCACTAATTCACTCCCCAGTGCTGGGGCTGTGCCAAGCCAAAGCCAGGAGCCAGGAGCCAGGAGCCAGGAGACAGAAGCTAGGAGCCTCCTCTGGGTCTCTGATGTGGGTGGAGGATCCCAAGGGCCTGTGCCCTCTCTGCTGCTTTTCCAGGTGCATTATCAGGGAGCTGGATCCATAGTGTCCCACACCCATATGGGACACTGGCAATGCAGGTGGAGGCTTAGCCTTCTATGCCACTGTGCCAGCACCTCCATATGAATATTAAGATGAATTTTTCTGTTTCTACAAAAAGGGTCACTGGGATTTTGATGGAGATTTCATTAATTTTGTGGATAACTTTAGGTAGTATTAGAATTTTTATCTTCTATTCAGGAACATGGAATATTGTCCACTTATATGTGTAGACTTTCCTTTCTTTCAGCTTTATTGGTTGTTTTTTTTTTTCCTTTTTTTTGTTTTGAATATATTGCATGGTGCAGTTTATTCTATATAATTTTAAACTTTTGGGTGTTATTTTCAATGTAATTGTTTTCTGAATCGCTTCTTAGGCTTGATCATTGATGGTTGATAGAAATTCATCCAGTTTTTGAGCTGATTTTGTATCCATAAACTTTGATAAATTTATTTTTTAATTCTAACAGGTGTTTTGTTGTGTGTATGCATGTGTGGGTGAGTGTGTGTGTGTGTGTGATATGGTATCATTAGGATTTTCTATATATAAGATCATGTCATCTGTTAGCAGAGAGATTTTTTACTCTTTTCTTTTCCATTTGAATGCCTTTGTTTCTTTTTGCTGCCTAATTGCTTTGGCTAGTGTTCCGAATTTTATGATAAATAGAAATGAAGAAATTGGACTTTTTCCACATCTTAGGTGAAAATCTTCCAGTCTGTCTCCACTGGATATGGTGTAAGATATAGGTATTTTGTACATTAGTTTTTTTTTTTTATGTTGAAGTAGTTTCTTTCTATTTCTCGCTTAATTTATTTATCATTTACTTGACCATCCTGCATATTGGGCTGTAACTCCTTCATTGTTCATAAACTTAGTAACTTCTCACATTTATGACTCTTTCAGGATCTCAGAAGTTCAATACTGAAAATCAGCAGTTTTCTTGAGAAGGAACTGAGTGAAGAAGAGGTGGATGCCATTGTGAGGCAGGCTACATTTGAAAACATGAAGTTTATTCCACAAGCAAATTATAATAGTATTCTAAGCAATGAAATTGGCAAACGAAATAATGAGGGAGCTTTCTTGCGCAAAGGTGACATTAAGTGATTTATACTACCAAAATTATCTAGTTCTCATGACTCTTGGCACCTAAGAAAGAATCATCATTGCTTCCAGAATATGTTTTTATATTGTGCTGTGGTTAGGGACCTACTGCTTATCAAATATTACAGTTGAAAATTGCTGGGAAGAGTTTCTAGGGACTCTAACAATGTTTTTGTACCTAATAGCATCACTGAACTTTCCTAATAAACACTACATTCTGGGGCAAGTGCTTGGCACAGAGGTTTTGGTGCTGCATGGGATTCCTGCATCTGATGCTGCACCAGATACCTGCATCTGATGCTGTATGCCTGACTTTGAGTCCTGGCTGTGCTTCCAGTTCCAGCTCCCTGTTAACACACACTCTGGGAGGTAGCAGGTGATGGCTCCAGAACTTGTGTCCCTGCCACCCACACAGGCGACCTGATAGAATTCCAGTCTCCTGACTTAATTCTGGCCCAGCCAGTGTTGCAGGAATTTGAGAAATGAATCAGTAGATAAAAGACCTCTTTATATCTGTGTCTGCCTGTATATATATTTCTATGCGTTTCCCAAAAAAAGCAATAAAATAAGAAGCAAATGCCATAATCCTTCCTTCTGGAAAGCATGTTTTTTTCTTTTTAAAATTTGTTAACAAATCCTGTCTGAAAGTTGTGGATATTTTTGGACCACAATGTCTTTAATTCTTTTTTCCTAGGAAATCTACTTAGTTTATCTTTTTTATTGTTATTGTGAGGGAGAAAATTTGAGTTATTATTTCTTCTTGTATGAGATTTCTTCTTCACAGAAAGCACAGTGATATCTTCCTAGCCCCTTCTACTATAAATTAAGGTATTCAAAAATGCAGTAAATTTTTATTGTATTCTGATTATGTGGCGAATGTTTTAAAAATGAATATATTTTTCTACTCAATGATACCTCAGAAGTTCAGATTTTAAAATTTAGTTGTTTTAATGTATATCATCCTAAATATTTGTTTGAACTTCTATGTTTTACACCGCAGTTTATTTATAACACACCATTATGATAATGGGTATTGATTTTTAAATATTTATGTAAATATCTACTGACATTCACCTAGGTAGTGTTGCTTTAAAACTATTAAATTTGTGCCATATATTATCACTTTTCCTTATACCTCAATGAAATCACATAGAATACAATTCTCCTATATATAATAGTTTGCTATCTGATCCTAATTGTAGTAATGTTATATAGAAAATTTGACTGCTGAAGGTGCTGAACAATTAGTATTTTCATGATTTATTTTATTTATTTGAAAGAGAAAGTACAGAGAGAGGTAGAGACACACAGAGAGAGGTCTCCCATTCACTGTTTCACTCTCCAAATAGCTGCGATTGTTGGAGCTGAGCTGATCCAGAGTAGGAGCCAGGAGCTTCTTCTGGATGGATTCCCATGTGGATGCAAGGTCCCAAGCACTTGGACCATCCTCCATTGCTTTCCCAGGTGCATTAGCAGGGAGTTGGGTCAAAAGTGGAGCCTCATTTGGATGTGGCTGAAAAGCCTATGAGAGCAATACAGCCATGCAAAGCCAAGACACTGTGGCACAGAAATATTCTACATGAAGGATCTCTGTGAGTGAGACCCAGGTGGAAAGAAGGGGCCAGCAAAGAAGGATGTACTTTTCTCTGAAGGGAGGAGAGAACTTCCACTTTGCTTATGGCCTTGTATAATTACTGACAGAATTTGTCATCACAAAAGACTTCCATAGCCTTGGCAGCTCATGGCAAGAGCCTCGTGTGATCACTGACATCATAAATAAGAGTGTTAATTGTTAAATTAACAATAGGAGTCACTATGCACTTACTACTCAAGTAGAACCTCTGTCCCTAATTAATTGTGCTATGAGAATTCACTGTGAAACTTGTTCTCAAGTAGTTCTTTATATGTTGTGTGTGTGAGAGGGTGCAAACTGTTGAAATCTTTACTTAGCATAGAGTTGGACTTCTGCATATAAAGTTAAAAATGTTATAAAGTTAAAAATGAATCTTAATGAAGAATAGGATAGGAAAAGGAGTAAGAGGTGGGACAGGAGTGGGAGTGGGAGGTAGGTGTGGGGAGAAGAACCTCTATATTTCTGGAGTTGAATTATGAAATTTGCATTCATTAAATAAAAGCTTTAAAAAAGCAAGAAGTGGAGCCTCTGGGACTCAAACTGGTGGCTATATGGGTTGCCAATGCTGTGTCATGGCTTTAATCTGCTGTGCTATAACACTGGCCCCAACAATTACTTACAATTTTAAAAATAGCATAAGGATAATTTCAAACTTCTGTCCAATAGAACTTAACAATAGCAGCTCTGGCACTCAATGAGACCTTAACGTCATTAGCTGAAAACCTTTGCAGCTCATTTTTTAATTAACAAATGAAGAAATACTTACCTCGTAGGGCTGTTAAGAATTATACGATTTGATAAAAATGATATGTGTGGTACGATGCCTACCATATGGTAAAATATATTATTCTTTTCTTTAGATGATGGTTTTGTCCTAGTGTTAGGACCCCCATGTCCCAAATCTGAGACTCTAGGGTAAATTCATGGTTCAGGTTCTCAATCTCAGCTTCCTTTTAATGGAAGGGCTGGGAGGCCCTGTTGATTGCTCAAGTAATTGGGCTCTTGCTGCACATGTGGGTGACTTGTTTGAAATCTCAGTCCCAGCCATTGTGAGCATTTGGGGAATTTACAAGTGAGAAGGAGCTATCTCTTTCCCTGTGTTGTCATATCTGTTTTTTTGTCTTTGGGCTTCTAAAATAAATTAATAAAATTTTAATTAAAAGTCCCAAATATTCATAATTTTCCAGGTTTTTTTTTTTCCTAAAAATGGCTATGACCCAATCACAGCAATTATTAAAACTCTTAACTGATAGGGTAATGAACTATAAACCTATGAAGAAACTTCAAAAATGGAAAACAGAATTGCAAAATAAGTTCATTTTGTGTAAAAAAAATTTAGCTCCATGTACAGTTTTTAAATAATATGCATTTTCCACAAACATTTTGAAGAGCCCTCATATGTACAGTTACCGTATTCCTAGGGTCCTTTTGTAACTCATCTTTGCGTAAGGGGAGGTGATATGTCATACCACTAGGGAGTATTTAGTGTGGCTCAGAGGAATGATTATAATGGGATTGGGTAGCGTTTTCCCTGTCTATACTGCCTCCTCACTTGGGTGTTATTCATGTGTTTATCACATTAGGTGCTGTTGGAGACTGGAAAAACCACATGACTGTGGAGCAGAGTGAAAGATTTGACAGGATATTCCAGGAGGAGATGAAAGATTTTCCCTTGAAGTTCATCTGGGATCTAAATGAGGAGGAGAATTCTAATCACAGTGCAAAATAGTCACATAAAATCTTAATCAAAGTTCATATATTAATATAAGATATAAGTTTGTGACTATAATTCAATTGTTAATTATACATTATTAATAAATAAAATAAGTAACTGCTTAGTTGTCATGTCTGCTGAATACTTTCAAATTTCAAAAATTAAATTAAATAGTATTACCATTCTGCATGATATTAGGAAGGAAAGAAAGCATAAAATCTGAATTCCAAAAATCTGCACAGAGCATTGTTTTGTATTTTTTCTTTATATACATTTAAATTTAGGATCAATACAACATTAGAACTCCTTTTAGTCTTATAATTAAATTTTCATTCTCTGATTTCAAAATAAATGTAGATGTAGAAAAATACTTAAGTCTCTTGCTGTGGCTCTAGGCTAATTCTCTGCCTAAGGCAATGGTACACCTGATTCTAGTCCTGGTCGAGGCACTGGATTCTGTCCCGGTTGCCCCTCTTCCAGTCCCTCTCTCTGCTGTGGCCTGGGAGTGCAGTGGAGGATCTCCCAAGTGCTTGGGCCCTGCACCTGCATGGGAGACCAGGAGAAGCACCTGGCTCCTGGCTTCGGATTAGCATGGTGCGCCGGCCGTGGCGCACTGGCTGCAGCGGCCATTGGGAGGTGACCAATGGAAAAAGGAAGACCTTTCTCTCTGTCTCTGTCTCTCTCTCACTGTCCACTCTGCCTGTCAAAAAAAACAGAGTATAGTAAGTGGAATAGAGATACAATATGTAAATATATACCTCTTATTAATAACATCACATGTACTTATACATCTTTATTAATTTAATAATAATTATTAATAATTATTAATAATTTAATAATTTAAACAAAGTTCGTACCAAAAATCAAAGAACCAAAAAAGGGATTATATAGTAATTTAATCATTTAGCCATCTAAAAAGTTCTATCAATAATGTCACTCATTAAACTAATTTCATATAAATTTAATAGCTAAATAAAATAGCATCATTTTAAATAGCTAGAAAAATATAGGTGATTTTTTTATTTCCACATGGACATAAATTTTTGAAGCATAATAGCAGTGGAAGAAAGTTAAAGGAAAAATTTACTAAACATCATAAACATTGAAGGATAGCACCATTTCCATCAATGGGAAAACGTTATTTCCGTATATATTAATGTAAATAAGTAAATTGTGAGATTATATATATTGAAGTGCTAAATAGCAGTAAGGCTGCATTAATTACAACTGCATGGAAAACATGTATAAATCTCAGAAAGATAACATTTGGTGAAAGGAAGCCAGACAGTTATTGCATTGTTTGTTATACAAGATTGACAAACAGGGGAGACTAATGTACGAGCTGAGAAATTACAAGAGTGGTTACCTAGAAGGAATGATGTAGTAATTGGACTGCTAAGTGAGGCAGTTCTTAGGGTGTTAGTAATGTTCTGTTCTGTGTGTTTTTTTTTTTATATATAATCTCATTGATTGCTGAGATAGTCATTTTGAGAATAGTCATCTGACTGCATACATATGATTTTGGCATTCTTCTGTGCTTTTATAGTACTTCTTTGCATGTGCACAACAATTCCTAAACATGAAGACAATCTATATGCCCAGAAACATAAAAACTCTTGGACATATTGAATTGCCAAAACATGAATTCCCACTTTTGATTGAGGAATGTCCAATGTTAAAGAGAGTAGAGTGAAATATTGTCATGCATCTTCTTGGAAATAGAAATCATTTTATATTTTCTATCCAGCAATTCTGGAACAGAATCAATAATCTTAAATGTCCGCATGTCTTATGATTTGGTTTCATTTCCAGAAAACTTCAGGATGCCTGTTTACTTAATTCAGATTTTGGTGCTAATCTTAACTTTCACTTCATTCCTTGTTTCACCTTAATCATATTTTTCCATGTCCATGCAATTTTCGTATTTTTATTACATATCTAGAGCATCCACTTAAATATGTGTGGAGAGTATGAAGTGCACCTCTTTTTTTTTCCCAATTTTCAAAATCTTTTTACCCATATCTTAGTTAAATCCTTGGTTGCAAACAAAAGGAATCTATTTCTAACCAGTGAAAAGTAGGGTTAATTAAAAGATTCATGTAGTAGCAGAAAAAGAATTGCCTTGGACTCATGAAGATCTAGAACCAAGAAACATAAAGCCGCCAAAGACTTACATCATTTTCAATATTTCTTCTCTTATGTTTTGTGGCTTGTGTTGTATCACGTATGTTCGTTGTGTGAAAAATACTGTTCTAGAATTTATTATTTCATAACACTTGTTAAAACATGGTAAAGAAGACTCCATCTAGGATCATATTAATAGGTATAGTAATCACTGCAATGTGGTTTATCACTGCAGAAAAAGATTGGGCTAAACTCAAGAATATATCATGAATATTGAAATTTATAACCAGGTTTCAAGGGTCAGTGGATGGAAAACTTCCAAGAAGACATATCAAGGGTAAGAGATATTCTTGCTAAAATGATTTAATAAAGTTCTTGCTGAAAATTCATCAGTGTGAACAACATCACCTGGCAGATGATCAAAGAGGAGAAATCCAAGGAGATAATCAAAAGTGATGAGCTATTGAGTGTGGGAGGTTTTTGCTAAACTGATGTGTCAGTTCTTTGCTAAAACTAGATTTTATAAGGACTTACACAAAGGGACCTAGGATATGGTTCAGCTGCCTGACTTAAGTCAATACAAGAACCTTTGTTAATATATTCTCTCATGTATCTCTGGAGAGTGGCTTTGCTCAAGTACGATGGCAGGCATATGCTACACCCAAATTGCTTAAGCAATAAGCAGAGCCCAGGTGGTGTTGAACTCAGTTGAAATTTTTGGGAAAGGAACTTAATGGTATAAGTTAGGTCACTTGGCTTCCAAAGAGAGTTAACCTATGGTAAAATCAGAACATATCTGAAGTACAAACACAAATAGAACCCTGTGGCATCCTTAGGAGGACAAGGAGACAGCACAAAAGCAGTTACTGTGCTTGGTATGGCTTGAACTCCGCCTCACCCCCCCACCAAATTTATTGAAATTTTAAACATAAATACATCAGAATTCATACTTGGATAGTGTTGTTTAGATTTAATTAGATTATATACAGTCACATTGGAGTAGGGTAGGCACTGAATTCACTAAGACTAGTATACTTAAAGAGGGAAGAGACAAGGAAAGGATGGCCATATGTTGACAGAGACAGAGACGGAAAGGATTCATCTGAAAGCCAAGTAACACCAAAGATTTGTAAAGCACCAGAAGATGGAGGAGGCAAGGAAACTTCCTTTCCTTTAGGCCTTGCAGTTAAGACATCAATCCACACAGGACAGGATGGCAGTCATTCCTCAGGGCTAAGGTGGATAGTGTTAGGGCCCTAGAGAACAGAAACATCATGTTGCAGAAAATTGTTCTCAGGCCTTGTGACCTAATGGAATATCTTCTGCTGAGTTTTAAAACTAGTTTTAGACTAATGTGTCTCTTTTTTCTTTCAAGTTTGTCCACTTTGGAATGAGAATTTTTATCCAATGCCTGTCCCACTACTGCATTTTAAAAGCAGATAATTTGTTTTTTCAGATTTCTCAGATCAAGAGATGGAAAAATTGTACCATCCCTAGAGTCTCATTTATATGTGGTTTAGGTGATTTTCGACACTATTTGGGACTACTTAGTTTGACTACATGTGGATGTGTGGATGAGTTTTTTTTTTGTTTGTTTGTTTTTTTTTTTTTGTTTTGACAGGCAGAGGGGACAGTGAGAGAGAGAGAGAGAGAGAGGTCTTCCTTTTTCTGTTTGTCACCTCCCAGTGGCCGCTTCAGCTGGTGTGCTGGCCCGGCGTACCACACTGATCTGAAGCCAGGAGCCAGGTGCTTCTCCTGGTCTTCCATGCGGGTGGAAGGCCCAGGGACTTGGGCCATCCTCCACTGCACTCCCGGGCCACAGCAGAGAACTGGATGTGAAGAGGAGTGACCGTGACAGAATCCAGCGCCCCAACCGGGACTAGAACCCATTGTGCTGGTGCCGCAAGTGGAGGATTAGCCTATTGAGCTGCAGTGCCAGCCAAGGTAATTTATTTTTTTTTTAATAGGTGCTGCTATAGTGAGTTAAGACTGTTAGAGATGCTTGGATGAACTGAATATTTTTTGTACTGGAAAAATATGCATTTTGTGAATGAGAAAGCAGACTTTTAAGGTTTGAATTTTGTCCTTCAGAAGCACATATTGAAGTCGTAACCTCCAGTATCTCACCATGTGGCATTACTTGAAAATAGTATCATTGTAGATGAAATTAATTAAGATATAATCGTACTGAAGTTAGGTGATCCTTGTCACTATGAAATTGATGTGCTAATAAGTGAAGGCAACAAAGGAAGAAGTGGCCTCGTGGTGATAGGGGCTGAATTTGGAGTGGTGCCGGGAAACCAGAGAATACTGAATTTTGCCAACAAACATAAGAACCTGCAATTGACAGTTTCTCTCCTACAAATTTCAGAGGCATGGATCCTGATGTGTCTGTTTTTGAATTCCAACCTTCAGAAGTGTGATACAATAAATTTTTGTTATTTTAAAACACCAGGTTAAAAAGTAATAGTTTTATTGCAGCCTATGATAAAATCACGATGCTTTCCAACTCAATTAAATAATTTGCTAGTTTAATGCATCGCTTTTAAAAAAGGTTCTGAAGGAAAACCAAGAGAGTCAATGTAGTTCTGACCACCACTAGTGCATGAAATAAATATCCAATCTATGAGTTATCATTGGAATAACAATTAGAAATCTAAATCCATTCTCAATACTTCTATTCAGAGTGGTAAGGGAAAAGACTCACCAATGCAACAACACAGGAACGATAAAAAAAAAGATTAAAAGGTAGAAACAAAAACAACCATGATTGCAAATAACATGATCATCCATGAAGATAATCCCAAGGTATGAAAAATCTCCTAAAGCTAATAAATGAATTTTGAAATATTGCATGCTGCATATTGTGAATAGAAATCATTCAGTCATATTTCAACATACCAGCAATGAGTAATCAAATTAAAGTTAGAACCAGAATAGCAGGGATGGACATAAACAGAGACCACAAAAAATTAACCTAAATTACATACTTTATAAATGTAAGACAAAATGCCTTGTTGACCTAAATATAAAAGATTAATTTATAATGCTTTAGGAAAAGTATTTCTGTCATGGCTGAAATGTTCTTGGATGAATTAAAAGTATTATATTGGGTAAGGAGATAGAGCCTTGGGAAATTCATGTTGCAATCCCAGGAGGCTAACACAGACTGTGCAGGTCCAACTGAAAGAGCAAATATAAAGGGAAGCAGCAGAGGTGTGGTGGAGGTGCAGGTCAGGGTGGCTGGCGCCAGCCCCCAACAGACCAGGTTAGTCAGGAAATAGCGAGTCCACGGAGCAGTGAGTAGCAGCAGGAGGGGGAGCATGGGGAACTGCTTTTGAAGACTCACACAAGAAAAAAAAAAAAAGATAAGGTATACAAAAGCAAACAGGTCAGGCACTCCATGGCCGATCTCTGTCCTCCACCCTTCCCCCCATCCCCAACCTGAACCTGCAGCTGGCCAAGAGAAGCCATCTTTTCTGTTTACTTTTTCTAACAGAAGCAGGGGACAGCAGCCTTAGCCTCTCAGGCACAAGGCCATCAATTGCAGGAGCCATCTCATCACACCTGCCACTCAGGAACGAGGTCCAAACATTTCAGAAGAATGTCTTCTCGACCCCACAAGCCATAGAACAAGGAGAGGTCCTGAATAACGAAAGCTTGAGCCCCTTCCATCAACTATTGAGAGGCAAGCCGGGTCCCGGTAGGCGGGGCTAAGTGCACAGAAGCTCATACCCACGTCCAGCACAATTGAGAAGTGAGCAGGGCTCTAATAGATGGCATTCTGTGCTTCCACTTGTGCTGCATAAACACAGCAGCTCATAACAGAGAGAAACCTCACAAGAGAATCTCCACAGACAAAATCTCCAATGCTGAAAAACAAAGGGAAAATCCTAAATAAGAATAAGGAAGACACTATGATTCCCCACAAGGAACACTACAACTCTTCAATAACAGAAGGTGAAGATGTAGAGATCGAGGATATGCCAAAACAGAATTCAGAAAATTAATTGTCATATTACTTGGAAGCAATCAGAAGCAAATTCAAGATATAAATGAGAAGTGCTCCTAAGAAATTTGAGATATTACATAGAAGTGAGAATGAAATATTAGAAATGAAGAATTCACCCTGTGTCTTCAGCTACAGTATTTTCAGTCCCTGCATACAAGGTTCCCACAGACTTGAGCTCTCAGCCCTCTGTCAAATCTCCCAGCCAGACTCAGGTGTCTCCTCTCAGCTTTTTGCTAGGTATGCCAAAATGAGCTGGCCCTGCTGTTTTATATGTCCAAAATTGTGCCAGCCCTCTCTTGGTTGGTTGCAGTAAGCTGGTGCCAGGTGGTTGGAGAGCAAGAAATGTCCCTCCCCTTTGTTCCTCTAGATTGGCAGGTACACTGTCCCCCACAGGGCTCCAGGCCAGACTCATGTGAGATTCTTCCTGCAGCTTTATCACCAGTGGCTTGGGCTGCTGCAGTCTGGTCTCACCTCACTCCAAAGCTGGTACTGAGGCTCTCAGCTGCTGGATCCAGAGTTGTGGGCATGCACACCCTCCACATAGGTCCACAGTATCCCTGCAATTTGTGTGGAGTTTCCTCTGCTGTTTTCTCTCTAACTTTTCCTTGAGTTTGCTCTCTTTCTATTAAAAAAAAAAAAAAAAAAACTGTTTCCTGACAGAGTGTCTTGGCTTTCCATGCCGAAATACTCACACGTGCTTTTCAGCTTGATCCAAATGCCTTAAGGGCTGATTCTGAGGCTAGAATGCTGTTTAGGACATCCTCCATTCTATGAGTCTGCTGTGTATCCCGCTTCCCATTTTGGATCATTCTCTCCCTTTTTTATTCTATCGGTTAGTATTATTCAGATACTAGTCTTGTTCATGTGATCCCTTTGACTCTTAGTCCTATCATTATGATCAATTGTGAACAGAAATTGATCACTTGGACTAATGAGATGGCCTTGGTACATGCCACCTTGATGGGATTGAATTGGAATCCCCTGGTATGTTTCTAACTCTGCTCTTTGGGGCAAGTCCGATTGAGCATGTCCCAAATTGTACATCTCTTCCCTCTCTTATTCCCACTCTTATATTTAGGGGTCACTTTTCAGTTAAGTTTCAACACTTAAGAATAACTGTGTATTAATTACAGAGTTCAACCAATAGTATTAAGTAGAAAAAAAAAACAGAAAAAATACTAGGAGGGATAAAGTATTAAGTTGTTCATCAACAGTCAGGGCAAGGGCTGATCAAGTCACTGTTTCTCATAGTGTCCATTTCACTTCAACAGATTTCCCCTTTGGTGCTCAGTTAGTTGTCACCAATCAGGGAGAACATATGATATTTGTCCCTTGGGACTGGCTTATTTCACCCAGCATGATGTTTTCCAGATTCCTCAATTTTGTTGCAAATGACCAGATTTTTTTTTTTTTTTTTTTTTTTTACTGCTGTATAGTATTCTGTAGAGTGCATGTCCCATAATTTCTTTATGCAGTCTGCTGTTGATGGGCATTTGGGTTGATTCCAGATCTTAGCTATTGTGAATTGAGCTGCAGTAAACATTAAGGTGCAGACTGCTATGAAAGATTTCTGCGAGTGAGATCCCAGTGGAAAGAACAGGTCATCAAAGAAGGAGGTACCTTTCTTGAAGGGAGGAGAGAACTTCCATTTTGACTATGACCTTGTCTAACCAAGATCAGAGTCGGTTTACTCAAAAGGCTTCCATAGCCTTGGCAACTCATGACAAGATCCTAGGGAGATTTCTGACGCCATAAACAAGAGTGTCAAGTTGTTAAGTCAACAACAGGAGTCACTGTGCACTTACTCCTCATGTAGGATCTCTGTCCTTAATGTGCTGTACATTGTGATTTAATGCTATAACTAGTACTGAAACAGTATTTTTCACTTTGTGTTTCTATGTGGGTGTAAACTGTTGAAATCTTTACTTAATATATAGTAAACTGATCTTCTGTATATAAAGAGAATTGACAATGAATCTTGATGTGAATGGAAGGGGAGAGGGAGCGAGAAAGGGGAGGATTGCGGTGGGAGGGAAGTTATGAGGAAGGGGGGGAAGCCATTGTAATCCATAAGCTGTACTTTGGAAATTTATATTCATTAAATAAAAGTTTTTAAAAAAAACTATGTTTCCTAGACAAGAGCAGCAAGCTACCTCCCTCTTCTGCCTTCTTGAAAACTCTCAGTGTGTTCTATTATTGTTGATGTAAACTTTGTGCTTGTAACCCTTGATCATTTTCACAGTAGTTTTTTGATCTTTTATTTGGTCATCACATATTATTTCCTCTCCGTTGAAGGTTCTTTAGCCTTAATAAAACTTAAGTCATCATTGCAAAAATGGACATATATTCTTATATTTCATGGTGCCACAATAGTCATATAATAATCTTCAATTCTAATGTTTAGTTCCTGATTTTGTTGTTTATTTATTTATAGGAAGCTTTTATTTAATAAATATAAATTTTGAAAGTACAATTTTGGATTATAGTGATTCCTCCTTCCATACCCACTCTCCTACCCATAGCAGTTCCTGATTTTTAAAAATCCATTGAAAGGCAGAAAGAGAGAGAAAGAGATAAAAACATAGAGAGATGTCTTCTTATCCTTTTGTAAATGTCCCAAATGCTTGGTGGTCAGGGCCAAGCCAAGAGCCTGGAACTCCATATGGGCCTTCCTGAGCAAATATATGTCAGGAGCCCGGAATGCAATCCAGTTCTCTCAGGTGGTTTCCAGGAGCTGAATTCCTGGAGCCATCACTGCAGCTTCCAGGGTCTCATTGGTAGAAACCTTGAGGCAGGACCCAGAGCTGGGAATTGAACGAAGGGACTCGACTCTTGTGTGAAACCATCCTAACAGCTAGGTTAAATTCAGGTTCAAGTTTTTCTTCTTTATCAATAAAGAGTGTGTGTGTGTTTAGAATATTAACAATACCTTTTTTTTTAAGATTTTTTATTTATTTATTTGAGAGGTAGAGTTACAGACAGTGAGAGGAAGATCAGAGAAAGTTCTTCCTTCCATTGGTTCACTCCCCAAATGGCTGCAATGGTCAGAACTGTGCAGATCTGAAGCCAGGAGCCAGGAGCTTCTTCCCTGTCTTCCATGTGAGTGCAGGGGTCCAAGCACTTGGGCCATCTTCTACTGCTTTCCCAGACTATAGCAGAGAGTTGGATTGAAAGAGAAGCAGCTGGGAATAGAACCGGCGCCTTTATGGGATGCCGGCTCCCCAGGTGTATGATTAACCTACTGTGCCACAGCACTGGCCCCAACAAAACCTTTTTTATATACAGTGCATTCTTGTCTGTTTAGGAGTTAAGCATTTGAATTTTTCTATGAGCTCCTACATTTTAGAATATAACCCTATGATCAACACAGTTATCCTCAAATCTGAGTATGCAATGTGTGAACATGAAATATTTTTCTTTTTTTGTATCTTCTTATTTTTTTTAATGTTCTGTAATCCTCATCGTAGAGATCTTTGATATCCTTGGTTAAATTTATTCCAAGGTATTTAATTTTTTCATGTTCATGGATTGGAAGAATCAATATCATCAAAACATCCATTCTTCCAAAAGCAATTTGCAGATTCAATGCAATACCAATCAAAGTACCAAAGACAATCTTCTCAAACCTGGAGAAAATGATACTGAATTCATATGGAGGCACAGGAGACCTCGAATAGTTAAAGCAATCTTATACAACAAAAACAAACCTGGAGACATCACAATACCAGACTTCAAGACATAGTACAGGGGTCAGCACTGTGGTGCAGCGGGTTAATGCCTTGGCCTGAAGCACCAGCATCCCATACGGGTGCCAGTTCTAATCCCAGCTGCTCCACTTCCAGACCATCTCTCTGCTATGGCCTGGGAAAGCAGTAGATGAAGGCCCAAGTCCTTGGGCCTCTGCACCCGTGTGAGAGACCCAGAAGAAGCTCCTGGCTCCTGGCTTCAGATCAGCGCAGCTCTGACCATTGTGGCCAACAGGGGAGTAAACCAGTGGATGGAAGACCTCTCTCTCTCTCTGCCTCTCCTCTCTCTGTGTAACTCTTATTTTCAAATAAATAAATAAATCTTTTTTTAAAAGACATAGTACGAGGAAGTTATAATCAAAACAGCCTGATACTTGTACAAAAATAGATGTATAGACCAATGGAACAGAATAGAAACACCAGAGTCAATCCAAACATAAACAACAAACTTATATTTGAGCAAGGAACTAAAACCAATCCCTGGAGCAAGGACAGTCTCTTCAAAAAATGGTGCTGGGAAAATTGGATTTTCACAAGCAGAAGTATGAAGCAAGACCCCACATTACACCTTACACAAAAATCCACTCAACATGGATTAAAGACATAAATCTTTAACCTGATACCATCAAATAATTAGAAAACACTGGAGAAACTCTGCAAGACATTGGCATAGATAAAGACTTCTTGGAAAAGTACTAGAGGCACAGGTAGCCAAAGTCAAAATTAACAAATGGAATTGCATCAAATTGAGAAATTTCTGTACTGCAAGAGAAATAGTTAGGAAAGTGAAGAGGCAACTGACAGGATGGGAGAAATTATTTGCCAACTTTGCAACTGATAACAGATTAATAGCCAGAATCTACAAAGAGATCAAGAAACTCAACAATTGGGGCTGGCTCCATGGTTCACTTGGTTAATCCTCCGCCTGCAGCGCCGGCATCCCATATGGGCACCGGGTTCTAGTCCCGCTTGCTCCTCTTCCACTCCAGCTCTCTGCTGTGGCTCAAGAAGGCAGTGGAGAATGGCCCAAGCGCTTGAGCCCCTGTCAAGGCATAGCTCTGACCGTAGTGGCCATTTGGGGAGTGAACCAATGGAAGGAAAACCTTTCTCTCTGTCTCTCTCTCTCTCTCACTCTATCTGTCAAATAAAAATAAAGAAACTCAACAATAACAAAATAAACAACATAGTGAAGATATGGGCCAAGGACTTAAACAGACATTTTTCAAGAGAGGAAATCCAAATGGACAACAGACACATGAAAAAATGTTCAAGATCACTAGCTGTCAGGGAAATGCAAATCAAAACCACAATGAGGTTTCACCTCATTGCATTAGAATGGCTTTCAAACAGAATTCAACAAATAGGAAATGCTGGTGAGGATGTGGGGAAAATGTACCCTAATCTACTGTTGGTGGGAATGCCAACTGCTAAAACCACTAAGGAAGACAGTTTTCTGATACCTCAGAAATCTGAATATAGTGCTACCATATGACCCATCCATCCCACTCCTGGGGATTTACCCAAAGGAAATTAAATCAGCAAATAAAGGAGATAACTGCACCTCCATGTTTATTGCAGCTCAATTCATAATTATCTAACACATGTAATCAACCTAAATGCCCTTCAATGGAAGACTGCATAAAGAAATTATGGAATGTCTGCACTATGGAATACTACATAGCATAAAAAAATGAAATCGGGTCATTTGCAACAAAATGGATGAATCTGTGAAATAAGCCAGTCCAAAAGGGACAAATACTGTATGTTCTCCATGATCTGTGAGAACTAATAGAGCACCTAAAATGAAATTTGTGCAAGTGAAATTGACACTACAAGAAGGGATGACTTGAGCTACCTTTGTCTTGGTTTTTGAGAAACAGTTTTATTTTCTTTGTCTTTTTTTCCCTTCATACTATTTGTTGAACTCTTAATTTAACAGAGTTAATCATATGTGTATAAAGTCAATTGAAAATGGAACCCAGTAAAAAATAAGAGTGGGAATAATATAAAGAAGGAAATTAACTGTGAAACTGTATAGTTCTGTATATATTCCTACAGATTTACTTCTAAGGGTACAGTTTAAAAACTTGTCATGGAACTCCAAATACAATAAAATTGATGGTAAATGTGGCATCTTAGTTGTAAAAGTGATCATATTAAGTGCTAAAGTGAACATATAGATAGGATTAAGTGTTAAATAGATCATACAAATGACATCAAGTGCTAGTAATAATAATAATAGAATTAAAAAGGAGAGAATGTCCAACATGGGAAGCAGACTACACAGCTGACTCAGAGAATGACAATCACTTTTATTAACACTCTGACCTCAGACTTTAAGGCTTCCTGGTCTGGCTGAAAAGACCATGAAAGCATTTCAGGGTTGGACAGCCAAGACACTGTGGCAAAAAATGTTCTACATGAAGGTACTCTGTGAGTGAGACCCAAGTAGAAAGAAGTGGCCCTCAAAGAAGAATATACTTCCACTTTGCTTATGGCCTTGTCCAAATACTCATGGAGTTTGTGGACTCAAAAGGCTTCCACAGCCCGGGAAACTCATGACAAGATCCTCTGGTGGTCAGTGACATCATACATAAGTGTTATTTGTTAACAACTAGAGTCACTGTGCACTAACTCCCCATCTAGGATCTCTGTTCTTAATGAGTTATATTGAGAGTTAACTGTAAAACCAGTTTTGTGTGTGTGTGTGTGTGTGTGTGTGTGCAAATTGTTGAAACCTATCCTTAATGTAGAATTGGTCTTCTGTGTACAAAGTTAATTGAAAATGAATCTTGGAGCAGGCACTGTGGCATAGCAGGTAAAGCCGTTGCCTGCAGTGCCAGCATCCCAAATGGGTGCTGGTTCAAGTCCTGGCTGTTCCACTCTGATCCAGTTCTCTGCTGTGGCCTGGGAAAGCAGTACAAGATAGCCCAAGTTCTTGGGCCCTTGCACCAACATGGGAGAGCCATAAGAAGTTCCTGGTTCCTGGCTTCAGATAGGCGCAGCTCCAACAGTTGTGGCCAAATAGGGAGTGAAGCAACAGATGGAAGACCTCTCTTTATCTCTCTCTGCCTATCCTCTCTCTGTGTAACTCTGACTTTCAAATAAATAAATAAATAAATTGTTAAAAAAAAAACCCAAGAAAATGAATCTTAATGGAGAATGGGACTGAAAAGGGGAGAGAGAGGAGGAGAAGGGGTGGGAGTGTGAGTGGGAGGACTGATATGGTGGGAATAATAACTATATTCCTAAAATTGCACTTATGAATTGGTATTCCTCAAAAATTAAATTAAAAATATAGATATTATCATATTAAAGATAACTGTGTGTGCATAAGTTGATTCTGTCATCAGGCCCTGGTAATGTTATTGTCAAGAGTGCAACATTTATTTTAAAATAAGCTCATGAACTTGCATAAGAATCTTGTTGGAATTTAAGTAATGTTTTAGATTTAAAAGTAAAATAAAAATATAATTTAAAAGTAATTTAATAACTGACATCGTTTCAGGATGACTCTTGCCATTCAGAAATACTTCTCTGGAATTCTTCCTATTTATTCTGTTTTCTTATATGGTCCTTATAAAACATTGGTTAGTTCTTAAATTTGTTCCTAAGCGTGTACAGAATTAGTAACTAATGTAACAGGGTATTTAAAATCTTTATTTATTTGAAAAGGAGAGAAAGTGAAAGAGGAAGAGATCGAGACAGACAGAGACAGAGAGAGAGAGAGAGAGAGATAGAGAGAGACTCTCCCATTTACTGGCCAACATGCCTGCCAAAACATGGACTGTGCTGGATCCAAAATCAGGGACCAAGACCTCAATCTAGATCTCCAAAGTGGGTGGCAGAAACGCAGTAATTTGATCACCTTGATATCTCCCAGGATCTGCATGTGTAGGAATCTGGAATCAGGAGCTGGAGCAAACATGGAGTGCAGGGACTTGAATGAAGGACACAGGTGTCTTAACCAGTTGGCCAAGTGCCTGACCTCATATTTTTTTTTTTCTAACTGCTTACTGTTGTTGTTGATTGTGCACAACACCAGCTCCTCAAAATCATGCTTCTGCTACCAGGTCTAGTTGAGCGTGAAGCAATGCCTTAATTCTGAGGCCAGCAGTAGTGAAATGGTGATGCCAGCAGCCGGTGGACTCTGCAGTTTCACTGCTATGTCTGCTCATTTAGATCCAACTCAGGCTGCTGCCTGCCACTCTTGCTTTTGCTCCAATGTGCACCACCATGCTATTCATAAATATATAGAATTTCTTCATAAGCTGCTTCTTTAAATAAGAATCTGGAGTGTCCTAAAACTTGCATTATGAGAGGACTTCTCATTCCCACGTGCTCTCCTTGGTAACCACCACCAGCATTTATGTATGCCTTTGCTCCAGGGGCTCACAACTTCTTCTTGGGTGAGATTGAAAGAGGACTACTATTTCCAGAGCGTCTATTTCTCCTTCTATATCATATTTTGTTACAAACAAGGGTTAAGTTGGGAGAGCAAAGGAAACTTTGGCTTTACACAGTAAATATGAGCTCAATCTGAACCTTAAATATTGAGTTTAGAATTTTATCTGAGTTATCTCCTTTAATGTCAACAATAACATTATGAGGTAGGTGATATATTTTAAATGAGAAGACAGAGCCTTAGAAAAGTAAACTAAATTTCCCAAGGGTAAACATTTAATAAACATTAGTGCCATAATCAAAGTTTGCTTTGTTTAACTCTAGAACTAAAATATACTTTTCCTCTTCTCTTAGCTTTTAGTAACCTATTGGGGATTGTGTGGTTTGTGCTCCTCACGTTTGCTTTCTCCACATGGCTTTCCCTGAGCTGTGGCAAAGACTTCATTTTGACCAAGAAGTACATTTACTGTGACTGCAATAACTTTTCTGTATATAAAAAACTTCTGCTATCTGTGTTAAAAATCAGATTTAAAATCTTACTGGATGTGAGTATGTGAATTTCACAAACTTTTAGTACGGTTCACAAGTTTAAGATTTGCAGGTATTCTTCAGACACTTTGGATGGTGTTAATCCTATTGTAGCAGTTTTCTAGGTGTATGTGTATCAGTTTCTCTATCATGCTATAAAACCATTTCAGAATTTCAGTTTTAAAATTTAATCTGTGATTTGAAAAGAGTTCTAAAATTAATTTTTTGATAATTTTTGAGTAGTTTATAGCTATTGGAAACATTTTTTGAGGACTCAGGACAACAAATTTTAAATAATTTCTTATTAACTTCATTTGAAACTATTATGTGTAAAAACATGCATCCGTTTTTAAAAGCTAGCGTGGATATACTAGTACCACTCACAGCAAAGATTTTGAAATGAGGAAAGAAGTGTATATTACTATGTAAGGGGCAAAACTTGGTGAAGACAGCATTTAAACATGTTTATAAAATAGTATGGCATACAGACATATTTTTAATGAATATTATGTATGTATGTGTGTGTGTGTGTGTGTTGTATACACACACACTTCCACATAAGAGAAAAAACTTGGTATTTTTTTCTCTGTCTGGCTTCTTTTACCTAGTGTAATGACTTCCAGTTCTATCCATTTCTTAACAATTAATTTATTAATTTATTTTTAAGGAATACAAATTTCATATATACAACTTTAGGAATATAGTTATTCTGCCCACCATACCCTCATCCCATCCACACTCCTACCCTTCTTCCTCCTCCACATCCCCGTCCCAGTAGTATTCTCCATTAAGATTCATTTTCAATTAACTTTATATAATTCCATCCATTTTGCTATACATTTCAGGATTTCATTCATTTTTATGGCTGAATAATATTCCATCATGTATTTTCTTTATTCATTGATGCTCATTTGGTTTATTCCATATCTTCAGTATTGTAAATAGCGCTGTGATAAACATGTGAGTGAAGGCATCCGTTCCATATACTGACTTCAGTTCCTGTGAATATATTCCCCGACATAGGATAGTTGGTTATATTGTAACATACTTTTGTTGAGGAATCTTCATACTCTTCGGTAAAAATGGCTGTACTAACTTTCATTCCCACCAACAGTATTAATCTAATAGAGTTTCATGTGCTCCACAACTTCACCAGCTTTGTTCTTTTCTGATTTTAGATAAGGACCATTCTAACTGGAATGTGATGGTACCTCCTTGTGTTTTTAAATTGTATTTCCCAGATGGCTAGTGATGCTGAGCATTTTTATGTGTTCCTTGGCCACTTCCATTTCTTATTTTATAACAATGGCTATTTTGATCCTTTGCCATTTCTTTTTTTTTTATAACACTTTTATTTAAAGAATATAAATTTCCAAAATACAGCTTATAGATTACAATGGCTTCCCCCCCATAACTTCCCTCCCACCCACAACCCTCCCCTTTCCCACTCCCTCTCCCCTTGCATTCACATCAAGATTCATTTTCAATTCTCTTTATATACAGAAGATCAGTTTACTATATATTAAGTAAAGATTTCAACAGTTTGCCCTCACATAGCAACACAAAGTGAAAAATACTGTTGGAGTACTAGTTATAGTATTAATTCACAATGTATAGCACATTAAGGACAGAGATCCTACATGATATATTTTTTTAAAAAATTGATTAATTTTCTATGCAATTTCTAATTTAACACCAAGATTTTTTTTCATTTTTAATTATCTATATACAGAAGATTGATTCAGTATATACTATGTAAAGATTTCATCAGTTTGCACCCACACAGAAACACAAAGTGTAAAATACTGTTTCAGTGTTAGTTATAGCATTACTTCACATTGGACAACACATTAAGGACAGATCCCACATGAGACGTAAGTACACAGTGACTCCTGAAGTTGATTTAACAATTTGACACTCTTGTTTATGGCCTCAGTAATCTCCCTAGGCACTAGTCATGAGTTGCCAAGGCTATGGAAGCCTTTAGGGTTCGTTGACTTCAATCTTATTCTGACAGGGTCATAGTCAAAGTGGAGGTTCTCTCCTCCCTTCAGAGAAAGGTACCTCCTTCTTTGATGGCCCCATTCGTTCCACTGGGATCTCACTCAGAGATCTTTCATTTAGGTCTTCTTTTTTTCCAGAGTGTCTTGGCTTTCCATGCCTAGAATATTCTCATGGGCTCTTGAGCCAGATCTGAATGCTTTAAGGGCTGATTCTGAGGCCAGAGTGCTATTTAGGACATCTGTCATTCTATGAGTCTGCTGTGTATCTCACTTCCCATGTTGGATCATTCTCTCCCTTTTTGATTCTATCAGTTAGTATGAGCAGACACTAGTCTTGTTTGTATGATCCCTTTGACTCTTAGACCTATCAGTGTGATCAATTGTGAACTGAAATTGATCACTTGGACTAGTGAGATGGCCTTGGTACATGCTACCTTGATGGGATTGTATTGGAATTCCCTGGCCTGTTTCTAACTACATCATTTGGGGCAGTTCCGATTGAGCATGTCCCATATTGTACATCTCCTCCCTCTCTTATTCCCACTCTTATATTTCACAGGGATCACTTTTCAGTTAAAATTTAAACACCTAAGAATAATTGTTAATTACAGAGTTCAACCAATAGTACTAGAATAAAAAAAATTACTAAAATGGATAAAGTATTACATGGTACAACAACAGTCAGCACAAGAGCTGATCAAGTTACTGTTTCTCATAGTGTCCATTTCACTTCAATAGGTTTCCCCTTTGGTGCTCAATTAGTTGTCACCGATCAGGGAGAACATATGATATTTGTCCCTTTGGGACTGGCTTAATTCACTCAGAATGATGTTTTCCTTTGCCATTTCTAGACTGGATCATTGCTGTTGAATTTCTTGAGTTCCTTATATATATTTTGAATATGAATCCTTTATCAGATGTATAGCTTGAAAATAATTTCTCCCACTCTGTCAGTTGTCTCTTTATTTGGTTGGTTGTTTCCCTTGCTGTGCCGAGTTTCTATTCTTATGTAGTCTCATTTGCCTGCTTTGTTTTTATGGCCTGTGCTTCAGAGGTGTTCTCCAAAATATCATTATGTATGTCAAAGTCTTGGAGTATTTCCCTTATATTTTTCCATGGCAGTTTCAAAGTGTTATGACTTACACTTAAATCTTTAATCAGTGTTGAGTTGAGTTTTGTATAGGATATAAGGTAAGCGTCTGGTTTCAAACGTCTAGATAATGGTGAGAGTGAAAATCCTTTCTGGTTCTACATGTTAGTGAAATGTTTCCAACATTTCCCCATTCACGTTGATGATGTCTTTCTTCTTGTTATAGATAGCCTTTTAGTTCTGAGGTATGTTCTTTCTATACCTAGTGTGTTCACATGTTTTCCTAAGAAGGGTTGTTGTGTTTTATCCAACACATTGTCTGTGTGTATTGAGAGGATCATGATTTTTAACCTTTGTTATGCTTGTGTTCTGTGTTTATTTATTGACTTATGTTAAATCATCCCTGAATGTCTCAGGCAACTCATATTTGATCATAGTGAATGATCTTTTAGATCTGCTGTTGGATTGGAATTGCTAGTATTTTGTAGAGAATTTTCACACCCATGTTCATTAGTGATATTGGTGTATAGGGATTTTTTTAAATCCTTTTTTGGGTTTTGGAGTTAAAGCAATGATGATCTCCTAGAATCAGCTTGGAAGTGTTTTTCCATTTTTTAAAGATTTATTAATTTTACTTCTTCTGGGTCTCCTACATGGGTGCAGGTGCCCAAGGGCTTGAGCAGCCTTCCACTGCAGGCCATAGAAGAGAGCTGGATCAGAAGTGAAGCAACCGGGACTTGAACTGATGTCCATTTGAGATTCCAGCACTGCTGGCGGATGCTTAACCTTCTAAGCCACAGCTCTGGTTCCATATTTTTCATAATAAAAATTTTTCATGAATTATTTGAAGACAGATATTCATGTATGTATGCATGCATATATACATATATGCACTATTAGGCAAAGTTTGGGATGTCCACAAATATAATCGAGTTAAGTTATTTGGTGTTACATTGCTTTAAATGTAAAAAATTGAAAATTTTAATATTCATGAATAGTTGTTAGGGCTACTCATATAAGGAAATATATGTAATATCAATCATGTTACATTGATTAAATGAAGATATTTTTGTGACATAGATATATATAAAATTGAGAATGATGAATGATTAAGCACAAAAAGAGTAAATTGTAGAACAGTAAGTTCTAGTATGATACCATTTGTTTGATGAAAACTATATTCATATAACGTACAATTCTTTCTGGATTAGTGAAAAAGATATGAGTTAGGGAGAGGACTTTGTCTTGTTTGGATAATCTCTGAATATATACGTGATTTTATGTAACTATGATCATACACAAATACATCAACTGTATAATATTTTATATGCATAGGATATATTTATATTACATAGGATATATATATTACATATATATTATATATATATATATATATATATATATATATATATATTACATAGGATAAATATGAGAGTTAGAAGCCTCTAAAACTGGGCAGGAGCCATGGTCTCATGACCGTCCCCCTTTATGTATTCCAGAATGGCTGTAGATTGTAGGTGGCCACACCTACTTTCCCCCTCCAAGATTGAAGGAATGATGCAGGGAGTAAATGTGGCTCATATCCTTAATGCTGAAGCCCGAATGACACAGTTTAGTGAAATAGTGTTGGTAGCATTATTTTTTAAAAAAATTTTTTTCATTTACCTAGTTTGGGAGGTAGAGGTAGTAATGAAAGTAGGAAACTGGAAGCAAAGGATTAAAAAATAAATAAGGAAGGGTGTTGAATAAGTATCCATTTAGAAGATCTTTACAGAAAAATTGACAACATAGCAGCATACCAGCACCTTAATCAAAAAGAGATTAAAAAGTAGGAAAAGAAATGTGAGAATGGATATGGATAGGAGGAGAAAAAGAAGACAAAAAAAGAAGTGAAGAAGAAGAAGAAATATAGGTAATTTTGCATGGGGAAAGCACTTTTCCAGTTCTCGTATTTTTGAATCTCTGAGGTCTCATGATCTCTTGAAGTCGTGAATGGTAACCTCTCAGGAACCATAGCTGGTGGTCCTGAGTGTCAGTAAATACCTCCTTCAGAAACAGTATTTGTTATCTGGAAAATAGGGTAGGTTATGAAAAGCTTCCTAGAGTTTCATAACAACGAGCTTGACTGAAATTGTATCCCAGTTGTGATAACAGGAGCATGAAGTCAGTCTTCTCCAGGCAGTGCTAGAAGACTGTATCCACAAATTTTAATGTACTGAGTGGACCTGATCATGGTAAATCATTGTCAATTGTCACAAGGCATATATGCTCAACAGGGACCTAGCTCACCAGGTGGAACTGCCCAGCATGAGTGATTGGAAGAACTTTGGAACCTAGGCTAGGACTGGGGTTGCTGAAGGACGTAGATTTGTTTCTTTCTAATGCAGTGGAGGCATCCAGCAGGGAACTGGAAACCCTAGCAGACACTCTACATCCATCTATGTACCTTTCACATTAAAGGTTTGCTCCAAGGAGGCTACAAGTGTAAAAAGGATTCTCTGCTGCACTTAACTTGGATGTTTCCCAAGGGAGTTAACCAGAGATAAACATGTCATTTCACAAGAAACATGCAGGAACTTGTATATTTTTAAAAGATAGCTTGACATTTTTTCCATTTAAAAAACATTTAACTTTTTGGAAGTCAAAGTTACCCAGAGAGAGGGAAAGACAAAGAGAAAGATTTTCCATGCACTGGTTCCCACTCCCCAGGTGCCCACAAATAGCCAGGCCAAAGCCAGGAGCCAGGACCTTCTTTTGGGTCTTTCATATAGGTAGCAGGGCCCAAGTTCTTGGGCCATCTTTTGCTGATTTTCCAAGTTCTTACCAGAGAGCTGCATCAGAAGAGTAGCAGCTGGGATATGAACTGGTGTCCATATGGGATGCAGACATCTCAGGTGGTGGCCTTATTAGCTATGCCACAATACTGGCCCCCAGAAAACTGTATTTTATCCAGAGCTATTTATTCAGCATCTGTGAAGACACTGAATGAATTACAAAAAATGATTTGGGATGAACCCTCCGTTGTGTCATGATGGGTTAAATTGCTGCTTCCAGTGCCAGCATCTCATACTGGCCCTGGTCTGAGTCCCTGGTGCTCCACTTCTGATCCAGTTTTCTGCTAATGCACCTGGGAAATCAGCAGAAGATGGCCCAAGTCTTTGGGCTTCTTCACTCACAGAGCAAACCTGGAAGAAACTCCTGGCTCCAGGCTTTGGCCTGAACAGGTCGGGTAGTTGCAATCATTTGGGGGTGAACCAGAGGATAGAAGATCTGTTTTTCTATTTCTCCCTTCCTCTATTCTCTCTCTCTCTCTGTACCTCTGTCTTTAAATAAATAAAATATAGCTTTAAAAATGAATTGGAATAAATATTGATCATCTTTTTTTATTAAAAATTAACTTAATTTTTTAAAAGATTTAAATATTTACTTGAAAGTGTTACACAGAGAGAGGAGGAGAGGCAGAGATGTCTTCCATTCACTGGTTCACTCCCCAACTGGCTGCATAGGCTGGAGCTGTGCCAGTCCAAAGCCAGGAGCTAGGAGCCTCCTCCAGGTCTCTCACATGGGTGCAGGGGCCCAAGGTCTGGGCCATCAACCACTGTTCTCCCAGGTTGCAGCAGAGAGTTGGATCAGAAGTGGAGCAGCTGGGACTCAATCTGGCTCCCACATGGGATGCTGCACTGCAGGCAGCAGCCTTACTCTTATGCCACAGCACCAACCACTGATCAAACTACAGCTTATGGATTACAATGGCTTCCCCCCCTTCCTCATAACTTCCCTCCCACCTGCAACCCTCCCCTTTCCCACTCCCTCCCTCCTTTCAATCACATCAAGATTCATTTTCAATTCTCCTTATATACAAAAGATTAATTTAGTATATATTAAGTAAAGATTTCAACCGTTTGCCCTCACATAGCAACACAAAGTGAAAAATTCTGTTGGAGTACTAGTTACAGCATTAAATCACAATGTACAGCACATTAAGGACAGATTTCCTACATGATATTTTTTTAAAAAATTGATTAATTTTCTATGCAATTTCCAATTTAATACCATGTTTTTTTCATTTTCAATTATCTTTACATACAGAAGATCGATTCAGTATATATTAAGTAAAGAGTTCATCAATTTGCACCCACACAAAACACAAGGTGTAAAAATACTGTTTCAGTACTAGTTATAGCATTACTTCACATTGGAAAACACATTAAGGACAGATCCCACATGAGACGTAAGTACACAGTGACTCCTGATGTTGATTTAACAATTTGACACTCTTGTTTATGGCATCAGTAATCTCCCTAGGCTCTAGTCATGAGTTGCCAAGGCTATGGAAGCCTTTAGGGTTCACCGACTTCAATCTTATTCCGACAGGGTCATAGTCAAAGTGGAAATTCTCTCCTCCCTTCAGAGAAAGGTACCTCCTTCTTTGATGACCTGTTCTTTCCACTGGGATCTCCCTCGCAGAGATCTTTCATGTAGGTCTCCTTTTTTTTTCTAGAATGTCTTGGCTTTCCATGCCTAAAATACTCTCATGGGCTCTTGAGCCATATCCAAATGCCTTAAGGGCTGATTCTGAGGCCAGAGTGCTATTTAGGACATCTGCCATTCTATGAGTCTGTTGTTTCTCCCATTTCCCATTTTGGATCGTTCTCTCCTTTTTTGGTTCTATCAGTTAGTATTAGCAGACACTGTCTTGTTTGTGTAATCCCTTTGACTCTTAGGAATTCCAAATGACCAACAGACACATGAAAAAATGTTCAAGATCACTATAATCAGGGAAATGCAAATCAAACCACAATAAGGTTTCACCTCACCCCGGTTAGAATGGCTCACATACAGAAATCTACCAACAACAGATGCTGGCGAGGATGTGGGGAAAAAGGCACACTAACCCACTGTTGGTGGGAATGCAAACTGGTAAAGTCACTATGGAAGTCAGTCTGGAGGTTCCTCATAAACCTGAATATAATTCTGCCATACAACCCAGCCATCTCACTCCTTGGAATTTACCCAAAGGAAATTAAATTAGAAAACAAAAAAGCTGTCTGCACCTTAATGTTTATTGCAGCTCAATTCACAATAGCTAAGACCTGGAACCAATCCAAATGCACATCAACAGTAGACTGCATAAAGAAATTATGGGACATGTAGTCTATACAGTACTATACAGCAGTCAAAAACAATGAAATCCAGTCATTTGCAACAAGATGGAGGAATCTGGAAAACATCATGCTGAGTGAATTAAGCCAGTCCCAAAAGGACAAATATCTTATGTTCTCCCTGATCGGCAACAACTAACTGAGCACCAAAGGGGAAACCTGTTGAAGTGAAATGGACACTATGAGAAACAGTGACTTGATCAGCTCTTGTCCTGACTGTTGATGTACAATGTAAATCTTTATCCATTTTAGTATTTTTTTTCTAGTATTAGTGGTTGCACTCTGTAATTAACACACAATTATTCTTAGGTGTTTAAATTTTAACTGAAAAGTGATCCCTGTGAAATATTACAGTAGGAATAAGAGAGGGAGGAGATGTACAATTTGGGGCATGCTCAGTCGGACTTGCCCCAAATGATGGAGTTAGAAACGTGCCAGGGGATTCCAATACAATCCAATCAAGGTGGCATGTACCAAAGCCATCTCACTAGTCCAAGTGATCAATTTCAGTTCACAATTGATCACATTGCTAGGTCTAAGATTCAAAGGGATCACACAAACAAGACTAGTGTCTGCTAATATTAACTGATAGAATCAAAAAGGGAGAGAATGATCCAGCATGGGAAGTGGGAGACACAGCAGACTCATTAAATGGCAGATGTCCTAAATAATACTTCTGCTCAGTTTTGTAGTGAATCTAAACCCTAAAAGAGTCTGTTTTCTAAATGGCAGGAATAGCATGATGCAAATAAATATAATTTCTTTATTTTACAAAAAAATTGAAAATTATTTTTCCATTCCAATAAAGTGAAAAGAAATAGAGTTAACCTTTGAAGTACATTGATTTGAACTGCACAAGTCCTCTTACTATTGAAGGTGTTTTGTAGATTCGCAACAATTTGAAAAAATTCACAGATGATCAATGTGGACAACAAATACATATAAAAACTTTTTTAAAAGTTTGGTATGTTGGGGCTAGCAAAGTGGTGCAGTGGGTTAAATCCTGGCCTGCAGGGCTGACATCCCATGTGGGTGCCGGTTCAAGTCCTGGCTTCTCTACTTCTGATCCAGCTCTCTGCTGTTGATTTGGAAGGCAGTGGTAGATGATCCAGGCCCTTGGGCCCCTGTACCTGCATGAGAGACCTGGAAGAAACTCCTGGCTCTTGGCTTTATATCAGCTCAGCTCTGGCAGTTGCAGCCAATTGAGGAATGAATTAGCAGATGGAAGACTCTTCTTCTGTCTCTCTTTCTCTGTAACTGTTTTTCAAATGAATAAAAATTAAATCTTTAAAAAAAAAGGAAAAGAAAACTTTACAACCAACAGCACTGAAATAAAAAGGTTCATAAGAAACTACTGTGAAAAACTATATGCTAACAAGCTTCAAGAGCCTCAAGGGCATGGATAAGTTCCTGAATACATATAATCTATGAAGATTTAATCAAGAAGATTTAGAAAATCTGAACATACCTGGAACATGCAGTGAGATTGAAGCAGTAATTAGAGGTCTTCAATCAAGGAAAAGATCAGGACCTAATGGCTTTACACTGAATTCTACAATATGTTTAAAGAGGAGCTAACGCCAGTACTTTTCAAACTATACCAAAATATTGACAGGATGGAACCTTCCAGAATTTTTACAAGACAATAATCACTCCAATACCAAAACAAAAATATGACATATGAAGAATCTATAGACATATATCCTTGATAAACATAGATGCAAAAATTTTAAAATTAGTTTTTAACGGATTCAGTGTGCTCTGTAAATACAGTTCTAAGAATATAACAATATTCCCTTCTTCTCTTTCTCTCTGTCCCTCCCACTTTCCTTCCTATCTCTTTTTTTCGTTCTTTTAGTTTTCAATAAAACACATTTTAAATTTACATTACAGTAAAAAGGCTTAATACTTCATGGAATAAGAAGTTAACTTATTTTTTTAATTTTACTTTTAAGATTTTTATTTAATGAATACAAATTTCATATGTACAACTTTTAGAGATATAGTGTTTCTTCCCCCCATTCTTGCACTCTCAGCTCCACTCCCATCCCACCTCCCACTGCCTTTCCCATTCCATTTTCCATTGAGATTTGTTTTTAATTGACTTTATATATAGAAGACCAACTCTATACTAAGTACATATTCCAACTATTTGCACCCCCACAGACACATGATATAAAGTACAGTTTGAAGAAAAGTTTTACTGTAAATTTTCATAGTACACTTCATAAAGGACAGAGGTCCAACATTGGGAGCAAGTGCACAAGGACTCCTGTTGTTGATTTAACAACTGACACTCTTATTTATGATGTCAGTGATCACCCAAAGCTCTTGTCATGAGCTGCCAAGGGTATAGAAGCCCTTTGAATTGACAGGACCATATGATATGCAAAGTGGAAATTCTCTCATCCCTTCAGAGAAAAGTACCTCCTTCTTTGATGGCCCCTTCTTTCCACTAGGGTCTCACTCACAAGATCTTTCATGCAGAACTGTTTTTGCCACAGTGTCTTGGCTTTCCATGCCTGAAATGCTCTCATGGTGTTTTCAGTAAGATCTGAATGCTTTAGGAACTGATTCCGAGGTCAGAGTGCTGTTTAGAGTGTTTGTAATTCTGAGTCTGCTGTGTGGACTACTTCCCGTGTTGGAATTTTCTCTCCTTTGTAATTCTATCTATTGTTACTACTAGGTGCTTGGTCTTCTTTATGTGATCCCTTTGACTTATGGTTCTATCTATATGATGAATTCCATGCTTGATATGATCACTGTATCACATAAGATGGGATTAGTGCCACCCAGTTAAATGGGATTTGGAGTGCCATGGCAAGTTTTTAGCTTCACCCTTAGGGATAAGTCTGTGGGAAAGTGTGTTGATCTGTGCTACTCCTCCCTCTCTCTTTCCCTCTGGAATCTATTTTCAACTGACTTAGTACATCTATGCTTAATTCTGTGTTAAGTAAGGAGTTCAACCAATGGTATTAAGTAGAGAAAAAAAGAGTAATCTATAAATAAAATGAAATAATAAACTATTCCTCCACAGTTAAGACAAGTAATTGCTTCTCATAGTGTCAGTTTCATTTCTACAGGTTTCATTTAAGATGATCTGTTATTTCCCACAGATCAGGGAGAACATATGGCATTTGCCCCTTGGGTTCTGGTTTGTTTCACTAAGTGTGATATTTCCCAGATTCATTCATTTAGCTGTAAATGACCAGATCTCACTTTTTTTTTTTAACTGTGGTGTAGTATTCCATTGAGTACATATCCCATAGTTTCTTATCCATTCTCATGTTGATGGGTATTTAGGTTGATTCCATATCTTGGCTACTATGAATTGAGCTGCAATAAACATAGAGGTTCAGATGACCCTTTTATTTGTTGATTTCATTTCCTTTTGGGTAAATTCTGAGGAGTGGGGTGGCTGGGTCATATGGTAGGACTAGATTCAGATTTCTGAGTTATCTACAAACTGTCTTCCATAGTGGCTTTATCAGTTTGTATTGCCACCAACAGTGGATTAAGCTACCTTTCCCCCACATCCTCGCCAGTGGGAATAAGAAGTTTAACAAGTAGAAAGCAAAAAGACCCTAGGTTATCAGGTTCAAGAAGACATTCCAGTCTGCTCCCTCTTGCTCTCTCTCTCTCTCTCTCTCTCTCTCTCTCTTTTTGACACTCTACTTTTTATTTTAGGGGAAAATAGAAAGGAAACAAATGACCAGCCATGGGTGCAGATGGCAAGTCTGGAAGGGTCCTGAGTGCAGGAGCTTCTGTCTCCATAGAGTGAGAATGCCCCCCACCCAGCATGTGGGTGTGCTCACCAGCCTATAATGGCTCCAGGTTGTGCTGTCCAGGGTCTTGTTGGAGGTCAACATAGGCATGATCGATTGTACCCCTGGCAGTTAACTCAGTCTCCACATCCTGTCAGGTGGGGCTGAAAGTTCCCTCCTCTCATCATGTCTTGGTCTTTCTGGTAACCAGTCCCCATTCTGAAAGTCCCCAACCACCAGTCATCTCATTAGCATACAAAAAGACACTCCACACAGAATACACAGGATTCCTAGAAGCTCTTGTGTCAGGAAAGTGGGTATTAAGACCAAATACACCTAAAAGTGTTCCTCTCACTCATGTCACCTAGGGGATCACAAAGGTCTCAGGAGCTCTGTGCAAGGAACTGGGCATGAAAACCAAGTATTTATTTCCTTTTCCACCCTAATGTCCCAGAGCAGTGTGGACAGGAGGATGTCATGGTGCAAAAAGCAGACCCAGGTTGGAATCCTGAGTAACACTGGCTGTATGATCTTGGCTAAGTACATGACCTTCCTGAGCCTCATGCTCCTCACTTGTAAGATGCAAATGATAGCTCCTGCCTCGCAGGGTTAATAAGAAGAATAAGAAACAAGTGTATGGCTGGCACCCCGGCTCACTAGGCTAATCCTCCGCCTTGCGGTGCCGGCACACCGGGTTCTAGTCCTGTTTGGGGCACCGGATCCTGTTCCAATTGCCCCTCTTCCAGGCCAGCTCTCTGTCGTGTGGAGGATGGCCCAAGTCCTTTGGCCCTGCACCCCATGGGAGACCAGGAGAAGCCACTGGCTCCTGTCTTCAGATCAGCTCCATGCGCCGGCCACAGCGCGCTGGCCGTGGCGGCCATTGGAGGGTGAACCAATGGCAAAAGCAAGACATTTCTCTCTGTCTCTCTCTCTCTCTCTCTCACTGTCCACTCTGTCCAAAAAAAAAAAAAAAAAAAAAAAAGCGTGTGCAGTTTTCTGGCCCATGGAAAGGAAATAAAGGGTAGCTATTATTATTGTCAGTAAGACCTGGCTATTTTTCATTAAGTAGAATGTTCCTTATGAAAAATGGAACAGCCAATTCAATGGAGTACTTTGTGTCTTTCTTTCTTTTCTGATCCCTGGGGTTGCACACTCAGGTCAGCTATGAACTCTTGCCTTAATCTTTGTTAGCTTCCCACACTCTATGAGACTAGACTTATGGGCCTGAATATGATTACTTTTACCCAGAGTCCTGTGGACCTGGCTTTACAAATATTGGTTTACATTCACATTAGGACCCAATGTCAACTCCTTTGGAAATGTTTGAAGCCCCAGCATCCTTCTGGGCTCCCTGCCATTGACATACAGGTGTGATGTGAAGTGTCCCCACAGGATTGGCCGAGGGCCTTGGCTCTTGATGGTCTGCCCAGGGTGGTGTGTAGCTAGAGAAAGCAGGCACAGCCACCACTGAGAGATATTTGTGTGGAGATAAGACCCTGTGGGAGCCACAGTCTGTGTCACCCACCTTGGTTGGCATCCCTGGATCTGTCACCTCCTAATTCTGTGCTAAGGGCCTTTTAGATACTGTTTAATCCCCTACCCAGGAGAGCTGAGATTTTGGAGAATTAGTTTGCTTCTGAAGTTCTGTGACAGACCTTAACGACACATTCAATATTGGACTGCCTGGTCCCAGCTCCACTCTGATTCCAGCTTCCTGCTGGTGGTGGCAGGTGATGGCTCAGGGGATGGGTCCCTGTGATCATGTCTGAGGCCCCAATTTAGTTACAGGCTCCTAGCTTTGTCTTGGCCCAGCCCAGCTATTCAGACATTTGGGGAGTGAACCAGCAGATACTTTCTGTACCTTGTTAGTTGTATGATCTTAGACAGTCGCTTTGCCTGTCTAATCTTCTGTTTCATTTTTCTTAAAATGAGCATCATAAGGTTGTCACGATGATGAAAGAAGCATTTGCATATAGAACCAGTGGTGGGACAAAGTTGCTTCAAGAAAAAAGTACACTATCATTAACCAATTCGGAAGCTAGGGAGATTTACAATGAAATCTTACCCAAAGGGTTTCCCCTTGTGGTTACTGCGGGGCGTAAGGGGACCACTTGTGGCTCTTCCTTCTGTGCCATTTGCTGGTGTCTCCTGGCCTCATCCCAGCAGTACTGTGGCCACTTCGGGAAAGAATCCCAGGGTTGGGGATGCTGTCCATGTGCATGTGCACAGGCCATCTGCAAGGCGAAAACTAGGAGGTGCAGGGCATCTATAATGGGAAATGTATTTATTGCTTATAGTAATTGCATGTTTTTGATCCATTTGAAATATTATAATTAAAGATAAAAAATAAATAGATTCAGATTGTAATTGGGTCAAACATTTATGAAGTAGTATTATTTGCCCAAATGAAAGGAGTAGGATGTCTTTCTGTCTTTTTCTCCCAATGCGAGTGTGTTTACATAACCCTCTGCCACAGAGCAGGGCTTCTCAAAAGGGCCACCACTGGGCATTTGAGGCTGGATAATTCTTTGTGATGGGGCCTGTCCTGTCTGTTTCTGTAGCATGCTGAGCTGCTTCCCCTGTCCCTGCATTCTCCCATTCTTGTACTTTTCTTGAGCCATGGCTGCAATCAGGCATTTGTCCTGAGTCCTCTCAGCTGTTAAAGGCACCTACCATTGTTTAGCATTTAAAGGAGAAATCTAAAACAATGGCTTTGGGGTGTTGTATTAATCACTCAGGGGTGGGAAGTATTATCACTGACTGCTTTAGAAGTCTCATAGTTGATAATGACAACAGAAAGAGAAAGGAGGGGAGTGAAGGAAGAGGGAGGGAGTGGGGAAGGGAGAGAAAGTGAGAGAGTGAAAAGGAGAGCAAGAGAGAGAGAGAGAGAGCAAGAGAGAGGGAGAGACAGAGACAGAGAGAGAGAGAGAGAGAGAGAGAGAGAGAGAGACTGAGACCAAGAGCAAGAAAGCAGGGAAATGATCCAAAGGATCTCAAAAAGTGCTAAACTTCCCAGTTCAATTCAGATTTCATACAATTTGTTATAAAACCAGAACTTTGTGCCTGAGCTATTTGTGTTAGCAAGTAGTCTTCTCCAATTGGTCTTCACAGTTATGCCAACCACACAAAGTGGATTGTTTTACTAGTATTGTCTTAACTTACAGGTCTTGTGAGAAATGAGACAGGCCCAATATTTACAAGCATAAATTATCCTTAGATTAAATTCTATTCCCATATTAGTAAATATTTTCACGTTGAAAAAATTAAAATCTTCCCTAGGATCAAATTCTATATTTACTGGAAACCTGAGAATTACTATCAAAGATCAGTTTATGTGCAAAACAGCAGACTAACAAATAGGTGAATAGCCCGGGATAGATGTTAGGGCAGGCCTGAGGCAAATATTGGTTATGAAAACATAAAAAGGCAGACAAATCATTTGTAGTATTTGCCTTTAAAAACTAAGTATACTGAAAGAGCATCGCTTACAAAGATCAATTCTGGGGCCAGTGCTATGGTATAGTAGGCTAAGCCTCATTGTGGTGCTGGCATCCCATATGGGTGTTGCTTTGTGTCTTCCAATTCAGCTCTCTGATAATGGCCTGGGAAATAAGTGCATATTGGCCCAAGTGCTTGGGCCCCAGCACCAACGTGGAAGGCCCTGAGGAAACTCCTGCTTCCTGGCTTTGCATTGGCCCAACTCTGGCCTTAGCAGCCATCTGGGGAGTGAACCAGTGAATGGAGGACCTCTCTCTCTCTGTGTGTCTGTAACTCTGTCTTTCAAATAAATAAATAAATCTTTTTTAAAAAAGGACAATTCTGGATTCTGGAAAATTAATTTATATACTAAATGGATTGATAAGATTTCTGGAAACTTCCACAACGACAGCCATATTTTCAATAGAAAAAACAAACCAGAGGAGATTAAGAGAAAAACAAAAGAGAAGTAGGTGTCAATAATGATCTAAAAATGGAAATCAGGCTCCTCACATATATCTAAAGGATGCAACTTCCTATAACTCATGCCCACGGATGTTATTACTATAGCTTTCAATACTTCTTAACTCTTTCACAATTATTGAAATTCGTAGGGCAGTCTTCTTTAATATTTCCAAATGGTTTGATTCCTATGATATATCTAAAATAATCTGATATGCTTCCCTAATGTCAACAAAATCTTACTGAACTAATCCAAGCTGAGCTACCAGTTTATTTCCTAGAACACTGCTCATTGGACAAAACGAACTCTGTAGGGAATATTTATTTCGCAGCAACACCTCAGTTCCTCTCATCCCCGATTTTCTATAAGTGGTGATTTTGCTTCCTCAGCTGATCTACAACAGTGAGTAGGAAAAGGAGAGACTGAGGGTCTCTTTAAAATCTCTGCCTCTTTTCTGCGTAACAGGTGAATTTACCTTTTTCTCCCTAATTTTTTATTTTTCCTGTTTCCTTTCGAACCTCAATGTAAGAATGAGAGGGAGACATAGGTGCTATTTCTATTTATACAACACTTTCTTCTATATTTAAAAAGCTATGAATGATTCATTCAGAATGATGTGGACTGTCTGACATTCCTTCCTCTATTGTATGCATCCAGGGTCTCTAGAATCTGTGCTGGTTTTTTGGAGAGTGTGTGAGTGGCATTGTGGGCTATAAGGAGGAGTGTGATAATGAGTCATGCTTCATGTTTGTGTTTTCCTTCAATTAAAGTTTCTACTTATGGGCTTCTCTATTAGTTCATGTTATACAATGCAAAACATTTATCATCACAATCCAAAAACTGAGTCCTAATTTGTCCTGGGAAATTGTGATGGTGATAACCTTGGCAAAGACAAAATTGCAAAATTGTTAACATCTGTGTGGCCAGCAAGGCACCTATTATCAACGTGAACAGTCTGAACAGCTGCCATGCACCTTCCATGTTTCTGGAATACTTAACTCATAAGTGCATTATTGGAAGAATGTGCCAGAGGAAATTTATACTTGTCAAAAGTCAACAGAATTCAATGAAGAGATGGTGTCTTTGTCATTCTACTATCTGCTATGTACAAATAATTATACTCTATGAACAAAGTAACCAGTTAGCTGGAGTCATGGCAGTGACTGAGCCAATTTGGAAGAGCATATACTATAATTGTACCATCTTGTTGGATCTTTACCCTATAGAAATCTACTTAACTTCTGTGAGGAATAGTCCATCTTGTTTCTATTTTCATATTATCATGTATTATTCTGTATTTTAAATAATTGGTTGTTAGACTAGCACAATAGTGGCTGAAATGTCAGATGTTTCTTCTTTGTTGATGAACGAATGTATTGCATAGCCTTATACATTTTTTCTTTTAAAATATGTTATATCTAGTAAAGTATACAAGCTATGTATGTACGGCTTTGAAAATAATCACACATACCCTCTATGTAACTCTGTCTTTCAAATAAAGAAAATAAATCTTTAAAAAAAAGAAATTGTGATATCAATGTCAAAATAACTCTCAGTCTCATGCAGATCTAATAGCAATGTTTGACTAGCCAAAAGTTTTAACATATTTGTTCTTAGACTTTATATTTTTAATTTTCTTATTTACATTTGCTAGATTTCTGATTTCTGCTGGAAATTACAATTACCACACAGCATTCTGCAACTGTAGAGGATCCATATTTCCCAGGTTTCTACTCATGCAGAGTATTCTCCATGATTCATTTAAAACACTGTATCAGATTCCACAGGGAGAAATTTCTACCAGGGTAACTGGTTATTTACACTCTAAGGAAAACAAACAAGCAAAACCAAGCCAGAAACAAAATATATTCCTTAAATTAATAAAATGTATTCATCAAAGAATTTCCTATTCTTTTTTTATAAAGATTTATTTATTTATTTGTAAGGCAGAGTTACACATAGAGAGAAGGAGAGGCAGAGAGAGAGAGAGAGAGAGAGAGAGAGAGAGAGAAAGAGAAGTCTTCCATCTGATGGTTCACACCCAATTGGCTGCAACGGCTGGAGCTGCGCTGATCCGAACCCAGAAGCCAGGAGCTTCTTCTGGGTCTCCCACGGAGGTGCAGGGGCCCAAGGATTTGGGCCATCTTCTGCTGCTTTCCCAGGCCATAGCAGAGAGCTGGATTGGAAGTGGAGCAGCTGGGTCTTGAACCGGCTCCCATATTGGATGCCTGTGCTTCAGGCCAGGGTGTTAACCTGCTGCATCACAGCGACAGCCTCAGAATTTCCTATTCTTTCCAATGAAAATATCAGAAAAAAGAGTTAAAATAACAGGAAATTGTATATTAAAAGCATGGACCCTTTGGCCAAATTTTCTGGTGTCAAATCATTCTCATTCTACTTGTAATAGCTGGACAAACTTGAGTAATAGGATTGAATTCACTGTACCTTACTGCTCTCATCTGTATCTTTGAAATCACAATCATGTTCCCTCATGAAGTTTTAGGAAAAGCAATTTAACCTCTTAGTGTCTTAGTTTCCTCTTCTTTAAAATAATGATAGCTACAGCAGTATTGGATTACTGTGGTTTAAATAATGAATATATAACATGCTTGGTGTGTTATGTGAGTTGGTTTATATAAGACATTTGTGATGCATGGCACATTTGGAGCACTCACTAAGTTTTAGTAATTTAAGAAATTGAAGAGATATTTATCTGTTTTTACTTGTAGGTGAAAAATTATGGACAATTCACGTGAATATTTATTGAACTTCAAAGGCTATAATTTTATACGTACACTTGTTGATATGAAAATACTGGAAAAGTTAGATGACTTTGAAATCAGAGATGATGATGTCTTCGTAGTCACATATCCCAAATCTGGTAAGTTTAATGAGCAAACCATCTGCGATGAGCTTTCATACAGGCTTGGTAAAAAAAGTGTATCAATAAGCCTTTTTCTGGATATCAACAGTAGCAGAAGCCACTACAATTTAGTCAGAAAAGAAGTTAAGTAAGCTCAAATCCCTATGGTATAAGGACATTTTCAATGTAACCTCGTAATATCTGATAGTAAATATGAAGACCTCAAATATTGAGGCAAAAACAGGTACTTGTTAAATGCTGACTTGTTTGATCAGGTATTAGGGAGAGGGAGAGGAAGAGGGAGGAAAGGAGGGGAAGAGGGAGAGAGAGAGAGAGACAGAGAGATTGGTATTTCATCCTCTGGCTACCTCCTCAAATATCTTGAATGAGGAATTCAACTTCATAGCTATAAAGATCAGCCAAGTCTCCCATATGAGTGGCAGAATACCAATTATTTGAGTCACATCACTGCCTACCAGGGTCTACATTAGATCCAACTTAAGTAATCTGATGTGGGACAAGGATGTATTACTGCCAGGCTAAATGCTTCCTACATAAAACATTATAACATATACCAAGAGAAGTAATATCCATTAACGATTTTAAAGACAAATAAGTTTGACCAGCACCATGGCTCACTAGGCTAATCCTCCGCCTGCAGTGCTGCCGGCACCCCGGGTTCTAAACTGGTCGAGGTGCCGGATTCTGTCCCAGTTGCTCCTCTTCCAGTCTGGCTCTCTGCTGTGGCTTGGGAAGGCATTGGAGGATGGCCCAAGTGCTTGGGCCCTGCACCAACATGGGAGACCAGGAGGAAACACCTGGTTTCTGGCTTCAGATCTGCACAGCACGCTGGCCTTGGTGGCCATTTGGGTGTTGAACCAACGGAAGGAAGACCTTTCTCTCTGCCTCTCTCTCTCTCTCACTGTCTAACTCTGCCTGTCAAAAAAAAAGTTTGTTGCATATACATTTTTATTTTAAAATTTTTGTAGGAATTATTTTTATTTTATTTTTTCTTTTAATTTTATTTTTAAACTATATTTATTTGACAGTCAGAGTTACACAGAGAGAGAAGGGGTAGAGAGAGAGAGAGAAGAGGTCTGCCATATGATGGTTCACTCTCTAACGGCCGCAATGGCCAGAGCTGTGCCAATCTGAAGCCAGGAGTCAGGAGCTTCTGCCAGTTCTTGCACACAGGTGCAGGGGTGCAAGCACTTGGGCCATGTTCTACTGCTTTCCCAGGCTATATCAAAGTGCTGGATTGCAAATGGATCAGCTGGGACTAGAACCTTCTGGTGCTTCAGGCCAGGGCGTTAACCTGCTATGTCACAGCGCTGCCCCTAAACTACTTATTTACTTATCTGAAAGGCAGTTACAAAGAGAGAGAAGGGGAAAAGACATAGAGAGAGATGGTTGAAACATTTGTTCACTTCCCAAACAAGTGAAACAAGGGGATCTGAGCCAATTCAAAGCCAGAAGTTGCAAGTTTCTTCCAGGTCTCCCACATGGGTGCAAGGACACAGGCACTTAGGCCATCCTCTGTTGCCTTTTCAAGGCCATTAACATGGACTGGATTGGAAGTGGAGTAACTCGGACACAAACCAATGCCCATATGGGATGCTGGCCTTGCAGTCTCCGTGTGTTTGCATATTTTCTAGAGATTCTTAAGTTGTTGATTTCTAGCTTCATTCCAGTGTGGTCAGAGAAGATACATGGTATGATTTCAAGTTTTTTAAATTTTCTGAGGTTTGATTTATGGCCTAGCATATGGTGTATGCTAGAGAAAGTTCCATGCACTGATGAAAAGAATGTGTTTTCTTCAACTGTGTGATGAAATGTTCTGTAGCTATCAGTTAGGTCCATTTGGTCAATAGTGTAGTTTAGTGCTGTTGTTTTTTGTTGATTTCTGTCCAGCTGATCCGTCTAATGATGAAAGTCCCCCATTACTATTGTTCTGGAGTCTATGTCTCCCTTTAGGTTCATTCACATTGGTTTTAATTAGCCAGGAACCCTGGCATTGTGTGCACATTTATTTATTTATTATAGCCCCATCTTCCTGTAGAATTGATCCCTTCATCATTATCTAATGCTTTTTTCTGTCTCTTTAAACAGTTTTTATGTTAAAGCCTATTTTGTTTGATACTAGGATGGCTATACCTGCTTATTTTTGCTTTCCATCAGCATAGACTAACTTTTTCCTTCCTTTCACTTTCAGTCTGCATGTATCTTCATTGGTGAGGTGTATTTTTTGTAGGCAACAAATATATGGGTCTGTCTATATCTTTTAATTGGAGAATTTAGGCCAATTATTTCATAGTTACTACTGATATGGAATGATTTGGCTCTGCAATTTTTCTGTAAATATTCTTATTGTTTGCTTTGGATTTCTTTTGTACTTTGACTTGAGTTTCTCTGCCTCCACATTCTTTCATAATGATGACTATCTTTCTGTGCTTCTGTGTGTAGCATATCCTTAAGCATCATTTGTAAAGCTTGACAAGTGGTGACAAATCCTTTCCATTTCTATTTGTTATGAAAGGTTTTCATTTCACCTCCACTCATAAATGAAAGCTTTGCAGGATACAGTATTCCGAGTTGACAACTTTTTTCTTTAAAGATGTGGACTATGTCTCTCCATTCTCCCTCATGCAATGTCATCATTGGCTTGGGCTGCTTCAGTCTGTCCTCACCTTGCTCTCAGAATATGGCATCTTCTCTAGCCCGCTGCTGTGGGAGTCCTGGTTGGTATCCCTGCTCACTGCTGAGTGTCTGCACTTTCCACACTTCTCCATTGCATTACCCTTCTTTCTGGGTTATTTTGTCTGAAAAATTCTTTAGAACTCTCCCCTGGGAATATACTTTCTCCACTTTTATTCTGCTGTCTTCCCTTGGCCAGAATCAGCACGTCTTTTTTTTATTTAGCCATCTTGGATTTCCTCTAAAATTTTGATTAATATGTAATATTTACATTTTCATGGAATCCAGTGCCACCCCATAAGAGACAGCATAAAGCAATGAAGTCAGGCAAATAGACCTTCATTCTCGTATCTTTCTCTGCATGTTTGGCATATACTTCATAAAGTTTCTTCATCAAGAAAACATATTGTTTATAATTTAAAAGGAAATGAAAGACATTTTTAGCAGGTGGTGGGAAAGGCCAGGAGAAGAATCTATGTTTGCTAAACTGTAAGTAGTGTCATTGTAGTGCATGTACATTTTAGTTTTCTGTAGAGAACTCCAGTGATCAGCAGTTTGACTTCTGCAGTCTTTTTGCTGTGTCAGAGTTGGTGATTAATTTGGAGACACATGTTCTTGGGTCAGGCAGAACCTGGAGGACAGCCCTTATGAAACAAGTGCTAACTCATACTCTGATGACTAACCTGGAAAGAGTGGGCACCAGAGGTATTTTGCAGAGGGTGTTTGAGTACTACAGGAGTTTAAATGGAGAGAGGCTTTCTTATGGATGGTATCAGTTTTGGAATGTGACAGACACATAATAAATTCTGTGAAAATAATACACTAAAATCATTCATTTGACAAGGGAAAAACCATTTTGAGTCTGACAGGTCTGTCTTTTGTTGTTGCTCCAAAAAAGATGTTGTTTTCCTCATGACAGATCTGACAATACAAAATCTTCCTTTCCCCAAATTGTATGTGCCTCGTTAGTTAGAGACTATACTTTCCATAAAGGTTTCCAAGTATTTTCTTGAGAAGTATTCTATGATAGCTATATTCCAGTCAGCATAAGTCCTTGGTCAATGGTATTAATAGCATAATCTCTTTCTAAAGACTATCACTACAGAGATGTGGTGAAATACAATCGTAATGGGCCATAGGAGACCATGAAGAAACATTTTGAAAAAACCTCACATTTTTACTTATTTTAGAATGACAGGGAGAGATAGAGAATGAGAGTTCCCATCCACTGATTCACTCCCCAAATAACCTTAACAGTCAAGACTGTGTCCGAACCAGAACCACATACTAAAGACCCAATCCAGGTCTTCCATATGGGTGGTAGGAGTCTAATTACTTGAACCACTGCTTCTTTGCAGTGTATACACTATCTGACAGCTAGAGTCAGGAACCAGAGCCTGGGATCAAACCTAGAAATCCCAATGTGGGATGAACCTAAACCACTAGTCTATATGCCCATCCTTGAAAAGGTGCTTTTTGTTTTTCTTTGTCAACATGATCCCTACCTTAGCAGTGAATGGAAGGTGGAACCTGGAGAAACTGCTTTGAATTTATTTGTGTTTGATACAGATTAAAAGGTATAGTTGGAGTTAAGATTTTCTATAGTATTTGTTTTCATATTTATGGTGTAACAATGTCAGAACACTTGAGACAAGTTTGTTATACGTGGTTTGACCATTACTATTCACAGTTATTATTCAAAGCTATATTAGGTATGAAAACAAGATTATCTGTGTTTACAGGTACTATCTGGACTCAGCAGATACTAAGCTTGATTTATTTTGAGGGCCACCGAAACAGAACTGAAGATTGGGACACGCTTGATAGAGTGCCCTTCTTGGAATACAGTATTCGCAAAGTGGACGTTGAGAACAGACCATCCCCTCGCCTCTTTTCTTCCCACCTTCCATATTATTTAGCACCCAAAAGTCTCAAGAACAACAAAGCTAAAGTAAGTCCCAGAAATATCTTCGGCACTGGTGACACACCTTCTCTAAGAATTGTTCTCCAGCTCCACTCACCATATTCTTTCAATTGTTGTGATTATTAAATAATTATGACAATATTTTGCAAATTAAAAATATGTGTGATATACAAAATATGTAATTTCTGAGCCACAACACACTTTGCGATGTTACCATGTAACCTATGGCAAAAATTCTTGTGCATCAGCACACAAAATTCCTGGGTTTGCATCCCAGCTGCACTTTTGGTTCAGCTTCCTGTTAATGCTCACTCTGGGAGGAAGAAGTTGATGGCTCAAGTACTTGGGTCCCTGCCACTCCTGTAAGAGGCACAGGCAGAGTTTCAGTTTCCTAGCTTTTGCCTAACCCACTCCTGGCTATTTTGGGAATTTGGTGAGTGATCTGGCAGTTGGAAGTTCTCTCTCTGTGCTTCTATCTCTATCTGTTTCCCTTTCAAATATAAATAGATAAAAATGAACTTCAGGTTGAATTGCCCAAATATTTTAAGCGTTGGTAGATATTACCTTTTTGCTTTCTATAATATATTGAGTTATTTTTCATCAAATAGTATGTAAGTATGCCTCTTTCCTCACGTGCTCACCAATATAGAGAATCATTGATTTTTGCTGATATGTAGGTAACAAAATGATAATTTGGAGATAATTTGTGGAAGAAAGGCTATGTTGTCATTTACACGGTAGGTCAGGGAAGCAATATTTACAACTAAATACCAAATTATATGACACCACACAATTTTTATACTCTCACTATATGTTGATTTCATAACATATTTTCAATTTACATTATAGTCAAAGACTTAATGCTTCATTGCCAAACAAATTGTTAAGCATATGTACTACTTCATCAACTTTTTAAGAAGTTTTTTAATCTGTCAACGACTTTTAGATGTTGACTTTAATTTAATAAACTTATAGATTAATTCTTGGATAGCTAGCTGTAAATATTCCAATACTCCTCCAATATCCTACTTTGTCTCTTTGTGTATTTTACATTGTTCCTAGCATGCTTCTTACCTATTTTATTTTGGTCTCAAAACACTGAAGAAACCTTTTTTTCAGGATCTTATTCATTTATTCTAAATCTATGGTTATATTTTTCATTCATTTGTAATATAATTTTTAATCCTTTTTAAATGTTTAGTGTATGCGGAATTTTGTATAGGGGTTGTTATATCATATTACTATACCCAGTGGTTTCCTTTTCTGTGTTTTATTTTAAACTATTTCAAATAACACAAAAAAGTATAGAGTTTAATGAATACACATAGATTTAGTAACTTTTAACATTTTCCCATATTCACTTCATGTATAGACATAATGTGTATATGTATGCACACACACAATGCTGTTTTATGAAAGTGGGGTGGATTTTTAAAAAATCACATAACTATGGGGCCGGCGTGTGGTGCAGCAGGTTGAAGCCCTTTCTGTGTACTGGCTTCCCATATGGACGCTGGTTCAAGTCCCGGCTGCTCTACTTCTGATGCAGCTCTCTGCTGTGTGGCCTGTGAAAGCAATACAAGATGGCCCAAGCCTGCATCCTCAAGGCCGATTCAGAAGAAGCTCTCAGCTCCTGGCTTCGGATTGGTGCAGCTCCGGCACGTCCAGCAGACCTCTCTCTCTCTCTTTCTCTTTCTCTCTCTCTGCTTCTGCCTCTCTCTAACTCTGCCTTTCAAATAAATAAATAAATCTTTAAAAGAAAATAACATAACTACCCAGTTTTCTTTCACCAAGAAAATAGATTTGTTTTAGGAAACATCTCTTAGTATTTTCTACTTTAAAATTTTTATTTTAATTATTTCCTATTTTGTTTACACATATGTTTCTATCTTCTTTAATTAAATAGTCTATATCTTTTAAAAAATTTTTTTTGACAGATAAAGTTAGACAGTGAGAGAGAGAGAGAAAGAGAGAGAGATGGAGAGAAAGGTCTTTGTTCCGTTGGTTCACCCCCTCAAATGGCCACTATGGCCGGAGCTATGCCGATCCGAATCCAGGGGCCAGGAGCTTCCTCCTGGTCTCCCATGCGGGTGCAGGGGCCTAAGCACTTGGGCCATCCTCCACTGCTTACCTGGGCCATAGCAGAGAGCTGGACTGGAAGAGGAGCAACCAGAATAGAACCCGGCATCCATCTGGGATGCCGGTGCCGAAGGCGGAGGATTAACCAAGTGAGCCATGGCACCAGCCAAAATAGTCTATTTCTAATATTTGTTTCTTTCTTTGTTTCTTTTTTTTTTTTTTTGGCAGGCAAAGTGGACAGTGAGAGAGAGAGACAGAGAGAAAGGTCTTCCTTTGCCGTTGGTTCACCCTCCAATGGCTTCCGCGGCTGGCGTGCTGCGGCCGGTGCACCGTGCTGATTGGATGGCAGGAGCCAGGTGCTTCTCCTGGTCTCCCATGGGGTGCAGGGCCCAAGCACTTGGGCCATCCTCCACTGCACTCCCTGGCCACAGCAGAGAGCTGGCCTGGAAGAGGGGCAACCAGGACAGAATCTGCTACCCTGACTGGGACTTGAACCTGGTGTGCCGGCACCGCAAGGCAGAGGATTAGCCTATTGAGCCGTGGCACTGGCCTAATATTTGTTTCTAATATGTTAGTATTTCAAATAATGGATGCTGTTTTTAATATAGATATGGAAAAGAATTTTGACTATCTGAGTAATTTATTTCAGTTTTACTCTTCTAATAGGTTCAGATATTAAAGATATTTTAAAGTTATGATTATTAGTCTTATTGTGCTATCATTGGGTAATGGTGGTATTGGGTAAAGATTGAATTTTTGGAATTTTTTAGGGAGTTTTTCAACAATTACATTTTCATTGTTTCAGTATATCCCACAACAACCTAAGAAAATCATGTGTACCCTGTGAATGGATGAGTTCTTATTTTTCTCCTAATAATTTTTCTCCAGCAACTTTTCACACTAAACTTTTAATTTTCAATTCAAGTACTCATAAAAATGTCCCTAAACTGATATTAACTTGCATAGTAATAATCAGTAATGATGTGAAGTACTTCTTGATATGTTTATGGCCATACCTAGTTTTTATTCTGTGAAGTGAATGTATCTTTTGCCCATGTTATATTAACTATGATATTTTCCTTATTCCTTTGCTTTATACATACCCTGGATATTTAGCAGTGATTTGCAAATGTTGCTTCTCTCATATTTTGTGATTTTTCATCGCTTTATATTGTATTGTAATTACTAGCACTCTTAACTTTAATGGAGGAAAACTGATCAGTTTTTATTTTAAAAGGATTGTTTTAAATACATCCTTCCTTATTCTAAACACAGAAACCCATTCTTGACTTAGATTCAAAATTTTATTCCATATTTAAATAAGTCCATTTGGAAATTTTTTTTGTATATGATGTGAGATAAAAAAATTCATTGTTGTTCTTTGTAAATAGCTATTTGCTCCAACCTCATAAGTAGTTTTTTTTCTTCCTTATCTCCAGTGCTAGCTTGGCTGTACATCAAATATAATGCTTACAGAAGTTAATTATACAGGTTCTATATTTATAAACTCTACCAATCATCAATATCACTTTTAGAAATGTATCCTATATGTTTGCACATGTGAATAAAATTTTTTTTTAATAACGCTTTTATTTAAAGAATATAAATTTCCAAAATACAGCTTATAGATTACAATGGCTTCCTTCCCCATAACTTCCCCCCCACCCGCAACCCTCCCCTTTCCCACTCCCTCTCCCCTTGCTTCACATCAAGATTCATTTTCAATTCTCTTTATATACAGAAGATCAGTTTACTATATATTAAGTAAAGATTTCAACAGTTTGCCCTCACATAGCAACACAAAGTGAAAAATACTGTTGGAGTACTAGTTATAGTATTAATTCACAATGTATAGCACATTAAGGACAGAGATCCTACATGATATATTTTTTTAAAAAATTGATTAATTTTCTAGGCAATTTCCAATTTAACACCAAGATTTTTTTTCATTTTTAATTATCTATATACAGAAGATTGATTCAGTATATACTAAGTAAAGATTTCATCAGTTTGCAACCACACAGAAATACAAAGTGTAAAATACTGTTTTAGTGCTAGTTATAGCATTACTTCACATTGGATAACACATTAAGGACAGATCCCACATGAGACGTAAGTACACAGTGACTCCTGAAGTTGACTTAACAATTTGACACTCTTGTTTATGGCATCAGTAATCTCCCTAGGTTCTAGTCATGAGTTGCCAAGGCTATGGAAGCCTTTAGGGTTCGCTGACTTCAATCTTATTCCGACAGGGTCATAGTCAAAGTGGAGGTTCTCTCCTCCCTTCAGAGAAAGGTACCTCCTTCTTTGATGGCCCCATTCGTTCCACTGGGATCTCACTCACAGAGATCTTTCATTTAGGTCTTCTTTTTTTTCCAGAGTGTCTTGGCTTTCCATGCCTAGAATATTCTCATGGGCTCTTGAGCCAGATCCGAATGCCTTAAGGGCTGATTCTGAGGCCAAAGTGCTATTTAGGACATCTGCCATTCTATGAGTCTGCTGTGTATCTCACTTCCCATGTTGGATCATTCTCTCCCTTTTTGATTCTATCAGTTAGTATGAGCAGACACTAGTCTTGTTTGTATGATCCCTTTGACTCTTAGACCTATCAGTGTGATCAATTGTGAACTGAAATTGATCACTTGGACTAGTGAGATGGCCTTGGTACATGCCACCTTGATGGGATTGTATTGGAATTCCCTGGCACAATTCTAACTCCATCATTTGGGGCAGTTCCGATTGAGCATGTCCCAAATTGTACATCTCCTCCCTCTCTTATGAATAAAAATTTTTTGTAATATTCTTTATTATAAAAAATTGATAGCAACCTAAACTTTTATGATGGATAGATAGAATGAAAGGAATTATGCATTCATGTAATGAAAGATTGCACAGCTGTTATAAAATCTGTAAAGAGATGAAAGAACTTTTAAAATTATTTCATAATTTTCCCTACAGATTATTTATGTCTACAGAAATCCTAAGGATGTTTTAATTTCGTTTTTCCATTTTTCAAATTTGATGGTTAGATTAGAAGCTTCAAATACCTTAGAAAATTTCATGGAAAAGTTTCTAGATGGAAAAGGTAACTATGAATTTATTTATTAATCCATATATTGATGAGAAAATGCTGCCATTTAGCCAAGTTCTTGGCCTTAGGGAACATATTACAGAGAAAAGGGGAAGGGCAATGATAGACAATGGAGTTCAGGGAAGTAGTTAGAATTGTACACAAATTTAGTCTGCCACTTAGTTGCTCTTTGTCCTGGCCAGGACCCTGTGGGGATTGTCAAGATTGCAAAGGCATATTTTTAGGAGGTATTTTGACCATATATAAGAGATCCCCAAATGTTCTAACAATTCAAACTAGCTAAATCCATACCTAGAGTTATACATTACAGACTAGCTGATGAGAGACTTTATGAACTATTCTAAGCCTGTGGTAGGTCTTACATGACCACTGTGGGCTTTTTCATTTCACTACTTAGGAGGATGATGCAAAATTTTGTGAATTGTGGGATATGGCTGTCAGTCACTTAGTTGATTAAATTTAGGTTCTGGCCCATGAGAGGGAGTGAATGTTGTAATGCAAGATCTTAGAGAATAGAAGAATAGAGATCTTAGATATCTCTATGCAAGATCTTAAGTAACAGAGAAACAGAATTTTCAAGTGGTGTAGGTAGGAAAATGAAGTGACTTACCATAAAGAAATCTTCAGACTCAGATGGCGACGTATTTTTGCAGTGACACTTGCTACACACAGAGTAGTTTTTCTGAGACAGGTTTCTGTGAAAATAATTTAATGTTCCTCAGAGTACTAAGCATTTAAAAAGTGTGATCTAGATGTCCAGTGATGGGAGATTTATATGTGTTTCTGACCATTCCAAAACAGAAGCAAAAGAATAGTTTCCTGAAAATGAAGACAACAACTTGACTTTATAACATAATTTTCCTTACAGTGGTGGGAAGCCTATGGTTTGATCACATCAGAGGCTGGTATGAACACAGAAATGACTTCAATATTCTGTTCATGATGTATGAAGATATGAAGAAGGTAAGATGAGAGAGCTAAGAAAAATATTTACTAAAGCATTTTCCTCTGTTGGTTTCAGCAAATCACATTCTCCCACATCTCTTGATATCTAGCCACACTTTCTCAGGCTTCGTTTTATGTTTCTAATTCCATCTGTGCTTGTGCTACCAGTCTTCCCAAGGTCACTTTTGTCACTACACAGTCATCTTTTGTGGTTCCTTCTCATGTAGCTGCCTTTAGCAATAAAGGTTAAATTTAGGACAACTATTCTTAAAAAGGTGGCAACATGGAACACGGAAGCAAGAAACCACGAATAGCATATGATTAATGTTTCCAAAGGTGAGTCTGTGCCCTGTGATGCAAGTTCTTAGTATTTTTAAAGATAATTTTGAAATGTAGTTTTTATGTGAAATCACAGAATGGTTACATGGCGGCAACTAACAATATTGTCTGAAGAAGATATACAAATGAACAGAACACAGTTTTGGGATCTTATGGATCTCTAATTGGTATGATGATTCAGAAATTCACAATCTATTCATTGATTCAGAAACTAATGCGTGATAACTCTGGAACATGCAGAATTATGATGAAAAGAAACCCTAATCCAATAAGGAGGAACAGAGATACTCAGTAAGCCATTACATATAATTGAAAATATTATAATTGTGGTTATTAAGAAAAAGTCCAGACAGTCTCAATTTGTATATTTACTTAAGATATCTATAATAGTCAAAGGTGATAGTTATTGTTTTCTGGTTAAGTAACTTGGGAGCAGACAGATAATGAATAAATCAAATAAAAAACAGGTGAAAAAGAACTATAAATTAATGAAAAATAAGATGCCAGTTCTTTAAGTGATAAAGTATACAGCACCTTTAAGAACTGAAGAAAGACTTGAGGATTAAGGAGCAAGTGATGAAAAATCAAGATAGATGAATTGTAGCAACCAGACTGGGCAAGGTCTATAGACTATGCTACTGATGGTGATATCTTGAATCCTAAAAGTAGCAATAAGACTTTATGAATTATAAGAAGATAATAATGAGATAGAGTCAGTGTTTCTGGAATATCATTTCCCTTGGTGGGTTGAAAAGTGAAAATAGTGAATAAAAGTAGAAAGGGCAATTAAAGATGAGTGTATTAGTCTGTTGAATGCCAATGGTACCTTGCACTATAGTGGTATCTGGGAATGGAGAGAATGTAGAATTTCAATACGTATTTGGGATATAAACAGGAAAGGAGCTATGAAATGAAATAGTGACAGCTGTCTAGGATGCTTCCTATATCTCTAGTTTACATACCTATGTAGTTAGTGATATCATTCATGGAGGTGTTAAGGGAACACTGAAGCAGAATCAGGTTAAAGGAAGAAGATTGCTTATGATACTGGTTCTGACATATGAAGGTTAAGGTGTCTTACAAGTGCTGAAATGGATATACTGAGAAATAAATGAAAAATGCAAATAAAAAATCTCAGAAAAATGGTCTGGGCTGAGGAAATTAGTGACACTAATTTGGACATAGTCCCTGTATGAATATAAGAGAAACAATGAATGTAGATGAAATAGACAGGGGAGGGATGCAGCAGGGGATTAAAGCCAAGGGGTTAAAAGCCAAGAAGAAAGCGTGAAAGGAGGGGAAGTGGGAGAGAGAGGAAGGAATGAGAAAAAAGGTAATAAGACTAACAAGGAAGTTTGGGTAGAGAGGGATGAGCACTAAAAAGAACCAGAAAATGAACAGTCAGAGAGAAACAATATAAAGTGTGTGATGACAGTGGCCAAGCAGATGTGTCAACAAAGTTTTTTAAGATACATTAAAAATCTTTACAATATCAAAGAAATCAACTAAAAATAAGAGTTTAAAATATCCACTGAATTTTGTGTTGTAACATGTGTACAAAGTAGGTTTCAGCAGATTGCAACATATTGGGGCATAAATTGGTGAATTTTGAAGTAAATAGCACCAACCGAGGAACACCTATATTATAATTGTATTCTTCATGCTTAGCTTCTATATCTACTCAGGACCTTCAGATTATGAGACTGATGCACTGCCTACTGCGCTAAGAAGGCACTTCCTAAAGCTTCTATATCTAATAGTCAAACTTCAAAACATCCTGATCAAAGTGTAATTTAGCCCTAGATGCTTGTCTTCCTAATAATTGCACAAGAATTCACGTGGCATTAATCAAAAATGGGATGACATACTTAATTCATTCTTTTGCTCTTAAACCTTCACTTACTCAATCAATGGGTCATGTGAATTCTGGTTCTGTATCCCTTGTGAGAGACAGAACCTTGTCTCAGTCCATGCTGCATTTGCTGCAGTCCAGGTCACTAACAACTTGCAGTTAGTTTCTAGATCAACTTTCCTAATTTTGGTCTACCTGCCTTCAATCTTTCCTTGTTTCTCTTTATTATTTATTGTCAACCACAGTTATTGTCTCATAACAAAATCTGATTCCTTCCCTATTTTTATACTTGAATTAATGAGAATGTGCTCACAAAAAGTGTTGAAACACAGTAGGTCAGTAGATTTTTAACAGACATTTGAATGGAGAGCAGAGCAGACTATGCAAAACCTCTGTAATATTTCTCTGTTCTACAGTCTGTCACCAGATCTGACTTTTTCTGACCCTCTACAATGTTGCCAATTGTTTATGTATTTTTGACATAAATGTTTTCCAGCTTAGCAAAAAAAAAAAAAGACTTTTTTAACCATACAACAAGTTCAGGATCTCTTTCAACTGTCTGGGGAAGACGGATATTGGTCGGCTCAAGTGTTTTAGCTCTAAAAGTTCTTTCTAAAAATACTCTTAATTTTCTCTTGGAAATTTCTTGATGATTTTACTCAAAATTGTCTATTCCCTATTCCCCAATTATAATATCATCAGGATGCCCAAAGGCATAGCAGTTTATCTCAGAGTATTTTGAGCAGTCCCACTGATTTGGAGGTGATATGCTGAGGACCATATTGACTATGCAGTTATTTTCTACTACTGTGTCTCAGGTGTCTATGTATGTAATAGGAACAGAGTCAATTACAGGGTTCAGATATTTCTATTACATGATGTAATTGTAAATAAGCTGAGATGTTATTACTATAAGATGAAAAGTGGTTGTCTTTTGGGGAAAGAAAAAGGTTGAAATTAGGAAAGAGGTGTCTTGTAGGGTTCCAGAATACTTGTGCTGTTCAGTTGCTTGATGTGAATGAGTTCATGAATGTTCAATTTGTAACATTCACTAAGCTATATTTTTATGGTTTTTTTTTTTTTTGAGGGGGGGGACTCAGCAAGGGGGCTGGCCCTGTGGCACACTAGATTAAACCACCTTCTGCAGTGCCGGGATCACATAAGGGTGCCGTTTTGAGTCCTGGCTGCTCCACTTCCAATTCAGTTTTTTGCTAATGTTCTTGGGAAAGCAGCAGAGAATGGCCTAAGTACACCGGCTCTTGCACCCATGTGAGAGACCCAGGTGAAGTTCCTGGCTCCTGGCTTCAGCCCAGGCCAGCCCTGGCCATTGCGGTCATTTGGGGAGTGAACAGGCAGATGGAAAATCTCTCTGTTTCCGTTTCTTCCTCTTTCTGTAATCTTGACTTTCAAATAAATAAATAAATTTTAAAAAAATAAAAAACTCATCAAAGTTGGCATGATCCTTAATTCTCTGCCCCCATCTGCCAGCCAGTTCTGTTTCTTGCAAATCTATCAAGTACCAAGAACACGGAAGTTAAAATTTCACTATACCTCCAGATTAAATTTAATCTCTCTTCTTTGTGAAGTACTATTGCATATTGTGTTTCTGTTTATTATTTCTCCTATGGACTTCCAATTTTCCGGTAGTAATTTTTTTCTATGGACTTCCAATTTTCCAGTAGAGTCTTTATTGAAAAGACTGACTCTTGCCTATTGAATATTATTGAAACTTGTGTAAAAAATTATTTGACCACATAGATGAGAATTGATTTCTGTGATCTCTATTCTATTTGATTTGTCCAACTTTCTATTACATTGACTTATGTCACTATCACTGTGTTTTAATTAGTGTGACCTGCAGTGAGTTTGAAATGTAGAATTGTGAACCCTCCAAATTTATTCTTTGTGAAGACGGGGAGGTTTTTTCCCTTGAGATTCTATAAGAATTTTTTAAAATATTTATTTATTTATATGAAAGAGTTACATGGAGAGGAGAGGGAGAGAGGGAGAGCGAGAGAGCGATGCCGTTGTTTCTTTTTGCTGCCTAATTGCTTTGGCTAGTATTTCTAATTTTATGATAAATAGAAGTGAAGAAATTGGATGTTTTCTACATATTAGGTGAAAATCTTCCAGTCTGTCTCCATTGGATATGATGTAAGATATAGGTATTTTGTACATTAGTTTTTTTTTTGATGTTGAAGTAGTTTCTTTCTATTTCTCGCTTAATTTATTTATCATTTACTTGACCATCCTGCATATTGGGCTGTAACTCCTTCATTGTTCATAAACTTAGTAACTTCTCACATTTATGACTCTTTCAGGATCTCAGAAGTTCAATACTGAAAATCAGCAGCTTTCTTGAGAAGGAACTGAGTGAAGAGGAGGTGGATGCCATTGTGAGGCAGGCTACATTTGAAAACATGAAGTTTATTCCACAAGCAAATTATAATAGTATTCTAAGCAATGAATTTGGCGCACGAAATAATGAGGGAGCTTTCTTGCGCAAAGGTGACATTAAGTGATTTATACTACCAAAATTATCTAGTTCTCATGACTCCTTGGCACCTAAGAAAGAATCATCATTGCTTCCAGCATATGTTTTCATATTGTGCTGTGGTTAGGGACCTACTGCTTATCAAATATTATAGCTGAAAATTGCTGGGAAGAGTTTCTAGGTACTCTAACAATGTTTTTGTACCTAATAGCATCACTGAACTTTCTTAAAAAACACTGCATTCCACGGCAAGTGTTTGGCCTAGAAGTTTTGGTGCTGCATGGGATTCCTGCATCTGATGCTGCATACCTGACTTTGAGTCCTGGCTGTGCTTCCAGTTCCAGCTCCCTGTTTACACACACTCTGGGAGGTAGCAGGTGATGGCTCCAGAACTTGTGTCCCTGCCACCCACACAGGCGACCTGATAGAATTCCAGTCTCCTGACTTAATCCTGGCCCAGCCAGTGTTGCAGGAATTTGAGAAATCAATCAGTAGATAGAAGACCTCTTTATATCTGTCTCTCTCTCTCTCTCTATATATATATTTCTATGTGTTTCCCCCCCAAAAAGCAATAAAATAAAGATAAGAAGCAAATGCCATGATCCTTCCTTCTGGAAAGCATGTTTTTTCTTTTTAAAATTTGTTAAGTCCTATCTGAAAATTATGGATATTTTTGGACAACAATGTCTTTAAATTTTTTCCCTAGGAAATCTACATATTTTATTTTTATATTTATATATATTAATATTTTTATTGTTATTGAGGGTGGAAAATTTGAGTTATTAATTCTTCTTGTATGAGATTTCTTCTTCACAGAAAGTACAGTGGTATCTTATTAGCCCTTTCTACTATAAATTAAGGTATTCAAAAATGCAGTAAATTTTTATTATATTTGATTATGTGCCAAATGTTTTAAAAATGAATATATTTTTCCACTCAAAATTTTTCTACTTAAAATTTAGTTGTTTTAATGTATACCATCCTTAAAATTTATTTGAACTTCTATATTTTACACTGCAGTTTATTTATAACACACCATTATGATAATGGGTATTGATTTTAATTATTTATGTAAATATCTACTGACATTCACCCAGATAGTGTTGCTTTAAAATTATTAAATTTGTGCCATTTATTATCACTTTTCCTTATGCTTCAATTAAATCACATAGAATACAATTCTCCTTTATATAATAGTTTGCTATCTGATCCTAACTCCAGTAATGTTATAGAGAAAATTTGACTGCTGAAGGTGCTGAACAATTAGTATTTTCATGACTGATTTTATTTATTTGAAAGACAGAGTTACAGAGAGAGGTAGAGACACACAGAGAGTTGTCTCCCATCTTCTGTTTCACTCCCCAAATGGCTGTAATTGTTGGAGCTGAGCTGATCCAAAGCAAGGAGCCAGGGGCTTTTTCTGGATCTCCAATGTGGGTGCAAGGGCCCAAGAACTTGGACCATCCTCCATTGCTTTCCTGGGTGCATTAGCAGGGAGTTGGGTCAGAAGTGGACCAGGAAAAAGCACCTAGCACCTGGCTCCTGCCATTGGATGAGCGCGGTGCGCCAGCTGCAGCGCGCCGTCTGCCGCGGCCATTGGAGGGTGAACCAACGGCAAAGGAAGACCTTTCTCTCTGTCTCTCTCTGTCTCGCTGTCCACTCTGCCTGTCAAAAAAAAAAAAAAGTAAAAAAAATTATACTATGTGATATGTGTGGTACGATGCCTACCATATGGTAAAATATATTATTCTCCTACTATAGGAAAAGGTTTTGCCTAGTGGTTAGGACCCCCATGTCCCAAATCTGAGACCCTAGGGTAAATTCATGGTTCAGGCTCTCAATCCCAGCTTCCTGTTAATGGAAGGGCTGGGAGGCCCTGTTGATTGCTCAAGTAATTGGGCTCTTGCTGCACATGTGGGTGACTTGTTTGACTTCTCAGTCCCAGCCATTGTGAGCATTTGGGGAATTTACCAGTGAGAAGGAGCTATCTCTTTCCCTGTGTTGTTGTCTCTGTCTTTTGTCTTTGGGCTTCTAAAATAAATTAATAAAATTGTAATTAAAAGTCCCAAATATTCATAATTTTGCAGGTCTTTTTTTCCTTAACAAATGGCTATAACTCAATCACTGCAATTAGTAAAACTCTTAACTGATAGGGCAATGAACTATAAACCTATGAAGAAACTTCAAAAATGGAAAACAGAATTGCAAAATAAGTTCATTTTGTGAAAAAAATTTAGCTCCATGTACAGTTTTTAAATAATATGCATTTTCCACAAACATTTTGAAGAGCCCTCATATGTACAGTTACCATATTCCTAGGGTCCTTTTGTAACTCATCTTTGCGTAAGGGGAGGTGATATGTCATACCACTAGGGAGTATTTAGTGTGGCTCAGAGGAATGATTATAATGGGATTGGGTAGCGTTTGCCCTGTCTATACTGCCTCCTCACTTTGGTGTTATTCATGTGTTTATCACATTAGGTGCTGTTGGAGACTGGAAACACCACATGACTGTGGAGCAGAGTGAAAGATTTGACAGGATATTCCAGGAGGAGATGAAAGATTTTCCCTTGAAGTTCATCTGGGATCTAAATGAAGAGGAGAATTCTAATCACAGTGCAAAATAGTCACACACAATCTTAATCAAAGTTCATATATTAATATAAGATATAAATTTGTGACTATAATTCAATTGTTAATTAGACAACATTATTAATAAATAAAATAAGTAACTGCTTAGTTGTCATGTCTGCTGAATACTTTCAAATTTCAAAAATTAAATTAAATAGTATTACCACTCTCAGGTTGTTTCCAGGAGCTGAATTACTGGAGCCATTACTGCAGCTTCCAGGGTCTCATAGGCAGAAAACCTGAGTCAGGAGCCAGAGCTGGGAATTGAATGAAGGGACTCGACTCTTGTTCACTCCCCAAATGTTAGCAATGGTCAGAACTGTGCGGATCGGAAGCCAGGAGCCAGGAACTTCTTCGAAGTCTTCCATGTGGGTGCAGTGGTCCAAGCACTTGGGCCATCTTGTACTGCTTTCCCAAGCCATAGCAGAGAGTTGGATTGAAAGAGGATCAGTCAGGACTAGACCCCTCGCCTATACGGGATGCCAGCACCATATGGTGGTGGACGATTAACCTACTATGCCACAGTGCTGGCCCCAGCAATACCTTCTTTATACACAGTGAATTCTTGTCTGTTTAGGAGTTAAGTGTTTGAATTTCTCTGTGAGCTCCTACATTTTAGAATATAACCCTGTGATCAACACAGTTATCCTCAAATCTGAGTCTGCAAACTGTTACTTAAGTCCTTCTATTCAACCTTTGGGCAGGTATATATGCTTTTTGCAATGTCAAGTAAGTATCTAATGACTTTCAGAGTAATTATCTTGATCATTTAAGCTTTAGAAATTATAATTTTCACTGAAATGTTAATTTGTATTATTTTAAATAATATTAAGGTTGTATGGCATAAGATCTATTAAAATAGTATCTGTATTATACAGTACAGCATCCCATTCATAACATTATAATAGTTTAGACTTCTCTCTTTGCAACTTAATTATTCAGTTAATGGTATAAAATTTGGCTTTTAATCTATGGTTATTTGTTACTGATTTATTAGTTTACTTAATAAATTAATAAAGGTAATTCTGAGCAGTGCTTGGATTAGTTTAATCTCAGATAATAATTTATCATCTTGATAAAACATAGTTAAAATATGTTTTATTTAAGCTATCAGTTTCAATGGACTTAGGATCAACAGGACAATAAAAATAATTTTATTTCTTATCTAAAACAAACCTTTCAATTTTCTTTTTATATAACAATTTTATTTATTTATTTGAAAGGCAGAGCTACAGAGAGAGAGAGGAAGAGAGAGAGAGAGATCCCCCATCTGGAAAAGCCTCTTGCAAGTCTCACATGTGGGTGCAGGGGCTCAAGGACTTGGACCCTCCTCTACTGCTTTCCCAGGCACACTAGCAGGGAGCTGGATTGGAAGTGGATTAGCTGGGACTCAAACTGGCCACCATACGGCATGGTAGTGCTGCAGGCAGTGCCTTAACCCGACACACCACAGCATCAGGCCATCAATTTTCATTTTTCTCCCATTTATTTCCTAATAATTCATTGTCAGTAGCTCAGCTGAGTTGGATAGATGAGCTGCCAGATGTCAGGCTAGCCATTAAAGGAAAGCCAAAAATGAGTTAAGCCTTTAATAATTTACTGATATTGCAATACGAGAAAGCAGTGACTTTTCCTGTTCCTTTTCCCAAATGGCCCTGCAGAGGACTGTCAGCTGCATCAGCACAGATATGGATATCGTAGATGTGGGTGTCGTGGGTTCCTGTTGTTGACCAGGGAGTTTGCCACCAAATACTCTTTTGTTTTATGGACCTAGTGGCCCCAGGAAGTGTGAATGTGTGGAAGGGGAGAAGGTTGGGGTGTGGAGTTGGTGAGTTGGATGGAAAAGTATTGAGTACAGAATCAGAGTGGGAAAAGAAGATTCGTGAAAGTCTTTGCAAAATGCCTCGGATAAAGAAAATCAGCAGTGAACCACCTGAGATAGGAATGTAAATATATGATGTGCATGGCAGCCAGAAAAATCAAGGTACATGACAGCAGCACTAATATTTAAAGACCTAAAACATGACAATGCTTGGATTGTGAACCACGTGTGATGTCGGAAAGGCAGTTTTCTGTGAGGCCTTCCAGGTAAAGCCTACATAATACTATGTGGTCAGGCCTGAAAAATAACATGTGTTTTAACCACCAGCTCAACTCTTCATCCAACTTCTTGCTCCACTAGCAACTTTTAAAATCTTTCTAATATGTGCAGCATCATAGCCATTTTTTCCCTAAAAAGAATTGGATGATCAAAGGCCTTTACTTCTGGTCTAGGTATAGGGAACATTTTACAGGGTGTGTTCCTTTGGTTCCCTTAACCATCTTAAGCAGTTTGGATCAAAATATTTCCATGTGGTATAGGAGTTACTGAGAAGGAGTGATTGCTTTACTTGGGGTTAAAACATGTTGAGATACCTGTGTCACATTTGACAGCAAATGATTTGATGCCTGAAATAAATCATTTACTGCCTTCTATAAGGGGATTGACGTTTGTCTTCTAGCTTTGGCCCCCTCTTGTGGACGTTTAGGGAGTGAATGAACAGATGGAAGCTGTCTCTCTGCCTCTCAAATAAATAAAAATGTTATAAAAGAAAAATTCAGAAATACTTCAACTCTACATTTTTCATTTTATTTTTAAAAAATATTTATTTATTTATTTATTTATTTGAAAGTCAGAGTTACACAGAGAAAGAGATGCAGAGAGAAAGAGAGGGAGAGAGAGAGAGATAGAGAGAGAGGTCTTCCATACACTGGTTCATTCCCCAGTTGGTCGCAATGGCCTGAGCTGCACTGATCCAAAGCTAAGAGCCAGGAGTTCTGGATCTCCCACGTAGGTGCAGGGCCCAAGTGCTTGGGCCATCTTCTACTGCTTTCCCAGGCCAGAGAACTGGACCTGAAGAGGGGCAGCTGGGACTAGAACTGGTGCCCATGTGGAATGCCGGTGCTGCAGGTGGAGGACTAACACACGGTGCTGCAGTGCCGGCCTCAAATTTTATTTTTTCTAAAGCCAATTTCACAGACATATTAACATACTTATTGAGTACCATGTGATGCTTCAATACATGTTTTGTTATGCAATGTCCAATCAGGTTAAATATATCTCTCTCTTTAAACATTTAACATGTTGTTATAGTGAAAATATCTAAAACCTTATCTTGTAGATTTTTAAAAAAAGATTTATTTTATATTTTTTTGAAATAATTGGCACAGTGTATGCTACAAAATTGATGTCCTTTATTGTTAGATGCTCATCTTATAAATGTGCCAATCATATCTGCTGATGGAAGCAGTAGCAGTTCTGTTGGTTCTTATACCCCATTTTCACATTTTCTTTTTTTTTTTTTTTTAATTTTTTGGCAGGCAGAGTGGACAATGAGAGAGAGAGACAGAGAGAAAGGTCTTCCTTTGCCGTTGGTTCACTCTCCAATGGCCGCTGCGGCCGGCGCACCGCCCTGATCCAAAGCCAGGTGCCAGGTGCTTCTCCTGGTCTCCCATGCAGGTGCAGGGCCCAAGCACTTGGGCCATCCCCCACTGCACTCCTGGGCCACAGCAGAGAGCTGGCCTGGAAGAGGTGCAACCAAGACAGAATCCGCTGCCCTGGGACTAGAACCCAGTGTGCCGGCACTGCAAGGCGGAGAATTAGCCTAGTGAGCCACGGCGCCGGCCTTACTTTCACATTTTCATGATCTATCCTGAACTTCTGAGAGGAGTGAACTAACCACGTACATTTGTGATTATAGCTTTTATTAAACTAGCATCTTGCATGGGGAAGGCATTTGACACAACAATTAAGATGTTGTGTTGCAAACTTGGGTTGTCCATGATCCCTATTAGACTGTTGTGTTTAGTCTTGTTTTCTGCACTACTAATCCACCATCCAGCTAATGGAGATAATGCGAGTGGCAGATGATGGCACACATCTTAGAACCCTGCTGCCCATGTCAGAGAACCAGACTGACTCCTGGCCTCCTAGCTTTGGCCTGACCTAGTGTGACAGCAAATTATTTTTTAGCTGTTTGCTGTGCACAAACTTAGTTACTTTTAGTTCCATCTGCAAGAAATACTGCATAAGCCTTGTAGTACAAAGAAACAAGTAGTTTATTTAAGTAGCAAATTTTAAGAAGCAGGGGAGAGAGAGAGAGAAGGAGAAAGAAGGGGGGGAGTCCCTAAGAGTAGGGACTCAACCCAGGAATTTACCACTAGGCAATCTTCACACAGCACCGGAAAAGGATCCATACTGAGAACCAAACATCATCAGTAATTATCACAGGTGCGTTCAACATTCAGCATGACTGCGTGCTCCCCTGGGATGGAACAGCAGCAGCAGATGCTTGCTCTGGCTCCCTCTTAAAGCCCCCAAGGACAAAGGGGGTTCATTGCCAAGATTTTAGGCAAGCAGTGCATCCCGTCTTGGATCTTGGCCAGAGAGCTGAGACACGAAGCATACCCACCTGTTTATCAGAAACATTCATTTATCCTCCTCCCTGGGAACTGGCCAGGCTCCCAAGGAGCAGGAGAAGGTCATCTGGCAGACAAGTTACTTGTTTACCAGAGCCGAACTGTAGATACAAGCCTCTTCATCCTAAAAATTTGTCCTTACACCTAGCCCCAGCCTTGCCAGAGCTTGTGTATCACTCAGATGACAGTTCTCTTTCTTTTTTTCCATGTCACAAATCCTCTCTTTTCTGTCTTTCAAATGAAATAAAAAGAAAGAAATAACAAAGCACATCACATCACAAAATGTGTAATTATACATCTGGTCTCTTATGATGAGTCTTTAGAATGAATAAATTAATCGTGCAACTGGTAAGTTTGATCATATTAAACTATTTAATTATTTGACTAAATCCTCCTATATTTTATGATTTTATTTAAGGCCATAAAAATAAAAAATGCAGAACTATAGACACAATATGCACTTAATTTTATTAGAGAATTAAATAAATACTTCTATGTCAAGTAGCAAAACATACAGGCTCTATATGCCTCAAACTTAAAATTTCCTTCCCTTCTCCCCTTAGGCAGTTCTCTCCTTCTTTTGAAACATCTGAAGCACTGGTCACACTAAGGCAACCTTAAGAAGGGACAGAATTCTTACCATTAGCTCCAGCTCACCCAGTTGTCTTTCAGATGCTGAGGGCCTTGTCAACTGCCATCACCTTTGCACCTGCCTTTTGTTTATCTTAAAAAAATCACTTAATGTGTGCTGATAGCCCTTCAACAAAAAGTGGCTAATAAGAAAAATATGTATGATAAAATATAATCCAGGAAGTGAAGCACATTTCCTGGTGTTTATTTTCCTGGTACATAAGCTCTTCTGTTGATGCAGCATATGGGAATGTCATTTGCACCGGCTTTACTGCCCCTACAATTGGTGTTTGTATTTCAGTTTGTTCAGGTTTGCTTTGGTGCTGAATGTGATACTAAATTCCTATTTTCTCTCTTGTGTCTTTCTATCAGGTGTTATTACCAGTCACTAGTCATTTTTTTCACTCCTGTAAGTTTTGTTTATGGCTGTTTCATCACTTAGTAGGGAAAAGGTGCAGTAATTTCAGCTCTGTCATTATAAACTGCATGACTTTGGCCTTTTTAAAAATATTTATTTATTTTTTATTTGAAAAGCAGAGTAACTGAGAGGGAGAAAAAGGTGAGATCATAATATGTGATCTAGTTTTGAAGAACCTTCTTATGCATGCATTTCAAAATATATTGCATCAAAAGAGACTTTTCTTTCACTTATGTTCTCCATGAATTTTACTTATTTATTTATTTATTTTTTAATTTTTTTTGATAGGCAGAATGGACAGTGAGAGTGAGAGACAGAGAGAAAGGTCTTCCTTTGCCGTTGGTTCACCCTCCACTGGCCACTGGGGCCAGCACACTGCGGCCAGTGCACCACACTGATCTGATGGCAGGAGCCAGGTGCTTCTCCTGATCTCCCATGGGGAGCAGGGCCCAAGCACTTGGGCCATCCTCCACTGCACTCCCTGGCCACAGCAGAGAGCTGGCCTGGAAGAGGGGCAACCGGGACAGAATCCGGTGCCCCGACTGAGACGAGAACCTAGTGTGCTGGCGCTGCAAGATGGAGGATTAGCCTAGTGAGCCACGGCACTGGACCCTCCATGAAGTATCCACAACTTTCAACAATTAATAAAATAGTTTTCTTTGAATATAAGAATGAAATCCAGATGAAATAATGACATGATTTATATGCCAAGGGTATTTAAAAAGTTCTTGGAAAATGAAAGTTTTGAAAAACAATGCACAGATTGAGAATTTTTTAAACCAAATTAAATTTATAAATTTTAAAATATTTATTTAAGATGGCAAGATGGCGGAATAGGAAGGGAGCACACCGATAGTCCGGGGAGAGACAGTTTAATAAAAATGGAGATACTGCAGGTTCAAGGAAGAGTAGGGGAAGAAACAACAGAGGAAACTCTTCCAGAACTAGTGATTCACAGTGGACCCTCGAGGAGAGCGAGGAAGCCCGCAGTTCAGGACACCAGCAGCAGACTCAACACACCAGCGCTGGAATATGAGGTGAGCTGAACCTCAATAGCCCGAGACACCAGCAGGGAAGCAGAAAGAGGAGACTAGAGCGAACAAGGCTTGAAACCCTGTGGGGAAAAGTTCACCAGGCAAACTAGAAGAGAGAGAGAGAGAGAGAGAAAAAAAGTGACCCACACGGACACGAGTTTCTCTCTCTCCACCCACCTCTCAAAGATGAGCAAGACAAAGAACACACGGATTTTGGAATACATCATGAGCAGGGTGACCTCGGGTCGGCACCAGCCCCAGGCCTAGCAGAAAAACCTGACTCTGGGTGGGAGGGGTGAAATAACAGGAGATTAGAACCTAATGAATGTGTGGTGCTAATGAACTGAGACTGTGAAAAAAGAGACAGTGGGGGAGAGAACTCACGGAAATCACGAATTCATGTGAGTACTCTCCAGAGATGCTACAGTTCAGTAGCCTTGGCAGCCCAGTGGGAGACTACAGGAGAATCTGAGCCCACACTAAGGGCCGCAAAGATTCCCTCTCTGGTCCTTGGGAAAGAGCTTCCGATCTCTGGCTCCTGTGGGTATATCATTCACCTGCTAACCACCCCCAATTCCATTCAGCTGTGTGGAATTACTTCCCTTTTGAACCCAAAAAAAAAAAAAAGTAACAGAGAGAGATTTACCACACCTAAACTGGGAGTGTCTCCTTTGGCACACCCTCAACCCTGAGGAACCAAACAGAGCTCTCAGGCCACACCCATCTCAAGCCTCTAAGGCTCCATCAAAAGCAGACAGTCCACTTAATCTAGAGTCATAGTATAACTAGAAAAAAACACCACAGTGAAGAAACCAATATGCCAAACAACAAACGCAAAAACCGAGGTAACAAGAACAAGGAAGACACTATGGCATCCCCAAATGAAAAAGACACCCCAATTCAAGATTACGAAGATGATGAGATAGAAGAAATGCAAGAAGCAGATCTCAAAAAATTGATAAGAACACTAAGAAGTACTCAAAAACAAATTCTTGAACTACAGAAATCCTTAATGGACAAGGTAGAAAATCTCTCTCGTGAAAATGAAGTATTAAGGAGGAATCAAGCTGAAATGAAACAACTAGTAGAACATGAAACTGTGATAGTGACGAGAAATCATAATGAAGTGAAGAATTCAATTGATCAAATGAAAAACACATTAGAGAGCCTTACAAACAGAATGGGTGACACAGAAGAGAGAATATTGGACTTAGAAGACAAAGCACAGGAAAATATACAGTCAAACCAAAGACAAGAAGAGGAAATTAGCAATCTAAAAAATATTGTTGGGAATCTACAGGATACTATTAAAAAAACCCACACTCGAGTTCTAGGAGTTCCTGAAGGCATGGAGAGGGAGAAAGGATTAGAAGGCCTTTTTAGTGAGATAATAGCAGAAAATTTCCCAGTTTTGGAGAAGGACAGAGACATCCTAGTACCCTAGTAAACATGACCAAAAGAGATCCTCATCACGACACATTGTAATTAAACTCACCACAGTGAAACAGAAAGAAAAGATCCTAAAATGTGCAAGAGAGAAACGTCAGGTTACTCTCAGAGGATCTCCAATTAGACTCACAGCAGACTTCTCATCAGAAACCCTACAAGCTAGAAGGGAATGGCGAGACATAGCCCAGGTACTAAGAGAGAAAAACTGCCAGCCCAGAATATTATATCCTGCAAAGCTCTCATTTGTGAATGAAGGTAAAATAAAGACCTTTCATTGCAAACAGGAATTGAAAGAATTTGTTGCCACTTGTCCAGCCCTGCAAAAGATGCTTAAAGATGTGTTACCCACAGAAACACAGAAACATGGCCATCAACATGAAAGAAGGTAAATGAAGGGAACCTCACAGTTAAAGATCACAGGGAATTCAAAGCATACATTAGAAAATATCTTTGGCAAATGGCAGGGCAAACTTACCACTTATCAATAGTCACATTGAACGTTAATGGTCTAAACTGTCCTGTTAAAAGACAGAGATTGGCTGATTGGGTTAAGGAACAAAACCCATCTATTTGCTGCTTACAAGAAACACATCTTTCCAATGAAGATCCATACAGTCTGAAAGCAAAAGGATGGAACAAGATATACCATGCCAACAGAAATGAAAAAAGAGCGGGTGTAGCCATCTTAATATCGGACTACATAAACTTTAACACAAAAACTGTTAAGAGAGACAAAGAGGGACACTATATAATGATTAAGGGATCAATACTACAGGAAGATATAACGATCATCAGTGTATATGCACCTAATTACAGGGCACCGGTTTATTAAAAAAAAATTGTTAAGAAACTTAAAGGGAGACTTAGACCCCAATACAATAGTACTGGGGGACTTCAATACTCAAGTCACAGATATTGACAGATCGACAGGACAGAAGATCAACAAGGAGACAGTAGATTTAAACAACACTATAGCCCAAATGGATCTAACAGATATCTACAGAACTTTTCAACTGACACATAAAGCATTTACATTCTGTCAGCAGAACATAGAACCTACTCTAGGATTGACCACATATTAGGCCATAAAGCAAGTCTCAGCAAATACAAAAGAATTAGAATCATATGATGCAGCTTCTCAGACCATAAGGGAATGAAGTTGGAAATTAGCAACTCAGGAATCTCTAGAGAATATGCAAACACATGGAGGTTGAACAACATGCTCCTGAATGAACAATGGGTCATAAAAGATATCAAAAGAGAAATCAAATTCTTTCTGGAAGTAAATGAGGATAACAGCACATCATACCAAAACTTATGGATACAGCAAAATCAGTGTTAAGAGGAAAGTTTATATCAATAGGTGCCTACAGGAAGAAATTGGAAAGGCACCAAATAGATGAGCTTTCAATGCATCTCAAGGATCTAGAAAATCTGCAGTAAACTAGACCCAAATCTGGTAGAAGAAGAGAAATAATCAAAATCAGAGAAGAAATCAACAGGATTGAATCCAATAAAACATTACAAAAAATCAGCCAAACAAGGAGCTAGTTTTTTGAAAAAATAAACAAAATTGACACCCCATTGGCCCAACTAACTAAAGAAAGAAGAGAAAAGACCCAAATCAGTAAAATCAGAGATGAAAAAGGAAATGTAACAACAGACACCACAGAAATCAAAAGAATCATCAGAAATTACAACAAGGACTTGTATGCTAGCAAACAGGGAAACCTATCAGAAATGGATAGATTCCTGGACACATGAAACCTACCTAAATTGAACCAGGAAGACATAGAAAACTTAAACAGACCCATAACTGAGACATAAATTGAATCAGTAATAAAGACCCTCCCAACAAAGAAAAGCCCAGGACCAGATGGATTCACTGCTGAATTCTAACAGACATTTAAAGAAGAACTAACTCCAATTATTCTCAAACTTTTCAGAACAATCGAAAAAGAGGGAATTCTCCCAAATTCTTTCTATGAAGCCAGCATCACCTTAATTCCTAATCCGGAAAAAGATGCGCATTGAAAGAGAATTACAGAGCAATATCCCTCATGAACATAGATGCAAAAATCCTCAATAAAATTCTGGCCAATGGACTGCAACAACACATCAGAAAGATCATCCACCCAGACCAAGTGGGATTTTTCCCTGGTATGCAGGGATGGTTCAATATTTGCAAAACAATCAATGTGATACACCACATTAACAGACTGCAGAAGAAAAACCATATGATTATCTCACTAGACGCAGAGAAAGCATTCGATAATATTCAACACCCTTTCATGATGAAAAACCTAAGCAAAATGGGTATAAAAAGCACATTCCTCAATACAATCAAAGCAATTTATGAAAAACCCACGGCCAATATCCTATTGAATGGGGAAAAGTTGGAAGCATTTCCACTGAGATCTGGTATCAGATAGGGATGCCCACTCTCACCACTGCTATTCAATATAGTGTTGGAAGTCTTAGCCAGAGCTATTTGGCAAGAAAAAGAAATTAAAGGGGTACAAATAGGGAAGGAAGAACTCAAACTATCCCTCTTTGCAGATGACATGATTCTTTATTTAGGGGACCCAAAGAACTCTACTAAGAGACTATTGGAACTCATAGAAGAGTTTGGCAAAGTAGCAGGATATAAAATCAATGCACAAAAATCAACAGCGTTTGTATACACAGGCAATGCCACGGCTGAGGAAGAACTGCTAAGATCAATCCCATTCACAATAGCCACAAAAACAATCAAATACCTTGGAATAAACTTAACCAAAGACATTAAAGATCTCTATGATGAAAATTAAAAAACCTTAAAGAAAGAAATAGAAGAGGATACTATAAAATGGAGAACTCTTCCATGTTCATGGATTGGAAGAATCAACATTATCAAAATGTCCATTCTCCCAAAACCAATTTACAGATTCAATGCAATACCTATCAAGATACCAAAGTCATTCTTCTCAGATCTGGAAAAAATGATGCTGAAATTCATATGGAGACACAGGAGACCTCGAATAGCTAAAGCAGTCTTGTACAACAAAAACAGAGCTGGAGGCATCACAATACCAGATTTCAGGACATACTACAGGGCAGTTGTAACCTAAACAGTCTGGTTCTTGTATAGAAACAGATGGGTAGACCAATGGAACAGAATAGAAACACCAGAAATCAATCCAATCGTCTACAGCCATCTTATATTTGATCAAGGATCCAAAACCAATTCCTGGAGTAAGGACAGTCTATTCAATAAATGGTGCTGGGAAAACTGGATTTCCACATGCAGAATCATGAAGCAAGATCCCTACCTTTCACTTGACACAAATATTCATTCAACATGGATTAAAGACTTAAATCTATGACCCAACACCATCAAATTATTAGAGAGCATTGGTGAAACCCTGCAAGACATAGGTACTGGCAAAGACTTCTTGGAAAAGACCCCAGAAGCACAGGCACTGAAAACCAAAATTAACTACTGGGATTGCATCAAATTGAGAAGTTTCTGTACTTCAAAAGAAACAGTCAGGAAAGTGAATAGGAAACCGACAGAATGGGAAAATATATTTGCAAACTATGCAACAGATAAAGGGTTGATAACCAGAATCTACAAAGAAATTAAGAAACTCCACAACATCAAAACAAACAACCCACTTAAGAGATGACCAAGGACCTCAATAGACATTTTTCAAAACAGGAAATCCAAAGGGCCAACAGACACATGAAAAAATGTTCAAGATCACTAGCAATCAGCGAAATGCAAATAAAACCACAATGAAGTTTCACCTCACCCTGGTCAGAATGGCTCACATTCAGAAATCCACCAACAATAGATGCTGGAGAGGATGTGGGGAAAAAGGGACACTAATCCACTGCTGGTGGGAATGCAAACTGGTTAAGCCACTATGGAAGTCAGTCTGGAGATTCCTCAGAAACCTGAATATAACCCTACCATTCAACCCAACCATCCCACTCCTTGGAATTTACCCAAAGGAAATTAATTTGGCAAACAAAAAGTCGTCTGCACATTAATATTTATTGCAGCTCAATTCACAGTAGAAAAGACATGGAACCAACCCAAATGCCCATAAACAGTAGACTGAATAAAGAAATTATGGGACATGCACTCTATAGAATACTATACATCAGTCAAAAACAATGAAATCCAGTCATTTGCAACAAGATGGAGGAATCTGAAAACATCATGCTGAGTGAATTAAGCCAGTCCCAAAGAGACAAATATCATATGTTCTCCCTGATCGGCGACAACTAACTGAGCACCAAAGGGGAACCCTATTGAAGTGAAATGGATACTATGAGAAATGGTGACTTGATCAGCCCTTGCCCTGACTATTGTTGTATAATGTAATACTTTATCCATTTTAGTATTTTTTTTATCCTAGTACTAGTGGTTGCACTCTGTAATTAACACACAATTATTCTTAGGTGTTTAAATTTTAACTGAAAAGTGATCTCTGTGAAATATAAGAGTGGGAATAAGAGAGGGAGGAGATGTACAATTTGGGACATGCTCAATCGGAACTGTCCAATAATGGAGTTAGAAACATACCAGGGGATTCCAATTCAATCCCATCAAGGTGGCATGTACCAAGGACATCTCACGAGTCCAAGTGATCCATTTCAGTTCACAGTTGATCACACTGATAGGTCTAAGAGTCAAAGGGATGACACAAACAAGACTAGTGTCTGCTAATACTAACTGATAGAATCAAAAAGGGAGAGAATGATCCAACATGGGAAGCGAGATACACAGCAGACTCATAGAATGGCAGATGTCCTCAATAGCACTCTGGCCTCAGAATCAGCCCTTAAGGCATTCAGATCTGGCTCAAGAGGACATGAGAATTTTTTAGGCATGGAAAGCCAAGACACTCTGAAAAAAAAAAAAAAAAAAGAAGACCTAAATTGAAGATCTCTGCGAGTGAGATCACAGTGGAACGAATGGGGCCATCAAAGAAGGAGGTACCTTTCTCTGAAGGGAGGAGAGAACTTCCACTTTGACTATGACCCTGTCGGAACAAGATCGAAGGCGGTGAACCCTAAAGGCTTCCATAGCCTCGGCAACTCATGACTAGAGCCTAGGGAGATTACTGACGCCATAAACAAGAGTGTCAAATTGTTAAATCAACTTCAGGAGTCACAGTGTACTTACGTCTCATGTGGGATCTCTGTCCTTAATGTGTTATCCAATGTGAAGTAATGCTATAACTAGTACTGAAACAGTATTTTACACTTTGTGTTTCTGTGTGGGTGCAAACTGATGAAATCTTTACATAGTATATACTGAATCAATATTCTGTATATAACGATAATTGCAAATGATTAAAAAATATTGGTGTTAAATTGGAAATTGCATAGATAATTAATCAATTCATTTTTTATAATGCTTTTATTTAAAGAATATAAATTTCCAAAATACAGCTTATAGATTACAATGGCTTCCCCCCCCATAACTTCCCCCCACCCGCAACCCTCCCCTTTCCCACTCCCTCTCCCCTTGCTTCACATCAAGATTCATTTTCAATTCTCTTTATATACAGAAGATCAGTTTACTATATATTAAGTAAAGATTTCAACAGTTTGCCCTCACATAGCAACACAAAGTAAAAAATACTGTTGGAGTACTAGTTATAGTATTAATTCACAATGTATAGGCTATTAAGGACAGAGATCCTACATGATATATATTTTTTTAAATTGATTAATTTTCTAAGCAATTTCCAATTTCACACCAAGATTTTTTTTTCATTTTTAATTATCTATATACAGAAGATTGATTCAGTATATACTAAGTAAAGATTTCATCAGTTTGCACCCACACAGAAACACAAAGTGTAAAATACTGTTTCAGTGCTAGTTATAGCATTACTTCACATTGGACAACACATTAAGGACAGATCCCACATGAGACGTAAGTACACAGTGACTCCTGATGTTGATTTAACAATTTGACACTCTTGTTTATGGTGTCTAATCTCCCTAGGCTCTAGTCATGAGTTTCTGAGGCTATGGAAGCCTTTAGGGTTTGCCGACTTCAATCTTATTCTGACAGGGTCATAGTCAAAGTGGAGGTTCTCTCCTCCCTTCAGAGAAAGGTACCTCCTTCTTTGATGGCCCCATTCGTTTCACTGGGATCTTACTCGCAAAGATCTTTCATTTAGGTCTTCTTTTTTTTTCCAGAGTGTCTTGGCTTTCCATGCCTAGAATATTCTCATGGGCTCTTGAGCCAGATCTGAATGCCTTAAGGGCTGATTCTGAGGCCAGAGTGCTATTGAGGACATCTGCCATTCTATGAGTCTGCTGTGTATCTCGCTTCCCATGTTGGATCATCCTCTCCCTTTTTGATTCTATCAGTTAGTATTAGCAGACACTAGTCTTGTTTGTGTCATCCCTTTGACTCTTAGACCTATCAGTGTGATCAATTGTAAACTGAAATTGATCACTTGGACTAGTGAGATGGGATTGTATTGGAATTCCTTCGCACATTTCTAACTCCATCATTTGGGGCATGACTGATTGAGCATGTCCCAAATTGTACATCTCCTACCTCTCTTATTCCCACTCTTATATTTCACAGGGATCACTTTTCAGTTAAAATTTAAACACCTAAGAATAATTGTTTGTTAATTACAGAGTTCAACCAATAGTACTAGAATAAAAAAAATACTAAAATGGATAAAGTGTTACATTGTACAACAACAGTCAGCACAAGAGTTGATCAAGTTATTGTTTCTCATACTGTCCATTTCACTTCAACAGGTTTCCCCTTTGGTGCTCAATTAGTTGTCACCAATCAGGGAGAACATATGATATTTTTCTCTTTGGGACTGGCTTAATTCACTCAGCATGATGTTTTCCAGATTACTCCATCTTGTTGCAAATGACTGGATTTCATTTTTTTTGACTGATGTATAGTATTCTATAGAGTGCATGTCCCATAATTTCTTTATCCAATTGTATGCTTTGAATTCCCTGTGATCTTTTGCTGTGAGGTTCCCTTCATTTACCTTCTTTCATGTTGATGGCCTTGTTTAAGTGGGTAACACATCTTTAAGCATCTTTTGCAGGGCTGGACAAGTGGCAACAAATTCTTTCAATTCCTGTTTGCAATGAAAGGTCTTTATTTTACCTTCATTCACAAATGAGAGCTTTGCAGGATATAATATTCTGGGCTGGCAGTTTTTCTCTCTTAGTACCTGGGCTATGTCTCGCCATTCCCTTCTAGCTTGTAGGGTTTCTGATGAGAAGTCTGCTGTGAGTCTAATTGGAGATCCTCTGAGAGTAACCTGACGTTTCTCTCTTGCACATTTTAGGATCTTTTCTTTCTGTTTCACTGTGGTGAGTTTAATTACAATGTGTCGTGATGAGGATCTCTTTTGGTCATGTTTACTAGGGTACTAGGATGTCTCTGTCCTTCTCCAAAACTGGGAAATTTTCTGCTATTATCTCACTAAAAAGGCCTTCTAATCCTTTCTCCCTCTCCATGCCTTCAGGAACTCCTAGAACTCGAGTGTGGGTTTTTTTAATAGTATCCTGTAGATTCCCAACAATATTTTTTAGATTGCTAATTTCCTCTTCTTGTCTTTGGTTTGACTGTATATTTTCCTGTGCTTTGTCTTCTAAGTCCAATATTCTCTCTTCTGCATCACCCATTCTGTTTGTAAGGCTCTCTAATGTGTTTTTCATTTGATCAATTGAATTCTTCACTTCATTATGATTTCTCGTCACTATCACAGTTTCATGTTCTACTAGTTGTTTCATTTCAGCTTGATTCCTCCTTAATACTTCATTTTCACGAGAGAGATTTTCTACCTTGTCCATTAAGGATTTCTGTAGTTCAAGAATTTGTTTTTGAGTACTTCTTAGTGTTCTTATCAATTTTTTGAGATCTGCTTCTTGCATTTCTTCTATCTCATCATCTTCGTAATCTTGAATTGGGGTGTCTTTTTCATTTGGGGACGCCATAGTGTCTTCCTTGTTCTTGTTACCTCGGTTTTTGCGTTTGTTGTTTGGCATATTGGTTTCTTCACTGTGGTGTTTTTTTCTAGTTATACTATGACTCTAGATTAAGTGGACTGTCTGCTTTTGATGGAGCCTTAGAGGCTTGAGATGGGTGTGGCCTGAGAGCTCTGTTTGGTTCCTCAGGGTTGAGGGTGTGCTAAAGGAGACACTCCCAGTTTAGGCGTGGTAAATCTCTCTCTGTTACTTTTTTTTTTTTTTTTGGTTCAAAAGGGAAGTAATTCCACACAGCTGAATGGAATTGGGGGTGGTTATCAGGTGAATGATATACCCACAGGAGCCAGAGATCGGAAGCTCTTTCCCAAGGACCAGAGAGGGAATCTTTGCGGCCCTTAGTGTGGGCTCAGATTCTCCTGTAGTCTCCCACTGGGCTGCCAAGGCTACTGAACTGTAGCATCTCTGGAGAGTACTCACATGAATTCGTGATTTCCGTGAGTTTTCTCCCCCACCGTCTCTTTTTTCACAGTCTCAGTTCATTAGCACCACACATTCATTAGGTTCTAATCTCCTGTTATTTCACCCCTCCCACCCAGAGTCAGGTTTTTCTGCTAGGCCCGGGGCTGGTGCCGACCCGAGGTCACCCTGCTTATGACGTATTCCAAAATTTCGCCTGCTCTTTGTCTTGATCACCTTTGAGAGGTGAGCGGGGAGAGAGAAACTCGTGTCCGTATGGGTCACTTTTTTTTTCCCTCTCTCTCTCTCTCTCTTCTAGTTAGCCTGGTGAACTTTTCCCTGCAGGATTTCAAGCCTTGTTCACTCTAGTCTCCTCTTTCCGCTTCCCTGCTGGTATCTCAGGCTATTGAGGTTCATCTCACCTCGCGTTCCAGTGCTGGTGTGTTGAGTCTGCTGCTGGTGTCCAAACTGCAGGCTCCCACGTTTTCCACGCAGTTCCACTGTGAATCACCAGTTCCAGAAGGCTTTCCTCTGCTGTTTCTTCCCCTACTCTTCCTTGAACCTGCAGTAACTCCACTTTTATTAAACTGTCTCTCCCCAGACTATCGGTGTGCTCCCTTCTTATTCTGCCATCTTGCCACTCTCCAATTAATCAATTCTTTAAAAAAAAATCATGTAGGATCTCTGTCCTTAATGTGCTGTACATTGTGAATTAATACTATAACTAGTACTCCAACAGTATTTTCACTTTGTGTCTCTATGTGAGGGCAAACTGTTGAAATCTTTACGTAATATGTACTAAACTGATCTTCTGTTTATAAAGAGAATTGAAAATGAATCTTGATGTGAATGGAAGGGGAGAGGGAGCGGGAAAGGGGAGGGTAGCGGGTGGGAGGGAAGTTATGGGGGGGAGGAAGCCATTGTAATCCATAAGCTGTACTTTGGAAATTTATATTCTTTAAACAAAAGCTTTATATATATACATATATATATATATATATATATATATAAATTTACTTATTTATTTGAAAGGAAGAGTTACAGTGATTTTACATTTTAATTATATTTTCAGCCAGCTGAAGTGCCCTCATAGATAATAAATTGACCCAATAACCTTTATTCTAATAGTCCATCATTTTCCCATCTTATAATAGATATTATTGCAGTTCTAAGATGGTGGAATGGGGAGGGGATTTACTGCTCTAGCCCAGGAGAAGATAGTTTAAAAAAGGTGGAGAATTTGTTGTCTCAGGAGAGAGTTAGGGAGAAAATAGCAAAAGAAACTCTACTGAAAATAGAGGGTCATGGTGGACCTACATGGAGGGCGTGGATGCCCACAACCCAGGACTCCAGCAGCCTAGAGGTTATGTACCAGTGTTGGAAAGTGAGGTGAGAGCAGAGTGCAGCAGCCTAAGACACTGGTGATAGCTGCAGGAAGCCTAGAGGGAACCATGGGGGATAGTGTACCTGCCAAAGTAGAGGAGAAACAAACAAACAAAAAAGATGGGTGGAATTTAAACAATGTTTTAGATAAAAAATAATTTAATAACTGACATCATTTCAAGTTGACTTTTGCCATTCAGAAATACTTCTCTGGAATTCTTCCTATTTATTCTGTTTTCTTATATGGTCCTTATAAAACATTGCTTAGTTCTTAAATTTGTTTCTAAGCATGTACAGAATTAGTAACTAATGTAACAGGGTATTTAAAATCTTTATTTATTTGAAAAGGAGAGAAAGTGAAAGGGAGAGAGATCGAAAGAGAGAGAGAGAGAGAGAGAGAGAGAGAGAGAGAGAAACTCTCCCATTTACTGGACCAGATGCCTGCCAAAACAGGGACTGTACTAGATCCAAAATCAGGGACCAAGACCTCAATCTAGATCGCCAAACTGGGTGGCAGAAACGCAGTAATTTGATCACCTTGATATCTCTCAGGATCTGCATGTGTAGGAATCTGGAATCAGGAGCTGGAGCAAACATGGAGTGCAGGGACTTGAATGAGGGACACAGGTGTCTTAACCAGTTGGCCAAGTGCCTGACCTCATTTTTTTTTTTTACTAACTGCTTACTGTTTTTGATTGTGCAGAACACCAGCTCCTCAAAATCAGGCTTCTGGTACTAGGTCTAGTTGAGCGTGAAGCAATGCCTTAATTCTGAGGCCAGCAGTAGTGAAATGGTGATGCCAGCAGCCGGTGGACTCTGCAGTTTCACTGCTATGTCTGCTCATTTAGATCCAACTCAGGCTGCTGCCTGCCTCTCTTGCTTTTGCTCCAGTGTGCACCACCATGCTATTCATTATTCTTCATAAATATATAGAATTTCTTCATAAGCTGCTTCTTTAAATAAGAATCTGGAGTGTCCTAAAACTTGCATTATGAGAGGACTTCTCATTCCCACGTGCTCTCCTTGGTAACCACCACCAGCATTTATGTATGCCTTTGCTCCAGGGGCTCACAACTTCTTCTTGGGTGAGATTGAAAGAGGACTACTATTTCCAGAGCGTCTATTTCTCCTTCTATATCATATTTTGTTGCAAACAAGGGTTAAGTTGGGAGAGCAAAGGAAACTTTGGCTTTACACAGTAAATATGAGCTCAATCTGAACCTTAAATATTGAGTTTAGAATTTTATCTGAGTTATCTCCTTTAATGTCAACAATAACATTATGAGGTAGGTGATATATTTTAAATGAGAAGACAGAGCCTTAGAAAAGTAAACTAAATTTCCCAAGGGTAAACATTTAATAAACATTAGTGCCATAATCAAAGTTTGCTTTGTTTAACTCTAGAACTAAAATATACTTTTCCTCTTCTCTTAGCTTTTAGTAACCTATTGGGGATTGTGTGGTTTGTGCTCCTCACGTTTGCTTTCTCCACATGGCTTTCCCTGAGCTGTGGCAAAGGCTTCATTTTGACCAAGATGTACATTTACTGTGACTGCAATAACTTTTCTGTATATAAAAAACTTCTGCTATCTGTGTTAAAACTCAGATTTTAAGGCTTACTGGATGTGAGTATGTGAATTTCACAAACTTTTAGTACAGTTCACAAATTTAAGATTTGTAGGTATTCAGACACTTTGGATGGTGTTAATCCTATTGTAGCAGTTTTCTAGATGTATGTGTATCAGTTTCTCTATCATGCTATAAAACCATTTCAGAATTTCAGTTTTAAAATTTAATCTGTGATTTGAAAAGAGTTCTAAAATTAATTTTTTTTAGAATTTTTGAGTAGTTTATAGCTATTGGAAACATTTTTTGAGGACTCCAGACAAGAAATTTTAAATAATTTCTTATTCACTTCATATGAAATTATTATGTATAAAAACATGCATCCGTTTTTAAAAGCTAGAATGGATATATCAGTATCATTCACAGCACAGATTTAGAAATGAGGAAAGAAGTATATACTAAAATGTAAGGGATAAAACTTGGTGGAGACAGCATTTAAACATGTATATAAAATAGTATGGCATACACACATATTTTCAATGAATATTATGTGTGTGTGTTTTGTTTACACACACACTTCCACTTAAGAGAATAAACGTGGTATTTTTTCTCTGTCTGGCTTCTTTTACCTAGTGTAATGACTTCCAGTTCTATCCATTTCTTAACAATTAATTTATTAATTTATTTTTAAGGAATACAAATTTCATATATGCAACTTTAGGAATATAGTTATTCTGCCCACCATACCCTCATCCCATCCACACTCCCACCACCCTTCTTCCCCCTCCCCCCTCCCAGTACTATTCTCCATTAATATTCATTTTCAATTAACTTTATATAATTCCATCCATTTTGTTATGAATTTCAGGATTTCATTCATTTTTATGGCTGAATAATATTCCATCATGTATTTTCTTTATTCATTGATGTTCGTTTGGTTTATTCCATATCTTCAGTATTGTAAATAGCGCTGTAATAAACATGTGAGTGAAGGCATCCGTTCCATATACTGACTTCAGTTCCTGTGAATATATTCCCCGACATAGGATAGTTGGTTATATTGTAACATACTTTTGTTGAGGAATCTTCATACTCTTTGGTAACAATGGCTGTACTAACTTTCATTCCCACCAACAGTATTAATCTAATAGAGTTTCATGTGCTCCACAACTTCACCAGCTTTGTCCTTTTTTGACTTTTAGATAAGGACCATTCTAACTGGAATGTGATGGTACCTCCTTGTGTTTTTGAATTGTATTTCCCAGATGGCTAGTGATGTTGAGCATTTTTATGCGTTTCTTGGCCACTTCCATTTCTTATTTTTATGCGTTTCTTGGCCACTTCCATTTCTTATTTTTGATCCTTTGCCATTTCTAAACTGGATCATCGCTGTTGAATTTCTTGAGTTCCTTATATATATTTTGAATATGAATCCTTTATCAGATGTATAGCTTGAAAATAATTTCTCCCACTCTGTCAGTTGTCTCTTTATTTGGTTGGTTGTTTCCCTTGCTGTGCCGAGTTTCTATTCATATGTAGTCCCATTTGCCTGCTTTGTTTTTATGGCCTGTGCTTCAGAGGTCTTGTCCAAAATATCGTTATGTATGTCAAAGTCTTGGAGTATTTCCCTTATATTTTTCCATGGCAGTTTCAAAGTGTTATGACTTACACTTAAATCTTTAATCAGTGTTGAGTTGAGTTTTGTATAGGATATAAGGTAAGGGTCTGGTTTCAAACGTCTAGATAATGTGAGAGTGAAAATTCTTTCTGTTTCTACATGTTAGTGAAATGTTTCCAGCGTTTCCCCATTCACGTTGATGATGTCTTTCTTCTTGTTATTGATAGCCTTTCAGTTCTGAGGTATGTTCTTTCTATACCTAGTGTGTTCACATGTTTTCCTAAGAAGGGTTGTTGCATTTTATCCAACACATTGTCTGTATGTATTGAGATGATCATGATTTTTATCCTTTGTTATGCTTGTGTCCTGGTGTTTATTTATTGACTTACATATGTTAAATCATCCCTGAATGTCTCAGGCAACTCATATTTGATCATAGTGAATGATCTTTTAGATCTGCTGTTGGATTGGAATTCCTAGTATTTTGTTGAGAATTTTCACACCCATGTTCATTAGTGATATTGGTGTATAGGGATTTTTTTAAATCCTTTTTTGGGTTTTGGAGTTAAAGCAATGATGACCCCCTAGAATCTGCTTGGAAGTGTTTTTACATTTTTTAAAGATTTATTAATTTTACTTCTTCTGGGTCTCCTACATGGGTTCAGGTGCCCAAGGGCTTGAGCAGCCTTCCACTGCAGGCCATAGCAGAGAGCTGGATCAGAAGTGGAGCAACCAGGACTTGAACTGACGTGCATTTGTGATTCCAGCACTGCTGGTGGAGGCTTAACCCTCCATCCCACAGCTCTTGTTCCATATTTTTCATAATAAGAATTTTTCATGAATTATTTGAAGACACATATTCATGTATGTATGCATGCATATATACATATATGCATTATTAGACAAAGTTTGGGATGTCTACAAATATAACCGAGTTAAGTTATTTGGTTTTGCATTGCTTTAAAGGTAAGAAATTGAAAATTTTAATATTCATGAATAGTTGTTAGGGCTACTCATATAAGGGAATATATGTAATATCAATCATGTTACATTGATTAAATGAAGATATATATGTGACATGGATATGTGTAAAATTGAGAAAATGAAGAGTGGTTAAGCACAAAAAGAATAAATTGTAGAGCAGTAAGTTGTAGTATGATACCATTTGTTTCATGAAATCTGTATTCTTATAACATACAATTCTTTCTGGATTAATAAAAAGATATGAGTGGACTTTGTCTTGCTTGGATAATCTCTGAATATATATAGGTGATTTTATGTAACTATGATCACACAACTGTATAATATTTTATACGCATTACATAGTACAAATATGAGAGTTAGAAGCTTCTAAAACTGGGCAGGAGCCATGATCTCATGACTGTCCCCCTTTGTGTATTCCAGAATGGCTGTAGATTGTAGGTGGCCACACCTACTTTCCCCCTCCAAGATTGAAGGAATGATGCAGGGAGTAAATGTGGCTCATATCCTTAATGCTGAAGCCCGAATGACACAGTTTAGTGAAATAGTGTTGGTAGTATTATTTTTTAAAAATTTTTTATTCATTTACAAGTGCGGAAGGTAGAGGTAGTAATGAAATTAGGAAACTGGAAGCAAAGGATTAAAAAATAAATAAGGAAGGGTGTCGAATAAGTATTATGAATTTGGAAGATCTTTACAGAAAAATTGACAACATAGCAGCATACCAGCACCTTAATCAAAAAGAGATTAAAAGTAGGAAAAGAAATGTGAGAATGGATATGGATAGGAGGAGAAAAAGAAGACAAAAAAAGAAGTGAAGAAGAAGAAGAAATATAGGTAATTTTGCATGGGGAAAGCACTTTTCCAGGTCTCGTATTTTTGAATCTCTGAGGTCTCATGATCTCTTGAGTCGTGAATGGTAACCTCTCAGGAACCATAGCTGGTGGTCCTGAGTGTCAGTAAATACCTCCTTCAGAAACAGTATTTGTTACTGGAAAATAGGGTAGGTTATGAAAAGCTTCCTAGAGTTTCATAACAACGAGCTTGACTGAAATTGTATCCCAGTTATGATAACAGGAGCATGAAGTCAGTCTTCTCCAGGCAGTGCTAGAAGACTGTATCCACAAATTTTAATGTACTGAGTGGACCTGATCATGGTAAATCATTGTCAATTGTCACAAGGCATATATGCTCAACAGGGACCTAGCTCACCAGGTGGAACTGCCCAGCATGAGTGATTGGAAGAACTTTGGAACCTAGGCTAGGACTGGGGTTGCTGAAGGACGTAGATTTGTTTCTTTCTAATGCAGTGGAGGCATCCAGCAGGGAACTGGAAACCCTAGCAGACACTCTACATCCATCTATGTACCTTTCACATTAAAGGTTTGCTCCAAGGAGGCTACAAGTGTAAAAAGGATTCTCTGCTGCACTTAACTTGGATGTTTCCCAAGGGGGTTAACCAGAGATAAACATGTCATTTCACAAGAAACATGCAGGAACTTGTATATTTTTAAAAGATAGCTTGACATTTTTTCCATTTAAAAAACATTTACCTTTTTGGAAGTCAAAGTTACCCAGAGAGAGGGAAAGACAAAGAGAAAGATCTTCCATGCACTGGTTCCCACTCCCCAGGTGCCCACAAATAGCCAGGCCAAAGCCAGGAGCCAGGACCTTCTTTTGGGTCTTCCACATAGATAGCAGGGCCCAAGTTCTTGGGCCATCTTTTGCTGATTTTCCAAGTTCTTACCAGAGAGCTGCATCAGAAGGGTAGCAGCTGGGATATGAACTGGTGTCCGTATGGGATGCAGACATCTCAGGTGGTGGCCTTACTAGTTATGCCACAATACTGGCCCCCAGAAAACTGTATTTTATCCAGAGCTATTTATCCAGCATCTGTGAAGACACTGAATGCATTACAAAAAATGATTTGGGATGAACCCTCCGTTGTGTCATAATGGGTTAAATTGCTGCCTCCAGTGCCAGCATCTCATACTGGCGCTGGTCTTAGTCCCAGGTGCTCCACTTCTGATCCAGTTTCCTGCTAATGCACCTGGGAAATCAGCAGAAGATGGCCCAAGTCTTTGGGCCTCTTCACTCACAGGGCAAACCTGGAAGAAACTCCTGACTCCAGGCTTTGGCCTGAACACTCCAGGTAGTTGCAATCATTTGGGGGTGAACCAGAGGATAGAAGATCTGTTTTTCTATTTCTCCCTTCCTCTATTCTCTCTCTCTCTGTACCTCTGTCTTTCAAATAAATAAAATATAGCTTTAAAAATGAATTGGAATAAATATTGATCATCTTTTTTATTAAAAATTTACTTATTTATTTTAAAGATTTAAATATTTACTTGAAAGTGTTACACAGAGAGAGGAGGAGAGGCAGAGAGAGATGTCTTCCATTCACTGGTTCACTCCCCAACTGGCCGCATAGGCTGGAGCTGTGCCAGTCTGAAGCCAGGAGCTAGGAGCCTCTGCCAGGTCTCTCACATGGGTGCAGGGGCCCAAGGTCTGGGACATCAACCACTCCTCTCCCAGGCTTCAGTAGAGAGTGGGATCAGAAGTGGAGCAGCTGGGACTCGATCTGGCACCCACATGGGATGCTGTACTGCAGGTAGCAGCCTTCCGCTTATGCCACAGCACCGACCCCTGATCTTTTTTTATATTCCAGTATGATTGGGTTGTTTAATTGTTACTATTTAATTATTTGTTTTATTTGGCTCCAATAAAAGATACTTTAAAGAAAATTTCTATATTTCTTGTTGACTTCAAAGCAGAAATACTTAAGAAGTAACTTCCTTGTGCAATCACTTGTGCTTTTCCAAATGGGAATATATAAAAAGAAAGAATATTTAGGGGCTGATGGTGTGGTGTAGCAGGTGAAGTTGCCATCTGCAATGCCGGTATCCCACATGGGTAACATTTCGCTCTCCAGCTGCTCTATTTCCAATACAGCTCCCTGTAAATATATCTGGGAAAGCAGTGGAGGATGGCGGTAGTGCTTGGTGGGGAGTAATTTTTGCAATAGATGATTTATTCACATGATTGATAAATTTGAACACATTAAATATTTTATACAATCAGCCTTATTACATGATTTTCCAATTCAGTATAGACATAGTTTACACTTAACTCTGTTATGGGGCTATATACATAATGTCATGAAGCAAAACATTTATCTTTGTGTTTCTTGAAGTTATTCTTTCTTTCCCTTCTTCATGTAGGTGTATTTCCCCTTCTTTTCAAACATTTGACACTGGCATCACTGAGACAACCTGAGGAAAGAACACACTCTTTACCATTAACCTCAGCACACCTTGTTGTCTTCTAGATGCTAATGTTATTGTCAACTGCCATTATGTTTGTTTGACTTTGAAAAAAAGACATTTATCTATACTCCTATGTCTTTTAAGAAAACTTGAAAATGAGAGCAGTAATTCAAAAAACCTCAACTGCTCAGAAACAACCAATACAGCTAAGAAATGGGCATAGAGAGCTCTCAAACAAAGAAATATAAATGGCTAAGAAATACATGAAAAAATAATCAACACCACTAGCCATCAAGAAAGTGCAACTCAGAGCCACAATGACATATAGCCTTACCCTGTCAGTACGGCTTTTATCCAAAAGAGAGTAACAAGTGTTGACAATGATGGGGAGGAAGGCGAACTTTAAAAAAAAAAAAAGTAATTTCTGGATCTCACTGCTGAATTCTACTGGACATTTCTCCAGAGCTCCAGGCACATTAGCAGGGAGCTGCATGGGAAGTAGAGAAGCCACGATTCAAACGGGGGGGGGGGGGGGCATCTGGTACGCTGGTGCTGCAGGTGGTGCCTAAATCCACTTCACTAGGGACTTCATCTAGGTATGCCAGGTGGCTGCAAGGGCCCAAGGACTTGGGCCATCTTCTTTTGCTTTCCCAGGTACATTAGCAGGGAGCTGGATGAGAAGTGGGGCAGCTGGGGCTTGAACCACTGGCCATATAGGCTGCTGGAGGTGCCACAGGTGGTAACTTAACCTGCATAATGCATAATGCCGGCCCTGGTGAGAACTGTTAGTACAGCTTCTATGGAAAACAGTATGGAGATTGTTAAAAAATTAGAAATAGGCATGCCATTTGACTCAACAATTCAAAATACTGGTACAAAAATACATGAACAAAATACACAAACACATTCTAGCAAGGATTACTTGTACCAACGTGTTTATAGCAGCACTGTTCACAATAGGCAAAATATGTAATCACCAAGGTATGCTTTTCTTTATCCAGATGAATGGAAAAAGAAAATGTGGGGTTGGTGTTATGGCCAAGCATGTTAAGCTGCTAACTGCAGAGCCAGCATCCCATATAGACCCCTGCTTGAGTCCCAGCTGCTCCACTTCCAACCCAGCTCCCTACTAATGTGCCTAGGAAAGCAGCTGAAGATGACGTAAGTGCTTGGATCCCTGCACCCACATGGGAGACCAGGAAAAAGCTCCTGGTTTCTGGCTTCAGACTGGCCAAGCCCCAGCTCTTTGGCCGTTTGGGAAGTGAACCAGTGGGTAGGAGATCTCTCTTGCTGTCTCACCTTCTCTCTTTGTAACTCTGCTTTTTAAATAAATAAATACATAAATCTTTTTTGAAAAAAGAAAATGTGATATTATATAAGTGTGTATGCATTATATATATATAAAACACACTGGAGTATTATTTAGTTTTAAAAAAGAATGAGATTCTATAATTTGCATCAAAATGGTTGCAAATGGAGGAAATCATGTTGAGTTAAATAAGTCAGACACATAAAGACAAATTCCTCATGTTTTCCCTTTTATGTGGGAACTAAAAATAAAACAAAAACAAAAATAAGAAATGCTTCTGTGTCTCAGTTTGTTTCATATATATTGTTTTGTCAAACTTTGTTTTGATCATATCAGTCTAGTACATACCAATATGGTTTCAATGATATATGACTATCTGGAAGTTTACTGTGTATGGGTGATGTTAATGTCTTCTCATTTTATTGTGGTTTATGGAACATATGTGCATTCCTGCTGAGCTATGCTGAGTTTTGTTTTTTGTTTGTTGAACTCTTTATTTAGTGGAACATTAAGCCTTTGATTATAATGTACAATGAAAATATATTATCTCAAAATGTCATAAAAATTTAAGAAATGTTTCTTTAAAAACAATATTCACTGTTAATATTTTATGAAATATGACCTGCAAGTATTTTCTCCATCAAATGGATTGCCTTTCCACTATGCTTGATGTACAAAATGTTTTAAATTTACAGAGATCCTCTTATATTTTTCTTTTGTTTCTTTTGCAACATCAATGTCATATAAACTGTTGCCATCTCCAATGTCTCCAAGTGGCTCCCTTATGATTTTTCTTAGCTTTTTAGATTCAAAATTAAAATATAAATAAATAACTTAATTATCCCTAAAGGGAAACTTGTCTAAAAATTAAATAAATGCTTTTAAAGCAAATGGCAACCATAGCAGCTGATGCAATTGCAATAGCTAGAATAGTGATTGGATCCTCCATTTTAGCCCTCACTCCCCGCTCGTCCTGTTCTCTGCTCTCTGCACTTTCAGGGCCAGATTCTGTTTTTTTTTTTTTTTCTTTTTGCCTCCACTCAAACCTTGTTCCCACTCTTGAATCTAAAACTTTTGGAAAATTCAGAGCATACAACTATAATAGCTCCTTTCTTTCATTCTTTTTTTTTTTTCCCAAAGAAATCTTCTATTTATGGAATACAAATTTCACGTATTTCTTAAGTACAACTTTAGGAATATAGTGATTCTTCCCACCATACACACATTCCCACCTAAACTTCCACCCCTTCTCCCCCTCCTTCTCTCATTGCTAGTTCCACTCTCTACTATGACCCATTTTCAATTAATTTTATACACAGAAACTCTATACTAAATAAAGTGTTCAACAATTTGCACAAAAACAAAAACAAAAACAAAAAACAAACAAAAAAAAACTTGTTCCTCAACAGTTCAGACAAGAGCTGTTCAAAGTCATTGCATCTTGAAATTAATTTGAATTATATTTTAAAGAGTTACTTACAGGGAAAACAGATTAATCATCAACTATGTCTTGGATTCACTAAACTAAGATTTAACAAAAGACTCCAGATCCTGTACAAGACACAGTGGGTTTATAAAATAAATTGACTAAATTATTAGGGTTTTTTTCCTTTTTTAACCTATGTTTCAAGTTTTTAAAAAAATTTGTTTAAGTATACAGATTTCATATATCCAGATTTGGGAACATAATGATATTTTCACCCTAACCACCCTCTAGACCGTATTTCCCCATTCCCTCTCTTATTTCTATTCTTATTATTTACAAAGATCTATTTTCAGTTTACTTTATATTCTTAAGATTAACCCTAAAATTAACCCTAAACTAAGCAAAGAGTTCCACAAATATTATTAAGTAAAAAACACTGTTCCTCAACAGTCAAGAAAAAGGCTGTAAACAATCATTGAATCTTAAAATGTAAAAATGTAAATTTCAGTCCTACACATTCCTTTTTAAGTACTCTATTAGTTACCACATAAGGGAAAATATATAATATTTATATATTTTTAAAGATTTATTTTAATTATTTGAAATACAGATATACAAATACAGAGAAAGGAGGAGCCAAATAGAGATAGGGAGAGAGAGAGAGAGAGAGAGAGAGAGAATGAGAGAGAGAGAGAGAAAGAGAGAGGTCTTCTATCTGATGTTTCACTCCCCAGATGACCGCAAGGGCCAGAGCTAAGCTGATTTGAAGCTAGGAACTGGGAGCTTCCTCCAGGTCTCCCACACAGGTGCAGGGGTCAAGGACTTGGGCCATTATCCACTGCTTTCCTAAGCCATAGCAGAGAGCTGGATCAGAATTGGAGCAGCTGGGACTAGAACTGGTGCCCATATGGGTGCTGAAGCTGCAGGCTAGGGCTTTAACAAACTGCAGCACAGCACAAGCCTCCAGTATTTATCTTTTTGGGACTGGCTTATTCCACTAAGTATAACAGTATCCAGTTGCATGCATTTTGTTGCAAAAGACAGGATTTCCTTTTTTAAAAAATGTTGAATAGTAGTCCATAATATAAATATACCATGATGTCTTTATCCTGTAGTCAGTTGATGGACACCTGGGTTGATTCTATATCTTAGTTATTGAGAATAGAGCTGCTATAAACACTGGAGTTCAGGTTACTCTTTCGTAGGCAGATTTCATTTCCTTTTTGATAAATTCCTAAGAGTGGGATGGCTGGATCATATCATTGATACATATTCAAGTTTCTTTTGTATCTCCATACATTCCCACCAAGAGTGGATTAGGGTACCTTTGTCCCCACTTCCCCTCTAGAGTTTGTTGTTTATTGATTTCTGTATGAGAACCATTCTAACCCTAGTGAGGGAAAAGCCTCATTGTGGTTTTGATTTGCATTTCCCTGATTGGGGAGTGATCCTAAGTATTTTGGGGGGGGGTGTCCGTTGATCATTTGAGTTTTCTCTCTTAAAAAAAAATCCCTGTTCAAATTCTTTGTCCATTTCTTAACTGGATTATTTTATTGTTGTGGAGTTTCTTGAGCTGTTTATAAATTCTGTATGTTAAACCTTTATCAGCTTCATAGTTTGCAAATATTTTCTACCATTCTGTTGGTGGCTTCTTTACTTTGCTGAGTGTTTCTTTTGCAGGGCAGAAGTGTTTTAACTTGCTGTAATCTCATTTGTTGATTTTGGCTTTGATTGCCTGTGCTTCTGGGGTCTTCTTGACCAGTCTTTGTGCATATGTCAATGTCTTACAGAGTTTCCCCAATGTTCTCTATTGATTTGATGGTATCATATCATAGATTTAGGTCCTTGATTCAGATTGTGTGAAATATTGTGTAACGTCTAAGGCAGGGTCTTGTTAAACACTTCTGTAGGAGCCAGCACAGTGGCTCACTTGGTTAATCCTCCGCCTGTGGAGTCAGCATCCCATATGGGCACCGAGTTCTAGTCCCCATTGCTCCTCTTCCAGTCCAGCTCTCTGCTGTGGCCCGGGAGGGCAGTGGAAGATGACCCAAGTGCTTGGGAGCCTGCACTCGCATGGGAGACTAGGAAGAAGCACCTGGCTCCTGGCTTTGGGTTGGTGCAGCGCCTGCTGTAGCTGCCATTTGGGGGATGAACCAACGAAAGGAAGATCTTTCTCTCTGTCTCTCTCTCTCTCTCACTCTCTAGAATTCTACCTGTCAAATAAAAAAAATAAAAAAATACTTTTGCACGCAGAGATCCAGTTTTCTTAGCACCATTTGTTGAAGAGACTGTCTTTGCAACAAGAATTGATTTTAGCTCCTTTGTCAAAGATTAGTTGGTTTTAGATGCATGGAATGTTTCTAGAGTTTCTATTCTGTTCCTTTGGTCTACAGACCAAAGGACATCAGACAGTTTTGATTATAACTGTCCTGTAGTATGTCTTCAAATCTGGTATTGTGATGGCTCTGGGTTTGTTTTTGTTGTATTAGATTGCTTTAGCTATCTGGGGGTCTATTGTGTTTCCATATGAATTTTAGAATCTTTTGTTCTACACTTGATCTTAGCCAAAAAGTTGAGAAGTGATAGTGTCTTTGTTTCTAGATCTGAAAAGAATTTCATCAGTATTAATTGGACTCACATTTTTTATGATTTCATGAGCCAAGGTATTCAGACTTACACTCAGACGTCCATTTGTAAAAGTCAAGCAAGTACATGGAACATGGTGATCAAAAAACAAATAAAACAAACCTGAAATTGAAAACCCCATAAATCCTGCAATGATAGGGAACAAAGTGTAGAGCTACCAATAACTTACACAGATAGACTGTTTCTTTTAATCAAAAGGTATAATTTGATTTGTTCTGCTTTGTAAACTAAGACATAGAATTCTGTCTTTGTTAGGTATTTGAAATCGTATAAGTATGGGCTTGACTCAGGAACAAAGAAATCCATCAGAGATAAAAGGAATAAACATTTGTAAATTTTAAAGCAGTAATTATTTCTTATAATATCTTTTTAAAGGTTTTCAAACTCTTGGATAACTACATTCAGTTCATTATATTAAATCGTTATATGTTAAATATAACATGAAATATTCATGTTTATTCTAAATAAGACTTAATATTCAATATTAAGTACTACCCGTAAATTCAAATATATTTAATTTTGGCTTCTTACATTTTGCAAATAGACAAAATATATTCAGATGTTTTAATGAATATGTCATTAAAAATAAGTGCTTGTAAAAATAATAAAATCTATATTCATAAAATATTGCTGTATGAAACATAGATAACTATGCTGTGCTTATGTCTCCATTGGGAAATTATGAATTACCTTGTTTAATTCTCAGGTAATTTAAAGTTTGTTTCAAAACGTGTAAAAAGAATAAAAATAATAAATGAGTGAAAAATATAAAGCTCTCTTTCTCCCTGTTTCTCTATCATTTTGATTTATACATACTATGAGGAAAGAAGTCACTAACATGTCAAATGTGATAATGTGGAAAAACAGAAAATGATTAGATATTTAAAACATCCTTGTGTGGAGTACTCAAGCCTCATGATAGCCTGTTCTGGATTTTATTTAATAAACAGTACATGTTCTTATGGTTTAAATAAATTCAAGTTCAGTGTTTCTGAGTATTGGATTCTTCTTAAAAATGCACGTTTTTCATTTAATTGATCATGTTATGCTTCTTTAAAGTTAATAGAGACAAGGTTAAGGTTTCTCAAGAAATGCTTCTCACCTTGATTAGCATTAACTTTAGGGTATGCTTTCTCATTCTTCAGCATAAAGTTTAGGCATTCTATCCTTTTACATTCTCATATAGGAGAAAGCACAAGGGCTTGACCCTAAGAAGTTACTTCTGCTTTAAATCATCAAGAAATATAGGGGTTTTTTAAGTTCTTTTTTCATTAAAGCCAACAAAAAGAAATAAGCTCATAGTAACAATTAAAGAACCTCATCATCCTAAAATAGAAAAGATGATCAATATTTATCCAAATTCATTTCTTAGTGACTCATTCAGTCTGTCCAGAATATGAAATAGCTTTGGATAAATATGAGTTCCTTGCATGTTGTGAAATGACAGACGTATCTAAGGTTAATTTCCTCAGGAAAGATCCAAGTGGGGTTCAGAGAGTCCATCCTGTACTTGTTTCATTGCTGGCCACTGTCTGGATCCAGTCTTTAATGTAGAAGCCGTCAGGCCAGCATTGCGGCTCAGTGGGTTAAGCTATATACTGGTATGACAGCATTCTAAATTGGCACCATTTTGAGTCCAGACTGCTCCACTTTTCATTCTTGCCAATGGGCTGGGAAAAGTGTGTAGAACATGGTCCAAGTGAATGGGCTTCTACATGCATCTGGGAGAATCAGATGGAGTTCCTGGCTCATGGCTTTGGCTTGGCCCAAGCTCAGCTGTTGTGGCCATTTGGGGAGTGAACCAGCAGGTTGAAGGTCTCTCTCACTTTCTCTCCCCCCTTCCCGTGTGTGTGTGTGTGTGTGTGTGTGTCCGTCTTTGTTTATGTCTCTCTCTCTCTCTAACTGCCTTTAAAATAAATAAATAGTTAAATAAATGTGGGAGATGGGTTGATGGATGCAGAGTGCTCATTAGGGTCTCCTTATCCCTGATTGATGCTGCATGTCATTTGAAAGAGAAAACCGAAGCCCTGCATCAATTTTAATACTAGCCTTTGTTGCAAAGTTTACCCAATAACTCATACTGAACAATTATACCTGGTGCATTGTTGAGCATACATGCATTGTGACAAGTGATAGTAATGTACCCATTATCAGGCCCACTCAGTACATTAATATTTGTGGATGTAATCTTCCAGTGTTGCATAAAGGAAATTATGATGTTATGTTTCCACCTCTTATCACAGCTGGGATAAAGTTTCAGTGAAATTCATTGCTATGAAACTCTAAGGAGATCTTTCATATCCCATCAAGTTTGCAGATAACAGATAGTTACTTGTTCTGTAGCAAGTATATTGTACCTTCCAGATCATCAGCACTGGTTCCTGAAAGGTTACCATAGGTGACATGAGGGAACTGGAAGTTTTCAGAGGTTCAAGAATATGAGAGCTTGAAAAACATTGTTGACATGCAAAAGTAGCTCTGTTTCTTCTTCTCCCTGTCTTTCATTTTTCTGTTTTTTTTCCCTCTACTTCCTGAATTTTTAAAAATGCTTTGTATCCATTTTTGGATAAAGTGCTGATATTATTGTTGTTCATTTTTCCCTCTGGATCTATGAAATTAATATAATTTATTCATTCTAAGTCCTCCTTTATTTATTTGCTTATTAAATTCCAATACCCTATTTTCCTTATTACTTGTTCCTCTCACCATAGGCAATCCATCTTTTAGGGTTATAGGTACAACTTTGGTGCTGGCATTTGGAGCTGTAGTTTAAGACAATACTTGAGATTCCTGCATGCCATATCAGAGTGCCTAGGTGTGAGTCCTGATTTGATCTCAATTCCAGGTAATATGTACCCTAGAAAGCATCAGGTGATAACTCAAGTATTTGGGTTCCTGTCATCTTCATGGCAGACCTAAATTGAGTTTCTGGGACTAGGGATCCTGGTGCTATAAACCTAAGCAAGAGTCACATCCACTCAGAATGACTTGGGGAAGTCCCATCCACATGACACAATTCCAGAGCCACAGCTATTAGTGCCACAAGCACCAGCATTACTCAAGCTTCTCTGATGGGCAAGAGCAGAGCACCCTCTGTGTCCAACAGCACCAGGAATATGCCTATAACCCTCACAAACCCTAGTGTGATTAACACACAGCTCTCCAGGAACCCAAAACACACACCACTGCATGCCCACATTCGCTTCAAAAATCATATTACTACTTCCATGAACTTATGTTGACTACAGAACTGTGGGACTCAAAGATACTACTAACACTGATTGCAGCTGAATATATCACTCAAAGTTATCCTTCTGGTCTCATTTAGAACCAAAGCCGGAATCACAAACCAAGTGGCAATACACATTCCACCTAAATAAGAAATTATTCTCCAAAGAAACCTACTCCATAAAGAAGAAGGAACAATCACATAACATGCACAGTTGTTAATCAGGAAAATAAGAAACATGAAGCAAGATGGCATGACACATCCGAAAGAACACAAGAGTTCTCCAAATATAGATCCCGATTAGAAGGAAACCTATGAAATGCCTGAAAAATAATTCAAAATCTGATCCTAAGGAAAGTCAGGGAGATGAAAGGTGGTTTACAGAGACGAATGAAACAAATGCACGATATGAATGAGAAATTCAAAAAAGAGAGAATTGTTTTTAAAAAATAGAAATTTTTGGAACTGCAAACTTCAATGCATGAAATTAAACTTGAAAATGAGATCTTCAAGAACAGAATAGGTGAGGAAGAAAAAATAATTTTTGATGATGAAGGTAAGACTTTGTGAAATATATTCTTTTACTAAAAGAATTAAAAGAATATTGATTGCCTATAATCTATGGAATACTATGAAGCAAACAAATAGCAGTCTTATATGGATGCTAAAAAGGAAGAGAAGAAAAAAGGCATAGAGAACCAACTGAATAAAATAATGGTTGAAAATTTCCCAAATCCCAGAACAGAAATGTATGTCCAGACACAGGAAGCTCAAAAGACCCCAGCCAGACTCAGCCAAAAACACTTCCTTCAAGGCTTATTACAGTCAAATTGTTAAAACCTAAAACAAAGAGATAATCCTAAAGGCACAGAGAGAAAAACATTACATTAGAAGTGTCAGGATCTCTCCCTTCGGGAACTGGCCGGGTTATGGCGAAGGAAGAGTTGAGGAGACTGAGGAAGGTCAAGCTAAGCACACTTTATTGATTCTCTAGGCGACTAGGAGGAGAGATCTCTCAAGTACTCCTGCTGGCACTAGGCACTATGGACCCGGGAGAGGCTGAGCAACCTCTGGTTTACAGCGTCTGAGGGTCCCCTTATATACAGTTTCTAGAGGCTAGCCCCGCCCACATTCCGACCCCCCCAGGGTCCCGTCGTCATGGCAACGACAGTTTGTGGTTAGGCCATCTGGTTAGGCCTTACCAGCTAGGATGGTTACCTCTCTACTTTTCTTTCAAGCTGTGCTCTGCTGCACAGTTAATGTCTTTCAAAGGGCGCTACAGTTACTTTGTTTCAAACAGCGCTACAATTACTTTCTCCATGAATGGTTCCCTAACAAGAAGCGAAAGTAAAACTAACTAGACTAACAACAGACTTCTCAGGAGAAGCCCTACAGACTTTAAGAGAGTGGGATAATATACGCAAGGTACTGAAAGAAAAATACTTCCAGAATATTTTACCTGATGAAACTAGTTTTTAGAAGCAAGGAAGTAATCGTTTTCCCAGACAAGCAAAAATTTAGAGAATTCATCTCATTGAGACCAACCTTGTAATAAATCCCAAATGAAGTCCTGCATTAAAAGTAACAATAATGAAAACATAATGCAGCACAAACTACACAAACAGAATACAAGCAGTCAGCGATCAGTGAACAAAATAACAGGAGTTATTATCCATCAATATCAATCTTGGATATAAATAGATTACATTTCTCTGTCAAAAGACATAGGTTGGCTGACTGCATAAAAATCAAGTTCCACCTATATGCTGCCTACAAAAAAACTCACTTTACAAGGAAAAATACACATATACTGAACATTGAGTTATAAAAAGATATATATATATAACATGCAAATTAACAGGAGAAGCAAGTAGAAATAGCTGTACTCATATCAAACAGACATTAAATGAAAACTATAAAATTAAAGAAAGAAGGACATTATATATTGATGAGGATTGAGTTAGTAAGAATATAAACATGTACTCAACACAAGACCAAGAAGCTCTATAACAATGCTATTAGACCTAAAGAAAGAGATAGATTCCAATGCTATCTAATGCAGTAATAGTTAGGGACTTCAACATTCCACTGTCATAAGTGAACGGATTATCCAGACAGAAAATTGAAAAAGGTACATCAAAATTGAACCCTACAACTGAGAAAACAGACCTAATAAACATTTAAAGAATATTTCACACAACAACTCCAGGATATACCCTCTTATCAGCACATGGAATCTTTTCCTGGACTGACTACATACTGGGTCACAATGCAAGCTTTAGTAAACTTTTAAAAGATTAAATCATATTATATATCTTTGCAGGCCACAGAGGAAGAAATCCTAAGATCAACAACAGGAAAAACATTAGAAAATGTATGAATTCATGGAAATTGGACATGTTCTCAGACAACCAATGGGTTGGATTTAAATAAGGGAAATAAAAATGTCCTTGAAAAATAAGAACACAATGTATCAAAATCTGGAGACTACAACAAAAGCAGTATTAAGGGGAAAGTTTATAGCACTCAAGTGTTCACATTAAAAAATAGCAACTCAAAAACTTAGAAAAACAAGAAAAAAAACCAAACCCTAAATTAGAAGGAGCTGAGAAATAATAAAATAAATAAATAAATAAATAAATAATTGAAATAAAAATTCCAAAATTCTGCTAAGGTTATTTTTTGAAATTATAAACAAAATAATTGGATCTTTAGCCAGAATAACAAAAAAAAAATGGGTGGGGGGGCAGTAAGTAGTAACTAAAAAAATAAAGAAGAGAAAATATTACAATTGATAATATAATAGAAATATAAAGGCTTATAATAAGCTATTTTGAAGAGTTATTGGTTAATAAATTGGAAAAATGCAAAGAAATATATAAACTCCTGCAAATATATAACCAACAAATTTCAATCAGTAAGATATATAAAAACTAAACATACTTATAAGAAGCATTTAGATTGAAACAATAATTAAATATCTCCCTTTAAAGAACAGAACAGGCAGCTCCCATATCTAAAAGGAAATTCACAGTCCTACCTGCAATGTTAACAGTGACCCTTAGCTCTATCTACTCAACAGTTGGTTGTCTTGGAAGCCAGGCAGAATTAATAGCTTCATCAGTTTAGGGCTAACATAGTCTGCATTTTTGACCCAGGAGCCCTTCCACCTTTGAGGCAGTTTCATTTTCACCATTCAAGTTTTTAGCAGAGCAGGAAGGCTTTTGTGGAAGCTGACTTTTGTCAGGATAAGTGCCTGCTCCATGCTCTGGTTTTCCACATCAATAACAGGTGGTATTCAGGCATGGAATGGCCTGGCCATGTTTTTTCTGATGGCCAATCTCTGCATAAAGCAGCTGTCAGCTGGGCCTGCCACCTATCCTTTCATTACTCCTTCTGCCTAACTGTTTCTTCTTCCTCTTAGTTTCTACTAAAATAGACCATGGAGGCAGCTTTTAGGACATCAGCCAAGGAGGTGCTGGTCCCGCTCATAGTTTGTGAAGCTTCCTATTAATATTAGGGTTAGCCTGACCTAGAAATCTACCCTTTGACACTAAGTTCCCCATCGTGAGTGAGGATCTATGTCCCTTCTTTTTGATGCCTTTCCTCTTATTTCTTGGACTTCAACTTTTGATTTATATTCTGACCAGAAAGGATATCTATTTAATGTTTGCCTCTCCTGAATCTCTGTCTATTCCATTTAACCACATAAAAGAACCTGGCCTGCTTGGGCCTAGAGGGCAGATACACCCTTTTCTCCTTTTTCCCCCTTTTTTGCAAGCTGGTGTGTGTGCTGCAGCATGCGCAAATTTGCTGAGAGGAACACCTTGCTGGGCCTATTGAAATACCCCCAGCCCAAGGATTTTTAAATCACTGAGCTGGGAAACACTAGGGACCTTGAGGGGCCAGGGAGCATTGTCATGGAATCTGCCATATTCAGTTCTCAATAAAGATCCACCAGTCAGGCACCAGAGATGAGGAAAAGAGACCCCCAATATATACAGCAACAAAAAACACAAGGTCTTTAGAGTTGCCTTTTTCATTTTTTTTTTTTTGTTTGTTCTTGACAAGGTTCAAGCTATGTCTATCACAAAGCCAAGAAGGAGGGGCTGATCCGAAGCCAGGAGCCAGGATCTTCATCAGGTCTCCCACATGGGTGCAGGGGTCCAAGCACTTGGGCCATCTTCTACTGCTTTCTCAGGCCATAGCAGAGAGCTGAATGGGAAGTGGAGCAGCTGGGACTTGTACTGGAACCCATATGAGATGCCGGCACTGCAGGCTGGGGCTTTAATCCAATGTGTCACAATGCCCGTCCCCAGTAAGGCTTTTAATTTACTGATTGTGGCATCAATCTGTTTAATCTCTCTCTGAATGCATTACTGCTGTTGAGTTAATATTTTTCCAGGAAATAGCAGCTCTAAAGGCTTTCCGTTGGCTTTTATTGTCATTATGTTCCTCCTTTTACAGTCCAAGGAATAAATGTGGGGATTTTGTCAGTTGCTACATATGTGTATTCCAATTATGTACTCAGGAACTTGAGAAATTATCACAGAATGGGTTGCAGGGCATGCTAGACCTTTGGGATATGAATCTGAACTAAACCATGATTGATCACCTGGCATCCACAAGTCCCTGTGTTAACTGGAGGAACACAGTGACATTTCTGTTTACCAAATCAATAGAAGTTCAGTAGTTCCTACAGGTCTAATTATTTATTTCCTTAATGCAAAGTTATCCTGAAAAAAGCAGTATTTACATTTAAGAAGGCTGGAAAAATATTATCACTATAAATTTTTGGTAGTGATTCAAGATACTTCCCAAAGGGGATTCAGATCCCCTGTCCTTCAAGGGATAAGAATCTTACTGGCTCAGGATAGGAAATTTGTTGTCTAAACAGTTAATATCCATAAAAATACCTCACATGTCACACTTTTATAAGTGAAAGGCAGAGAAACAGAGAGAGGCAGAGGAAGAGAGAAAGAGATCATCCATCTGTTTTGTTCTCTCCCAAAATGGCTGTGATTGTAGGGGCTGGGCCAGGCCAAAGGCAAGAGCTAGAAATTCTATCCAGTTCTCCCACATATCCTCTCCAGTTCTCCCACATAGGAGCAGGAATCTTAGTACTTGAGAAATCTTCACCTGCTTTCCCAGGTGAATGAGCAGCAAGCTGGGTCAGAGGCAGAGCAATGGGACTCAAACTTGTGCCCCAGTAAGGGATTGTGTATCACAGGAGGCAGCCTTATTCCCTGCACCACAATGCCCACCTGCTTAACACTTTTGACCTCAGCATCAGAGGCCTAGTGGTACTTCAGTGTATGGCTATGTCTAGAAGCAGAGAGGACTGATGGGTTGGGTCTTCAAGAGAATCAGAATTGCTTTGATGGTGAATCACACAGTGAAGTCATCAATGTCTTCTCAGGTTATGCAAGATCAATTTTCTTGGATAAAATGGAAAGACTGATACTACTGATACTGGGTTTGTAGATGCTGATACCACTGGGAGTAAGGAAGTGATATCTGCTGGGGTTTGGGAGGTCACCATTGCTTGAAGTAGGAAAACAGCTTCCAATGGCAAAGAGAATCATCAGAATTTAGAACCTTAATGGTCTCCCTTTCATCAAGGTCTTTCCATGCCTCCCTACCCAACTTACTGAGTCCCATTCTTTCCCACTGAGTGTCCTCCACTCCACATGAGGCTTGGATTCAGTTTGTGCTATAATTCAGCCAATTGCAGAATAATGTGTTGGACATAATATTCACCCACCTCGTTCCTGCAGGTATAGGAAATAAGCGTATCCTTTGGGCATACTTAGAAGGTCATAGGATATCTATGCAATGTTGTAAGCTTGGAATTTGAATCCATGAGTTAATTAGTCCTTTACTTTCAACTCTTTTTTATTAAAAATATTTATTTTATTTAACTGAAAAACAGAGTTACAAAGAGAGAAGTAGAGTCAGAGAGAGAGAGAGGTCTTCCATTCTGTTGGTTCACCCCCCAGATGACTGCAATGGTCAGAGCTGAGCTGACCTGAAGCCAGGAGCCAGGAGCTTCTTCTGGATTTCCCATGAGGGCACAGGGACCCAAGGACTTGGGAAGTCTAGGAAGAATGTGAAGGTAAGTTTGGAAGACAGAGAGTGACTCGGCTTGTCTCTTGTAAGATATTCCTGATGAGACAGGCCATAAAGATTGGAGAGTTGTGTGTTGCGCCAAGTCAATGGCACTGACTAGTTCATTCCATACCTGCATGAAAACCCTGAAAATATACTGTGATGCTATTGAGACAGTGCATGAGAAAGGATAAAATACAGCTAGGCATTGAACATTCCTCAATGCTGCAGATGCATTTGCTTGCCTTTACTGTTGCTCTTGATGTCTCTTAGCTGGCTCTGCCAAAAAGATGTTATTGGAGATGGCTAGAAAAGAAGTTCCTGTTCCTCAGTAAGATAATATATCAGATTTGAGATAGAGATTGTCAATAAGCTAGCTACCAAAGTTAAATGAAACAGTACATTTGACGGACCAAGTGGAAAATCAGCAAAGTACTGAGAGTCCAGCCTTCATTTGGAATGGGGTTCATAGGGTATGGGGTGCACTTCTTCCTACCATTCATCCTGAGATTCTGTTCAGTGAAGGTTGTGAAATTCATAAAATTCTTCCCAGGTCTTTATCACATACCACTATTGGAATGAGTAGCCAACCCCTTGATGCTGGGTCAGGAATATTCCCTGGGAATATTCCCAGGGAGGAATTCTGGGAACCCCCTATAAAATTATCAGTTATGAACAGGAATTTTGATGTATAAACACTATGCTACTTCCCAAGCTTTCTTCTAAGGGCTTCTCCAGTCCTTTCTGCACAAATTTTCCATTTTTTTCTTCATCCTCTCACACATAGGCCTATGTCTACTTTCCTTCATAACTTAGGGCTGCCCAGGTGGAGAATAACTGGGTCATACTCAGCTCTCAGAGTTACCAGATAGTTTCAGAGTGTATGCAAGGTGTGTATGGGGATAGTGGTAATATAGGCCCAAATGAGTGTGTCCTATTGAGATAAAAGCCTCTGCCTGATGGTGGAACATATCTAGAGGCTCTGTCTGGGAACATGGGGCTGGAGGTAGAGGCATTTGGGGCTTACATATTGCTCATCTAACAGTTTTGGGTCAGTCACAGAGATCAAAGGCAAAGTTTTGATCTCCCCTTTCCTTCACTGCTTCCTAACAACTGGCATGTTGCTCAAAGGTTTTCAAGAGTTTGGAGTAGTGGTGGTGTGGAAAGGCCCTTAGATACCTGACTATGGAGACTATAGAGGCACAGTCTTTGATACTGGCCTGCTGGCAGTGAACATGTGTCCTGTCTGCCCCTGAGTTTCTCCACACTAGGATTCAAATCTAAGGACTGTTCTTCATTTCCTCTCCCTTCTGCAAGTAGAAGACATGGGTCACTCTCCAAGCTGCACTACCTAGAGCTGGGGAAATGGGCATATTTTTCCTTCCTGCATGAGTTAATGTATCTTTTATTATTAGGATACAAAATCAGGCATTGTGGTTTCTCAGCTGGCTCCTCAGCTTTTGTGAAGGTGGATTTGTGCATGAACAGCTGTGAAAATTGGTGTTAGATCATTGGGGAAACTTACTCATCTATTACATTGCTCTGCTTCCTCATCAGTATTACTAGAATGCTCCTATATTAAGCTGACTTTTGGTGCGCATTCATGTTGATCGCAAATCTTTTTTGTTGTCCATCCATTGAGATCTATCCACTTATGTCTCCTCTAAATATCTTTGCCACCAGTTTTTTAATTTGGTATCTCCTAAGTCCTTAGGCATCCAACAAAATCATGGCCATACCCAGAATCAGTACAAAAACTGCATTTGGATGTTAATTGTTAACTTACAATCAAAGTGTACAACCAGGTAGAGTGCCTGAAGTTATGTGCACTAGAAAATGTTCCCTTTACTGCTGCCCTTCATCAGTCTTGTAGGGGTTACTATAGTTCTGAATCTATCTGTTTTAAGTTGGTACCTGCATATTATACAGAATTATCTGTAAACCTGATCAGAGCCTTGTTCTGTGAAAAAAAATTTAGAGAAATTCCCAAGAGGTCATTGTTGTGGTTGGGAGAGTTACTGTAATATAGTAAGAGTATGGATCCTGGATATTTGGATTATCTATCCATATTACATCATATAGCATATCTCTTTATATAATTTCAGACACTGCTTGGATACAGTAGTATATAACGTCACTTCTATTTGAAGATGGCACATTGTTATGCCTGCTCATTTTTAGGTGTTGCTTGCTCAGAAAGCATCAAGGTCAAAATGCACCACTTGATGTTGTGTGATAACCTGATGACCCAAGGTCAAGCATGAAGTTTCCAATAAGGCCAACAGAAATCTCCCAAGAGGGTGTATTTATCTGAGACTGAAGTCATGGACTTTCTACATAATCCTAAAGGCCTTCACTATGATTTCCCCATTGGAACATTGAAAATTCTCTAAAGAGCATCTTACTCTTTCACTGAAATCTTAAACTCTTTGGATCAGCCAGATAGTACATCCTAAGATACTGCATCCTAAGACCCATTGAAAACACTTATTGGAAACTTCAGTTGTTCTGAGCCCAAGCAAAATATGTCAGTTTTTTTTGACTCATTCAGTAAATGGGCCATGGAAACATAGACAATGAGGAATATGTTGCCTTAAAAATCCAAATAGTTCTGATATGTTTTTGCCTCTCATTTGCTTATAGGATAAACCAGATGCAAGAAGTTATTCTTCACATTGGAAGGGATGTTTGGACATGTTCAACAGCACTGGAACCCTAGAAATTTAATGGAGGTAGAAGGTATTTGAACTATGGTCATATTTATTTCCTACCATCCCATATGTCTTAACAATTAGTCTAGCATTGTTGTCCCTTCTTACTCAATAGGGATAGTCAACACCATGTCATCTGTTTCATCGGGCAATATGACATATTGTGGAAGGAAAAGGTGGTAAAGTTGTTGGTGAACTAAATTACCACATAGGATGGTAGAGCTGATATATCTGTATAGTAGGACAGCGAAAATGTATTTATGTTCTTGTCAGATGGCAGCAAACTGTCTCTCATGGGCATTAGAGAGGATTATGGAGAGAAAAAGGCAGTTGACAAATGAACAGCTATAAAATAGTTTCTAGGTGATCATTTTTTTTTTTTGACAGGCAGAGTGGACAGTGAGAGAGAGACAGAGAGAAAGGTCTCCCTTTTCTGTTGGTTCACCCTCCAATGGCTGCCATGGCCAGCGTGCTGCGGCCGACGCATTGCACTGATCTGAAGCCAGGAGCTGGGTGCTTCTCCTGGTCTCCCATGGGGTGCAGGGCCCAAGCACTTGGGCCATCCTCCACTGCACTCCTGGGCTATAGCAGAGAGCTGGCCTGGAAGAGGGGCAATCGAGACAGAATCTGGCGTCTTGACTGGGACTAGAACCTCGTGTGCCAGCACCGCAGGCAGAGGATTAGCCTATTGAGCCGTGGCGCCAACCTCTAGGTGATCTTAATTTTTTAATTAATTTTTAAAATTTAATTAATTTTAATGTATTTTCATCCTCTCTGATTTCAATGGAATGAAGCTGGAAATGAACAGCTCAAGAATCTCTAGATAATATACAAACCCATGGAGCCTGAACAACATGCTCCTTAATGAACAATGGGTTAAGGAAGAAATCAAAAGAGAAATAAAAAATATGATTAGAAATGAATGAAGATGAAATGCATCATATCAAACCATATGGGATTTTAAAAAAGCATATAATAAGAGTAGTTTAAAGAGTGGGTGCCTATATGAAGAAATTGGAAAGGCACCAAATAAATGAGCTATCAATGCATCTCAAGGACCTAGAAAAACAAAAAAACAAACCCCAAATTAGTACGAGGAAAGGAATAATTAAAATTAGAGAGTAAATAAACAAAATTGAAACAAAAAATACAAAATATCCGCGAGATGAACAGCTGTTTTTCAAAAAATAAACAAAATTGTTGCACCATTGGTAAAAGTAACCAAAAAAGGATGAAACCAAAATCAATAAAATCAGAGATGAAAAAGGACATGTGTAACAACAGATACAACAGGTAAAAAGTCATCAGGACTTACTACAAAATGTTTTATGCCAACAAATTGGGAAGCCTAGAAGAAATGGATAGATTCCTGGACACATAAAATCTACCAAAATTGATTATAAAGACATAAAAAGCATAAAGAGACCAATAACAAAGATGGAAATTGAATCAGTAATAAAGACCCTCCCCTAAAGAAAAGCCTGGGACTGGACAGCTTCACTGCTGTATTCAACCAGACATCTAAAGAATAACTAATTGAAATTCTTTTCAAGCTATTCAAAACAACTTAAAGGGAGGGAATCCTCCCAAACTCCTTCCATGAAACTTGTATCACCTTAATTCCTAATCCAGAAAGATACATCAGAGAAAGAGAACTATACACCAATATCCTTGATGAACATAGATGAAAAATTATCAACAAAATATTAGCTAATTAGAATGAGCAAGACATTGGAAAGATCATTCGCCTAGACCATATGGGATTTATCTCTGTTATGCAGGGATTGATGAACATTCACAAATCAATAAATGTGATACATCAATTTAACAAACTAAAGAACAAAAACCATATAACTATCTCAATAGATGCAGAGAAAGCATTTTTAAAAATGCAACATCTTTTCATGATGAAAACCTTAAGAAATTAGGTATATAAGGAACATTCTTCAACACATTCAAGGCAATTTATGACAAACCCACAGCTGACGTCCTATGGAATGGGGGAAAAGCTGAGGCATATCCTCTAAGATCTAGAAACAGACAAGGATGCCCATTATCACCATGGCTATTTAACACAGTTCTGGAAGTTTTAGCCAGAGCCAGGAGGCAAGAAAAAGAAATCAAAGGCATACAAATTGGGAAGGAAGAAGTCAAATTATCCCTATTTGCAGATGATATGATTCTATATATAGAGGATCCAAAAGACTCTACTGCGAGATTATTAGAGTTTGTTAAAGTAGCAGGATAAAAAATCAACACAAAAATCAATAGCCTTTGTATAATATAAAACATCATGGATGAGAAAGAACTTTTAGATCAATCCTATTCACAATAGCTACAAAAATATTTAAATATCTTGAAATAAATTTAACCAAGGATGTCAAATATCTCTATGATAAAAATTAGAAAATATTAAAGAAAGATATAGAAGGCACAGAAAAATGGAACAATCTTACATGTTCATGGATTGGAAGAATCAATGTCATCAAGACGTCCAAACTGCCAAAGGCAATTTACAAATTTAATGCTGTCCCAATCAAAATATCAACAATGTTCTTGGATTTAGAAGAAGTGATGGCAGCGCTGGCCATTTGGAGGGTAAACCAATGGAAAGAAGACCTTTCTCTCTGTCTCTCTCTCTCTCTCACTATTTATATCTCTACCTGTCAAATGAAAAAAGAGAAAGTTTGTTGTCTAAACAATTAGTATCGATAAAATTACCTCACACGTATATAGTATACCTTCTCTGGCATTAATTTTTTAAAAACTCAAATACTATTGTGCATTGCCTTATGCTTCACACTTTTAGAAAAAAGATTTATATTGTTTATTTGAAAGGCAGAGAAACAGAGAGAGGCAGAGGGAGAGAGAAAGAGATCATCATCTGTTTTGTTCTCTCCCAAAATGGCTGTGATTGTAGGGGCTGGGCCAGGCCAAAGGCAAGAGCTAGAAATTCTATCCAGTTCTCCCACATATTCTCTCCAGTTCTCCCACATAGGAGCAGGAATCTTAGTACGTGAGAAATCTTCACCTGCTTTCCCAGGTGAATGAGCAGCAAGCTGGGTCAGAGGCAGAGCAATGGGACTCAAACTTGTGCCCCAGTAAGGGATTGTGTATCACAGGAGGCAGCCTTATTCCCTGCACCACAATGCCCACCTGCTTAACACTTTTGACCTCAGCATCAGAGGCCTAGTGGTACTTCAGTGTATGGCTATGTCTAGAAGCAGAGAGGACTGATGGGTTGGGTCTTCAAGAGAATCAGAATTGCTTTGATGGTGAATCACACAGTGAAGTCATCAATGTCTTCTCAGGTTATGCAAGATCAATTTTCTTGGATAAAATGGAAAGACTGATACTACTGATACTGGGTTTGTAGATGCTGATACCACTGGGAGTAAGGAAGTGATATCTGCTGGGGTTTGGGAGGTCACCATTGCTTGAAGTAGGAAAACAGCTTCCAATGGCAAAGAGAATCATCAGAATTTAGAACCTTAATGGTCTCCCTTTCATCAAGGTCTTTCCATGCCTCCCTACCCAACTTACTGAGTCCCATTCTTTCCCACTGAGTGTCCTCCACTCCACATGAGGCTTGGATTCAGTTTGTGCTATAATTCAGCCAATTGCAGAATAATGTGTTGGACATAATATTCACCCACCTCGTTCCTGCAGGTATAGGAAATAAGCGTATCCTTTGGGCATACTTAGAAGGTCATAGGATATCTATGCAATGTTGTAAGCTTGGAATTTGAATCCATGAGTTAATTAGTCCTTTACTTTCACCTCTTTGTACAGTGATTTTAGAAGTGAATTATTAATATTTTTACATTCCTCAATTTTTCAAAAGTGTTTGAAAATATTACTCAGGGGCTGATTGTGGTCAATAAAGTAGGTTAAGCCTCCACCTCTAGTGCCAGCACCCCATATGGGTGTTGTTTTGAATTCTGGGTGTTACACTTCTGATCTAGTTTCCTGCTAATGGGCTGATAAGGCAATGAAAGATGGTCCAACTACTTGGGCCCAGGTACCCCCATGGGAGACCCAAAAGAAACTCCTGCTAATGGCTTCATATTTACCCAGCTTTGGCCATTGTAGCCATTTGGGAACTGAACCAGTGTATGGGATCCCTCTTTCTGTGTCTCCCTCTCTCTGTTACTCTTCCTTTCAAAGAAATAAATATTTCTTTTAAAAAGGAAATTTCATTAAGAGTTACTCAGTGCTTTCATTTATAGAAGTGCAGTATCCTATACAGGCATTTTGCATGCTGCATGTGATGGATTATCATTGTTCTTTTTTTTAAAAAAATTTATTTATTTTACTTGAAATTCAGAGTTACACAGAGAGAGAAGGAGCGGCAGAGAGAGAGGTCTCCCATCAACTGTTTGACTCCTCAATTGACCTCAATGGCTGCAGCTGCACTGATCCGAAGCCAGGAGCCAGGACCTTCTTTCAGGTCTCCCACATGGGTACAGGGGCCCAAGGGCTTGGGGCATTTTCTACTGCTTTCCCAGGCCATAGCAGAGAGCTGGATAGGAAGTGGAGCAGCCGGGACTCAAACCTGCACCCATATGGGATGCTAGTAAACAGGCGGCGGCTTTACCTGCTACACCACAGTGCTGGCCCCTATCATTGCTCTTTTAAAAAAAATAATCATGAGCATTTTAAAACTAATCCTCTAGAGAACTAATTTCAGAACCCCAATCTAATTTGGAATCTACATCAGCAAAGTTCTGTTTTGCTAGAACCATTCTCACTACCAAAATCTTTCTTTGAATTCTCCACAAAAAGAATAATTTGAATTTTCTTTCTCTCTCTCTCACTCTCACACACATATGTGTGTGTAACTATAGTGAAGTTTATTATGGCAAGTAACCAATTGACTCACACAATTGTGGAGTTTAAGAAGTCCTACAATGTGCATTTGCAAGCTAGAGACCCAAGAATGATGACAGTGCACTCCATTGCAAATCTGAAGGCCTAGTCACAAAGGCAACCCACTGTAACTCCTGGGTTAAATCAGTAGGCATGTGAACTGGAGTGCTTGCTCCTCTAAGTTCCAGAGTCCAAAATCTCTAGAACCATGATCTAAATAGAGCACATTCAGGAGAACATGAATATCTTAGTTCAAAGAGAGAAAAATTCCCCCTTCCCATCATGTTTGCACTCTATTCAGACCCTCAACCGATGAAGGCTATCTTCTTTACTCAAACAACTACATTAAGTACTAATGTCTTCTAATGTCCTGACAGGTATACTCAGGAAGAACATTTTCTGGCTATCTTGGTCTCCAATAGTCCATTGAAGTTGCCAGATGAAATTAATGATAACATAGACTGACAAGAGTTAGAAACATAAATAACATGAAATACTGGAAGGGAGTGCATATATATCTGTATTTATTAGTGGGACAGTCATCCTCTGGAGAGCAACATAATAGCACTATAATACTACCTGGAAAAATTGAGCACAGACATATGAATTAATTCTTCTCCTTAATAATCATCCCAAAGAAAGTATTTTTTAAAAATGATTTTTGTGTATTCGAAGTAATGAAAGGGGGAGGGGGGCTCCATCTTTGTCTCCAAGGTGTGTGGCAGGAACCCAATTGCTTGTGCCTATCATCTAGTGCCTCCCAGGTTCATTAGCAGGAAGATAGATTGTAAGCACAAAGTAGCTGAGATCTGAATGAGGCACTCTGATTTGAAATACAGGGGTTCCAAACGATGGCTTAACCTATTGATGTGCAATATCTGACTCCAAAAGAAATTTTTATGCATGAAGTGGGACATGTATAAAGTGGTAAGAAAGTGGATAGGTAAATCTATGGGGCCACATTGAGAAGTAATATGCAGTAGCTGCTCAAAACACTGGATCAGAGATAGTACATGAGAGGGTCTTCAAAAAATTTATGTCTGGACTGTAAATCTTCCCCTCTGTCTTGTATTGCTCAGATTTTCATCTCTTTAATGAAATACCTGAGACAGGATTGGTTTATAAGGAAAAGTCACTCATTTTGAGAAAAGGTGGCTCCACTGTTTTGGCTTCTGCAATGGGGACGATTCAATGGATAATATTGGGAGCATGGGGGGAAGAAGAGACCACATGGTAAGTAAGAAAACAAGCAGGGATTCAGAAGTGAGTGTTGTCCTTTTAACAGTGAGTGTCATGAGAATTACCTTACTACCTTCCTGAAGTTCCTTTCTGAGGGCACATCCTCAGTGACTTAAGTACCTCTCACTCTGTGCCACATCTTATAGTGCAACTAGGAATCACAGAACAGTAAAAACTGTGGTACCCATTTTCTTGGCTGCTATTGGATAGAAGTGCACAAAGAGTTAATTAAAGTGACATGATCTATATATGGCTGATGCCTTTTCAAGTCTCAGAACTGGCTCCTACCAATCTCACATGCCCCTCATGCCCATGACATGCTCTGCACTTGTGAAGAGATTTAACATTATGTGCAGCATAATGCAGGCATCTCATAGGGGCGCCAATTTCCTGTCCTGGCTGCTCCACTAATGATTCAGCTCCCTGCTAATGTACCTGGGAAAGCAGTGGATGATGGCCAATTCCTTGGGCTCCTTCATCCATATGGGTGACCTGGAAGAAGTTCATGGTTCCTGGCTTTAACCTCATCTAGCTCTGGCCATTGTGTCCATTTGGGAAGTGAATTTGTGAATGGAAGATCGATCTCTGTCTCTCCTCTCCCTCTGTAACTCTGACCTTCAAATAAGTAAATAAATTTTTGGAAAAAAGTAAAGGAGCTCTAATTCCTGTTATACTTTGATCAGTACATTATCACATTTAATATCGTACTATATATAGATAAAATAGTTTATACATGAAAACATTTTATATGAAATTTAAAGTCTTTATCTCAGTTTAATAAAAAATACAGATCTATTTTCTCTTGTCTCTGTACCTTAATACAGACTCATTTTGATCTTACATAAAAATTTCTGATCAGCGGCCAGCATTGTGGAACACTGAATTTTGCCACCAGCAAAACCAGCATCCCATTTGAGCACAGGTTTGGTTCACTGCTGCTCTGCTTCTGATCCAGCTCCCTGATAGTACACCTGGGAGAGCATCAGAGGATGGTCCAAGGGCTTGGATTCCTGCACCCAAGTGGGAGTCCTAGATGGAATTTAAGGCTCTTGCCTTTTGCCAGACCCAGCCCTGGTTTTTGCAGTCATTTGGGCAGTGAACCAGCAGAAGGAAGATCTCTCTCTGTCTCCACATTTCTCTCTCACTGTAACTCTGCCTGTCAACAAAATAAATCTTTTTTTTTTTTTGACAGGCAGAGTGGACAGTGAGAGAGAGAGAGAGAGACAGAGAGAAAGGTCTTCCTTTGCCGTTGGTTCACCCCCCCAATAGCTGCTGCAGCTGACTCACTGCGCTGATCCAAAGCCAGGAGCCAGGTGCTTCTCCTGGTCTCCCATGCAGGTGCAGGGCCCAAGCACTTGGGATATCTTCCACTGCACTCCTAGGCCACAGCAGAGAGCTGGCCTGGAAGAGAGACAACGGGGACAGAATCCGGCATCCCGAACGAGACTAGAACCCAGGATGCCGGTGCTGCAGGCGGAGGATTAGCCTATTGAGCTACAGCGTCGGCCCCAAAAAAATAAATCTTAAAAAATGTTTCTGATCAAATGTTTTTACTGAGGTAGTTGGCCATACATCTTTGATAATATATCTGCTTTTTAAACAAAAATTGATGAAACTCTTACTGATATATACATGTGGAATAGTTAAATCTAATGAATTCACAAATGCAATACTTCATATAGTCATCATTATATGGTGTGAACACTTAACATCCACTCATAATTTTTCAGGAACACATTATACAGTAATTTACTATACTAAACATACCTGCCCAATATACTTCTTAAACTTATTGCTCCTATCTAACTGTGAATATGTATTCTCTGACCAGTATCTCTGTCATGCCTCCTCCTTAACTAACTTATCCTCCAGCAACAACCATTACACTAACTTCTTCTATAAGATAAACTTTCAAGATTCCATGTGAGTGAGATCATGTGGCACTTATGTTTTATGTTTGGCTTATTTCACTGAACAAATGTCACCCGGATTCATTCATGTTGTTGCAAATGATGATGAGATTTCATTACTTTTTTAATGGCTGAATAATACATTTTGTATTTTTGCCACTTTTTCTCTATCCATTCAACTGCTGATGGGTGGTTACATTATTTTTATAACTTAATTACTAATATGGTCAATAGTGCTGTATTAAATACATGAAAGCAGAGGGGCCGATGCTGTGGCGCAGTGGGTTAAAGCCCTGCCCTGAAATGCCAATATCCTATATGGGTGCTGGTTCTAGTCCCAGCAGCTCCTCTTCTGATCCAGCTCTCTGCTATTGCCTAGGATAGCAGTGGAAGATGGCCCAAGTCCTTGGGCCCCTACCCATATGGGAGACCCGGAAGAAGCTCCTGGCTTTGGCTTCAGATCAGCACAGCTGCAGCCATTCTGGTCATCTGAAGAGTGAACCAGCGGATGGAAGACCTCTCTCTCTGACTCTCCCTCTCACTGTAACTCTGTCTTTCAAAGAAAAATAATAAATCTTAAAAAAATAAATATAGGAAGGCAGAAACATACGATATCATTGTCTTTGTGTATATTATAGGTAGCAGGATTGCTGGGTCATATGGTAGCTCTGTTTTCAATATCCTGGGTAAACTCTATACTGTTAGCTGTATTAATTTATATTCCTACCAGAAGTGTGCAAAGGTACCATTTTTTCTCAAACTTGCCAACACTTATCCCATCTTTCAGATAGTAGCCTAATAGGAGCTAGGTGATATATCACTGTGATTTTGATTTTCACTTCCCTGAGTTTGACCATTTTTTTATAATATCTATTGTCTTTTTTTGTCTTTTTTGAGAAACATCTATTCAAATATATACCCATTTTGAAAATCAGGATATTTGAATTTTTTGATATAGATTTATTTGAATTCCTTTTCCATTTCATATTAACCCTTATCAGATGCACAGTTCTAAATATTTTTTCACATTCTGTAGATTGTCTTTTTTTTATTTTTTGAATGTTTCTTGTCTGTGCACAAAGTTTTTCAGTTTGGTGTCATTCCATTTGTGTATTTATGCATTTATACTCTTGCTCAGCAAATCATTGCCTAGACCAATCTCATAAGATATTCCTTATTGTTCCTATCAGGTTGTTTCATAATTTCAGGTCTGATATTCAAATATTTACTTCATTGCATTACTAATTTGCATTTCCAAAAGCAATGTATTAGGATTCCCCTTTCTCAAGAGAATGTAATTTTTGGACTTTTTAATACTAGCTATTCTAACCAGAGGGGATGGTAGCTCATTGTGATTTTCACTTGCAATATTGAGCTCTGGGCCAGGCCAAAGTCCAGAGACAGGAACTCCATCTTCATCTCAACCATGGATGACAGGGGCCCAATTACTTCTGCCATTTTACACCTCCCTCCCAGGAGCATTAGCAGGAAGCTGTTTTGGAAGTAGGACTGGGACTGGGAAGCTGGGACTCCAATGGCCACTCTGATATGGAAGGCTAGCACCACAAGCAGTGGCTTAGTCTCCTGCACCATAACATGAGTTTCAGATTTAGTGTTACAATAGAAAAAACAATCTGAATGAGATGAGGGGTGAATAAGAAGATGGGATGGTGCGAATAAAAATCTGGGAATGTACACCAGTCTCCTGAGATAGAGCTATAGCATTTTACTGACCATTACTCATGTCCAAAGAAGTTGTTGCAATAGCTTTCAATATATCATGCATATTTCATAACTGCTAAAACTTAGTAAACAACTAATATCCTGAGTTGTATCTAAATCATTTTATTCACCATCACTCATTTCCAAGGAAGCTGTTGTGTTTCATAACTGATAAAATTTAGTAAGTACAACTTCTGTTTTCCTGTGGTTTTCTTAAGTGTCTCCAAACATTTTGATTCCTTTGAGGTTTCTAGAACAAGTGATGTACATTTCTTAATGTCAACAAAATCTTGCAAACTAAGCTACCTGTCCATTTATTAGAACACTACTCATTGGCCAAAATAAACTCTGCATAGGATATTTATCAGCCACACATCAATCTCCATAGTCCCAAAAACTGCATCAGAAGTGATTTTGCTTCTTCAGCTGACCTACAACAGTGAGTAGGAAAGGAAAGCTCTAAGCCTCTATGAAGCCTTATTTTCTTTCTGTGTAACATGTGTATTTTCTTTTTTCTATCTCTTTTCCTCTTTCTTTTGACATAAAAGAAAGAATAAGAGGGAAACATAGATGTTCTTTCTACTGACACAATGAATTTCTTCTACATTTATCACAGAGATGCATTATTGATATGGATTGCAACGTTGAGATCCCTTGTAACTTTGTCTCATCTACACTCTATTTTTTGTCTTTTATCTCTGTAGCATGATAATTCACAAAATTCTCTTTCCTGAGACTATAATGGACAGATGAATGGAGTGAGCAACCCAAGTAATTAGCTGACAAATAACTGTGTTCATTCAGAATGCTTGTTGAGATCATGTAACATTCATTCTTTACTCCTCAGCATCCAGAGTTTCTGGAATCTGGGATGGTTTTTTGGAGACCATGTGAGTGGCATTGTGGACTGTTAGGGAGAGTGTGATAGTGACTCATTTTTTATCTTTGCATTTCCCTGCTTTTGCACTTCCTCATTTGTCTGTGTTATATAGTATGAATCACCCCTCATGGCACTCCAAAGACTGAGTTCTTCAACTTTTTTCCCTGAGAAATTTGTGATGTTATTGTCAAAGTAGCTGTAATCTACTCTATTGAAACTAATCTTTGTGACTTGTCATCCTGACTGTTCTAATTCCAATTTGAATAGTTCAAATTCCTTGTATTCCAACTTTAGGGAGGTCATTTTAAAATACCCTCATATGTAACAAATAGACCCAACATGGTTTATTTGTATAGTTCATTTTTTCTGCTTGTCTAAAACAGGTATTATCATATTTTAAATAAATGTAGATACATAAGTTGATTATGAAGCCATGATTCTATTAATATATTTAACATTTATTTTTCAAAATAATGAGTTTTTAATTTCTAAGAGACATTCAAGAAGTATTATAAAGGATCTTGTCAGAATTTTGTTAAGTATTGTTTTACATTTCTTTTTTTTTTTTTTTGAGAGAGAGAGAGAGAGAGAGGGAGAGAGAGAGAGAGAGAGAATATTTCACCTGCTTGTGGCCAAACATCTGGGGCTGGGCCAGGCCAAATTCAGATGCCAGGAGCATCTTCTGGGTCTACCACCTAGGTAAAGGGGCCCAAGGACTTGGGATATTTTCCTCTATTTTCCCAGGCACATTAACAGAGAGCTGGATAGAGAGTGGAGCAGCTGGGGCATGAACCAGTGTCCATACTGGAATGCAGGCATTGAAGTTGGAGACTTAACCTACTATGCCACAATGCTGGCCCCATTGTTTTCCATGTCAAAAGTACTTTAAATTTTTTTTCATTTATATAAAGTGAACAAATTTCATGCATTTCACATATACAATTTTAAAGGCATAATGATACTTCCCACCCTACTCTCTTTTTATTCCTCCCTCCTGCCTATTTCCTTTCTTATTTTTCTTTTAATTTTCTTCCTTTTTAAAAAATTTTTATCTATTCATTTTGGAGGTACGGTTACAGACAGAGAGATGGAGAGACAGAGAGAACGATTTTCTTTTAATTTTCATAATGACATACTTTCAGTTTACTTTATAATAACAGGCTTAAACCTCCACTAAAAAAGAATTCAGTAAGCAGTAAGTAGGAAAACCACTGTTCTTCAGGAGTATAGATAAGGGCTATAAACAATAATCAAATTTCACAATTGTTATCATTACCAATTGACTCTTGCTGTTCAGAAGCACTTGTATGAGATGTTTATTTGTGTCTTCTTTCAGGTTATCTGATCAGGAAACATGATCATTAATAAAGTCTTGCTCATTTCTTAAGTTTATTACTTAGCATGTGCAGGATTAGTAGTTAATGTGAGAGTGTTTTAAAACAAATCTATTTATGTATTTATTTTAGAGGGAGAGAGAGAGGTAGAGGTAGAGGTAGAGGTAGAGAGAGAGAGAGAGAGCGAGAGAGTCATAGGCACAGAGAACTATTTCATACACTAATTGATTCACAAAATATTGTGAAGGTAGGGACCAGAAGGACTAAACCAGGAGCAGAGAATTCAACCCATGTGGGTGGCAGGGAGCCAACACTTGAATGATTACCTGCTGTATCTCAGGTTGCACAATAGCAGGAAACTGAAATTGCAAGCAGAGCTGGAACTTGAACCAAAGTACTTCAACATGAGATTCTAGCATCTGCACTCCTGGGCCTAACTGCATCAGATTTGGAATTGGAAACTTCTGTTAGAGCAAGGTATTCATATTCTAGGAAAAAAGTGAAAATAAAAGTATATTCATAAAAACTTCCTATTTCTATAACTATGTGAGTAATAAAAACATAAAATTCTAATAAACTATATTAAAAGCATAGACTCTGTGGATCAATTGTCTGGCATCATATCTTTTCAGCTATACTTATACTAGCTATGCAACCTTCAGTAATGTGGTTACCTCTTGGTGCATTAACTTCCTCTTCCATATGTATCGATTCATGTTAATTTTCCATCATAGCATTTTAAGAAAAGTTGGTTATCCTCTCAGTTTATTATTTTCCTCATCTTTGATACAGCGATATTAATGATACAACATTAAATTACTGTGATGAATAAAGACATGAAATTGGCATGTTTGGAATAGTAAAGAAGTTGGTATACATACAATAGGATTTGATATGATATTTAAATTTATTGAGCACTTAACAAGTGTTAGTTACTGTTATAAAATACTAAAAAATTAAAGACTTATATGTGTTTTTTTACTTGTAGGTGAAAATTATGGACAATACTGACATGTATCTATGGAATTTTAAAGGCTATAATTTTCATCGTATGGCAGTCAATATGGACTTCATAAAAAATCTAGATGATTTTGCAATTAGAGATGATGATGTCTTCATAATAACATATCCAAAATCTGGTAAGTTTATAAGAGGCAGTTGATCGGATATCTGTCTTTATTGGTTTTGTAAAGCATGTGTACTAAGGTTCTCTTCCAGACACCAGCAGCAACCCAATCCCATTTAAGATCAGAAAAAAGTTAAACTCAAATAGCTGTAATTAAGTCCTTATGCAATGCATATATTGTAATTTCAGACAGCAAATATAAAGAAATCAAATATTGAGCCAAGGGCAGTTACTCTTTAAATGCTGACCTCTTCACTTGGTCTGAAATAACATAAAAGAAATATATAATCAAAACACCATCTTGATTTTGTTTCCTAAAATGTTTTTCAATTAACTCTAGTTATTTTGTGCTTCCCCATAATATTAAAATAAATTTCAAATAATATAATTATACTCAAATCTTACATTTTGAAAAAGGTTATTTTCAAATTGTGCCTTTTACAATAGGAGCTGATTGTTGCCAAAGAAGGTATGTTGTACAGAGTAATTAATGTTTCCTTCAAAGATTCACTGGAGTTTAAGGCAGTATGATGTTCCTAAAATTCATGAAAATTTTTGTCCCCCCTTTTTTAATCTTGACTTTGGAATTGATGACCTTGTTAACTTTTCCCAAATTGGTAACTCAATACCTTATTTCTGAATTCATCCATCATGTGAAACTTTGCCTACTAGAAGATACAGCAAGAATGGCAATAGCTTTTTCTTACATAGATATTGGTAATACCAGTTTGCTAAATTTTAGTTCAAGCACCTCAGTCCATTTGAAAGGTCTTTCTCTTATCTTTACCCACTTTGAAGTCTTTAGGACATCACTTACCAGGGCTGTGTTCAACCTGCAGGGTACCTTCCTATTTTAGAAGGGATGTCAGTGAATCTCCCCAGGATTAACTATAAATTGTTATAAAGTTTATCACACATTTAAATTGGTTAGGCAGTAATATGTATAAGATTTTTGACATGTCACATGCTTTTAGAACATTCAAGAACATTGATGCAAAAATCCTAAAGCGGGGCCAGTGCTGTGACATAATGGGCAAGGCCACCAGCATTCCATATGGGTGCCAGTTCCTGTCCTTGTGCTCCACTTCTGATCCAATTCCCTGCTAATGTGCCTGAGAAAGCAGTGGAACACAGCCAAAGTCTGTGGACCTCTGCACTCACATGGGATGCCTGGAAGATGCTCCTGGCTCCTGGCTTTGGATTGGCCCAGCTCTGGACACTGGGGCCATTTAGGGAGTGAACCAGTTTAGAAGACCTTTCTATCTCTTCATCTCTCTCTCTCTATCTCTACCTCTACCTTTGCCTCTCTAATTCTGCCTTTCAAATAAATAAATCTTTTAAAAAATTGTAAATATAAGCAAACCTAATCTAGTTTTTTAAACTTTTATTTAATAAATATTAATTTCTGAAGTACGACTATTGGATTATAGCAGTTTTTCCCCCATAACTACCCTCCCACCCCCAACCATTTCATCTCCCACTCCCTCTCCCATCCCATTCACATCAAGATTCATTTTAATTATCTTTTTATACAGAACGACTTAGTATTTACTAAGTAAAGATTTCAACAGTTTGTACTCACACAGAAACACAAAGTATAAAGTACTGTTTGAGTACTAGTTATACTGTTAATTCACATAGTACAACACATTAAGGGCAGAGAACCTACATGGGGAGTAAGTGCACAGTGACTCCTGTTGTTGATTTAACAATTTGACACTCTAGTTTAAGGCATCAGTAATCTTCCTAGGCTCTAGTCATGAGTTGACAAGGCTATGGATGCCTTTTGAGTTCTCCGACTTCGATCTTATTTAGACAAGGCCATAGTCAAAGTGGAAGTTCTCTCCTCCCTTCAGAGAAAGGTACCTCCTTCTTTGATGGCCCATACTTTCCATTGGAATCTCACTTGCAGAGATCTTTCATTTAGGTCACCTTTTTTTTTTTTGCCAGAGTGTCTTGGCTTTCCATGCCTATAATACTCTCATGGGCTTTTTAGCCGGATCCGAATGCCTTAAGGCCTGATTCTGAGGGCAGAGTACTGTTTAGCAATCTGCCATTCTATGAATCATCTGTGTATCCTGTTTCCCATGTTGGATTGTTCTCTTCCTTTTTTATTCTATTGGTTAGTATTTTCAGACACTAGTCTTGTTTATGTGATCCCTTTGACACTTAATCCTATCATTATGATCAATTATGAACTGAAACTGATTACTTTGACTAGTAAAATGGCATTGGTACATGCCACCTTGATGGGATTGAATTGGATCTCCTAGCACATTTCTAACTCTACCATTAGAGGTATGTCTGATTGAACATGTTCTGAACTTTACATCTCCCCCCTCTCTTATTCCCACTATTATATTTAACATGGATCACTTTTCAGTTAAATTTAAACAACTAAGAATAATTGTGTGTTAATTAGAGTTCAACCAATGGTATTAAGTTGAACAAAAAAATACAAAAAGGAATAAAGTAGTAAGTTGTTCATAAACAGTAAAGAAAGGTCTGATCAAGTCACTGTTTCTCATAATGTCCATTTCACTTCAACAGATTTCCTTTTTGGTGCACAGTTAGTTGTCACTGATCAGGGAGAACATAGGATAGTTGTCCCTTTGGGACCGGCTTATTTCACTCAGCTTGATTCCTCAATTTTGTTGCAAATGATCGGATTTCATTTTTTTTTTTTTTTACTGCTGTACGGTATTCTCTAGAGTACATATCCCATAATTTCTTTATCCAGTCCACTGTTGATGGGCATTTAGTTGATTCCAGGTCTTTTCTATTGTGAATTGAGCTGTAATAAACATCAGGATGCAGACAGCTCTTTTATTTGCCAATTTAATTTCCCTTGGGTAAATTCCAAGGAGTGAGATGGTTGGGTTGTATGGTAGGGCTATATCTCCAACCTCACTTTCAGAGTGGCTTTACTAGTTTTCATTTCCACCAACAGTGGGTTAGTGTCCCTTTTTACCAGCATTCTTGCCAGCATCTGTTGTTGGTAGATTTCTGTATGTGAGTCATTCTAACCGGGGTGAGGTGAAACCTCATTGTGGTTTTGATTTGCATTTCCCTGATGGCTAGTGATCCTGAACATGTTTTCATGTGTCTGTTGGCCCTTTGGATTTCCTCTAGTGAAAAATGTCTATTGAGGTCCTTGGCCCATCTCTTAAGTGGATTGTTTGTTTTGCTGTTGTGGAGTTTCTTGATCTCTTTGTAGATTCTGGTTATTAATCCTTTATCTGTAGCATAGTTTGCAAATATTTTTTCCCATTTGTCGATGCTTTTTCACTTTCCTGACTGTTTCTTTTGCAATACTGTAACGTCTTAATTTGATGTAATTCCAGCCATAAGTCTTAAAATGAAAAACTAACTAAAAGTCCTTGATTATAACTTTGTAATATTAATGTAAAATAAGGACAGAGCAACCAAATAAAAAATGGAGAAGTAATCATATTTGGTGTATTTAAAAGAAAAGACTCCCCAAGTGATTTTAAGATAGAGGATATTACTATTGAAATTTATTATTCAGCACTATGTCATGGATGAAAATGAGATTACCTATTTTTTACAGGTACCATCTGGACTCAGCAAATACTAAGCTTGATTTATTATGTGAAGCATCGCAATAGAACTGAAAATATAAACACAATTGATAGAGCTCCCGTCCTTGAATACAACTTTTTCAATGTGGACTTTGAGAAAAGACAGTCCCCTCGCCTCTTTGCTTCCCACCTCCCATATTATTTAGTTCCCAAAGGACTGAAGAACAAGAAAGTTAAAGTAAGTCCTGGCAATAGCTTATAGAGTTTTTTCACAGGCAACACACCCTCTCACCTATTGTTCATTAGTCCCACTCACCCATGCTCTTTCATATGTTGTATTTTATCTTTATTTTATTGTCTTTCATATTATAATATATATGGAATTATAATTATGTGCCTATATTGGACCAACACACAAATTATTTCTCCATATGGACAACTATTTTTATTTTAAATAGTTTATTTCTTCACTTATCTCCAATGTAGCTTTGGCAATGCATAAAATACCACATAATGCTTACATAACATAGATTATCATGATAAAGTCCTCACAAAAACCAGTTAGCAATATTTATGAACCCTACTAATAATAAATTTTACTTTAGAATTATATTTTATGTGTTTGCATAAAATATTCTTGATTTTTGATATTCTGGTTGATATACTGATTCACATGTGCAATGTCATGTGAATAAAATTATTTTTTGCAACAGACTTTGTAATAGCATTAAATGGTTGAAAACAAAATTTTCATGACTAGTAGACTGACTGAAACTTGTAATGATACATTCATGTAATGAAATATATTGTCATTAACAATCCATAAAATAATCAAAATTTGTAAAACTCATTTTATACTTTATCTTGCAGATTATTTATGTCTACAGAAATCCTAAGGATATTTTGGTTTCATATTTTCATTTTGCAAATTGGGTGAACACATTTGAACCTACAGATACCATAGAATGTTTCATGGAAAAATTTCTAGATGGAAAAGGTAACTGAATTGTTTATAAAGCAATATGTTTATAAAATAACAGTCCATTTAATCATATTATTGAATTTATGGAACGTATTATAGAGAAATGAAGAAATATAATGATAGATCATGGGACCTAAATTAAAGTGTTTATAATGTACAGTAGTTGATCTGTAACCCAAATGCTTTTACATTCTTGTCAGGACCAATTGGAAATTGTCAAATTTGCAAGGTTTATTATTTAGAAGATATTTTGATAAAAACATGAGGTCAAAAATGCTCTAATAATTTGAACTGGCTGTATCCATAGCCAGATTCCCAACTAGAGTAATTTTTCCAGTAGAGCTAATGAGCGAGTTTGTATTCTTGATCATTGTCTTCATATCATAGTTGCAGAATTTTTTAAAAAAGATTATTTATTTGCAAGGCAGAGTTGGTGAGAGAGAGAGAGAGAGAGAGAGAGAGATCTTTCATCCTCTGGTTCACTCCCCAAACGGCCACAACAGTCAGAGCTAGGCTGGTCCGAAGCCTGAAGCCAGGAGCTTCTTCTGGGACTCCCATGTGGGACTGGGAAAGCAAGTACTTGGGCATTACTGCTCTGCTTTCCCAGCCACATTACCAGGGAGCTCGACTGGAAGTGAAACAGCCAGGACTCGATCTGCCAACCGTATGGGATGTTGTTGACACGGGTATTGGCTTTACCTGCTATACCACAATGCCGGGCTAAGCTGTGGAATTTTTCATTTCACTACTGATGAGTATTGATTGATGCAGGGGGCTAGTGGAGTGTGGAATCAGGTATTCACTCATTTAGAAGATTATATTTAGGTTCTACTCTTTGGTAGATAGCAAATAATAATATTTGAGAACTTAGAGAATAAGAGAAGAAATAGAGATGCATGTTTTCAGCTGGAGAAAGTAGGAAAATGAAGGGATTTACCCTACAGGAATCTTCCAACTCCGATCCTTGGACTTATTTCTTCAGTGCTCTTTTCTTGCATACACAGGGTAGGCTTACATTGGCAAATTTCTATGTTATAAATGTAAGTTTTCTGCCACAGCACTAATTAGTTTGAAATGGTGATAGAAATGTGCAGTGGTTGAGCTTCATATTTATCTCTGAACATTTTAAAGCAGAAAAGAAATAATACAGTTGGTTGTCAATGAGTGTAGCATCTTGACCTTGTTAATTAATTGTTTCCACAGTGCTGGGAAGCCTTTGGTTTGATCATATCAGAGGCTGGTATGAGCACAAACATGACTTCAATATTCTGTTCATGATGTATGAAGAAATGAAGAAGGTAAGATGAGAAAGGTATTTGGAAAAAAAACACTTCTTTGGGATTAAACAAAAACACATTCTCTTATATCTTTATGTCTAACCAACTCTTTCTCAGGCTTGCTTTTAGGTTTCAAATTTAATGGTAGCCCCATCATTATTGGTCTTGCAAAGGGCTCACTTCTTGTATATAGTGATTTTTTTGTGATCATTTCTATGTAATTAATTGTAACACTGAAGGCAACTGTTAGAGCATACATAGTTACCAAAGTGCAAGAAGGAGGACTGGAGCAAGAAACCACTACTAATATATGGTTTATAATTGCTACAGGTGAGTTAAAGTTCACTGTTTTATACTGTCTGACTGATATACTGATTCTTTAATGCATACTCTATTCATTTATTAAGAAATCAGTGATCGCTTCTCGGCCTTTTGGCTAAGATCAAGTGTAGTATTAAGAAATCAGCAAATGATAGTATGTAAAAGTCATTGGATTGTGAAGAAGAGATAATTGTATCCTTATTCATAGAGCCCATAATCTAATGAGAAAGAAAAGCATCTACCGAGCTAGTATATAGCATTCAAAACTGTGATAAATGTATTTATTAATGGAAAAATTTGAACAATGTCAGCACATCTATGTAATAAGAGTATCTGACATATTTAATTGTGATGGTGTCATATTCTGGAAGAAGTAACATGGGAACAGAGAGCTAATAATATGATTTAACAAAAAGAAAAGAGGTGGATTAGCATTGTAATTTAAGAAGAGAATACGTAAGTTCTCAGACACAATAAATCATATGACACTTTTAAGAATGGAATAAGAGTTGTTTTTTTTTTTTTTTTTTTTTTTTGGACAGGCAGAGTGGACAGTGAGAGAGAGAGACAGAGAGAAAGGTCTTCCTTTTGCCATTGGTTCACCCTCCAATGGCCGCCGTGGCCTGCATGCTGCGGCTGGTGCACCTTGCTGATCCGAAGCCAGGAACCAGGTGCTTCTCCTGGTCTCCCATGGGGTGCAGGGCCCAAGCACTTGGGCCATCCTCCACTGCACTCCCTGGCCACAGCAGAGAGCTGGCCTGGAACAGGGGCAACTGGGACAGAATCCGGCACCCCGACCGGAACTAGAACCCGGTGTGCCGGTGCCGCAAGGTGGAGGATTAGCCTATTGAGCTGCAGCACAAGCCAGAACTGAATAAGAATTTAAAAGAGGAAGGAAGCTGTGACGAAAGACCAAGAAAGAGGGAGGTGTGTATGAGCCAGAGCATACAAAATCTCTAGATTATGTTAGTGATATTGACTTCTTTAATTTCAAAAATAGTAAACAGTCCTTTAAGAGTCATAAGGATAACAATAAATTGAGTTATTATTACTAGTGGAATTCCCAATATTGATTTGAAAAATGAATACACACAGTCAGGACAATCAGATGAATTTATTAATCCACTGAATATATCAACAGTACCTTGGACTAAAATGGTTTCATTTGTAATGTAGAGAATAATAGCATTTAGGATATAAAAAGCTAAGGGACTGTTTAGATGAAAATTCTAAAATTCTACCTAGGATGCTTGCTAAGTTTCTGGTTTGCATACCTATTCAGACAGTGTATAAATAAATAGAATAAATAAATATTTAGGAAACCCTGAATGAGGATCGTGTTAAAAGAAGCAGATTGCACGTGATCTTGGTTTTGACATGTGACATTTAAGGTGAATTAGAATTACTGAAATGAACAGACTGGGAAATAAATAGAAAATAAAAATCAAAAGCTCAAAATTTCTGAGATGAAGATATTAAAGGTAATCAATTGGGCTTAGTCACTGTATAGAATATAACAGAAATTAATGTAGATGAAATAGGAAGGGGGAAGGATTGGTGGGAGGCAAAGTAGAAATAATTGGAAGAAAGAACGGAAGGAAAGAAGAAAGAAAGGAAGAAGAGAAAGAGAATAGGGAAGGAAGGAGAGAGGAGAAAAGGGGAACTAGAAGCAATTACTGAGAGACCTTCAAATGGAAGTTTGTGAGAGAAGGATGAGTCTGCCAAGAAAATTGAAAAGTAGCAATCAGAATGGTAGAAAGAAATATGGAGTGTCCAGTAACAAAGAGGACAAGCATGTGTGTCAACAACTACAATTCTCTTCTATATTCTGACTTTTATATCTAATAGAATTTCAAACAAATCATGTCAAAAGTAGAATTTATAATTTTGCCCACAAAATATAGAAACTTTGAGAAGTGATATAATCCAAATGGTCAAATCAGAAACCTGCCTCCACTTTTAATTTTCTGCTTCACTCACAGATTTCAACTAACCAACTAATCAATGGATCACATTAATTCTCCGAATCTCTTTTAGAAGATGCAGTCTTGTCTCATTGCATTTTACCATTGCTGTAGAACAATTCATACTCATATTTGTTTGGTTCCTATGGTGCTTTCCTAATTCATCTACGTTTCTCCAGTTCAACTTTATTTTCATTTAATCTCCATCCTTCAAACACAGTTGTTGTTGTCTCAAAAATGCAAACTAACCTTGCCGGATTTTACACTTGAATTCATTTATAAGAATGTGCTCACACACACACATTTGTACACAGATTTTACTTAAAATTTGAGCAGGCCGGCGCCGTGGCTCAACAGGCTAATCCTCCGCCTTGCGGCGCCGGCACACCGGGTTCTAGTCCCGGTTGGGGCACCGGATTCTGTCCCGGTTGCCCCTCTTCCAGGCCAGCCCTCTGCTGTGGCCCAGGAGTGCAGTGGAGGATGGCCCAGGTGCTTGGGCCCTGCACCCCATGGGGAGACCAGGAAAAGCACCTGGCTCCTGGCTCCTGCCATCGGACGAGCGCGGTGCGCCGGCCGCAGCGCGCCGACCGCGGCGGCCATTGGAGGGTGAACCAACGGCAAAGGAAGACCTTTCTCTCTGTCTCTCTCTCTCACTGTCCACTCTGCCTGTAAAAAAAAAAAAAAAAAAAAAAAATTTGAGCAAAGAGATTACACTGTTAACAATGCAAATACACTTAATCATTTGTGTTCCATCTTCTATATGCCAGCAGCAGATACTGCTCTTATCTAGTACATATATTGTTGAATGAGGTGTATTATAAGCTTTGTAAAATACAGTTTACCATATAACAGGGTGATAATCTTATTTCAACTGAGTATGAGAAACAGAATTTGATTAGCTCAAGTTTTTGGCTTTTAACTCGCTAGAAAATGCTTCAAATTTTCTCAAGTAATCGGGTAGTCATCCAACTTGGAGTAAATGGAAGGTTCTACCTTTTTCTGCTGCTTAGCCCTGGGAATTTCTCTGTAAATTTAGCCAATACGTGCTCAATCGGACCTGCCCCAAATGATGGAATTAGGATCATGCCGGGGAATTCCAATACAATCTCATCAAGGTGGCATGTACCAAGACCATCTCACTAGTCCAAGTGATCAATTTCAGTTCACAATTGATCACACTGATAGGTCTAAGAGTCAAAGGGATCACACAAACAAGACTAGTGTCTGCTAATATTAACTGATAGAATGAAAAAGGAAGAGAATGATCCAACATGGGAAGCGAGATACACAGCAGACTCATAGAATGGCAGATGTCCTAAATAGCACTCTGGCCTCAGAATCAGCCTTTAAGGCATTCAGATCTGGCTCAAGAGCCCATGAGAATATTTTAGGCATGGAAAGCCAAGACACTCTGAAAAAAAACAAAAAAAAAGAAGACCTAAATGAAAGATCTCTGCGAGTAAGATCCCAGTGTAAAGAACGGGGCCATCAAAGAAGGAGGTACCTTTCTCTGAAGGGAGGAGAGAACTTCCACTTTGACTATGACCCTGTCTGAATAAGATCAAAGGCGGTGAACCCTAAAGGCTTCCATAGCCTTGGCAACTCATGACTAGAGCCTAGGGAGATTACTGACGCCATAAACAAGAGTGTCAAATTGTTAAATCAACATCAGGAGTCACTGTGTACTTACGTCTCATGAGGGATCTGTCCTTAATGTGTTGTCCAATGTGAAGTAATGCTATAACTAGTACTGAAACAGTATTTTTACACCCTGTGTTTCTGTGTGGGTGCAAACTGATGAACTCTTTACTTAATATATACTGAATCGATCTTCTGTATATAAAGATAATTGAAAATGATTAAAAAATCTTGGTGTTAAATTGGAAATTGCATAATTAATCAATTTTTTAAAAAAATCATGTAGGATCTCTGTCCTTAATGTGCTGTACATTTTGAATTAATACTATAACTAGTACTCCAACAGTATTTTCACTTTGTGTCTCTATGTGAGGGCAAACTGTTGAAATCTTTACATAATATGTACTAAACTGATCTTCTGTGTATAAAGAGAATTGAAAATGAATCTTGATGTGAATGCAAGGGGAGAAGGTGCGGGAAAGGAGAGGGTTGCGGGTGGGAGGGAAGTTATGGCGGGGGGAAGCCATTGTAATCTAGAAGCTGTACTTTGGAAATTTATATTCTTTAAATAAAAGCTTTATATGTATTAAAAAAATTGTAAACTTAAAAAAAATTTAGCCAATACTGCCTTTTCCTTTTTCTCCTATGATAATCTCATCAGGGCATGCAAAAGCAAAGCATTTTACCTCCGAGGATTTGCACATTACCAGTGACTTGGAGGTGGTATTCTGATGACTACAGTGACTTGGTCAGAAACATTTTTGAGGTTTCCTGTCTCAAGTATCCACCAGTATATAGTAAGAATGGAGTTGGTGGTAACTTAAGTGTTTAAATATTCACTCATAGTTGTTTACACTATGAACAAAGCAAGGGCATCCTTAACACAAAATGAAAATATTGGTTATCTTTTAGGAGAAGGGCAAAAAGTTTATGATTCAAAAAGGGTTATGGCCTGTTGCAGTTCATTTCTCAACAATGTTGCAGTGGATTCGTTTCTGAGAGGAGGAGCATGGTGGGGGCAAGAGGTGCATAGTCACCACACAGACCCCGGGAGTCAGGTGAAAGCAGGCTTGAGGTGAGCAGCCTGCAGACTTGTTTATTTCAGTTGCTACAACAACTTATATAGCCAAGACCAGCTAATCCGGTCAAGGGGTGGTCTACGCCCCAACCAATCACAGCCTGTTGCCAGGCAGTTTCCAAAGCCATCCAGTCACAGCCTGTTGCCAGTCAGGCTCCTGTTGCCAGGCAGTTTCTGAAACCATCCAATCACGGTCTGCCTTCAGTCAGGCTCTGTTGTCATGTGGTTTCCAAAGCATCCAATCACAGTCTGTTGCCAGGCAGTTTCTGTTGTCAGCGGCCATCTTGGCATGACCTTTTCACCTCAGTGGCCATCTTGATATGACTTTTTCACCTCATTCCACCACAATGGCCAGCACCACAGCTCACTAGGCTAATCCTCTGCCTGCAGCACTGGTACTCTAGTCCTGGTTGTTCCTCTTCCAGTCCTGCTTGGGGCACCAGATTCTGTCCCGGTTGCTCCTCTTCCAGTCTGGCTCTCTGCTGTGTCCCGGGAGTGCAGTGGAAGATGGCCCAAGTGCTTGGGCCCTGCACCTGCATGGGACACCAGGAGGAATTACCTGGCTCCTGGCCTCAAATTGGCGCAGTGCGCCCGCCACAGCACGCTGGCTGTAGTGGCCATTTAGGGGGTGAACCAATGGAAGGAAGACCTTTCTCTCTGTCTCTCTCTCTCTCTCACTAACTCTGCCTGTCCCCCCCCCCAAAAAAAAAATGGGTTGACTCTGGTAGAATTCTAGAATACTTGTTGAGTTTCTTGACTTTCATGCTGAAAGTATGAATGCTTGTGTGTTTTATTTTAAAATGTAAAAAAAGTCTTCCCAGGTTTTCAGTAGTCTTAAGAATAATGTGGAGTGGACATTGTGACAAAGTGGGTTAACTGTTGCTTGGGAAGTCCACATCGCATATCTGAAGGCAGATTTGAGTCCCAGTACTTCCACTTCTGATTCAGCTTCCTGCTACTGGCATCCTGGGAGGCAGCAGATGATGGCTCAAGTGTTTGGGAGACCCAGATAGAATTCTGGGCTCCTAGCTTTATCCTGACTCATTCCCTGGATGATGAGAGCATTTGAGGCATGGGCAAGTGGAGGCAATCTCTCTCTTTCTCCATTCCCCTTACCTCCCTTACCTCTCTCCCCCTGTTTTTCTGTGTTCAATATTTCAAGTAGATGAAACTAACTAAATTTTTAAGAATAATGGGAACCTAGCAACAATTCAAATCTGATATAGTGAGGCATTTAATTCTTCTCTTCCTATAATCTTTCCCTTTGTATGTTATAAATAGCTGAAGCCTTCAGGGAATAAACTCATGCATGCTTGTATGCCTCACTATTGCACACATTGGAGAGTAATCTAATAAGGAGGTAATGAAGAGAAGTATGCATTGGGCTTCCATGAAAAACACTTTATTGTTTTGTGGAATGTAGCTAAAATTTATAGACAGTGGTAGGCAGTAGAATTAGGGAGGGGCTCATATGCTGAATAACTATCCTAAATGTAAAAATTTAGACATAGAAAAGATTCTTATGGCCTCTTACAAGCAGAAATTCTATTTATATTTAGCTGATCTTGTTTTGTCTCAGCACAGTGTATCATTCTTAATGTTTCCTTCTATCCCTCCCTTCTATTGTAGTCTTGCTCTATTTATCTGAGTTTAATCAGCATTGAAAATTATTCACCAAATTCTTCATTTCTGTCTATGAGTTGGGTTCTATTTAAATCTTCCATGTTGTTTATCATCAAGATTTGGCCAAATTTATATTTTATCACTTAACATAATGGGCATTGTTTTTTAAAATATAATTCTGATAATTTCAGGATATGTAATATTTATACCTCTAAAAAGTTTTGTGATTTTAAAAATTTTATTGGAAAAAAAGTGCATGTATTACGGGTATTAATTATGTTCCCATAGAAGTATACACTGTGTAATATCCAGTCAGGGTATGTATTTTTATGTTTATCTGTTCAGACATTTAACATTTCTTTATACTGGAAAACACACAAAAAAATCCCTTCCAGTTTTTTTTTTCTATAGAGAAATATGCAGCATGTGAACATTGTCTATAGTCACCCTACTATGCAGTAGAAGCTCTGATGTTTTACTCCCATGTAGCTATAATCTTGTACCCATGAATTAAACATAGCCCATTCTTTCCTTTCTGCTTCCTTCTCTGGCCTCTAGTAACATCATTATATTTTTCACTTTTGTGAGATCATCCTTTTTCAGAGACTCCACATTTGAATCAGATCGTTTAATATTTCTCTTTCAGTGTTTTCTTTATTTCACTTAATATAATGCTTCCAACTTCATGTATGTTATTGCAAATCACAGGGTATCATCTTTTTATGATTAAGAAATATTCCATTGTGTGTATGTACAGTATTTTCTTTATATATTCAGTAGTGAGTAGAACTTAGTTTGTTTTCTTTTCCTGGCTCTTGTGATTACTGTTATAGTAAACCTGGAAGTTCAGATTTGTCTTAAATAGGCAGATTTCATTTTCATTAGATATATACACAGGAGTAAAATTTCTGGACTACATAGCAGTTCTATTTTTAGTTTTAAGAGGAACATATATAGTTTTATCTATAATAGGTGTATTGATTAACTTTCTTACTAACAAATACAAGGAGTCCCCTTTCTCCTTCTCATCACCAAATTTGTTATCTTTTGTCTTTTTGGTCATATCCAATTTTCCTGTAGTAAGATAGTATCTCATCAATCATTTGGATTTGCATTTCCCTGATGATTAATGATGATGTACATTTCTCATGTACCTTTTGGTCATGTGTGTGTCTTCACTGAGAAATGTTCATTTATATCTATTGTCCATTTTAACTGCATTATTTATTTTTTATTGAGTTGTTTGAGTCCCTTAAGTATTGTGAATTAAAGCCCTTTATTAAATATATAGTTTGCAAATATCTTCTCGCTTTTTATAAGTTGTCCCTTGATGTGGTGTTTTCTTTGCTATGGTCAAGTCCTTTAATTTGATAAAATTCTATTTTTCTGTTTTGCTTTTTTTTCTGTGCTTTCAGGATCTGATCCAGAAATTCCTTGCCCATTTCAGTACACAGGGGATTTTTCCATCCTTTCTTCTAATAGTTTCAAAGTTAGGTCTTTATTTCATTTTGAGTTAATTTTTGTATGAGTAGGGATATACGGGTCTAATTCCATTATTTTGCCTATAGATTTCCAAGTTTCTCAGCACCATTTATTGAAAAGCCTCCTTTTCCCAACGCAAGTTTTTAGCACCTGTGTTAAAAATAGTTGGCTGCTGATGCATAAATTTACCTCCAGAGACTCTATTCTGCTCCATTTGTCTATGAATCTGTTTTTATGTCAAAACACACCATTTTGATTACTGTAGCTTTGTGATGTACTTTAAGGTCAGGTATGTACATTTTATTCTTCCAATCTATGAACATGGGATTTTTTTTTCAATTTATTTTTGTCTTCTTCAATTTTTTTTCAGCCATGATTTATGGTTTTCATTATAGAGGTCGTTCACCTCCGTGGTTAAATTTATTCTCACACTTTCCCCATTCAGTGTGTTGACTTGTTATATATTGCCTTCATTATGTTGAATTATGTTCCATCTGTTTTGAAAGTCCTTTTACTATAAATTAATGTTTAAATGCCTTTTCTTCATCTATCTATATAATCATGACTATGTTCTTCATTATAATGTTAAGGTTGTATTACATCTGTTGATTTGTATATGCCAGACCATTCTTGCATTCCTGGGATTAATTCCATTTGATGATGGTGAAAATTCTTTTTAATTGGATTAAATTTGCCAGTACATTGTTTAGAAGTTTTTTACATACGTTTGTCGGGGATATTTGTCCATAGCTTTCTTTATTTGTTGTATCTTTCTTGCTTTTGGATCAAGTTAATGTTACCCTTGTAGAATAAGTTGGAGGGGTTCCTTTCCTTTCTTTCCCTTCTATTTTTCAAAGAAATTATTGAAGGAGAATTGTAGTTAATTCTTTTTTAAAGATTCATAAAATTTAGCAGTGAAGACATCCAGTCCTGAGACTTTCTCTGATGAGAGACTTTTTAATACTGATTCAATTTCACAAGTTATTTTTGGTCTGCATAGCTGTTCTAATTCCTCATGATCTCAGTATTGGTGAGGTGTATATGTGCATGAATTTGTCTACGTTCCCAAGGTTATTGAACATGTTATGATAAAGCTGGTTAGAGTAATCAATGAAAATCCTTTACCTTTCTGTGATGTCAATCATAATATCTCTGTTTTCTACTCTAATTCTATATGCTTGAGTATCTTATTTTTTCATAGTTAGATTAGTTAGGTTCTTTATCAACTTTCTTTTTTCAAAGATCCACTTGTCCTTTTCATTGATATTTTTATTTATAGTCTCTGTTTCATTGACTTGTGCTCTGAGTTTTATTATTTCTTTCTTTTAACTTTGAATTTAATTTTTCTTGTTTTCTCTACTTTCCTGAGATTTAGAAATGAGCTGTTAATTTTATTTTTCTGTTTTTTTTATACAAGTCCTGATTATTATAAACTTTCCTCTTAGGACTGCTTTTGTTTTATCCCACAAGTTTTGTGTTTCCTCTTTCACTTGTTTTTTTTTTAATTTTTTAACTTTTATTTAGTAAATATAAATTTCCAAAGTACAGTTTATGGATTACAATGACTTTCTCCCCCCATAACTTCCCTCCCACTCACACCCCTCCCATCTCCTGCTCCCTCTCCCATTCCATTTCCATCAAGATTCATTTTCAATTATCTTTATATACAGAAGATTGATTTAGTATATATTAAGTAAAGATTTCATCAGTTTTCACCCACACAGAAAAACAAAGTGTAAAATACTGTTTCAGTACTAGTTATAGCATTACTTCACATTGGACAACACATTAAGGACAGATCTGATCCAAAAATTCTTAAAATTTTTCCTTTAAAACTCATAAAAGTTGTATGTTATTTAATTTTCCAAGTTTTTATGTAGCTTTCAAAGTTTCTCTTGTTATTAATTTTGAGTTTTATTGCATTGTGGTCAGGAAAGATACTCAATATGATTTTTATTCTTTTAAATTTGTTGACAATTATTTGTAGAAGTTTGTGTATTCTGCAGCTGTTGGATGCAAAGTTCTGTAGATATCTGTCAGGTCCATTTGTTCTAGGATGAAATTTAACTCTGCTGTTTCTTAATTTATTTTCTGTCGGGTATCTGTCCATTTCTGAAAGTGGAGTATTAAATCTCCCACTATTATTATATTATAATCTTTCCCTTTAGATTTACTCTGATTTCTGTATTTGGGTGTTCAATATTGTGTTCATATATATTTACTAGTGTTATTTCCTTTTGCTGTGTTTCATGCTTTCTCATTATATGATTACCTTTCTAATTTCTTTCATGTTCTATTTTACATGGGATATCTGATTTCACCTTTTCACTTGTAGTCTACAAGTTTTCTTATGGGCGAAATGAGTTTTTGTCAGCATAAAGTAAAATGGATCTTATTTTACTCATTCATTTTGTTGCTCTAAATCTTTTATTGGAGATATTTTCCATTTACATTTAAGACAATTATTGGTGAGAAAATTCTTACCACTGGTATTTCAATACTTGTTTTGTATTTTAATTGTTGTTCCTTTTTCCCTTTCTTCATCTATTGCAGTACTAATTTTTTGTTATTTTCTCAAGAAGTGTATTTTGTTTGATTCTTTGCTTATTATTTTGGTAAGTCTAGTGTATTTTTTTCTTTCCTGGTTACCATGCATACTTTGGATTTGTCCTCCATTCTTTCCCACATTTTTACTTATTATGTTGTATTTCATTCCCATATTGCCTGTCTCAACAATTTTAATGTAGTAGTTACAAATTTTTATCTTCATTGTAAAGAATTAATTGTTTACACACATGTTTACAGTATTAGGAAAATACACATTTGTTTGTATAGTTAGTCTTATCAATGAGTTTTCTACTTTCTGATATTGTCTCATTAGAATTTCTTTATTTAAGTTTAAAGAACACCCTTCAGCATTTTTTTGAGACAGATATCTTTTCTTCCTGCAAGATTGAAACTCATTAAACAATAACTCTTAGGCCTTCCTTCCTCTCATCTCCTGAAACCACAATTCCACTTTCTTTGATTGCAAAATTGAGTATGCTTAGTATTTCATATGAATGGAATCATACAGTACTTGTCCCTTTGAATGGATTATTTCACTGAACATAATGTTTTTAAAATTCATCTATGTGTATAGGATGTATCAGAATTTCCTTTTATTTTTTGAAGACTTATTTATTTGAAAGGCAGGGTTACAGCAAGAGATAGAGATAGAGATAGAGATAGAGAGAGAAAAAAAGGGAGTTAGAGACAGAAATCTTCCATAGGCTGGTTCACACCATAAATGGCTCCAATTGCCAGGATTGGTCCATGCCAAATCCAGGAGCTATGAGCTTCATCCAAGTCTCCCACAAGGATTCAAGGGCCCAAGGACTTGGGCCATGCTCCACTGCTTTCTGAGGCAAATTAGCAGGGAGCTAGATTGGAAGTGGAGCATCCAGGACAGGAAATTTTGTCTTTGACTGCCTGTGCCTCTGGGGTCTTTCGAGAAGTCTTTGCCTGTGCCTATATCTTGCAGGGTTTCTCCAGTGTTCTATAATAATTTGTTGGTGTCAGGTCATAGATTTAGATCTTTAATCCATGTTGTGTGGACTTTTGTGTAAGGTGAAAGGTAGGGGTCTTGCTTCATGCTTCTGCATGTGGAAATCCAGTTTTCCCAGTATCATTTGTTGAATAGGCTGTCCTTGCTCCAGGAATTGGTTTTAGAGTCTTGTTCAAATATAAGTTGGCTGTAGATGTATGTACTTGTCACTTGTATGAAAAATCCTTTGACCATATATGTGAGAGTTTATTTCTGTGAACTCTATTTGTTCCATATTTCTATTCCTTTGGGTCTGTATGTCATTATCAGAATGGTTTTTAATTTAAAAAAATATTTTATTTTTATTTCAAAGTTAGAGGCAGGGAATAGACAGAGAGAGATGTTCTGTCTACTGGTGTTTTCTCCAAACAACTGCTACTGCTGTAGTTGGGGCAGGCCAATGCCAGCACCTAGGAATTCAATCCAGGTTTCCATTGTGCATGGAAAGTACTCAACTACTACTGGAGCCATTATTGTTGCCTGTGAAGGTGTGCACTAAGTGGAAGCTGCATGTGGAGGTGGTTCTTGAATCCTTTGAATCCAGACATATGGGATACAATAATCTAAACTAACATGCCAAAGATTTATGTTGTTTTGAGTACTATGACTTTTTATTCTGTTTTGAAATCTGGAATTTTGAGAACTCCAAAATCATTCTTATTTGTCAAGATTATTGGTTATTGAGGTCCTTTGAAATTCCACATGAATTCTATCATGAATTTTTCTTTGCTACTAAAAAAATGTCAAATGTGATTTTCATAGAGATTGGATTGAATCTGTGTCACTCTGGGTGTCACAGGAATCTAGAAATTATTTTCTTCTAATTTGTTGAAAGGGAATATCTTTCTATTTATTTTTGCTAATGTTCATTTCTTTTGATAATATTTTATAGACCTACACAGTTAAGATTATCCCTAAGGATTTTAATCATTTAGAAGTGATTTAAAATGTAATAGGTTTTCTCATTTTTATTTAATGCTTGATCACTGTTAGTGTGTAGAAACTTATTAAATTTTTTTGAGCTGACTTTGCATCCATCCTGCAACTTTGCCAAATTTCTTTTTTAGTCCTTATAGGTTTATTTTTTGTTGGGGGGACAGCAGGGAGGGGAACGGAGAATACCATTATCATTTTCTTCAAATGTTGTCTGCTGACAGAGATAATTTTTGTTTTCTCTTTCCAATTTAGATACCTGCTTCTAATTCTGTTGCTTACTTGTTCTAACTGGTATTTCCAGTATTGTTTTAAATAGAGGTGATAAAATTTGGCTTGTTACTGATCTTTGATGAAAATCTTGCACTGCATATGTATTGAGTATGATGTGGGTATTTAATACTTTAAGTTTTTTATGTTTAGATAGTTTCCTGATTTTCCTAACTGATTGAGTTTTTAAAATGTGAACAGCTATTGGATATCGTTAATTGTGTTTTCTTCATAAATTGAGACAATCACATCAATTTTCCCCTTCATTCTGTTCTTGTGGTATGTTGCATTAGTTTTCATATGTTGAGCAATTTGAGCATTCCAAGAGTAACTACTACTTGATCATTGTGTATATATTAGGCTGTAACTCATGCATTCCCAGTGAGCTAAATAATTTCTCACATGTATGACTCTTTCAGGATCTCAGAAGTTCAGTGATTAAAATCAGCCAGTTTCTTGAGAGAGAGCTGAGTGAAGAGGATGTGGATGTTGTTGTGAGACAGGCTACCTTTGAGAACATGAAGTTCATTCCAGAAGCAAATTATACAAATGTTATAGACATTGAAACTTCGACAAGAAATAAGGAGGGACGTCACATGCGGAAAGGTGCTGTTCCATGGTTTACAGTAGCAAAATTATTGACAGTTCCTTTGAGTCCTTGTCCTCTAGGTTAAATCAGCAGTGCTTCCATTGTCCCTCCAAGTTATACTGACATTTGGAATCTAGCAGGCCACAAACTCCTAACTGAAATTACCCTGAAAATTTTCTCAGAAAACTTGATAGTGTCTTAGTACACAAACGGAGTTTCTTAATAAATAATACATTACTACCTTCTAGGAAATATATTCCTTCTGTTTAAAATACTTCAAATCCTGTCTGAAAATAACAGATATTTCAAACAGGATATATTTATATGTATTTCTGAATCCTTTTATCTATATTTCTCCTAGAATTTTCTTGAGAGTAACTCATTATATTTTTGAAGTGAAAAAGATTTGGACTACTATTTGTTCATATGTCATATTCTTCATCACAAAAAGTAGGGTGGTATTCCATAGCACAATCTGTTATGAACATTACATTTAAAAAATGTAATGAGACATTATTGTGCCTCAGTTAAAGGCCTAGACTTATTGTTAAGAATGAATACTATTGTTAAGAATCAATATCTTTTCCTACTCATCAATATCTCATAATTTCAAATTTTGTAACTTAGTTATTTTAACCATATAATTTAAAATATAATTTGAGAATTTATATTTCAATCTCTAATCTATTCATAAACACATTAGGATAATAGACATTTTATTTAATTATATGAAGATTTTTATTAATTTATTTTATTTTTTATTTACATGAAGGGATCACATTTCATGTCTTACAGTTTTAAGATCATGAAAATACTTCCTATCCTACCCTCCTGTCCTCACTCCCTCACTTCTCCTTCCTTATGTTTCTTTTAATTTTTACAATGACATACTTTCAATTAACTTTATATTCACAAATTTAAACCTCCACTAAATAAAGAATTTAATGAATAGTAAGTAGAAAAACCACTGTTCCTCAAGAGTGTAGAAAAGGGCTACAAATGATGATCAAATCTCAAAATGACAATTTCACTCATAAGCATTGGATTTTTTTGGTACTCTGTATTAGTACCACAAATCAGTGAAGACATATGGTGTTTATATTTTTGAGACTCTTGGCCTTGTTTAAATTGTCCTAGACATTGATTCTTTAAAAAAAATCTAGCTTATTATTTTTAAGAAGATTTATTTATTTATTTGAAAGCAGAGTGAAAGAGAAAGGGACAGACACACACATACACACACTGAGAGAGAGAGAGAGAAATCGTCCATTTGCTGGGTCATTGTCCACATGCTTGCAATTGTTGTGGCTATGCCATGTCAAAGCCCAGAACAAAGATCTTCATCCAGATCACCCACATGGATGGCAGAATCCCAAGTACCTGGACCACAATCACTGTCTCATAGATGCATTAGCTGAAAGCTTGATCAGAAGCAGGGCAGTAAGGCTTCAAATCAGGGACTCAAATATGGGATGCAATCATCCCAGGTGATGTCTTAACCCATTGCACCACAAGGGCCGCTCCTTATTTCTCCTTTTGTGCCATTTATTATGAGCTCTCACTTTCCATTCTTTCCCTAGGTCAGATATAATACAATTCTCTTGTCAGTAATAGCTTTCTATCTGTTCCTAGTGCAAATAATCATGTTTACACAAGAATATCTGAAACTGAAGAGACCAAATTATTGGCCTTTACTTTTTTTTTTTTTTTTTTGACAGGCAGAGTGGACAGTGAGAGAGAGAAACGGAGAGAAAACTCTTCCTTTTTGCTGTTGGTTCACCCTCCAATGGCTGTGGCCAGCGCACCTTGCTGATCCAAAGCCAGGAGCCAGGTGCTTCTTCTGGTCTCCCATGGGGTGCAGGGCCCAAGCACTTGGGCCATCCTCCACTGCACTCCCAGGCCACAGCAGAGAGCTGTCCTGGAAGAGGGGCAACCAGGACAGAATCCGGTGCCCTGACTGGGACTAGAACCTGGTGTGCTGGCGCCGCAAGGTGGAGGATTAGCCTATTGAGCCTCGGCGCAGGCCTAGCCTTTACTTTTATGATGGTATAATGATGATTTTAAAGTTTTACCAAATAAAATCACAGCAAAGGCAACTCTGTCATCAAACATAACCATAATTCCATTAGTTGAAAACATTTAAGTCTCATTTTTTCTATTTAAGATGAAGAAATACTTACCTAGTATTGTTGTATCAGAAAGTATATTGCATGAGAGATGTTTCCTTAATATGATGCATGCCACATAATGAAATGCATTTTTAAAACTTGAAATACAGGAAGTGCAATTAGCCTATCCATTAAGACATTTATGTTCCACGTAGGAGTACTTTGATTTGATTCCCAGCAGGAGCTTCTGATTCTTAGTTCCTGTTAATGTTAGACTCTCCCTAGAAGGCAGCAGGGATGACTCAGGTAACAGGGGTCCCATCAGCCATTTGGGAAACCTGGATTGCTTTCGCAGCTCCTGGTTTTAGGCTTCTGAGCTACTGTGGGCATTTGGAGGAGTGAACAAGCAGGTAGGGGCTCTCTTTCTCTCTCTTTCTGTCTCTGCCCATCAATGTCCATTTCTTTCTTTTCCTATTTTTGTCTCTGAATTAAATAAATGAATGTTAATAAATGAGTTCTAGTACATTCATATTGCTTAGGATTTCTTTTATTCTAAACAATATCTATGAATTATGTAGTTGGTGAAACCACTACAATTAGAGAAGTAAATTATCATTCTAAGCAGGAACTTCAAAAACTTCATGTGTCATATAAGAATATGTCAACTCTTTTCATTTCTTTACTAGATCAAATATAATTCTATTCTTTTATCTATAATATCTTTCTATGTGTCCCAATACCAATAATAATAATGTTTACTTAAGAATCAAAAAAGTGTTTTCATTGCAAAATGTTTTGAGCTCCATGAACAATTTTTTTTTTTTTTACAGGCAGAGTGGACAGTGAGAGAGAGAGACAGAGAGAAAGGTCTTCCTTTGCCGTTGGTTCACCCTCCAATGGCCGCCGCGGTCGGCGCGCTGCGGCCGGGGCACCGCGCTCGTCCGATGGCAGGAGCCAGGTGCCAGGTGCTTTTCCTGGTCTCCCCATAGGGTGCAGGGCCCAAGCACCTGGGCCATCCTCTACTGCACTCCTGGGCCACAGCAGAGGGCTGGCCTGGAAGAGGGGCAACCGGGACAGAATCCGGTGCCCCGACCGGGACTAGAACCCGGTGTGCCGGCGCCGCAAGGCGGAGGATTAGCCTGTTGAGCCACGGCGCCGGCCTCCATGAACAATTTTTTAGAATATCCATCTAGCATGAGTTTTTTTAGGATCCCTTGTATTTACTATCTTACTACATCCTTATGTTCCTGATTTAGCTCTTCCCACTTAAAGGGGTAGAAAGGCATCAAATCTCATGGAGAATGAGCACATATTTTTCTTTGTTCAGAAAGAGATTTAATGCAACCTTTGTCCTGACAATGTTACTTCTTCACTTAGGTGCCATTTATGTGCTTATCCTATTAGGTATTGTTGGAGACTGGAAACATCACTTGACTGTAGAGCAGAGTGAAAGATTTGACATCATTTTCCAGAGGAAAATGAAAGACTTTCCATTGAAGATCATCTGGGACAGTAATGAGCAATAGAATTCAAATCACAGTACAAAATAATCAAATAGAAATCTACCAATTGGAAGATATATTTTAATGTAAAATACTAACTTAAATCTATCATGCAAATGTTAATTATAAAACTTTATTAATGAGTGCACTTTGCTTACATTAGTTGCCATGAGTTTGTTGAACACTATGAAATTTCAAAAATTAAATTGATTTGAGAAACTGTCAACATTGCTACTCTGTATATTAACTAGAACAATAGAAAAATAGCATAAGAATTGCAAATATATGCAGAAAGTATTCTGTGGTGCACAATTTTTTTCTTCATCTATATTTAAATTTAGGATTGGGGCTGGTGCTGTGGCGCAGTAGGCTAATCCTCCGCCTGCAGCACTGGCATTCCGTATGAGCACCCGTTCGAGTCTTGGCTGCTCCTCTTTCAATCCAGCTCTCTGCTGTGGCCTGGGAAAGCAGTGGAAGATGGCCCAAGTCCTTGGGCTCCTGCACCCACATGGGAGACTGGGAAGAAACACCTGGTTCCTGGCTTCAGATCGACGCAGTAAACCAATCGAAGGAAGACCTTTCTCTCTGTCTCTCCCTCTCACTGTCTGTAACTCTACCTAATAAAATAAATCTTTAAAAAATAAATTAGGATCAACAAAATAAAAGATTCATTTTATTATTATTAATTTTTTAATTTAAATTTAAAATTTACTTCTTTGTTTTCAGAATAAATGTGAATGAATGAATGTGATAACAGGTTTAATAGACAATTCCAAGATGGTGGAATAGGGAAGAACATACTGCATTACGCTAAGGATAAATAGGAAAAAAAATATAGGAAGTGCACTCTCAGGGGAGAATTAGAAAGAAAGCAGCAGTGGAAATTCTGCAGAAGGAAGAGGGAAACTGTGGACCTGTGTAGGACAACACACCAAGCAGCCAAGAGAGGAACAAGTGGCAGCTTGGTGATGGAGGTGAGACCAAGATGAAGCAGCCCAGAGGGAGAGCATGGCATGATTCAGCCTGGAGCCCTAGGGCTAGCAGTGTCTGAGGGCTCAGGGAAGTAAAAGGGGTACATTTCTCTCACCCTGTCCTACACACAATGGCACCTGCTGCCTGGTTGAGAGAGAGCAGGCTCCATTTAGAGCTTGGGCAGCAACTGTGGACACCCTTGTACACATGCAGAGCAACTGGCTGAGACACCTTCTTCTTGGCAGTAATGGCAGCCATGGTGGGGAGAGGGCAACATTTGACCAGTGGTTCTTGTGTATGCATGTGACCCAGAGATTTTAGCAGAGGGAATAATCCATAGTCCCCATTGACTTTGAGCCTGGTTGTGAGGGGAAACAGTGAGCTGGGCATCCATGTGGGGCTGTAAGGCACCCCCAGCCTCCCAACATACCACAGGCTCTGGGGTTCAAGTCCATGGATAGCTGGCTTGGGGAACATCTGCCTCTCTGTAGTCTGAACAGGCTGGCACCACAGAGTGGAACCTCTGTACCCAGCAACCATGGGATCCTTGTGTGCTGGGACTGTGGAGATTTGGTGGCTGCACAACAGGGTACAAGGTGTAGCTAGGCCTCTGGGAAAACTTTGTGTACAGTTCCATAGACTCAGAGCTCCCTGGTTGCCAGTGGTGGGTCATTGCAGAGGGATCCTTGCTCAGAGCGAGGACTGTGCACTTCCCTGGTTTTAGAATGCTTTATATTTTCCATAGAACAAAATATAAAATAACATATCACACAATTAGTCACAAATACTGTCCTTGAATTTTCTTTACATGACTATTGTCTAAAATATGTCTCCTTGTGGCAGCTAGACACGCCCACTGCTGTGCTTGGCTGAGCTCACAAATATGGTGTAAGCTATAGTTTCCCAGTCACTTTTTAAATTTTTTAGAAAAATTCTTATTAGAGGCCGGCGCCGTGGTTCAACAGGCCAATCCTCCGCTTTGCAGTGCCAGCACACTGGGTTCAAGTCCCGGTTGGGGCGCCGGATTCTGTCCCGGTTGCCCCTCTTCCAGGCCAGCTCTCTGCTGTGGCCAGGGAGTACAGTGGAGGATGGCCCAAGTGCTTGGGCCCTGCACCCCATGGGAGACCAGGAAAAGCACCTGGCACCTGGCTCCTGCCATCAGATGAGCATGGTGCACAGGCCGCAGCGCGCCGACCGCGGCGGCCATTGGAGGGTGAACCAACGGCAAAGGAAGACCTTTCTCTCTGTCTCTCTCTCTCACTGTCCACTCTGCCTGTCCAAAAAAAAAAATTACTAGTATAGAGAACAGATTTCATGTATTCATAGGTACCATTTTAAGAAGATAACCATACTCCCAAGTCACTCACTTCTCTGACTTTCCTCTCCTGCTAAGCTCTGTTTCCTGGCACTTATTAAAACTGCCACTGTAATAGCTACTGCTGCTGCTAGAACCATCATAATAACTACCTTGCTTTTGAAGTTTGGCCAAATATTAGCTGTCATCACCTTATGGGCCAAAATTTCTGCCTCTAAACTTTCCTCCTTTAGTGGGTCCAACATTTGAAGATCAGTTGTAATTTCCAAAATCATTGTGGCTTTTCCAACATATGAAATTGCTTCCATCATTACCAAATCCATTGTAACCATCCCCAGTGCCACTATATCCATTACCACCTTGGGTGCCACCAAACAACTTCTTGGAGTGGATGAAGCACTGACCGTCTCTTGCTTGGACAGGGCCTTCCTTACTTCATGGCCATGACCCAATCTTATAACAGAGTCATAGCCATCAGAAGTCACAAAGCAAAGCCCCTCTACTTGCCACTGCCTGGGTCAGTCATTATCTGAACCACTCCTATTTTCCCACATTGCTTCTGCAGCTGTTCAGGCTGTTTGGGAGACTGTGACTAGGACATGACAGCAGTGGGAAGAGACTTTGGTGAGGCCTCTTCAGTGACATACTTGGGCACCATTAATGTATTCTTTTATCATGTCTGTCAGTCTTTTCTGGAGATGGCTACAGAGAGAAGAAGGAAGAACGTGCTATTCTTAATCTCCACTTCTCTTTCATTCTGTAATAAGAAATGTGAAGGAACTTAGGAGTGTGAGGTACATAGACAAGCTGCAGTAAAAATGGTGAAGAGATTAATAGGTCATCTTTTATTGTTTTATTAAGATATACAAAGAGGATTGGGGCCAGCGCTCTGCCACAGCGGGTTAAAGCCGCAGCCTGCATTCCATATGGATGCCAGTTAATGTCAGCTTCCTATCCAGCTCTCTGCTATGGCCTGTGGAAGCAGTGGAGGATGACCCAAGTCCTTGGACCCTGCACCCACATGGGAGACCAGGAAGAAGCTCCTGTCTCTTGGCTTTGGATCAGCTTAACTCTGGCCATTGCAGTCATTTGGGGAGTGAACCAGCTAATGGAAGACCTCTCTCTGTCTCTGTCTCTGACTCTGCCTCTGTCTATCTCTGTCTCTCTCTCTGGTTCTACCTCTCTCTGTAACTGTGACTTTCAAATAAATAAAATAAATATAAAAAAGAAATACAGAGAGGAATAAATAATACTAAGATGAACTCCACTGTATCCACAAACCAGGTTTAGAAAAATTCTCTATAATGTATTCACCTCTGCACAACCCCAAGCACCACAAAGAAGGAAAAGTAATGGCTTTACTAATATTGGTTCAAACATGTTTCTTCAACTTGGCCATATATAGACAAACTGCTTGCCAAGGGATGCATACACATTTTTTTTTTTTGTAAAGGCTTAACAGTTCCTATTACTGCATCTCCTCTTTTACACATAGCATCATCACTTCCATTCTGCCAATTATAGTTTAATTTTTTTGACAGGCAGAGTGGACAGTGAGAGAGAGAGACAGAGAGAAAGGTCTTCCTTTGCCGTTGGTTCACCCTCCAATGGCCGCCGCGGTCGGCGCGCTGCGGCCTGTGCACCATGCTCATCTGATGGCAGGAGCCAGGTGCCAGGTGCTTTTTCCTGGTCTCCCATGGGGTGCAGGGCCCAAGCACTTGGGCCATCCTCTACTGCACTCCTGGGCCACAGCAGAGGGCTGGCCTGGAAGAGGGGCAACCGGGACAGAATCCGGCGCCCCGACCGGGACTAGAACCCGGTGTGCCGGCGCCGCAAGGCGGAGGATTAGCCTGTTGAGCCACGGCGTCGGCTAATTTTTTATATATGGTGACTATCAGGTAGAGTATTTAAAATTTAATTTAAAACTCTATTGAGATCTATTTTTGTATGACTGCTTATGCATAACTTTAACCTTTGTCTTACTGGGTTATTTGTATTTTTCATACTTATAAAGGAATGCTTAAACATAAGGAATCCCACTCTTTGATATTAAATGCATTGCAAATAGCTTCAGTGTTATGGACTTGGAAAAATGTTTTAATTTTTATATAATTTTCAACATAAATAAAGTCACTTTAATAAAGATTACTTGTGTACTCTTACTCAAATAACCAGTGTTTATGTTTTGTCTAATTTCTTCATTATTCTGTTTACCATTCTCTTTTTCTCCCTTCATAAATATTTATGAATTATTTAAGAATAGTGCTCTTTAATGCTAATTAACTGCATGAATATTTTCCAAGAATACTTATATTCTATGTTATATACAAAGTACAGTTATCAAAATCAGGAAATGAATATTGATATATGAATAGTATATAATCTATAAATATAACTTGGTAATTTTTCAATTGCCACAAATTAAACACAAAGAAGAAGAAAAAGATTCCACACATCTCAAAAACCTTTCAAGAATTTAGTCCAATGAAAATTTGTTATGTATTCAAAAATTACTGGCTATCCTATTCATTTTAACAAATACTCTAATCAACTTGAGTTCTGCCACTCACAGAAAGCTATGTTTAAACATACAGAATATTTTGTGAATGTTATCTTAATTTATAAACATTTTTAGAAATAAGAGATATACTCACTATATATAACCTTGTATTAATCTTATATTAAATCTTAATTCTTGACCAATGAAGAATCGAAGACTAAAAATCTTTCATGAAATCAAATGCTGTATTTATTGGCAATATTAAAATCATTATCAAAAGCCACATTCGAGAAGCAGAGGATTAAATAGTAGGTTAACAGTCCAGGGGAGATGTTAGAACAGCAATGAGACAAATTCTAATTATTGCAGAAGACAAAAATGCAGGTTGAATTGTCTGTAATACCTACCTTTAAAAATTCGTAGTATTATATGGCAATAACTTAGAAAGGAAAACAATGTAAAATGAATTCATATACTCCATGGATTTATACAATTCTGAAACCTGTAGAGGTGAAACGGACACTATGAGAAACAATAACTTGATCAGCCCTTGTCCTGGCTGTCGAGGAACAACTTACTAGCTTATTCCTTTTAGTATTTTTTTGCTCTACTTAATACCATTGGTTGAACTCTTTAATTAACACATAATTATTCTTTTTTTTAAAATTTTTTATTTAGAATATAAATTTCCAAGGTACAACTTGTGGATTGCAATAGCTTCCCCACCCATACCTCCCCTCCCCCCCGCTACCCTTCCCCCTTAGCGACTCCCCCTCCCCTTTCATTCACATCCAGATTCATTTTCAATTCTCTTTGTATACAGGAGCTCAATTTAGTATGTGTTAAGAAAAGATTTTAAACCATTTGCCCTCACATATCATCACAGAGTGAAATATACTCTTTGAGTACTAGTTGTAGCATTAAATCACGTTGTACAGCACATTAAGGACAGAGATTCTACATGATATTATTATTATTTTTTTTGAAATGATAAAAAAATTGGAAGTTACATAAAAATCAATCAATTAACACACAATTATTCTTAGTCATTTAAACTTAAATGAAAAGTGATTCCTCTTAAATATAGTAGTGGGAATAAGAGATGGAGGAGATGTAAAGTTCGGCACATGCTCAATTGGACTTACCTCTAATGGTAGAGCTAGAAACATGCCAGGGGATTCCAATTCAGTCCCATCAAGGTGGCATGGACCAATGCCATCTTACTAGTCAACGTGATCAGTTTCAGTTCATAATTGATCATAATGATAGGATTAAGTGTCAAAGGGATCACATAAATAAGACTGGTGTCTGCTAATAATAATTGATAGAATAAAAAAGGAGAGAATGATCCAACATGGGAAGCAGGATACACAGCAGACTCATAGAATGGCAGATGTCCTAAACAGTGTTCTGGCCTCAGAATCAGCCCTTAAGGCATTTGGATCCTGCTAAAAAGCCCATGAGAGTTTTGCAGTAATGGAAAGCCAAGACACTGTGGCAAAAAAAAATGTTCTAAATGAAAGATCTCTGTGAGTGAGATCCCAGTGGAAAGAACAGGTCATCAAAGAAGGAGGTACCTTTCTCTGAAGGGAAGAGAGAACTTCCACTTTGAATACAGCCTTGTTTAAATAAGATCGGAGTTTGTGAACTCAAGATGCTTCCATGGCCTTGGCAGCTTATGACAATAGCCTCAGGTGATTACTGACATCATAAATAAAATTGTCAATTGTTAAATCAACAACGGGTGTCACTGTGCACCTACTCCCCATGTAGGACCTCTGTCCTTAATGTGTTATACTATGGGAATTAATTGTTAAACTACTACTCAGACAGTACTTTATGCTTTGTGTAATTGTGTGGGTGCAAACTGTTGAAATCTTTATTTAGTAAATACTAAGTTGATCTTCTGTATCTAAAGATAATTGAAAATTAATCTTGATGAAGAATAGGATGGGAGAGGGAGTTTGAGATGGGATGGTTGCAGGTGTGAGGGAGGTTATGGGGGAAAAGCCACTATAATCCAAAAATTGTACTTTGGAAACTTATATTTATTAAATAAAAGTTAAAAAAAACTTTGAAACCTTCCATTGTCACAGTGAATCTTTCTGTAGAAGAAACAATCCAGATAAGTGTAGAAATCAGGATTGTAAAAGTAAATACCTTATATGGGTACAATCTTCCCAACTTGCATCTACAGGCTCTCCTTACCATGAAACATGTGCAAGAAGTTATTTTTTATAGAATAAAATACACCCTGTTATCTTCTAATTGCCAAAATTTAGTAACTGTGATTGTTTATGTTTGGCATCTTAAAATTTTTTTATATTTCTCCAACATTAAGATATAGCTTTCTTAATGTCAACAAAATTTTACTCAAATTTTCAAAGCTGAGAAGCCTGCTCAAGTTCTAGAACCTTATCCATTGGCCAAAACAAACTCTTCAAGGAGTATTTATTTCCCAGCAACAATTTAATCTCTATCATTGCTAAAATTGTCAGAGGTGACTTACTTCATCAGCTGATCTACAATGGTGAGTCGGAAATAATAGACAAAAAGTCTCTTTTTCAAATCTCACCTTTTATAGTCTGAGTAACAGTGGTTTTTGTACTTACTACTTGTTGAATTCTTTATTTGGTGCAGGGTTAAGCTTGTTATTATAAAGTGAATTGAACATATGTCATTGTAGAAACTAAAGGAAAAATAAGAAAAGAAAGAAGAGGGAATGTGGGAGGGCAGGATGGGTTGTAGCATTATGTTCTTATACTGTTTTTTGAAATATATGAACTATATTCCCTTTATATAAATAAAATTATTTTTGAAAATGAGAATAAAAATATATCCTCCTTTCTACATACCATATGTATTTCCTTTTTTCTCCTCAATTTTCTATTTTTTCTTGTTTCTTGTCAGACCTCAGTTAAAGAATAAGAGGAAGACTCAGACATTCTTTCCATTTATATAATTGCTTTCTCCTATATTTATTGAAGAAATGCAAACAATGTATATAGATCCCACATGAATTCCCCTCAAACTCTGTCCCTACTCCATTATCTTTGTGACATAACAGCTCTTATAATTTTCTCTACTGAGACTATAAAAGACACATCAGCTAAGTCACTAACCCTATTAAATGACATAAACAAATAATGTTCATTAAGAAAGTATGTGGTGTCTTCCGGACACCCTTTCTTCTTTACTCAGCATCTATTTTCTTTTTTTTTCCCCTGGAGTTTGGCTGATTTTTTTGGAGTGAGTGTGAGGGGTTTGTGGGCTGCTAGGAAGGATGTGATAGTGACTCTCACTACATTTTTACATTACATTTCAGCTATGGTTTCTACATATGTATTTCTACACTAGTCCATCTCCTACATTATAAATTGCCCCTTGCCACATTCCAAAGGCTGAGTTCTCAAAGGATTTTCCTTGGAAGTCTAGTATGGCAATGTTAAAACAGCTCAACTACCTCTATTGAAACTATTCTTGTAAACCAGATATTCTAACCCCAATTTTTAAGAGTTCAATTTGCATATATTTCAGCTTGTAGGGAGATAATTTGAAAGTACCTTTTTAGATAATAAATTGACTCAGCATTTTTAATGGTCTATATTCTTACTCATTAAGCAGATATTATCACATTTTTAAAAATTACATATTTAAGTTGATTCTGAAACCACAATTCTGTTAATATACTTACTGTTTATTTTGTCAAGACCATGACATTTTAATTACTAAAAGATCTCCTGAACTCTCATAAATGAACTGGTTAGAATTTTATGTAGTGTTACTTTAAAATTAATAACTTATTAATAATTAATATTATTAATAATTATTAATATTTTGACAACTGACTTTATTATAAACACATTCTTGCATTTCAGAAATAACTTTATGCTGTTTCTCATTTATTTTTGATTTCTTTAAGATAATTTAACAAAGACTCATGGTTTTTATGAATGCTCTTTTCACTTCCTAAGTTTATTACTAAATATTTTTAGCTTTAGTAATTAAAGTGAGATGATATTTTAAAATATTTGCTTTCTTATTTATTTTATAGGCAGAAAGACAGGAGAAAGAGCGAGAAAGACACCCCCCCACACACACACACAGATGAGACTCAAACCGGTGCCCATATGGGATGTTGGCACTGTAGGTGGCAATTTTACCTGCTATGGCATGGTGTCAGCTGCACATATTTGTTTTCTATTACCAGACTTGCTATGTTCTAACTTGAAGGATATTGTGAGGAAGACATTCTGTTTTATTATAGGTATGGCATCCATTGTTTTGGTTGTCAAACTCTGGTAGTCTGAATTTGTCAATCATGACACTAAAAAGTTAGCTTAAGAGAGTTTCCAAGATGGTGGTAGTTCAGGGACTTCCAGGTTCAGAATTCATGGATTTTATTACTCATGACACATGACATAATAGAGACAGAGTTATACATTTTCAGGGGTTTCCTTTGAAGAGCAGTTATCCAACAATGATAACCATCTTTAAGGATCTTCATGCTTTAAAAACGCCTTTTCAGATACCACAGGTTTTTTTTAAATGCATTTATCTATTGAATGAATGATGATCAACTTAGCTGCTTCTGAATTTTGTAAATTATGTATATAATTGTGTAGAACTCAAAAAAATTAGTCCAAGAAGACCTATAGTTTGCTTGGTGTGTGACCATACTAAGATTCCAATAATTACAGCACTATATGTGGTCACTGCTTATTTTCTGGAGATAAGAAATCAATTGTGTTTCTTGATGTATGTTCACAGATTCTGATTGCATAGCTATAGTCCATATTCCAGGTAATGATTTGGCAACGACAGGAGAGTATACAGTGATTGTCTCTATGAAATTACTCAACTGGTATAGGCACCAATGAACTCAATAGTCAACAATAAATTGCCAGTTGCTCTTGGAGGACCTGTGCCATGATTGAGTGGTTGATAAATGCTCATGAAGTACTATAGAATTTATTGGCAACTCATCATTACTGGTACTGGAGCCTATGATCTTTGTTATCTTCATTAGAAACACCATTGTGTCATTTTGGAATAAAGGTCAAAGATTTAAAGCAAAATTTGACAGTACAATATTTTCAGCAAATCATACACATGCTATTTCTGTCTTTTCAGGTTTTTGATTTTTCTTTAAATTTTAGCATGCTCAAATCCACATTTTCTTTTTTTTTCATTTTCAATTCTCTTTATATACAGAAGATCAGTTTAGTATATATTAAGTAAAGATTTCAACAGTTTGCCCTCACTAGCAACACAAAGTGAAAAATACTATTGCAGTACTAGTTATAGTATTAATTCACAATGTACAGCACATTAAGGACAGAGATCCTACATGATATATATTTTTTTAAATTCATTAATTTTCTATGCAATTTCCAATTTAACACCAAGATTTTTTTTCATTTTTAATTATCTTTATATACAGAAGATCGATTCAATATATACTAAGTAAAGATTTCATCAGTTTGTACCCACACAGAAACACAAAGTGTAAAATACTGTTTCAGTACTAGTTATAGCATTACTTCACATTGGACAACACATTAAGGACAGATCCCACATGAGACGTAATACACAGTGACTCCTGTTGTTGACTTAACAATTTGACACTCTTGTTTATGGCGTCAGTAATCTCCCTAGGCTCTAGTCATGAGTTGCCAAGGTTATGGAAGCCTTTAGGGTTCACTGACTTCAATCTTATTCAGACAGGGTCATAGTCAAAGTGGAGGTTCTCTCCTCCCTTCAGAGAAAGGTACCTCCTTCTTTGATGGCCCGTTTTTTCCACTGGGATCTCACTTGCAGAGATCTTTCATTCAGGTCTTCTTTTTTTTCCAGAGTGTCTTGGCTTTCCATGCCTAAAATATTCTCATGGGCTCTTGAGCCAGATCTGAATGCCTTAAGGGCTGATTCTAAGGACAGAGTGCTATTTAGGACATCTGCCATTCTAAGAGTCTGCTGTGTATCTCGCTTCCCATGTTGGATCATTCTCTCCCTTTTTGATTCTATCAGTTAGTATTAGCAGAAACTAGTCTTGTTTGTGTGATCCCTTTGACTCTTAGACCTATCAGTGTGATCAATAGTGAACAGAAACTGATCACTTGGACTAGTGAGATGGCCTTGGTACATGCTACCTTGATGGGATTGTATTGGAATTCCCTGGCATGATCCTAATTCCATCATTTGGGGCACGCCTGATTGAGCATGTCCCAAATTGTACATCTCCTCCCTCTCTTATTCCCACTCTTATATTTCACAGGGATCACTTTTCAGTTAAAATTTAAACACCTAAGAATAATTGTTTGTTAATTACAGAGTTCAACCAATAGTAATAGAATAAAAAAATACTACAATGGATAAAGTATTACATTGTACAACAACAGTCAGCACAAGAGCTGATCAAGTTATTGTTTCTCATAGTGTCCAATTCACTTCAACAGGTTTCCCCTTTGGTGCTCAATTAGTTTTCACTGATCAGGGAGAACATATGATATTTGTCCCTTTGGGACTGGCTTAATTCACTCAGCATGATGTTTTCCAGATTCCTCCATCTTGTTGCAAATGACTGGATTTCATTGTTTTTGACTGCTGTATAGTATTCTGTAGAGTACATGTCCCATAATTTCTTTATTCAAATATATGCTTTGAATTCCCTGTGATCTTTTGCTGTGAGGTTCCCTTCATTTAACTTCTTTTATGTTGATGGCCGTGTTTCTGTGTTTCTGTGTGTAACACCTCTTTAAGCATCTTTTGCAGGGCTGGACAAGTGGCAACAAATTCTTTCAATTTCTGTTTGTTATGAAAGGTCTTTATTTCCCCTTCATTCACAAATGAGAACTTTGCAGGATATAATATTCTGGGCTGGCAGTTTTTCTCTCTTAGTACCTGGGCTATGTCTCGCCATTCCCTTCTAGCTTGTAGGGTTTCTGATGAGAAGTCTGCTGTGAGTCTAATTGGAGATCCTCTGAGAGTAATCTGACGTTTCTCTCTTGCACATTTTAGGATCTTTTCTTTCTGTTTCACTGTGGTGAGTTTAATTACAACGTGTCGTGGTGAGGACCTCTTTCGGTCATGTTTACTAGGGGTTCTATGAGCTTCCTGTACTAGAATGTCTCTGTCCTTCTCCAAACCAGGGAAATTTTCGCTATTATCTCACTAAAAAGGCATTCTAATCCTTTCTCCCTCTCCATGCCTTCAGGAACTCCTAGAACTCGAATGTTGGGTTTTTTAATAGTATCCTGTAGTTTCCCAACAATATTTTTTAGATTTCTAATTTCCTCTGTTTTTCTTTGGTTTGAATGTATATTTTCCTGTGCTCTGTCTTCTAAGTCTGATATTCTCTCTTCTTCCTCACCCATTCTGTTTGTAAGGCTCTCTAATGTGTTTTTCATTTCATCTATTGAATTCTTCACTTCATTATGATTTCTCGTCACTATCACAGTTTCATGTTCTACTAGTTGTTTCATTTCAGCTTGATTCCTCCTTAATCTTTCATTTTCACGAGAGAGATGTTCTACCTTGTCCATTAAGGATTTCTGTAGTTCAAGAATTTGTTTTTGAGTACTTTTTAGTGTTCTTATCAATTTTTTGAGATCCACTTCTTGCATTTCTTCTATCTCATCATCTTCATAATCTTGAATTGGGGTGTCTTTTTCATTTGGGGGCGTCATAGTGTCTTCCTTGTTCTTGTTACCTCGGTTTTTGTGTTTGTTGTTTGGCATATTGGTTTCTTCACTGTGGTATTTTTTCTTGTTATACTATGACTCTAGATAAGTGGACTGTCTGCTTTCAATGGAGCCTTAGAGGCTTGAGATGGGTGTGGCCTGATAGCTCTGTTTGGTTCCTCAGGGTTGAGGGTGTGCCAAAGGTGACACTCCCAGGTTAGGCATGGTAAATCTCTCTCTGTTTCTTTCTTTATTTTTGGTTCAAAAGAGAAGTAATTCCACACAGCTGAATGGAATTGGGGGTGGTTAGCAGGCAAATGATATACCCACAGGAGCCAGAGTTCGGATGCTCTTTCCCAAGGACCACAGAGGGAATCTCTGCGGCCTTCAGTGTGGGTTCAAATTCTCCTGCAGTCTCACCACTGGGCTACCAAGGCTACTGAACTGTAGCGTCTCTGGAGAGTACTCACGTGGTGAATTCCGTGAGTTCTCTCCCCCACAGTCTCTTTTTTCACAGTCTCAGTTCATTAGCACCACACATTCATTAGGTTCTAATCTCCTGTTATTTCACCCCCACGCCCAGAGTCAGGTTTTTCTGCTAGGCTCAGGGCTGGTGCAGACCTGAGGTCACCCTGCTTATGACGTATGTCCAAAATGGCGCCTGCTCTTTGTCTTGCTCACCTTTGAGAGGTGGGCGGAGAGAGAGAAACTCGTGTCTGTATCGGTCACTTTTTTCTTTTTCTCTCTCTTCTTGTTAGCCTGGTGAACTTTTCCCCACAGGGTTTCAAGCCTTGTTCACTCTAGTCTCCTCTTTCCACTTCCCTGTTGGTGTCTTGGGCTATTTGAGGTTCGGCTCACATCGCGTTCCAGCGCTGGTGTGTTGAATCTGCTGCTGGTGTCCCAAACTGCGGGCTCCCACGCTCTCCACGCAGGTCCACTGTGAATCACTAGTTCCGGAAGAGTTTCCTCTGCTGTTTCTTCCCATACTCTTCCTTGAACCTGCAGTATCTCCACTTTAATAAACTGTCTCTCCCCGGACTATCAGTGTGCTGCCTTCCTTCCACCATCTTGCCCTCTCTCAAATCCACATTTTCACTGATAAATAATTCAGACTAAACATTTTTTGTAACTATGGCCAAACCTTATTGTTGCTCTATTTCATCACATCAAGTTCATTCTAACAGAAATGGAGAATTTCTCATACTCATCCATGGCCAGTGACCAGATTTGACTGGTCAAGAAATAAAATATGAGCAAAAGCACTGAAATTTTTGATCTCTTAATAACAAGGGGTCTTGCATGAAGTATAGGAAATGCAAAGAAGCAGTTCCTAAAGTGACCTGAATCACCTCTATTACAAAATCAGAACCACCGTGGGTCTGAAAGTGAAAAAAAAAAAAAAAGTAAGAATCTTTGATTATGTCATTACTAATTATAATATAAAATACAGAAAAAAGGCAAACAAAAAAGTAGACAATACCATGATACATTTGGAATATTTAAAAGAAAAAAAACTTCAACTGTAATGGTGTTGACATTTATAGATTTTACATTGGAGTTGAAAACAATCATTTCTATTTTTACAGGTACCTTTTGGACTCAGCTGTTACTAGGCTTGATTTATTTTGAAGGACATCATAACAGAACTGAAAACTTGGACACAACGTATAGTCTCCTTTGAATACAGTTGTTACCTAATGGGCTATGACAAAAGACTATCCCCTGGCCTCTTCCCTTCCCACCTGCCATATTATTTGTTTCCCAAGGGTTTGAAGAACAAAAAAGCTATAGTGAGTCTTAGAACTAGCTTGGGACTTTTGCACAACATTACACATTTTCTATCACCTAGTGTTCCCTAGCCATACTCATGCATATTCTTCAAAATGTGATTATTTTATCTTTATGCTGTCATCTTGCATATCAAGACATATATGGGATTTTAAGTATATACATGTACTCAACATCATGAATTTTTTTGCAATATACTTAAATAGCACATGGAAAAAGTTCTTGCACATCAGTACATAATTTTCTATTTTTTCATATTTTAATAGGATTTTGTTGCATGCCTGTGCAATATTTATTATATTTTTCATGTACAGGTAGGTTGCTGCAATGTATTTATTATGTTTCTTTCTTTTTTTTTTTTTTGACAGGCAGAGTGGACAGTGAGAGAGAGAGACAGAGAGAAAGGTCTTCCTTTGCCGTTGGTTCACCCTCCAATGGCTGCCGCGGTTGGCGCGCTGCGGCCGGCACACCACGCTGATCTGATGGCAGGAGCCAGGTGCTAGGTGCTTTTTCCTGGTCTCCCATGGGGTGCAGGGCCCAAGCACTTGGGCCATCCTCCACTGCACTCCTGGGCCACAGCAGAGGGCTGGCCTGGAAGAAGGGCAACCGGGACAGAATCCAGCGCCCCGACCGGGACTAGAACCCGGTGTGCCGGCACCGCAAGGCGGAGGATTAGCCTGTTGAGCCACGGCGCCGGCCTTGTACTTATTATGTTTCAATAAACATTCCTGGAGATGTTTGCGCTTTTTTATTCTAGTAAAAATTTTTATGGTGTCCAGATACATTAAGTGTAAGTACATACTACTCATTTGTCTCCTGTATTTATGTAATTGTTAACCTATACTTCATCAGTGTTAAGAATACTTCTTCGTCACATGTTCACCGATTGTGGGGCATATTGAAGTTACATTTATGTTCACACCAGCCTCTGATGTGATCAAACCAAAGACTTGCTAACACTGTGATAGAAGTTAAGTTTCAAGATCAAGTCATTTCTAACATTTTCAGCAAAATCTATTGTAACATTTCTGTTATGGAATCTTCAGAAATAAAAATGAAACTCTTGCAGTTGGCCATCTATAACACCATTTTAAAATGATTGGTGCTTTGGGGAATATTTATATGATTTTCACAGAAATCTGCATCAGCAATTGTACTGTATGTATGTAAGAAAATATCACTGCAGAAATTAGTCCAGTCATCTGTGTTTGAAGATTTCTTTAGAGTAAGTCCCTTTTGTCTACCATCTGCACTTGAAAATACACGTCTCCATTCCTCCTCTTATTCTCTAAGGTCTAGGCTGACAATATTTGTTGTCTACCTTGTAGACTGAACCTGAATTGAATCATCTAAGTTAATGAAAGAGTGATTCAACATCTGACAATCTTCTTGTAAAAATGTATCCTAAGTACTAGAATGAAATCGTCCTTAGTAGTCATATAAGGCCTATCACAGTTTCATGATGGAGCTACAAGTGAATATATGACTCTAGCTAGTGTGCATTGCAAGAACAATTGTGGCTCTTTAATTATCTGGTCAAAACATCTTCTAAATAGAATATATTTGCAAACTTCACTATCCCCAAATAATCCTGGAAGGGACAGAAAATCCATTGGCTTGAAGACTGAATTACTATCCAATTGTATCACTTCTGTGTACTCCACTCTCATTGCAAAGTTCCCTCTCTCTAAAATAAGTTCCTTAAATTCAAGAATGCTGGTAATGACAGCATCATATCATATACATATTGTTTGATACATGATCATAATTACCTTTTCCATGTAGAAATTTTGCCATAAAATGTTCTAAAGTTCTATAGGTTCATGTATATTTAAGCAACTTGAAAAATAAAAATATGAGACCAAAACTTTCTTAGGATTTCTGTAGCTGTAAATAATCTGCAGAGAGAATTATGAAATAATATAACAATACTTGGTGATACTTATGGACTTTATCTAACAGCCCCATAATATTTAGTTACATGAATGAATAATAATTGATTTTAGTCAATCTACTAGCAATGGAAATTTATATTTCATCATTTTGTTTGCCATTACAAAAAAGCTGCAACAACTAACTTTTTTAAAATTTAAGGATAAATTTCTAAACTTGATTATTTGTAGACCAGATAAATATTACAAATCAGATCTGTGACATAATTACTTATACAATTTGTACAATTACACAGCAGTGAAAATAGTATTGCAAATGAAGAATAAAGAAAAGTATATAGCAAAATCTCAGCACAAAGAAGACAAGTGACAATATGAACAGAAATTTAAGTAAAATTTAAATCCAAATGATCTGACAAAACGACACAATGATCAACAGAAATGGAATCCTTGAGTATAACATGATATAAAAAGGTAAATGGTAAATTCTAGCAAGTCCATAAATGTCTTGATTTAGCAAAAATAATAGTGGGGAACTTGTACACATTTATCTTTACATATACTTTTTAAAGTAATAAAAATTGATTTAACAATTAATTTAAAAAATTTAGCTGATATCTGTATGAATTACAAAATGTGCATCATATTATGAAGTTATACAACATATTGAAATATTCATCCTGTAATTACTGAAAAATCTCCTTAATAAATTCCCCAAATTAAAATCTTACAGCACCATTGCATTCTTTAAATATTGCATATAATTCTGTGGTAAATCTTCCTTGATGGAAGACTTTTTATAGACTTTTTATTGCTCTTTCAATCTCACTGCTTGTTTTAAAATTAGCATACAGAAAGGATGCTAATAATCATTGACAACACATATGGAGCATGAACAGAAAGCTGATAAAGAGTCATATCAGAGACTGGATAAAAAGTAGAAATATTTCAATTCTAGTTGTAATGTATGTGTTTATAATATACATGTATTCATTATATATGTTATATATAATAAAAATCAATTTCTAAAGTTATTGAGAGCTTAAATCTTTTCAAAAAGTTGATGAAGTCCTTTAAAGTAGTTTGTCTTTATTTTGTTTAAGAAATATAACTTCATGTATTTAATATATACAAATTTGGGAACATGGTGATTCTTCCCTGCCTCTCTCCCATTCATAAACCCAATTTTCTTACTCCTCTCTTCCTTTCAAAGATCATAAACGATGTGCTACACACAGAAACACAGAACGAAAGCCATCATTATGAAAGAATGTAAAGACAGAAAACTCCCTAGTATAAGTACAAAAGAAATCCAAAGTAACTGACAGGAATATTCACAGAAAAATGACAGGGCCAAGTAGTTACTTGTCAATAGTTACCTTGAATTTAAATGGCCTCAATTCTCCAGTTAAAAGACAGGGACTGGCCAAATAAATTAAAAAACGAGACCAATCTATTTGCTGCCTACAAAAAACATACTTTGTCAACAAAGATGCACAAAGACTGAAAGTGAAAGGATGGGCCGGTGCCGCGGCTCAATAGGCTAATTCTCCGCCTTGTGGCGCTGGCACACTGGGTTCTAGTCCCGGTCGGGGTGCCAGATTCTGTCCCAGTTGCCCCTCTTCCAGGCCAGCTCTCTGCTGTGGCCAGGGAGTGCAGTGGAGGATGGCCCAAGTGCTTGGGTCTTGCACCCCATGGGAGACCAGGAGAAGCACCTGGCTCCTGGCTTCGGATCAGTGCGGTCCACCAGCTGCAGCATGCCGGCCGCGGCGGCCATTGGAGGATGAACCAACGGCAAAAAGAAGACCTTTCTCTCTGTCTCTCTCTCTCTCACTGTCCACTCTGCCTGTCCAAAAAAAAAAACAACAACAACAAAAAGAAAGTGAAAGGATGGGAAAAGATATTCCATGGTAAATAGTTTTAAAAATAGTTGATCAGGTGATTTGTCTATTAGTCACAACATATAAACAGTGAAGAGCTGCCACCTATTAAACAGATGTATCCATTTAGAATAGAGAATCCAGATTTGGAAGACAATGAATATAGGAAGTTGATATATCAAAATTAGACTTCACAATACCGTAGCACTAATAAAGTGAGTAGGAACCATGTTCGGTGGTTAGCTAACGATTAGGGCAAATAGCACATAATATTCCTTTTTCATATTACATACAGGATGACGTACAATTACTAATTAAAGAAAAATATACAAATTAATTAATTGATTAGTTACATACTCTGCTGTGACTTCCCACATGGCAGTGTGGTCAACCAGCTGGCTGCTGAGAGTCAACTTCTCTGTTCAAGGAAGGAAGAAATTGCCAGGCACGCCACCACTTGCAGGTTTAGCCTTTAGAGAATTCTACAGTTATCCCCTCACTGATTATTAGTATTCTGATACTATCGTTAGGTAATAGTGCTATAAGATTCAGTTTGAGGGATTTTGTAGGAAGTTTTGTAAACAATTACAATGTTGATATTGCCATGTGTTATACAACTACATGAAAAAATAATTGAAATTCTCTTGCAGGTGCTAGTTTACAGATATCAAGTGAATTTTTAAAAATTAAGTTGTTAAATCCATTTTGGTAATGCTTTCTATAATTACGTCTACAAATAAATGTGTATAAGTCTCCCACTAGGATTCTTGCCAAATCAAAATGTCTATGGACTTACTAGAATTTTACCATTTACCTATTACATTATGTTTTCCTGTGCAAGAGATTTCTATTCAGCTGATCAATGCAAACTAATCATTTGGCTTTAAATTTTACTTAAATTTATATTGACATTGACATCTGTTTTCTTCATGCTGGCATTTTGCTAGGTACTTTTGTTTATGCTTAATTTTCAATAGTATTTTCACTGATGCATAATTTTACAATTGGTGTAAGCATATATTTTACACCTACGCTTTCCCTTCTTTGAATGATTAGGTTATTCCTCTATTTTGTTCTTACAACAAATGCTGCTATGGCCTTTCTTCAGGATGCTTTTTGGGAATAACTTCAGAACCTGGCATAGGATCTACTTCCAGGATAGAATTACCAAGTTCCAAGTACATGAGTACCAAAATTTATATGATGGTGCAAATTTTCTTAAGAAAGTAGGTGTACCAGATTATAATGAAGCCGGTAATGAATGAGTTCTATTTTTTATTCAGTAAATTTCCCCCAATGGTGGACTTTTTCATGTTTTGTCAATGTGTTACATAAAAAAAACTGTATCTCAAACTGATCTTCATTGAACTATTCATAATCATCAATTACATGTTTTACTTCCTGTTATGCTTGTTGGCCATAATTAACTTTTATTCTGTGAGTTGACAATGTTTTTGCCCAATATTTTATTACTTATTATTATTCTCTTAACTATTTTTATATACATTCAGGATACTGATCCACTGCTTAATGTATTTATTTCATAATTTATGCAATTTTATAACTTTATGGTATGTTTTGATAAACAGCCCTCTTAATGTAGTAAAATGGTCCAATTCTTTATTTTGAATGAGTGTTTACTTCTTTTACTTCAATTTCCATGATCAGAAACACATTTTTGGTTTTGTGGTTGCCAATGATTAGTTCATGTTAAAATCAGTCAGGTTAGAGTAAGCGGTAAACAATGTCTTGCATGATGTGAGATAGAAGTACACTGTTTTTCCATATGGATAATTATCTCTTCCATCATAAGTAGTTCTTTATTTTTTACCACTAATCTCAAATGCTACCTTGGATATACATCAGCTATCACATAATACTTATGAAAGGTAGATGATACACCTATTACGCAATCCTAAATATATTTATCAAGTCTACAAATAATCAACTTCACATTCAGAAATTTATCCAAAAGTTTTAAACATATCTGAAATGTTGTATGAATAAAATCATTATATCAACACTTTTCTAATGGCAAGAAAAATTGATTATAGCATAAATTTAAATCACCACAAGACTGACTATAAACAATTATGCATTCATGTAATGCAATATCATAGAACTGCTAGAACAAGAAGGATAACTAAGAACATTTTAAGTTATTTCATAAATTTCTCTTCAGATTATTTATGTCTACAGAAATCCTAAGGATGTTTTGGTTTCGTATTTTTATTTTACAAACTGGTTGACGATGTATGAACCTACAGATACCATAGAACATTGCTTTTTTTTATAATTTTTTTTTATTTTATTTTTGACAGGCAGAGTGGGCAGTGAGAGAGAGAGAGAGAAAGGTCTTCTTTTGCTGTTGGTTCACCCTCCAATGGCCACTGCGGATGGCGCGCTGAGCTCATCCGATAGCAGGAGCCAGGAGCCAGGTGCTTTTCCTGGTCTCCCATGGGGTGCAGGGCCCAAGCACTTGGGCCATCCTCCACTGCACTCCCGGGCCACAGCAGAGAGCTGGCCTGGAAGAGGGGCAACCGGGACAGAATCCGGCACCCCAACCGGGACTAGAACCCGGTGTGCCGGCGCCGCAAGGCGGAGGATTAGCCTGTTGAGCCACGGTGCCGGCCCCATAGAACATTTCATGGAAAAGTTTCTTTATGGAAAAGGTAACTATGATTATTTATCAAGCAATATGTTTATGAAGTGATGTGCTCAATTAATAAAATTCTTAAATATAAGGAACATGTTTAATCAAGATGGAAATTTGCAATGTGAGTGGAAAAAAACAGAATGGTTAAAATTGGACAGCAATTTAATCAGAAACCTAGTGGATTTTCTGTCCTTGCCAGGACCATTTGGAGTTTGTCAAGTTTGCAAATGCATATTCTTTTAGAAGATATTGTAACTAGATTATTAAAGAGCCACAAATACTCTTGCAATTCACACAAGCTAAATACATAACTGGAGTTTTATATTTATATATATATCATTGAATATATTACATATACTGTAATATATATAGTACATTTCAGTATAGCTAATGAGTGGGTTTGGATGCCATGTTATAGATCTGTGTTAATCCAATATGCTCCGTGGAAAATTTTATTCCATACCTTAGGAGGATACAATGACACAAGAAGCTTGTGGATTAAGTTTAGGTTTTGCCTTCAAATGAATAGCAAATATTGCTACCTAAATCTTAGTTAATAAGAGGAGAAATAGAGATGTGTGTTTTTTCAGGCAGAGAAGACAGGAAATTAAAGGGACTTTTCCTTCATTCTGTACATGTGATATATTGCATTGATTAATTTTCAATTTTGAGTCAATTCAACATTCAATGGAAAAATATATTAGAGCACAGTGTATGTTAGACTGCAATTCATGCAATCCTCATAAGCTTAATAATTTTTTCACATCCATTACAATTTCAGGATCTCAGAAGATCAGTGCTTAAAATCAGCAGATTTCTTAAGAAAGCACTGAGTGAAGAGGTTGTGGATGCTGGTGTGAATCAGGCTACATTTGAGAACATGAAGTCTATTCTACAAGCAAGCTATACTAATATTGTATTAAGTCAACTCGGGCTCAGACACAAGGAAGGACTGTACATGCACAAAGGTGATGTTCAGTTGTGTATAGTGGCAAAATGCTGTGATTTGGTCCATGGGAGAACTCATCAGGTTTTCAATACATCTCTCCAGGTTATATGAACACTTAGGACTGAACAAGTAGCAAAGCTCCAAACTAGAAGCAGCTTTGTATAGTTTCTTAGTGAAAACAAAGAATGATTTAGTGCACACCATGACCATTGGCCTTTGCTTTATAAATAGTATAATCCTTCCTTTTAGACCAAGTGTTTCTTCTTTTGAGAATAGCTTAGTATGGCTGGCACAGTGGCTCACTAGGCTAATCCTCCACCTGCGGCACCGGCACTCGGTTCTAGTCCTGGTCGAGGTCTGGTTCTGTCCTGGTTGCTCCTCTTCCAGTCCAGCTCTCTGCTGTGACCCAGGAAGGCAGTGAAGGTTGGCCCAAGTGCTTGGGCCCTGTACCTGCATGGGAGACCAGGAGGAATCCCCTGGCTCCTGGCTTCGGATCGGTGCAGCGCTGGCTGTTGTGGCCATTTGGGGGGGTGAACCACCAATGGAAGCAAGACCTTTCTTTCTGTCTTTCTCTCTCACTGTCTAACTCTGCCTGTCCAAAAAAAATAGTTTAGCAAGCCCTGCCTGAAGAGGCAGATAGTTTATATTAAGACAATTCTTTTTCCTGTCTTTATTTTTTACAGAATACTCTAGGATGGAAACTCAATATGTGTTTTTAAAATGTGGAAATAAGGATATTGATTAGTATTTCTTCAGGTGTCAGATTTCTTCCTAAAAAAAAGAGTGATCTGCCATTAACTTAATTAAGAATTTGTCACCACCTATCCAGCCATGCAAAATATGCTTAAGGATGTGCTTCATACAGAAACACAGAAATATGGTCATCACTACGAAAGAATATGAAGGCAGAAAATTTCCCCGTAAAAGAGCAAGGAAATCCAAAGTGAACAATAGGAATACTTATGGAAAAATGACAGGGCCAAGTTATTACTTATGAATAGTCACCTTGAATGTAAATGACCTCAACTTTCCAGTTAAAAGACAAAGACTCTCTGAATGCATTAAAAAACAAAAACCATCAATTTGCTGCCTACAAGAAACACATCTCACCAACAAAGATGGATGCAGACTAAAAGTGAAATGATGGAAAAAGATAATCCATGCCAACAGAAACCAAAAAAGAGCTGATATAGTCATCCTAACTTTAACACAAAGATTGTTAAAAGAGACAAAGAGGACACTATGTAATGATTAAGAGATCAATTCAAGAGGAAGATGTGGGTCAGCGCTGTGGCTCACTTGGTTAATTCTCTGCCTGCAAAGCTGGCATCTCATATGGGCGCTGAGTTCTAGTCCCGGTTGCTCCTTTTCCAGTCCAGCTCTCTGCTGTGGCCCGGGGTGGGGGGAGTGGAGGATGGCCCAGGTACTTGGGCTACTGTTCCCGCATGGGAGACCAGGAAGAAGCACCTATCTCCTGGCTTATTTAGGAGCATGTGGTTCAGTTGTCATGTGTTTGCATATAAACTAGAAATTCTGGAGTTGTTTATTTTCAGATTCACAATAGCTAAGACTTGGAACCAACCCAAATGCCCATCAACAGTAGACTGGATTAGGAAATTATGGGACATGTACTCTACAGAATACTATACAGCAGTCAAAAACAATGAAATCCGGTCATTTGCAACAAAATGGAGGAATCTGGAAAACATCATGCTGAGTGAATTAAGCCAGTCCCAAAGAGACAAATATCATTTGTTTCCCTTGATTGGCGACGACTAACTGAGCACCAAAGGGGAAACCTGTTGAAGTGAAATGGACACTATGAGAAACAGTGACTTGATCAGCTCTTGTGCTGACTGTTGTTGTACAATGTAATACTTTATCCATTGTAGTATTTTTTTTATCCTAGTACTAGTGGTTGAACTCTGTAATTAACAAACAATTATTCTTAGGCGTTTAAATTTAACTGAAAAGTGATCTCTGTGAAATATAAGAGTGGGAATAAGAGAGGGAGGAGATGTACAATTTGGGACATGCTCAATCGGAACTGCCCCAAATGATGGAGTTAGAATTGTGCCAGGGGATTCCAATACAATCCCATCAAGGTGGCATGTACCAATGACATCTCACTAGTCCAAGTGATCAATTTCAGCTCACAATTGATCACACTAATAGGTCTAAGAGTCAAAGGGATCACACAAACAAGACTAGTGTCTGCTAATACTAACTGATAGAATTCTTCATTTCTAATATTTCATTTTGATTTCTCTTTAAACTCTCAATTTTATTGTAAAATTTTTCATTCATGTATGGATTTCTTTAGCTTATGGATTTGCTTCTGATTTCTTTTGAGTAATCCTATAATTAATCTTTTTATTCTGTTTTCCACTTTCATGAAACTCTTCATCTTCATATTCTAATATTGCAACGTTGTTGTGCTCCTTTTTGTTGGAGATAGTTATGATGTCTTCTTTATGCTTGTTTCTTGGATATCTGCTTTTATTTTTAGGCGCTTGTGAAGATACTTGTTGTTGTTTTCCTCTGATGGCTTTTATCTTTGCAGTATGCCTTTGTGATTTTGTGGAATATCTGCACTTTCAGTGAATATAAGAGATGTGTGCTGGGTGTGGACAAGGAGCTCTGGTCAGTGCTCCAGGCTGTGGACAGTATCCAGTGTAATGTCCACATTGGGCATGTTACATTTCTTGTTGTTAACAGAAAGTAGAGAAAGGTCACTTCTGTTGGTGTGGTCATATCCTCACCTCCTCTCTCCACCAAGGTAATCAATGCCTGGGTGTTAGCCCCCAGTGGGTTCAGCACTCATCCACATCTCTATATGAATCACAAAAATGGCCTGTGCAGCCCTCACTCCAAGAACAGATCCCGTGGCAGTGACTCACCCCAGCAAACAGGGAGCTCTGAGCGTGTGGAGCTGCATACAGTGATTGCCCAGAGACTCAGTTACACCGCACCCTCTTGTTGCAGTTACTGATTCCCCACAGTCTCAGCACACAATGCTCTCATAGCCACTGGGTTCAAAAGTTCCTTTTTGCCCTGTCAGCCTTTTTAGTCCATAATGAAGTAGACATTCCCTGAGGCTTTGTCTGTGGGTGCTCCATGTAGACTCCTTGAGTCCTAGAGGCTGTGGAATGTTGGGAGACTATGGGTGCTTCAGAGTCTTACTTGGGTATCTAGCCCTCTGTCAATCCTCCCAGCAGGGCTAAAAGTCAGTGGGGCCATGGATTTTTTCCCTCCACCATAATCTCTGGATCTCACAAGCACATAAGAGCCACTAGCGGAATACTGCCCTCTCACTTCCACTATAGCCATTACTGCCAAGAAGATGGCACCCTGTCTCCTACAACAAATCTTGAAACACAGACTATGCCTCAAGTTCATAAAACATAGGGATGGGGAGAAAACCTAGAGGTCTCCCTACCATTCTCTTAGGAAGCAGGAATCCTCTCTGCAACAGCCTAAATGAAGACCATGCTACTTCTAAGTTCAAGTATGCCAAGGGGCACATCACTCACACAAGGCAGCCAGTCCAGTTCAACTTCCAGAAAAGTGGTCATCTAATAAGTCAAAATTAAGGAGTGAAATGTTTTGAAGTCTCTGAACAAATAGTCCTTTTTGATCATAATAGGACAAGAGCTATGTAGAGAGTACCATATGTGGAGGGCAGTCTGTACATATCATTCAATAAACATTCACATGGTATGAATATATTCATACCATGTATCAGTCACACATGGTATGAATATATACCAGATATTGGTATATGCGTTTTACAGAAGGAATGTGGCTCCTAGACTGCAAGTTTACACATTTAACAAGCGGTAGAATTGATATTTTGCCATAGCTTGATTCCAAAATTCAGAATTTCTTCTCCTATGAATTGGCCACTTAACATTAACAAGGCATTAACAAGGCACATACTTACCTACTGATTACTTGTGTGTGCTGCATGTTAAATGAGAGGAAGAGAAGAAAGTCCTTGGAGAAATAGCTATCATACAATTTAATGAAACAAATGTACTCCATCCAAAACAGTTTCAGTGATAGAGTAATCTAAGTGTTTAATGCAAGTGGCCTAAGAAAAATAATAGAAACAAATAAAATAAGAGCTAATATAACGTCAGGTTTCTATCAAAAAATCACAACACTGCTTGGTTGAAAAAAAGAAGGTGACTTGTGAAATCACCTGCTGCCTCACTGAACATACCTTAGCAGGAAGTAGGATCCTAGCAGTCTCGCATGAGATGTGGGTGTCCCTAGTAGTGACTTAACCATTTTGTCACATTCCTCCCAAAAATCAGTTATTTTTTAAAAAAGTGATATCCTTTATTCTAGAAAACACTACAAATTTATCAGTTTTTACCTTTCATCTATACTCTATGTACAGTGACACTTTGAACTGCAGACATCAAATATTCAATCCTGTTTCCATAGCTTGCATTTATTTATTTATTTATTTTATTTATATTTATTTTGCCAGATCCATACTTCCAATGAAGCTAATGCTTCAGGGCCATGCCCTTGATATATAGTCATAATTTTGCATATTATCTTAAGAGATCTTTCTTAATTTTATGAGACTCATTCACTACAAATCTGGGATATGCCCTCCTCCAATGTAAATCAAAGCAGTGCAATTTCCTGATTTAAAATGACATTGGACATTCTAAATATTAGTGGCATAATTCTCTTAGGTGGCCAAATTTCCTAGGTTGGGATGAAGGGACTATTACAGTTAATTTTATATACAGTCTTCCCTACAGGTCCAAAATACAGTGAGGAATAACACTTTTATGAACACTTATGTGACATGGTGTTGAAGACAAGGACTTTATTTGACCCTTACTGAGTTCCTAAAGAGTGGGGATTATGTTATCCTAATAATAATGCAACCCTCTAAGAGTATTAGTCATGTGTTTAAGGTCATATGACCTTATGTGCTATGCAAATCAATTTTGCCTCCACACAATAACCTGTAGTTCTTCTTCTGCTCACAGACACTGATGTTTGATTTTACTAAGATCATCTTTGTATACCTGGGGCTTAGAGCCCAGGAAAAGCAGATCCACATTCTGACAGGTCAGGAAAAAATTTGTAGCTCTTTGTGGGTTTATATCTCCTTCTTCACAGTGGTGGTGAGGAAAGCACAAGGAATAGCCACATGCCCTCAGTGGTGGTGGGGTTGTAGGAAATATCATCTTTGTGCCCATGGCGACAATTGGACACACACAGACATCTACACATATCCATCCACCGGCAGCTCATCTATATGTACCTCAGTTGCTTTTATGTGTTTCCAGACAGAAGTGGTCCAGAGCCAGATGGTTACATAACAGACTTGTGGGTAGCTATTCAACAGGTGTACCTGCTAGTTACCATGACAGCAGTTACCATATAGAGACAGAGATTAGGAACCCAGAGATAAGGGGGCACATAATCCCCACTCTTTAGGACTCTAATATTGAGGATGGGAACAGCCTGTTCAGCCCCTACATGTCTAAGGTGGCTTGCCCAATAATCAGTCCATGATAACTAGAAAGTACTTGGTGGTGCTGTCAGATGGCCTTCCGAAGAATCTTGATGGGACTTTGTTAAACTTCAGTAAGTGAGGTTTCACGATACCCAGATATCTTTTTTTTTTTTTGACAGGCAGAGTGGATAGTGAAAGACAGAGACAAAGGTCTTCCTTTGTTGCTGTTGGTTCACCCTCCAATGGCACTTGGGCCAACCTCCACTGCACTCCCTGGCCACAGCAGAGAGCTGGCCTGGAAGAGGGGCAACCGGGACAGAATCTGGCGCCCTGACTGGGACTAGAACCCGGTGTTCCGGAGCTGCAAGACGGAGGATTAGCCTAGTGAGCAGTGGTGCCGGCCCCCAGATATCTTTTTGACTCAAAGCTAATTTCAGTAGGTAAGTGTGTGTCCCAGATTCAGCTCTGGGATTCTGGGTTTGTTCTGCCCCTGTCCTGGCTAATGCAGTCATTCAGGAGTGAGAGAGTCGATGGAAGATTTCTCTCTCTCTCTCTCTCTCATTTGAAAAATAATAAGTAAAAAGAGCAACACAACTTCAATATCAATAATAAAAACTATAAGGACCTTAGATATGTACCCTTCTGGAGACAAATTCAAATGTGAAATGTTAATTAAGGAATGTCAATTGAGGAATCAACAATGCAAATAACATCAATAGTATAAATGTTAAGCCACAGTAAACCTTGTAATAATGAGTAAATAATGATAAGAGTGTGAGAGAATGGTCATACTAGTCAGATGACTGGAAATACTGACATTAGGGGTGGATGTTAAGCATAACATTTAAGCCTTACTTGGGACACCTACATCTACATCAGAGTACCTAATTTGAGTCCACTTCTAATCCAATTTCCTGCTAATGCATACCCTTGAAGGCAGCAGATGATGTGTCACTTCCATTCAGGTTAGTGACTCAGACGGAGTTCTAGGCTCGTGATTTTGGTCTGCCCTACCTCTGGCTGTTGTGGCCCTTCATAGACATCCAGTGGAAGCCAGGTCTCTCTGCTTTCTGTGTGTCTCAAAGCACTTCAAATAAAATAAAAATAAATAAACTAAAAATTTTAAGAAATATTGGCATTGTTAATTATAGAGAAAGTTCACTAACTCATATGGTGACTTCAGAATTTTAACTATGGCACCAATCTGATAATTCTTATGAATTATAAATTATGTATGTATATATTTCTTTTATTTAATTTTTTTGACAACAGCTTTTGAAGCAATTAAATTTCCAAGCACTGACTGAAAGCTATTCAATCACAGTTCATTAATTCACCAAGGAAATACATCAGGCACAAGAGATGCTTGGAGTGAAAGAAAACTTTAGCAAATCCCTTCTACCTGACTGAAAAAATGTAACAAGAATCTTCTGATAGTGCACCTTATCCCTCATTTTGGCAAAAATATCAGTATCTTATTATCATCTTTTTTGTAGGAAGTGTTTTTTTTTCCTCTGTTCTTCCAAGGATGTGGACCAGAGAGTTGTAATTTTCATAAATGCTTTTAAAAGTAGCCTGTTTCACTAGAGATTCTTTACCTTTCTTGGTCAGCTGTTTTTCAAGAAATTTGCTGATTTTTACAGAATGTCTCTGAGGTCTTCAAGTGGGATACCATGGTCACACATCAGTTCCATGTGAAGCAAACAATGTGCATACCAGAAAAAAGATCCACAATCAAACTTTATGTGTGAATAAGGATTCTTTAGGTAGATAGAGCTTGAAGATATATACAAAGGGAATTTCAAAGTTTATGAGAAAATGCAACTAAGGATGTTTATTCTGTGGAAAAATGAATTCCACACAAGTTTTTGACACTGCATATTTCCATGAAATATTTGAATGTTCACTATAAGAATGTTTTTACCATAAATTAAAGTTTATGAAGAAAATATTCAAAATTGATTATGTCTCTAAGGCCAACCTTGAGTGGTCTATCTGACAACGCTAATATCCCAAATCCTCCACCATGCCTTTCTGTGCACCAGTTCTCTACAGTCTATTTTTTTGTTTTTTGACAGGCAGAGTGGACAGTGAGAGTGAGAGAGAGAGAGAGAGAGAGAGAGAGGTCTTCCTTTGCCATCGATTCACCCTCCAATGGCCGCCGCGGCCCGCTGCGGCCGGCGCACCACGCTTATCTGATGGCAGGAGCCAGGTGCTTCTCCTGGTCTCCCATGTGGGTGCAGGGCCCAAGCACTTGGACCATCCTCCACTGCACTCCCGGGCCACAGCAGAGAGCTAGTCTGGAAGAGGGGCAACCGGGACAGAATCCGGCGCCCTGACTGGGACTAGAACCTGGTGTGCAGGCGCCTCAAGGCAGAGGATTAGCCTAGTGAGCCATGGCGCCTGCTATAGTCTATTTTTTTATACCTGAATTTTTATCTCTTTACCCTCTATTTAAAAAGCTGCTTATTTGCTATGTTTGCTTTATAGCATTTTAGCTGCAGAAAAAGAAATATAATCTATTTTGTTGAGTGCTTTGAACAATGCCCGGTAGGTGGCAGTCATTGGATAAATTTGATGCATGTAAGAATAAATCACTATTGCCTAACTGAGGGAATTAAAACAAGACAGTTTGGAATCTTGGCACTTGAGTTAGCCAATAGAGTGCTGAATGATTGATCTGCTTGTACAGTTGCATTTAATTTCCAGCTTTAAAGGACTCATTAGATGCATAGGCACTCTATACAAGCAATAAATGACAAGAAAATTAAGCAACAAATTAACAACAAATTAAGCAACAGTTTTTTTTTTTTTTTTTTTTTGGTCAGGCAGAGTGGACAGTGAAAGAGAGAGACAGAGAGAAAGGTCTTCCTTTATCTTTGGTTCACCCTCCAATGGCCACCGCAGCTGGCGCACCACGCTGATCCGAAACCAGGAGCCAGGTGCCTCTCCTGGTCTCCCATGCAGGTGCAGGGCCCAAGCACTTGGGCCAACCTCCACTGCACTCCTGGGCCACAGCAGAGAGCTGGACTGGAAGAGGGGCAACAGGGACAGAATCCGGCACCCTGACAGGGATTATAACCCAGTGTGCTGGTGCCACAGGCGGAGGATTAGCCTATTGAGCTGTGGTGCCAGCCTAAGCAACAGTTTTAAAGACAAAATCTTGAAATATGGTATTGTATTTTCCTCACTTTTTTTTATCATATAAAGGTAATTTAGACATAACTTCTCAATATGCTTTGGTACTTTGAATATAGTTTTTCATAAAAAAAGGGCTCATATTAGCTATGAGCTGCAACTTTATTTTTCTGCACATAAAATTATTAAACATCTACCTCAACTTTGTATACATATTTAAATCTGTATTAATTCAATAAATCTAAGAATTACCATTAGAAAGATATCCCTATTTATTTAACCTTAATGACTGTTGCTTGGGACTTAAGACTTCAATTTCTTAATTTTAGAATTATGTAACACTAAACAACATAGCACATTTTTGTTTGCACAGGTCTTAGTTTACTTAACGTGTGTGTATATATTTATATATAGATATAGATATGCAGATACTTTACTCATTTTGAAATTTTACTTTATATTAACAGATATCTGCAACGGTGATTGTATTTTTGGAATATCTGTAACATCAGAACAGTGCCAGGTAGGGAGTGTTTAAGAAAATTATCACTGCTCATATAATTAGTAGGTGGAACGACACAATGGAACCCATGACTCCACATCTCCAGATCCTCTCAGTGGACACTGATGTGTTGGAACATACTCAGCAAGGAAAAGAAAACTCTGAATGGTGGCCAAGATCACCAGATAGCCAAGATCACCAGATAGGTGCCAGAAAACTAAACAGAAGAGTAAACGACTTCTTGAACTTTTAGGGCTAATGACCTTTTTCAGTTCACAGGTTGGATTGATCCTGTGATTATATAAGTCCTCAAGACAATTTTATCTTGTGTACAAACACAAACTTTCCTGTTACTCTTAATCTTGAGCATTGTAGGGATGCTCTAAAATAATATTAATGACATGAGTGGACAAGAAAGAACAAGCAAAAATTCTCAAAACAATGTATAATATCATTTATAAAAAGTATTTGTTCTGAAATCCCCCCCAAAATGAGGCATCACAAAAGAAGTGGTTGGAAAGGATGACTACAAACATGTTGATGTTACTTATGCAAAAATCTATAACAGAACACATTCAAAACTTTTTGAAATATAAACTGGGTATAGGTAAATGAGGTAAATATTTCTAAATGTAAACTTAAGTAGCCTTAGCATCTCAAATTATACAAAAAATTGTGGGTTTGTTAACAAATATTTTCACAAAGTGTCCGTATATGACAAATAACTTAAGATTGCTGGAAAGTAACCAAGGTTGAAATTTGATGTGCTCTTTTATTTAGGAAATGTTGTCTTAATTTGGGGATTTTTTAAAGGCTATTTCAATGTAAATCAAGGAAATCAGCAGATGGAAAAAAAAGATCACAAGCATGAAAATGTGTTCTTGATGAGGAAGATTATGAAAGACAGAAATTTTTTGAATAAAGAAAGGGCATTGCTTGTGAAACATTTGTTGTCCTACAAGAGAATGGCTGCATTATATTAGCCTGAAAGGGAAAGATAGAATGGAATACTTAAGCATTTAAGTAAGTTGCCGAAAGTGTGAGGAAGTCACAGAAGTTTTTTTTTTTTTTAATTTAAGATTTAATTATTTGAAATGCAGAGTTATAGAGAGGTAGAGGCAAAAGAGAGAAAGAGCGAGAAAGGAGAGAGGAGAGAGGAAGTGCTCCATTGGTTGGTTCACTCTCTAGATGGTTGCAAGGCCAGAACTTTGCTGAACTGAAGTCAGGAGCCAGGAGCTTCTTCTGGGTCTCTCATGTGGGTACAGGGGTCCAAGGACTTGGACTATCTTCCACTGCTTTCCCAGGCCATAGCAAAGAGTTGAATCATTAAGTGGGGCAGCCAGAACTCAAACTGGCACCCATAAGGGATGCTGGTGCTGTTGACTGGGACTTTACCCCACTGAGCCACAGTGCTGGCCCCCACAGAAGTTTTAATAGGAATAAATCTCATAAGACTTTTATGTGAGAAGAACTGACCATAATTCTTAAAATATTGCTTACAGTGCTTTTTAAGAATTTAACATTAATACCAAAGGTACATAGAATTAGAATCTGATCATCTGTTAATGCAACAAGGTTGTTGAAATGCATGTATATGTTAATAAATATTTTGAAATGATCTTGATATCTAATTTTGAAATCTTTTTAAAAACTGCAGCATCTCCTTCTAACTAGTTTCTGTTTAGTCAATTTTCTAGCCGACTCCAGTAAGCTCTCTTCTCTTTCCTAGTTCTGCCTCTATTAAATCGTTCCAAGTTATGGGATTGTTGTGGGATATGTGAGGCCAACATTAATATCTCGGGCTCTTGCTTTTTACTTAGAGAATAATTCTAAGTTTAGGCTCAAACAGCATCAGCATGGTAATGTCTAAGATTTATTTAGAAAGTGAAAAGAAAATGCAGGAAAGTGAGGACTTGATTAAAGTTGGCCAGAAGGTAAACAAGGACCTTCGTAACAGTCTCCAGGGGCCCACCAAGAGAGAAAAAGGGAGCAAGCCAGAGCTGGACAAAAGGGAGTCCCTTCCCCTTCTGTTATATTCAGTATTTTGACACAATACTTTAAACAGATAGTGCTAAAGTTTAACAATGGACTGCAGGTTTCAACTGAGAAAAAGTATGATTAAGAACAAAACTAATTCTAGTTGATTGATAGTAATTTTTAAAAGCAGTTAAAGATTTTAAGAAGCTGCTACCAAAACTGCTTTGTTGTTCTGGTCCTGAAATGTATATTACATGTTGTAATTGTATACATATTTTATGTCTACATGGGAAACTTTAAGAATTATGTTTTACTTGGCTTATAGATAAAAGAGTGCTCTTAGAATTAAAACTACTAAATTGACTTAAAATCTCTTTTGGTTCACATGATTTAATAAATCTCTGATAGAGATTTATTTGAAGTTTGTTGGTAGAATGAAACTAAAAATTATTTTAAGTTGTTGGCATGTTTGTACTTGGTTTTTCTGGTCAAACAAGTTATATATGTGTTAGATGTTTACAGTCATAAAGGTACAATATTGACCTAAAAAGAAATAATATAGGTAAAGTTATGATGTAATGCTCATTGCTACACATAAAGTCCAATTTAAGCTTTTGGAAACATGGAGCAAAAATCACAATTTGAGAAAACAACCACACTTATCTCAAGTTTTAGTTTCTTAAGTAATTTAATTATAATTGTTGAAAAAGAAAATGGTAAATGGAAAAGATAAAAGCTTCCAAATACATGTACTCTTGTTTTAAAATTTACAAAAGGCATTGGACATTTGGCCATTGTTTTTATAAGTTGCTGGTATTTGACAGTTAAAATTGTTTCATAACTTTTCACTTGATATCAAATTACTGAGAGTAAGAGATCTGGGAGGGCTACCTTGTTGTCTCATTTTTCTTATTATGTGCAAGATGGGAAACTGATTCTATTCTGAAGGACTGTCCATCAGGATGTATAATTTGATAAATCAGACCTTATAAAATGGATAACTCACTTTTTTTTTCAGTAATAATCTGACCACATATAGAAGACTGAATATTTTAGCCAAAAATAAGAGCTTAAATTATGATATGATCTCTGCGAGTAAGATCCCAGTAGAAAGAATGGGCCATCAAAGAAGGAGGTAACTTTCTCTGAAAGGAGGAGAGAACTTCCACTTTGACTATGACCCTGTCGGAATAAGATCGAAGTCAGCGAACCCTAAAGGCTTCCATCGCCTTGGCAACTCATGACTAGAGCCTAGGGAGATTTCTGATGCCATAAACAAGAGTGTCAAATTGTTAAGTCAACAACAGGAGTCATTGTGTACTTACTCCCCATGTAGGATCTCTGTCCTTAATTTGTTGTCTGATGTGAAATAATGCTATAACTAGTACTGAAACAGTATTTTACACTTTGTGTTTCTGTGTGGGTGCAAACTGATGAAATCTTTACTTAGTATATACTAAATCGATCCTCTGTATATAAAGATAATTGAAAATGAATCTTGATGTGAATGGAAAGGGAGAGGGAGCGGGAAATGGGAGGGGTGCGAGTGGGAGGGAAATTATGGGGGGGGGGAAGCCACTGTAATCCATAAACTGTACTTTGGAAATTTATATTTAGTAAATAAAAGTTTAAAAAAATTATGATATGATTTCACATCTACATTTATTTTGCCATGGGCACAGTAAACAGGAAATACCCCCATCCTTTTCAAACCACTAAAGGGGAGACAACATTATACTGATCACTTCAAAATTTGAAGACAAGTTGGGTAAGGTGATCATGATGCTTTGATTTTACCTAGATGTGCAGACCTTTCCTCATGGGTGGAGTCTCAGTCTTGTTCAGCTGGTTCTGGTTGGCTGTCAGTTGCAGGCTTCACGTTTCTGGCTGGTACCCAAATGGGCTGTTTCACATTCTCTGTAAAGACACAAGCATATCCTCGACCTTTGGTTAGCAGAAGCCTTTTTACAGGTGTTGGAATCCGCCTTGTTAGCAGATGCACCTGCCCTATCACCCTACCCTGAGGAACTGCCCATAGCCATACCTGTTACTGTTTTGAGGCTCTGGTCAGCCACTCAAATGGCCCACAGCCTGTGTGCGGTCATGCCATTCCTGATAACCATTATTCCTCATTCCTACCCCTATCTGAGCAAGCAATCCTGTGATCTCTCGATTTGAGCACTGGTTAGTCAATGACAGGTAAGATCCCCTGGGTGACAGCCTAAGACAGGCACAGCTGCGTATGGAGACCACATGGAAACGGGGTCAACAATGGTATGGTCAAGAATCATGCCTCCTGTTGCTCAAAAATAAATGAAAAGGGGGAAATGTGGTGGAATGAGAAGGCCATGCCAAGGTGGCCACTGGCAAGTGAGTGTCAGTTACTCAGGAACGGCTTTGAAATCCACCTGGCAATGGAGCCTGCCTGGCAACAGGCTGTGATTGGTTGGGGCATAGACTGCCCCTTGACCAGATTGGCTGGTCTTGGCTATATAAGATGTGGTTCCAACTGTAATAAATGCGTCTGCAGGTTGCTCACCTCAAGCCTGCTTTCACCCGACTCCCGGGGTCTGTGTGGTAACTTTGCGCCTCTTGCCCTCACCACGCTGCTCCTCTCAGAAACGAATCCATTGCAACATTGTTGAGAAATCAACTGCAACACTACACTAAGTAAAAGTGATCAACAAATAATATGAAGAAAAGAACACTTTTGCCTTAACAGAAGAGATAAGGGCTGTAAACAATCATCAGTTCTCAAAATGTTCTTTTCATTCCAATGCATTACATTTTAGGTACTCTTTTAGTTATTCCAGATCAGAAAAAACAAATGGTATCCATCTTTTTGGTAATGACTTATTTCATTAAGTATAATAGTTTCCAGTTGCGTCCATTTGTATCATTTAATTTCTTTTTCTTTTCTAATGGCTCTGAGTAAAACATCCAGGACTATATTAAGCAGCAATGGTGAGAATGAGGATAATTGTCTGGCTCCAGATCACAGGGGGAATGCTTCCAGGTTTTCCCCATTCAATAGGATGCTGGCGTGGGTTTGTCATAAATTGCATTGTACGTGTTGAGGAATTCTCCTTCTATACTCAATTTGCTTAAGGTTTTCTACATGAAAGAATGTTGTATTTTATTAAATACTTTTTCTGGATTTAATGAGATGATCATATGTTTTTTGTACTTCTGGTTGTTAATGTGATCTATCAGATTTATTGATTTGCATTCCAGGTATGAATCCCACTTGGTCCCAGTGAATGATTTTTCTGATGTGTTGTTGGATTAGATTAGCTAATATTGTATTTAGGATTTTTGCATCTATGTTTATCAGGGATATTGGTCTGTAGTTCTATTTCTCTGTTGCATCTTTTTCTGGCTTAGGAATTAGTTCTTAATTGTTTCAAAAAATAGTCCTTCATCTCACTAACTTCTGTATTTTTTGTTTCAATTTTGTTTATTTCTTTTCTAATTTTAATTATTTATTTCCTCCTACTAATTCAGGATTAGAATTGCTGTTGTTTTTCTAGGCATTTGAGATGTGTTGCTAGCTCATTTATTTGGTACCTTTGCATTTTTTTATGTAAGAACCGATTGCTTTAAAATTCTCTCTAAACACTGCTTTTGAACTACCCCGTAAGTGTTGATATGAGGTATTGTTATCTGCATTTGTTTCCTAAAATTTTTTGAATTCTTTTTTGATGTCTTCTATGATTCACTGTTCATTAAGAACCATGTTGTTCAGTCTCCACCTGTTTGCATATAATCTAGAGATTCTTAAATTGTGATTTCCAGCTCTATTCCATTTTGGTCAGGGAAGATCATGGTATGATTTTGATTTTTTTGAATTTGCAGAGATTTAGTTTATGGCCTAGCATATGGTCTAACATAGAGAAAGTTCCATGCAATGATGAGAAGAATGTGTATTCTGCCACTGTGGATTGAGGGTTCTGTAGATGACCATTAGATCTATTTGGTCTATAGTGCCAATTAACTCTGTTTTATCCATGCTGATTATTTTGTCTGGTTTATTGGTCCATGCTGAAAGTTGAGTATTGAAATCCCTTATTATTACTGCATACTAGAGTCTATGTCTCCTATTAGGTCCATTAACTTTCTTTAAATACCCAGGTTGCCTGTAATGGAGTGTATACATTTATTATATCTCTCTGTTGAAATATCCCTTAATCATTATATAGTGCCCTTCTTCATCTCTTAACTGCTTTGACGTGAAAGTCTATTTTGTCTGATATTAACATGGCAACACCAGCTCTTTCTTGGTTTCTGCTGGCATGGGATACCTTTTTCCATCCTTTCACTTTCAGTCAGCGTGTATCTTTGTTGGTGAGATGTGTTTCTTGTAAGCAGCAAATACACGAGTCTTGTTTTTCAATCCATTCAGCCAATCAGTATTTTTTATTGGAGAGATGAGGTCATTTACATTCAAGGTGACTATAGATAAGTGATGGCTTGGCTCTGCCATTTTTCAATAAATACTCCTATTGTTTACATTGGATTTCTTTTGTATCTTTAATGGGAGATTTTCTGCCTTCACATTCTTTCATAATGGTAGCTATCTTTCTGTGTATAGCACTTCCTTAAGTATCTTTCATAAGACTGGAAGTATGTGGAAAATTCTTCCATTTTTATGTGTTATGGATAGTCTTTATTTCACCTACATTCATAAATGAGATTTTTACAGGGTACAGTATTCTAGGCTGACAGTTTTTTTTCTGTTTAAAATGGACAATATCTCACCATTCCCTTCCAGCTAGTAGAGTGTCTGGTGAGGAGTCAGCTGTGAATCTAATTGGAGATTCTCTGAAAGTAATCTAGCATTTCTCTCATGTACATGTTGCAATACTTTTTTAATATTTATTGTGGAAATTTTGATTACAATGTGTCATGAAGATATTTTCTGCTTGTCTGTTATGAGTTCTATTTATTTCCACTACTTGCATGTCTCTTTCTCGCTCCAACTTGAGGAAGTTTTCTGTAATTTTTTCGCTAAATAAAGCCTCTAGTCCATTCTTGCTTTGCACACTATCAAGAACTCATAAGACCTGTTTATTGAATCATTTGATAGTATTCTATAAGTTCTAACACTGTTTATAAGTTTTCTATTTTCTTTCTCTTTTTTTTTATCAAACTGTAAGATTTCCAAAGATTTGTGTTCTAGTTCTGATATAGTTTATTCTGCCTTGCCAAGTCTGCTGTTATTGCTTTCCACTGCATTTTCTATTTGATCTATTGAGTTCTTCATTTCTAATATTTCATTTTGATTTTTCATTTAAATTTCAAATTCATGGGGAAATATTTTCATTCTTGTCATGTATGGTTCTCTTTAGTTTGTGGATTTGCTTCTGATTGCTTTTGAGTAATCCTATGATCAATTTTTTGAATTCAATTTCTGGGATTTCATCAATGTCTTCATCTCCACATTCTGATATTGACATGTTGTGTTCCTTTGGGAAGGCAGTCATGATTTCTTGCTTATTCTTGTTTCTTGAGTTTCTGTGTTTGTTTTTAGGCATTTGTGGAGTTGATTTTTGTTTTTACTTTTCCTCTAATGGCTTTTATATTTGATTTATTCCTCTGTGGCTTAGTGGAATGCCTGTATTTTCAGAAAATACCAAGAGGTGTGTGCTGGATGTGGCCAGGGAGCTCTGGATAGTGATCCAGGGTGAGGTGAGTATTTAGGGTAATTACCAAGTTGAGCATGGTAAAACTCAATACCCAGCTACATTCTGCACCTTCTCTTGTAACCATCATTTCCCCACAGTCTCAGCACACAAGGCTCCCACACTTGCTAGGCCTGAGGCTTCTCTCTGCCCCATCAGCATGTCCAGTCAACAGAGAGGCAGGTATTCCTGAGACAACTCCACTATGCATCTTGATCATGGGATGCTGTGGGTGCCTCACTGTCCCACGTTGTTGCCCAGCCACCTCCCAGCCAGGGTCAAAGTCAGTGGGGACTGTGGATTTTTCCCTCTGCTAGAATCCCTGGATCACACATGTACACAAGAGCCACCAGCCAAATGCTGCTCCCTGCCTGCTATTGCCTCTAGTTCTGCCAAGAAGGTGTCCCTGTCTCAGCCAGTTGCTGTGCATGCTCACAAAATTTTTCACAGCTTTCATCCAAACCCAGAATGGCATATGCTCTTTCTCAGCCAAGCATGAGGTGCTTCATGCCCCCTCTACTTCCACTAGGTCCATGGGCAACCGCTAGCAACCAGGGCCCTAGTCTGTACTCTTATGCACTCTGCCTCCAGCTGTTTCACCATGGGTTGCTGCATTTTGGTGTCACCACTGTCCATGCTGCCTCCTGCTCTGGCTCTTGGCTGCTGCAGTTGTGCTTGCGATTGTATTCATGCTGCCTGTCTGCACTTTCCACACAGGTCCACAGTGTTCCTCTTCCTCTTGTAGGATTGCCAGAGCTGTTTTCTCCAATTCTTCTGAGAGTGCACTTCCTACACTTTTTTTCTTTTTTGTTCTTATTTTTATCCTTAACCAAGTGCAGTATGTCATTCTCTAATCTTCCATCTTGGAATCTCCCCATAATTCAATCAGAAAGAATTTCATAAGTACAAATAAAAATTCAATAGTGCATTTCTAGAAAAAATATTTTACTCCCTTACATTTCACTATGTAAAAAAGATGTGGTATAACTTACATACACACATATTTACAAAATTATGTGGCTTTATATGTATATATATGTATATGTTTTTACCATATTTTAAAAAGCTGATTAATAGTCATAGTTTTATATATTTTAATTCATGGTTTTATATAAGCTAAATACATGTATTTTTAAATGGTAAATGAAAATCTATGCTTAGTATATACTAAGTTGATCTTCTATATATAAAGATACTTGAGAATGAATCTTGATGAAGAGTGGGATGGGAGAGGGAGTGGAAGATGGGATGGCTGTGGGTGGGAGGGAGGTTATGGGGGAAAATCACAACAATGCAAAAGTTGCACTTTGTAAATTTACATTTATTAAATAAAAAGAAGATAACCATAAAAAATAAATAATTTTGGATTTAAAATCATGCATTGCATTAGACTTTTGGATTCACTCAGTGGAAATAAGAGTATAGCATGTGCTGACTTTATTTTCCAGTGATCAAGGAGCTCATTTTCAGGGAATGTGCCATTACCATTGCTTGAGAATAGCAGAAAGTATGGAAAATAGATGGTATTGGTGGAAAACATACAACTAAAAGGAAGGGGTTTTTACAGAGGAGGATGGCTCATATTCTGTGGTGGTAATATATAGGAAGGATAAAAACCCACCTTGAGAGAGAAAACAGCCACTGTTAGAAAGTTACAGAGGAAAGTATGATTTTCATAGTCAAGAGTAAAGTTTGTTTGATGAATAAGGTGAAGACCAGAATTATAGATCCCAGAGTGCAGGCTTGACCTGAGAATTATAGATCCCAGAGTGCAGGCTTGACCTGAGAATTATAGATCCCAGAGTGCAGGCTTGACCTGAGAATTATAGATCCCAGAGTGCAGGCTTGACCTGAGGCCCCCGCACTGCTGGGATGGTGGGGCAACGCTGTTCTGCAGCAAGAAGCACTGGAGACAATTTCAGCAAACATGTCTGCTTCATTAACAATCGTGAACACCTTTCACAGGGCAGACATATCTTTGTTCTGTTTTGGTATCAAAGTGATGTCAGCCTCATAAAAAGAATTTCCTAGTGTTCCCTCCTGTTAAATACTTTGAAATAGTTTTAAGAAGACTGGAGTTACTTCTTCTTTCATTCTTTCATAGAATTGAATAGTACAGCCAAGATGTCCAATCTTTTCCCTTGATGGAAGACTTTGATTACTGCTTCAGTTTCTTTTTTTTTTTTTTTTTTTTTGACAGGCAGAGTGGACAGTGAGAGAGAGAGATACAGAGAGAATGGACAGTGAGAGAGAGAGATACAGAGAGAAAGGTCTTCCATTGCCGTTGGTTCACCCTCCGATGGCCGCCGCTGACGGCGCGCTGCGGCCGGCTCACCGCGCTCGTCCGATGGCAGGAGCCAGGAGCCAGGTGCTTTTTCCTGGTCTCCCCATGGGGTGCAGGGCCCAAGCACCTGGGCCATCCTCCACTGCACTCCCGGGCCACAGCAGAGGGCTGGCCTGGAAGAGGGGCAACCGGGACAGAATCCGGCGCCCTGACCGGGACTAGAACCCGGTGTGCTGGCGCCGCAAGGCGGAGGATTAGCCTGTTGAGCCACGGCGCCGGCCCAACTGCTTCAGTTTCATCACTTGTGAGGGTCTGTTTAGATTGTCTATACCTTCTTGATTTAATCATGATAGGTAATATATATCCAGGAATTTGCCCATTTCTTCATGGTTTTCCATTCTATTAGTACAGAGTTCCTCATTGTAGTTTCTTATCATCCTTTGTATTTCAGTGGTGGCAGTTGTAATGTCTCCTTTTACATTTTTATTTTTATTTGTGGTTTTTCTCTTTTTCCTTTGTTAGTCTGGCTAGAGGTTTATCTATTTTATTTATTTTCTCAAAAAGTTAACTTGTTTTGTTAATGTTTTCCATTACATTTCTAGTTTTAATTTATTTGTTCATGCTCTGATTATTATAAATTCTCACCTCTTGATGATTTGGAATTTGGGTTCTTGTTTTTCTAAGACTTCAAGATTCATCATTAGATCTTTAATTTTAAACATTTCTCTTTTTGTCATGTAAGCAGTTAATGACATGAACTTCTCTCAATACAGCTTTTTTATATCCCACAGGTTTTTCTATATTGTGTTTTCATTTTCACCTATTTCAAAAAAGTTTTTTTTTTTATTTTGGTTTAATTTCTTCAATGATACCTTATTTTGTAGCTAGTTGAATTTCCAAGTATTTATGAGTGTTCTATTGTTTCCCTTGTTGTTGATTTCTAGTTTTATTCCTTTTGGTCAGAGATGATACATGGTATGAATTCAATCATTTTAAACTTGCCGGGGCTTGCATTGTAGCCAAGTATGTGTTGTATCCTAGAAAATGTTTCATGTGCTGATGATAAGAATGTGTTTTCTGTAGTTTTTGGGGAAATTTCCCAGAAATGTGTGTTATGTTCATTTTCTCAATAGTATGTTTCAACTTTGATGTGCTTCTGTTGATCTTCCGTCTGGATGATCTGTCCATAAATATACATATATATATATATATATATATATACATACATGTATATATATACATATATATGTATATATACATACATATATACATACATATATACATACATGTATATATATACATATATACATACATTACATATTACATATACATATGTATATGTATATGTATACAATTACATATTACATATATATGTATGTATATATATATATATATATATGAGTGATCTTGTGTTGGGTGCAAATATATTTGTGATTATTATATCTTCTTGCTGAATTGAACCTTTTATCAAAATATAATGTTCTACTTACGCTCTTTTTATGGTTTTTTATTTAAGTCTGTTTTATTTAATATCAGGATAGCTATGCCTGCTCATTTGTGGCTTCCAGTTGCCTGTTGTGTCTTTTTTCAGCAATTCACTTTCAGCCTATGTGTATCTTTGTCAAGTGATTTTCTTGTAGGCAGCATATAGTGGAGTATTGGTGTTTTTATGCATTCAGCCAATCAAAGTGTTTTGGATGGGAAATTTAATCCATTTACATTTAAGGTTAATATTGACAGGTGAGAACCAAGACCTGTAATCTTGTTGCTTGTAATGATTCTACCTGCTCTGTTAGCAGATTTGATGGTGCCGTGTGTTTTCATGACATTCATATCTAATACAGTATCTTGGAAATTTGTTGGAGGATGGGTCTAGTGTTCATGAATTCTCTCAGTTTTTGTTTATCAGGAAAACATCTTATTTCTCTTTGACTTTAAAGGATCTCTGCCATGGATATAATATTCCTGCTTGAAAGATTTTTCTTTTAAATCTTTGAATATATCACTCCACTCTCTTCAGGCCTGTAGGATTTCCTCTGACAAGTCTGATGTTAATCTAGCTAATTTCCTATATATGTAACTTAACAATTTGCCCTTACTAGGTTTATAATTGTCTTTGCCCTTGACTTTTGATGGTTTGAATATAATATGCCTTGTTGAACATCTTTTTTGGTTGAGTCGATTTAGGGTTCTTTGCACTTTTTGAATCTGCATGTCTGCAACTCTTTCAAACCTGGAAAGTTTTCAAATATTATTTCAGTTAGAAGGTCTTCAATGCCGTTTTTTCTTTTCTTCTCCTTCAGTAATCTATACAATACAAATATTTGGTCCTTCAAGAGAGGCAGACCCAAGAAACAGATAATGGTGAAATTTTTTAAGTGCAATTTGGAGGGGAAAACAGAACAGCAATTAAGACTCAGTCAGAGGGTTGGGACAGAACACACCATAGGGCCAGAATTGTAATCCAGCTTTCTCATGATAAATCAAAAAAGTTATCAGAAGTGTGTGTTGGTTATTTCTTTCTATACTCATGATAAACTACAAACTCAGACGGGTTGAAATCACTACATCCCTGATATTCTCATGATATAACTGGAACCTCAGTAGTGGGACTGACATTTTTTTCTTGCAATAAGAAGATTCTGTGAGAAGCATGCATTTTGTACTATCTTAGGGACTTCCTCTTTCCTCAACCCAAACTGGGTAATCTAACTGCCTATTAATCCATCTACTGCCTCAGATCATTGCTACTGGAAAAAATTACTAAATTTTTTGTAAGGAATCTTCCCTGGATTTGAAGGGTAGAAATCTGCAATGCCTCTAAGGAAACCTAGATTTTTTGGTATACCCGTCATGGTCACTGACAGAGCAAGGACTTAGGTCTCAGAGTGATCTGGGTTCTGAACTGAGACCAGTCATTGTCCTAACCCTTGTCAGCAGCCAGATTTCCACAACAGAAGGAAAGAATGAGGGAGCCCATGACTAGAAGCTAGGCAGACTAACTTCATCCCACAGGTCCTTGCCAGCATGTTCATGCTAAAAACAAACAAACAAACAAACAGGATTGCTGTTTCTCTGCCATAACCAGTAGGGCATCTGAATTCCCACTGACTGCACAGGGACTTGTACTCTTGCTTTCCTGTTTCTTCCTTTGTACTATACTTTAGACCAATCTCTATTTTGCATCCCTCTAATCCACCACATCAAGAGGGATTTTTGTCTCACCCCCTTGCTAATCTCAGTAGGTGTCTTGGCAGGAATTGGGACAGGAGGGGCCAGACCAGCAATATCAGCAGACAAGGCAAATAACATCAGACCGGTCCTTCAGTCACATGAAGATATAAACAACCTAGTGCAGCAACTGTCTCATGTCTTAGATCAAGAGGATGCCTTGGTGGATGTGATCCTTCAAAAGCACCAAGACTAGATGTGTCCACCGTCAAAAGAAGACTTTGACTCTCTTTCTGAGTGAAGAATGCTGCTTTTGCACCCATACATCAGGTGTGGCAAGAGAAGGATACGAACCCATAAAATACATGCTAACAAAATAGTCCCCCAAAACAATCCAGTCATATTTTGAGCATTTTTTCCACCATGACAATGTCTTTGTTGTCTCCTTTTATCCTTATGATCATTGTACATCTCCTAGCATGTATAGATGCTGTATTTCGAAAGTTCTTACAGGAACCAGTGACTATTATATCCCAACTTAATGCATGAACATCACAAGACTGCTCTTTAATCATCCAATCAAGAGAATAGATATCCCACCCTGCATCAACATTTCATTTCAGCAGCAAGTAGCCAGAGCAAAAAGGGTGCCTCATTTAATACTAAGAGAGTCTGGACTGATGGAGTAAGGACATAGGTCTCAGAGCCATTTTGGCTCCTCACCTGAGAGCAGATCCTATCTCCCAGGGCACATTTTAGCCCCTCAATTCTTATGCTGGCTTGGTCCCATGTCCTATATTCTTATATATCCCAGAGTCTGGATTTTTTTTCCAACTAACCTGTCTGCAGTGAGGAAGACCCATTGAGTTTGAAAAGAGTGAGAGCAGTTAACTCACTCTACCATCCTCCTCTGCTCATGGCACTGACCTAGCATATGCTATATAAAGCCAGCCTGTAACCACATTTATGAATTCTGCAATGTATTCACTCTGCATGTGTACCTCTCTGAAAATATTTTCCCTTGAATAAATTTGTGTTGGCATTCAATTTGTGTCTTGTGTCCTCTGTTTTGCTCCTTTTCCATACATTTGGTGGCCTATATGGGGAAGCTGCAGATCAGCTTCTTGCCCACAGTGATCTTTTGGAAACTGGCTGCTCCTTCATGGTCTAGGTAAAAACTGTGACCCCACCACCTCTGAACTTTCTTCTACTTACTGTGACAAACTGCCTTGTTCACTATCTCCTCAACCCCAGCTTGCACTTTATCATTTGCTGATGGAATCAGAGCTAGAGACCTTTGCCAGATCTCACCACTACATGCAACACAGGACCTGATGAAAGTCCCATTTGGATTGGCAAGAGAGGCCTGTCACCCCAAATGCACTGGGGTGGATGCTCCTGGCAGGTACACCTTCCTTTGTAGTGCCTGTTGGTTTCCACTTTCATTACCTCTGGGAGGTACCTGTCAGGTCAGTATGCAGGAGATCAGCCCCCAAATGCATTTCTCATCTCCTCTAGTTCTTTGAACTCTAAAATCCTAAAACCTAACACTCAACCCTCTGAAAGTCCCACTCCCCACTTCCTTCACTACAGTCTTTTTGGCTTTCTTTGGTTTATGGTATGTTGACATCAACCCTTTGCTGGGAGCAGGGAAGAGAAAAGCCAGTTGTCTCTCATCCCTGGGGCAGTGACTCTCAAAAGTATCCAGGATGTAAGCTAACAACATCCAGTGTGCTCATCACCCATGGCACACCAGCTCCTGGCAAAAGTTACCCTTGGAACATGTGGCAGCTACCTGAACATGTGTTTGTTTTAGATAGAATCCCAAGTAACTGACAGTTGACCCAGGGTTGTTGGCCTAAGGTGTTTGTTGAGTAAGAAAAAAAAAAAGGCTCAGATATCTAAAATCTGAAGAGGTAAATTTGATAAATATCAACCTCATGCATCAAAATGCCAGCTGTACCTAGCCCTCTATGGTAGAATTTACAAAGGTCAAATTTTGGTTTAAAATCTAAAAAAGAGAAAAGATGGTGTCTTACAGCAGCACTGCTTGGTTTCAGTACTCTGTGAGACCGAATGTCTGCTTCATAAAACTGTGGTTTATGTCACTGATTTCCAGCTAGAGTTGTTTCATTTAAAGGAGTAAATTTCAAATAAATGTGATTTTGACCTTGATTCAGTAAAGGTATGATATAATATCTCAGTGTCTTCCGTCATCCAGGTGTAATTGCTAAATGTAAACTGGATAAAGGTAAATGAGATAAGTATTTCTAAATGTAAACTTAAGTATTCATAGCATCTTAAATTACATAAAAACTGGGTTTGCTAACAAATATTTTTATTCATTATCAAAATATGAGAATAATTAAAGACTGCCTGAAAGTAACTGAAGTTGTATTTGATGTGTCCTTTTATATAGAAAATGCTGTGTTAATTTGGAGAATTTTAAAAGATTATTTTGAAGTAAGAAAAGGAAATCAGCAGACAGGCAAAAACAGTTGCAAGCATGAAAATGTGTCCCTGGTGAGGAAGGTTATGAAAGACAGAGATGATTTTTAGATAGAGAAAGGGCATTGCTTATGAAAACTTGCCTTCCTAAGGTAGAATGCCTGCATATTCTAGACTGGAAAGGGACAGCTAGCACAGGATACTAAAACATTTAAGTTCTAAAAGGTATGAGAAAGCCACAGAGGTTTTGATGGAAATAAATCTCATAAGACTTGTGTGTGATAAAAATTGATCATAATTATTAAGATACTGCTTACAGTTCTTTTAAAAATTTGACATTAAAACCAAAGGCACAGTGATGTAGAATTAAAATCTGATCCTGTGCTAAAGTGACAAAGCTGTTGAAATGCATATATGTTAGTAAATATTTCAAAATAATCTTGATCTGTAATTTTGAAATCTGTATAATAACTGCATCATTGGCCCGGCACCGCGCTCACTAGGCTAATCCTCCGCCTGCGGCACTGGCACCCTGGGTTCCAGTCCCGGTTGGGCGCCAGATTCTGTCCCCGTTACTCCTCTTCCATTCCAGCTCTCTGCTGTGGTCCGGGAGTGTAGTAGAGGATGTCCCAAGTCCCTGAGCCCTGCACCCGCATGGGAGACCAGGAGGAAACACCTGGCTCCTGGCTTTGGATGAGCACGGTGCACCGGCCACAGCGCACTGGCCACATCAGCCATTGGGGGGTGAACCAATGGAAAAAGAAGACCTTTCCCTCTCTCTCTCTTTCTCTCTCTCTCTGTCCACTCTGCCTGTCTGAAAAAAAAAAAAAAACCTGCATCATATCCTTCCAAATACTTTTTCTAGCCAGCTCCAGTAAACTCTTCTCTTTCCTAGTTCTGCCTTGCTTAAATTGTTCCAAGCTATGAGATAATTGCATGTGCTAACACTTACAGTCATTTTTGTGACAGACAAAAGAAACATAGATATTGTATCCTGGTGAGGTAATATTTGGATTCTGTGTTTCTAAGTTATGATTGTTTAAAAAACAGCTGAGTTTTAAAGTTATGGTTTGTTTAAATATGTACTAATTTAAAAATATTTGAGTACTACTTAATAATATTGATTAATTCTGGTCTATATTAGGTCATGATGTTAAGGGATCCTATTTTCAACAAGATATTTTAAGGTCTTGACATTTTTGACAGGTATTCAAAAAATTAAAGTTCCAAATTTTTTGGACTTTTTGTTATTTTGGACTTTTGTTATTTCCAACTGGACCCCTGGAAATGTCACAAGGATGTATCTCTCATCTTACAGAGACACCAACTACTTATGTTACTTCGATTATATTATAAGTACTGTCAAGATGTGAAGTGGTGCTAAACTTCAAGTCATGACACAAATGTCCTAAAGTTATGAATCCAATGATCTTGTGTTGTTATCAGTCATGATTATAATTTAATGAAAAGGAACAGAGGCCTAAGGGAGAAATGGACATAAAATCCTACAAGTGCTTGCTAAAAATACTGCCTCCTATTGTACGTTAATGAGTTTTATAATTTAACCATGGCTGTTTAAAAGCTTTTGTCATCCACAGTTTTGTGTTCTCTTCTAAAAACACAATCAGATTTATAAAAAGAATCTAACAAATATTCTTAAATGCAGGTTTTCTGTCAACTTTAAAATCAATGGACTAGGTAAGAGTTTCCATAATTCTAAAAATGAAAAATATGGGGAATGGCGCTTTGGCACGGTGGGTTAAAGCCCCAGCCTGCAAGGCAGGCATATCATATGGGTGCCGGTTCAAGTCCCAGCTCTCTACTTTTTTTTTTTTTTAAGAAAGCTTTTATTTAATAAATATAAATTTCATAGGTACAACTTTTTGGAATATAGCAATTCTTCCCTCCATACCCACCCTCCCAACCCCAGGTCATTCCACCTCCTACTGCCTCTCCCATCCCATTCATCATTAAGATTAATTTTTAATTATCTTTATATACAGAAGATCAACCCCATACTAAGTAAAGATTTTAACAGTTTGCACCTACACAGACACACAAAGTACAAAGTAATGTTTGAAGACAAGTTTTACTATTAATTCTCATAGTACAATTCATTAAAGACAGAGGTTCTACATGTGGAGCAAGTGCACAGTGACTCCTGTTATTGATTGAACAATTGACACTCTTATTTATGATGTCAGTGATCACCTGAGGCTCTTGTCATGAGCTGCCAAGGCTATGGAAGCATTTTGAGTCCACAAACTCTGTCAGTATTTAGACAGGGCCATAAGGAAAGTGGAAATTCTCTCCTCCCTTAAGAGAAAAGTACATCCTTCTTTGATGGCCCCTTCTTTCTACTGGGATCTCACTCACAGAGATTCTTAATGTAGATCATTTTTTTGCTACAGTGTCTTTGCTTTCCATGCCTGAAATGCTCTCATTGGGTTTTCAGAAGCTTTATTTTTTTTTCCTTTTTTTTTATATAAAGCTTTTATTTAAAGAATATAAATTTCCAAAGAACAGCTCATGGACCACAATGGCTCCCCCCCCCACAACTTCCCTCCCTCCCCCCACCCTCCCCTTTCCCGCTCCCTCTCCCCTTCTGTTCACATCAAGATTCATTTTCAATTCTCTTTATACACAGAAGATCAATTTAGTACATATTACATAAAGATTTCAACAGTTTGCCCTCGCATAGAGACACAAAATGATAATACTGTTGGAGTACTAGTTATAGTATTAATTCACAATGTACAGCACATTAAGGACAGAGATCCTACATGATTTTTTTTTAAAAAATTGATTAATTGTCTATGCAATTTCCAGTTTAACACCAAGATTTTTAATCATTTGCAATTATCTTTATATAAAGAAGATCGATTCAATATATACTATGTAAGGATTTCATCAGTTTGCACCCACTCAGAAACACAAAGTGTAAAAATACTGTTTCAGTACTAGTAATAGCATCACTTCACATTGGATAACACATTAAGGACAGATCCCTCATGAGACGTAAGTACACAGTGACTCCTGATGTTGATTTAACAATTTGACACTCTTGTTTATAGCGTCAGTAATCTCCCTAGGCTCTGGTCATGAGTTGCCGAGGCTATGGAAACCTTTAGGGTTAGCCGACTTCGATCTTATTCCCACAGGGCCATAGTCAAAGTGGAAGTTCTCTCCTCCCTTCAGAGAAAGGTACCTCCTTCTTTGATGGCCCCGTTCTTTCCACTGGGATCTCACTCGCAGAGATCTTTCATTTAGGTCTTCTGTTTTTTCCAGAGTGTCTTAGCTTTCCATGCCTAAAATATTCTCATGGGCTCTTGAGCCAGATCTGAATGCCTTAAGGGCTGATTCTGAGGCCAGAGTGCTATTTAGGACATCTGCCATTCTATGAGTCTGCTGTGTATCCTGCTTCCCATGTTGGATCATTCTCTCCCTTTTTCATTCTATCAGTTAGTATTAGCAGACACTAGTCTTGTTTGTGTGATCCCTTTGACTCTTAGACCTATCAGTGTGATCAATTGTGAGCTGAAATTGATCACTTGGACTAATGAAATGGCCTTGGTACATGCCACCTTGATGGGATTGTATTGGAAACCCCTGGCACAATTCTAACTCCATCATTTGGGGCCATTCCGATTGAGCATGTCCCAAGTTTTACATCTCCTCCCTCTCTTATTCCCACTCTTATATTTCACAGAGATCACTTTTCAGTTAAAATTTAAACACCTAAGAATAATTGTTTGTTAATTACAGAGTTCAACCACTAGTACTAGGATAAAGAAAAAAAATACTACCATGGATAAAGTATTACATTGTACAACAACAGTCAGCACAAGAGCTGATCGAGTCACTGTTTCTCATAGTGTCCATTTCACTTCTACAGGTTTCCCCTTTGGTGCTCAGTTAGTCATCGCCAATCAAGGGAAACAAATGATATTTGTCTCTTTGGGACTGACTTAATTCACTCAGCATGATGTTTTCCAGATTCCTCCATTTTGTTGCAAGTGACCGGATTTCATTGTTTTTGACTGCTGTATAGTATTCTGTAGAGTACATGTCCCATAATTTCCTAATCCAGTCTACTGTTGATGGGCATTTGGGTTGGTTCCAAGTCTTAGCTATTGTGAATTGAGCCGCAATAAACATTGCTGTGCAGACGGCTTTTTTGTTTGCCAATTTAATTTCCTTTGGGTAAATTCCAAGGAGTGGGATGGCTGGGTTGAATGGTAGGGTTATATTCATGTTTCTGAGGAATCTCCAGACTGACTTCCATAGTGGCTTCACCAGTTTGCATTCCCACCAACAGTGGATTAGTGTCCCTTTTTCCCCACATCCTCTCCAGCATCTATTGTTGGTGGATTTCTGAATGTGAGCCATTCTCACCGGGGTGAGGTGAAACCTCATTGTGGTTTTGATTTGCATTTCCCTGATTGCTAGGGATCTTGAACATTTTTTCATGTGTCTGTTGGCCATTTGGATTTCCTCTTTTGAAAAATGTCTATTGAGGTCCTTGGCCCATCTCTTAAGTGGGTTGTTTGTTTTGATGTTGTGGAGTTTCTTAATTTCTTTGTAGATTCTGGTTATCAACCCTTTATCTGTTGCATAGTTTGCAAATATATTTTCCCATTCTGTCGGTTTCCTATTCACTTTCCTGACTGTTTCTTTTGCAGTACAGAAACTTTTCAATTTGATGCAATCCCAGTAGTTAATTTTGGTTTTCAGTGCCTGTGCTTCTGGGGTCTTTTCCAAGAAGTCTTTGCCAGTACCTGTGTCTTGCAGGGTTTCTCCTATGCTCTCTAGTAATTTGATGGTGTCGGGTCGTAGGTTTAAATTTTTAATCCATGTTGAATGGATTTTTGTGTAAGGTGAAAGGTAGGGGTCTTGCTTCATGGTTCTGCACGTGGAAATCCAGTTTTCCCAGCACCATTTATTAAACAGACTGACCTTACTCCAGGGACTGGTTTTGGATCGTTGATCAAATATAAGTTGGCTGTAGGTGTTTGGATTGATTTCTGGAGTTTCTATTCTGTTCCATTGGTCTATCCATCTGTTTCTGTACCAGTACCATGCTGTTTTGATAACAACTGCCCTGTAGTATGTCCTGAAATCTGGTATTGTGATGCCTCCGGCTTTGTTTTTGTTGTACAAGATTGCTTTAGCTATTCGAGGTCTCCTGTGTCTCCATATGAATTTCAGCATCATTTTTTCCAGATCTGAGAAGAATGTCCTCGGTATCTTGATTGGTATTGCGTTGAATCTGTAAATTGCTTTTGGGAGAATGGACATTTTGATGATATTGATTCTTCCAATCCATGAGCATGGGAGATTTCTCCATTTTTTGGTATCCTCTTCTATTTCTTTCTTTAAGGTTTTGTAATTTTCATTGTAGAGATCTTTAATGTCCTTAGTTAAATTTATTCCAAGGTATTTGATTGTTTTTGTAGCTATTGTGAATGGGATTGATCTTAGCAGTTCTTCCTCAGCCGTGGCATTGCCTGTGTATACAAAGGCTGTTGATTTTTGTGCATTGATTTTATATCCTGCTACTTTGCCGAACTCTTCTATGAGTTCCAATAGTCTCTTAGTAGAGTTCTTTGGGTCCCCTAAATAAAGAATCATGTCGTCTGCAAAGAGGGATAGTTTGAGTTCTTCCTTCCCAACTTGTATCCCTTTAATTTCTTTTTCTTGCCTAATAGCTCTGGCTAAGACTTCCAGCACTATATTGAATAGCAGTGGTGAGAGTGGGCATCCCTGTCTGGTACCAGATCTCAGTGGAAATGCTTCCAACTTTTCCCCATTCAATAGGATATTGGCCGTGGGTTTTTCATAAATTGCTTTGATTGTATTGAGGAATGTGCCTTCTATACCCAGTTTGCTTAGGGTTTTCATCATGAAAGGGTGTTGAATTTTATCGAATGCTTTCTCTGCGTCTAGTGAGATAATCATATGGTTTTTCTTCTGCAGTCTGTTAATGTGGTGTATCACGTTGATTGTTTTGCGAATATTGAACCATCCCTGCATACCAGGGATGAATCCCACTTGGTCTGGGTGGATGATCTTTCTGATGTGTTGTTGCAGTCTATTGGCCAGAATTTTGTTGAGGATTTTTGCATCTATGTTCATGAGGGATATTGGTCTGTAATTCTCTTTCAATGCTGCATCTTTTTCTGGCTTAGGAATTAAGGTGATGCTGGCTTCATAGAAGGAATTTGGGAGAATTCCCTCTTTTTCGATTGTTCTGAATAGTTTGAGAAGAATTGGGGTTAGTTCTTCTTTAAATGTCTGGTAGAATTCAGCAGTGAATCCATCTGGTCCTGGGCTTTTCTTTGTTGGGAGGGCCTTTATTACTGATTCAATTTCTGACTCACTTATGGGTCTGTTTAGGTTTTCTCTGTCTTCCTGGTTCAATTTAGGTAGGTTGCATGTGTCCAGGAATCTATCCATTTCTGATAGGTTTCCCTGTTTGCTGGCATACAAGTCCTTGTAGTAATTTCTGATGATTCTTTTGATTTCTGTGGTGTCTGTTGTTATATTTCCTTTTTCATCTCTGATTGTACTGATTTGGGTCTTTTCTCTTCTTTTTTTAGTTAGTTGGGCCAATGGGGTGTCAATCTTGTTTATTTTTTCAAAAAACCAGCTCCTCGTTTGGCTGATTTTTTGTAATGTTTTTTTGGATTCAATCCTGTTGATTTCTTCTCTGATTTTGATTATTTCTCTTTTTCTACTAGATTTGGGTCTAGTTTGCTGCAAATTTTCTAGATCCTTGAGATGCATTGAAAGCTCATCTATTTGGTGCCTTTCCAGTTTCTTGATGTAGGCACCTATTGATATAAACTTTCCTCTTAACACTGCTTTTGCTGTATCCCATAAGTTTTGGTATGTTGTGCTGTTATCCTCATTTACTTCCAGAAAATTTTTTATTTCTCTTTTGATTTCTTCAGTGACCCATTGTTCATTCAGGAGCATGTTGTTCAATCTCCATGTGTTTGCATATGCTCTAGAGATTCCTGAGTTGCTAATTTCCAACTTCACTCCCTCATGGTCTGAGAAGTTGCATGGTATGATTCTAATTCTTTTGAATTTGCTGAGACTTGCTTTATGGCCTAATATGTGATCAATCCTAGAGTAGGTTCCATGTACTGCTGAGAAGAATGTGAATGCTTTACGTGTAGGATGAAAAGTTCTGTAGATATCTGTTAGATCCATTTGGGCTATAGTGTTGTTTAAATCTACTGTCTCCTTGTTGATCTTCTGTCCTGTCGATCTGTCAATATCTGTGAGTGAAGTATTGAAGTCCCCCAGTACTATTGTGTTGGGGTCTAAGTCTCCCTTTAAGTTTCTTAACAAATTTTTTAAATAAACCTGTGGCCTGTAATTAGGTGCATATACATTGAGAATTGTTATATCTTCCTGTAGTATTGATCCCTTAATCATTATATAGTGCCCCTCTTTGTCTCTCTTAACAGTTTTTGTGTTAAAGTTTATGTAGTCCGATATTAAGATGGTTACACCCGCTCTTTTTTCATTTCTGTTGGCGTGGTATATCTTGTTCCATCCTTTCATTTTCAGTCTGTATGGATCTTCGTTGGAAAGATGTGTTTCTTGTAGGCAGCAAATAGATGGTTTTTGTTCCTTAACCCAATCAGCCAATCTCTGTCTTTTAACAGGACAGTTTAGACCTTTAACGTTCAATGTGACTATTGATAAGTGGTAAGTTTGCCCTGCCATTTGCCAGATATTTTCTAATGTATGCTTTGAATTCCCTGTGATCTTTTGCCGTGAGGTTCCCTTCGTTTACCTTCTTTCATGTTGATGGTCGTGTTTCTGTGTTTCTGTGTGTAACACGTCTTTAAGTATCTTTTGCAGGGCTGGACGAGTGGCAACAAATTCTTTCAATTTTTGTTTGTTATGAAAGGTCTTTATTTCACCTTCATTCACAAATGAGAGCTTTGCAGGGTATAATATTCTGGGCTGGCAGTTTTTCTCTCTAAGTACCTGGGCTATGTCTCGCCATTCCCTTCTAGCTTGTAGGGTTTCTGTTGAGAAGTCAGCTGTAAGTCTAATTGGAGATCCTCTGAGAGTAATCTGACGTTTCTCTCTTGCACATTTTAGGATCTTTTCTTTTTGCTTCACTGTGGTGAGTTTAATTACAACGTGTCATGGTGAGGACCTCTTTTGGTCATGTTTACTAGGGGTTCTATGAGCTTCCTGGATTAGGATTTCTCTGTCTTTCTCCAAGCCTGGAAAGTTTTCTGCTAGTATCTCCCTAAAAAGGCCTTCTAATCCTTTCTCCCTCTCCATACCTTCAGGAACACCTAGAACCCGAATGTTGGGTTTTTTAATAGTATCCTGTAAATTCCCGACGATATCTTTTAGTTTTCTAATTTCCTCTTCTTGTCTTTGGTTTGACTGTTTCCTTTCCTGTTCTCTGTCTTCTAGGTCCGATATTCTCTCTTCTGCTTCACCCATTCTGGTTTTAAGGCCCTCAAGATTGCTTGTCACTTGATCTATTGAATTCTTCAATTCATTAAGATTTTTTGTCACTATCGTAGCTTCTTGTTCTACTAGTTGTTTCATTTCGTTTTGATTTCTCCGTAGTACTTCATTCTCGCGAGAGAGATTTTCTATCTTATCCATTAAGGATTTCTGTAGTTCAAGAATTTGTTTTTGAGAACTTCTTAATGTTCTTATCAATTCTTTGAGATCTGCTTCTTGCATTTCTTCTATCTCATTATCTTCATAATCCTGGCTTGGGGTGTCTTTTCCGTTTGGGGTCATCATAGCGTCTTCCTTGATCTTGCTCCCTCGGAATCTGTTTTTATTTGGCATTTTTTTTTTTTTCCCCACACTCTTTCTCTGGGTTGTCAAGGTCACGGAGTTTGTGTGCGCGGTGTGTTCCCAGTTTTTGGATCCCCTTCAGGTTTCTACAGCCTCGGGTTTTTGGTTCCGTCTGCCTCAGTGATAGGCGGGCGGGCGGGCGGGCGGGCGCGCCTTGTCCCACTGTGTTTAATCTAGCTCGAATTAGCAGGGTGGGTGACGAGAGAGGCTAGTGTCCGTGCAGGCTCGCCTCAATTGTGCTGTTTCCCCCGTGGGGGGTCTGCTTCCCACCGCCAGTGTCTCGGGATCCCTGTATCAGCCCCCGTTCAAGCGCTCAGTTCCAATGGCGACTGTGTTCTGCCCGGCTTCTGGTTCAGCCGGCGGGCGCGCGCCGTCCCACTGTGTTCAGTCTAGCTCGAGTGAGCAGGGTGGGCAACGAAAGAGGCTAGAGTCCGTGTGGGCTCGCCTCAATTGTGCTGTTTCCCCCGTGGCGTCTGCTTCCCCCCGCCAGTGTCTCGGGATCCCTGTATCGGCTCCCGTTTAAGCGCTCGATTCCAATGGCGACTGTGTTCCGTCCGGTTCCTGTCCCTCCCGGCAGCTCCCGTGCCACTAAGGCACGATTTGCCGTTCGCAAACTTACTTTCCCCTAGGTCCTCTGCGTCTCATTCACTGGGTCCGGAAGAATTTCCACTGCATTTTTTTCCGTGAGATTGTTCCTGAGGCTACAGTAACTCTGTTTTTATTAAACTATCTTTTTGCGCACTGCTAGTGCGCGTCCTCACTATTCCGCCATCTTGGCTCCACCGTCACTGTTTCTTTTTCTTTAATTTATTTTTTATTTTTTTGACAGGCAGAGTTAGACAGTGAGAGAGAGAGAGAAAGGTTTTCCTTTTTCTGTTGGTTCACCCCCCAAGTGGCTTCAACGGCGTGTTGTGCCGATCCAAAGCCAGGAGCCAGGTGCTTCCTCCTGGTCTCCCATCCAGGTGCAGGGCTCAAGGACTTGGGCCATCCTCCACTACACTCCTTGGCCACAGCAGAGAGCTGGACTGGAAGAGGAGCAACTGGGACAGAGTCCGGCACCCTAACAGGGACTAGAACCCGGGGTACCAGCGCCACAGGCGGAGGATTAGCCTAGTGAGCCGAGGTGACGGCCTAAGATTCCAACTGTTTCATACTAACCTTCTATTCAGGTCAGCTCTTTCTCTCAGGCCAGCCAGGTAATGGGAGATTACCAGGTGTCTTTTGTATGCCAGAGCCATTGAATAAGAAAATTAAACCAAAGGGATACAAATTGGGAAGGAGGAAATCAAAATATCCCTATTTAGAGATGATATGAATCTATATACATAGGGGATCCAAAAGACTCCCTTAAGAGACTATTGGAGTTCATCAAAGAGGTTGGTAAAGTGGCAGTATAAAACTATCACACAAAAAAATCAATAGTTTGTATACAAGGGTAATGTCATGGCTTAGAAAGAATGTCTAAGAACAATCCTATTCAAAGCAGCTAAAAAAATTAAATACTTTGGAACAAATTTAATCAAGGACATCAAAGATCTCTATGATGAAAATTACAAAACAGTAAAGAAAAAAATAAAAAAGACACCAAAAGGCAAAAATCTTACATGTTCATGGGTTGCAAGATTCAGTAGCATCAACATGTCCATACTAGTAAAAGCAATGTACAGATTCAATGCAGGTCCAATCAAAATACGATGCACATTCTTCTTTGATCTAGAATAACAATGTTGAAATTCATATTAAGCACAGGAAACCCCAAATATCTAAAAAACCTCATGCAACAGAACAAATCTGGAGGCAGTACAGTAGGGGATTATAAGACATACTACAGGCCAGTTATAATCAAAACAGCCTGGTATTTGGAAAAAACAGATGTGTAGACCAATGGAACAGAATAGAAATCTGATTTCTTCAGAAATCAGTCCATGCATCTACAACAAACTTATCTTGACAGAGGAGCTAAAATGAATCCCTGGCGAAAAGACAGTCTCTTCAACAAATGAGCCTGGAAAAACTGGATTTTTGTATGCATAAGTATGAAGGAAGACCCCAGCCTAACATAAAAATGTTCTCATAATGGATTGAAGACCTAAATATAAATATCAAATTGTTAGAAAGCATAAGGAAACATTATCAGACATTGGCTTAGACAAAGACTTCTTGAAAGACCCCAGAAACACAAGCTATCAAAGCCATATTGACAACTGGGATTGCATCAAGCTGAGAAGCTTCTACATTGCAAAAGAAACAGCAAAGTGAAGGCAACCAATGGAATGGGACCACATGGTGGTCTCTCGGGCAATATCACCAGCAACATTGGCTTCTGCAGTCTCCTATCATTTATCTTTTTGAAGATGGCTTATCTTCCTGATGCTGACTCTGATATTGGTAGGAATGGAACAAAGGAGCACTGCCTGACTTTTCACTTCTGAGTGTGGTGCTCCATGTGACTAGGGGAGGGAAGAGGTAGGTTGAATTCCCTGCTCCAAACCTGGCAGTTCCTCAGACCCCAGTCAGCTCCCCATGCTGAAGCAAGTCAGTGGGTGACTGGAATTCCTTCTAAGCTAAAATTCAGTCAACTGATTTTTGACAAAGATGCCATGAATATACACTGGAGGAAGGATAGTATTTTCAGTAAATGATGCTAACAAAGCTGGATGTATATATACAATGGCAGAATGACATTAAATCCTTACCTCCCACATTATACAAAAATAGGATGGAGACCTCCCTGTAATACCTGACACTATCAAATGACTAGAAGAAAACATGGGAAAACGCTTTGAGACATTGAGGCAGGTAACAATTTATTGATAATACCCAAAAGTTCATGAAACAAAGGCAAAACTAGACAAATGGGTTTATAACAAACTGAGAAGATTCTGCACAGCAAAAGAAACAATCAACAGAATAACAGATCTGAAATATTGAGTAAGAATATTTGAAAACTACTTATATTTCAAAGGATATTATCCTGAATATATAAGAAAGTCACTCAACAACAGAAAAGCAAGCCATTTAAGAAATAGACAAAGTTCATGCATTTCATAAATACAAATTAAGAAATATAGTATACCTTAAATAAAAGGCTTCTAGGTAAAAAAAAATTGACAAAGGACCTGAGTAGACAGTTCTCAAAGAAATAATTACGTATGACCAACAAATATAAGAAAAAATGCTGAGTATCATACATTTCAGGAAAGTCACATGAAAACTGCAGTGAGATATCATCTCAGCCCTTAAATGCCCTTAAAAATAGAATTAGAGTTGCCTTACCATCCAGCAATGCCACTAAAGGATATATATCCAAAATTCACAAAATCCACCTAGCTAAGATATTGGAGCTCTATTCAAAATAGCCAAACTATGAAATCAACCAGTATTTCCATCATTGGATAAATTTCTGCAGGTATAGAAATTTATATAATGTAATATTATTCAGACATAAAAATGAAATCCTGTCATTTTCACCTAAGCAGATAGAATAGAGAACATTATATTAAATGAAATAGCCACACACAGAAAAATCAACAACACACATCTTGCTCTTTCTTCAGAAAGAAAAAGGAGGAAGTGCCCGAGTTCACCAAGATCCAGGGCCCGACGTCCTCAGTGAAGGAGAGCAGCTTTGTGGAGAAGATGAAGAAGACGGGCCAGAACATCGTGGTCTTCTACGGCTCCCAGATGGGCACCGCCGAGGAGTTTGCCAACCGCCTGTCCAAGGACGCCCACCGCTACGGTATGCGGGGCATGGCCGCCTACCCCGAGGAGTACGACCTGGCCGACCTGAGCAGCCTGCCCGAGATCGACAACGCCCTGGCGGTCTTCTGCATGGCCACCTACGGTGAGGGGGACCCCACCGACAATGCTCAGGACTTCTACGACTGGCTGCAGGAGACCGACGTGGACCTCTCGGGGGTCAAGTACGCGGTGTTTGGCCTCAGGAACAAGACCTACGAGCACTTCAACGCCATGGGCAAGTACGTGGACCAGCGGCTGGAGCAGCTCTGCCCCCAGTGCATCTTTGAGCTGGGCATGGGCGACGATGATGCAAACCTGGAGGAGGACTTCATCACGTGGCGGGGGCAGTTCTGGCCGGCGGTGTGCGAGCACTTTGGCGTGGAGGCCACGGGAGAGGAGTCCAGCATACGGCAGTGCGAGCTCGTGGTGCACACAGACATCGACATGGCCAAGGTGTACCAGGGCGAGATGGGCCGTCTCAAGAGCTACAAGAACCAGAAACCCCCCTTCGATGCCAAGAATCCCTTCCTGGCTACGGTCACCACCAACCGGAAGCCGAACCAGGGGGACCGAGCGCCACCTCATGCACCTGGAGCTGGACATCTGGGACTCCAAGATCAGGTATGAGTCTGGGGACCACGTGGCTGTGTATCTGGCCAACGACTCTGCCCTGGTCAACCAGCTGGGGGAGATCCTGGGTGCCGACCTGGACGTCGTCATGTCCCTGAACAACCTTGATGAGGAGTCCAACAAGAAGCACCCGTTCCCCTGCCCCACCTCCTACCGCATGGCCCTCACCTACTACGGGGACATCACCAACCCACCGTGCACCAACGTGCTCTACGAGCTGGTCCAGTACGCCGCCGACCCCGCCGAGCAGGAGCAGCTGCGCAAGATGGCCTCGTCCTCGGGCGAGGGCAAGGAGCTGTACCTGGGCTGGGTGGTGGAGGCACAGAGGCACATCCTGGCCATCCTCCAAGACTACCCGTCCCTGCGGCCGCCCATCGACCACCTGTGTGAACTGCTGCCCCAGCTGCAGGCGCGCTACCACTCCATCGCCTCGTCCTCGAAGGTCCGCCTCAACTCCGTGCACATCTGCGCCGTGGCCGTAGAGTAGGAGACCAAGGCCGGCCACCTCAACAAGGGTGTGGCCACCATCTGGCTGCGGGCCAAGGAGCCAGCCGGGGAGAATGGCGGCCGCGCCCTGGTGCCCATGTTCGTGCACAAGCCCCAGTTCCACCTGCTCTTCAAGGCCACCACGCCGGTCATCATGGTGGGCTCCGGCACCGGCGTGGCCCTCTTCATCGGCTTCATCCAGGAGCTGCGGCAGCAGGGCAAGGAGGTGAGCGAGACGCTGCTCTACTATGGCTGTCGGCGTCCGGCCGAGGACTAACTGTACCTCGAGGAGCTCACCGGCTTCCAAAAGGACGGCACGCTCTGCCAGCTCAACGTAGCCTTCTCCCGTGAGCAGGCCCACAAGGTCTACGTGCAGCACTTGCTGAGGAGGGACAAGGAGCACCTGTGGCGGCTCATCCACGACGGGGGCACCCACATCTATGAGTGCGGGGACGCGTGGAACATGGCCAGGGACGTGCGGAACACCTTCTACGACATCGTGGCCGAGCTGGGGGCCATGGAGCACGCGCAGGCCGTGGACTACGTGAAGAAGCTCATGACCAAGGGCCGATACTCGCTGGACGCGTGGAGCTAGGGCCCCGGGGCGGCCGCGGACGGACTCCTGCGGGCCCGGCTGGGGCCTGGCCCCGCCGGTGATTTCCGCTGAATGTAAATAATTTTAAATACCTTGTGCCCTTGGAATAAAGTCAAAATACAAATATTGAGAAACAACAATCTATGGAATAGTGTTATGTTCTTCTTATATAAGAGAAAAAAATTAAAATATGATAATATTCTTTATATATTTATAAATACACAAAAACAATTCCAATCCCAATAAGCTTTGAAAAACTAAATTTAAAGTAAATATAAAAATGCGTTATACCATGGGGCTGGTGTTGTGACACAGTAGGTTAATATTTTGCCTGTGGTGCCTGCAACCCATATGGGCTCTGCTAGTCTGGAATTATGTACTGAAAGTTAATACAAATTTTGTTCTATGTATAAAGGAAAGGAAATCTAGAGAGGAGGATTTGAAAACTAAAATTGAAAATAGATAAATCTGTTGTCATAGTTCTTCTAGAAGTACATGATAGTAGTACTTTTAGAGGAGCACAATTCGGATTACAGCTTCTGAAATTAGAAAGTTTCAGTGTCAAACCAGCTCTAATGTGATACTTGTGTAAAACTAGGTTAATTATTTAATTTCTTGAAATTTTTGTGTTAATGGTGATACTGGCAACATCTAACCAACATTTTTTTTTTAGGGCTTAGTATCCTAATGAGTCAGCTATTTTTTAATCACTGCACAACAAATTACTATACAATTAGCAGTCAAAATCACACCTGCTTCCTATCTCAAAGTTCAGAAGATCTATGGCCATTGCCAATTAGTTGCTGAGGATCTCACAAGGTCAAAATCCTGATTTTGGCAGTAATGTGATCCTTTTGAGAGCTGTGGGAAAGATGTACTTGCAAGTACACTCAGGTTGTTAGAAGGTTTTAGTTCTTTGTTGCTGCTATGACTGAGGTCTTCATTTTCCTTATGTATGGCACCCTTTCATCATTGAGCTGGTGACTGCCTGTTGAATCCTTTTTGTGTTTCATTTCATTGTGCCAGTAGTTTCTGCCTCCTTCCCAGGGCCAACAGGCACAAAAGATCACACTGGACTTGGGATAATGTTGAGCATTATCCCAACACTAACAACAACTGGTTGGTAACCTTGACTACATCTCTACGTAGTTGCGCAGACTAGGGTATGGGAGCTTCTTAAGGGAACTGAAAATTACCTCCAACATAATTCACTTTTAAGCCATGTGTCTAACAAATGTCCTGTATTTATCACTTTATGTGAGGCATTAATCTTGTCTTTCCTTGGCTTTTGTCCATCTCTTCTGAAGTTTAAAAATCTCCCATAGAAAAATTTTCGATTTAATAGAAATCTGAAAATCATTATCAAGAGCAAAACATTTGAACAACAGAAGAATAAAGGACAGGATATAAGTCTAGGAATGATATTTAGATAGAACTGAGGCAAGTATAAATTATTTTAGAATATAAGAAGTCAAGCTGAGTCATTGATAGCAGCAGCCTTTAAAAAATTACAGAACTTAAAGAGCATCACTTAAAAAGAACAACACTGGAAAATGAATTTATATAATATATGGGTATATAAGGATGTAGAGTCTTTCATTGGTGCAGTTTTTCAATACTTGAATCAGATGAGAGTACGAGTACTAAAGCAAGTGGAATAGTACAAAGAAAGTCCTGAGTTGGATACCAACCTCCTGTCTTATGTCTACAGGAATAATTTTACCATAAAACACATGCGAAGAAGTTGTTCTTCTAGAATGCAAGACACAGTGTTTGTTTCATATCTGCCAAAACCTAGTGCTTACGATTTGTGTTTAAGCATGGTTCTTTCTAGTATCTCTTATGGTTTGGGTCTTTTCTTGTTTCAATATGATGTGGTTTGCATAATGTCAACAAAATCTTGTTTAACTTTTCCAAGATGAGCTGCTTGCTCATTTTCTACAACTTCAATCATTGGCCAAAACAAACTCTTCAGGGAATATTTATTTCTGAGCAATGTATCAGTCCCTATCATCCCTAAAATCCTATCAGAGGTGATTTTACTTGTTCGGTTGATCTACAACGGTGAGTAGGAAAGTATAGACTTAAAGCATCTTGCAAATTTCATCTTCTTTCTGCATAACATGCATATTTACTATTTTCTCCTTGATTTTCTATTTTTCCTCTTTTCTTCATGACCACATTGAAAGAGGGAATATCAGATATTCCTTATATTTAAGTAATCAGTTCAAACAATATATACCTTGAGAATATTGAGAACCTACATGATTTGCCTGCAAACACCATCCCTATTCCACTATATCTGAGATACAACAGTTCCTATAACTTTCTCTCCTGAGACTGTGTGTGACAGATCAGTTGAATGACTAATCTTAATAAATGACAGAAAGAATTATACTCATTCAGAAAGTTTGTGCAGTCTGACAGTCTTTCCTCCACTGACAGCATCCAGAGTGTTAGGGTGATAGATAATAAAAGGACTCAAATTCATTTGTTTACATAGTACATTTTCTTACTTTTAAACATAAACATAAAGTAATTACCTGTATGTAAGTTGATTCTTATACCTATTGTTTATTTTGTCAAGATGACAATATTTTAATTTCTAAAATACAACCTCAATCTTTCTAAAGATAACTTAGAATTTTGTTTAGTATTGTTATGCATTTAAAAAAAACAATTGAAAACTGGCATAATTATGAATAGATGCTTTCCTTTCAGAAATATTTATATGGTAAACTCCACATTTACTTGTGTTTTTTTAAGGTAACTTGACAAAGACACATATTTTTTATAAAAGTGTTTCTTAAATCCCAATCTTATTTCCAAGCATGTATAGGATTAGCAGGTAATGTAGAATGATAATTACATTTTTTTATAATGCGTTTATTTAAGGAATATAAATTTCCAAAATACAGCTTATAGATTACAATGGCTCCCCCCCCCCCCATAACTTCCGTCCCACCCGCAACCCTCCCCTTTCCCACTCCCTCTCCCCTTGCATTCACATCAAGGTTCATTTAATATTTTATTTATTATTTTAGAGGCAGAGAGTCGGAGAGTGGGGAAAGGGAGAGTTAGGAATACAGGAAGGGAGAGGAGAAGAAGAAGGAGAAGTAGAGGAGGAGGAGAGGGAAGAGGAGGAAGGAGAGGGAGGGGAAGGGGAAGAGGTAGAGGAAGAGGAAGGGGGAGAGGGAGAAGAGGAGGGAAGGGAGGGAGAAGGAGAGGGAAGAGAAAGATAAGGGGATAAGGGAAGGGGGAAGGGAGGGGAAGGAAGAGGGAGAGGAAGAAGAAGGAGGAGGAAGAGGAGAAGGAGAAAGAGAGGGAGAGAGTGAGAGCAAAAGAAAGAGAGAGAGGAGAGAGAGAGAGGGATCTCATAATGTGTTCAATTTTCAAATGGTCATATACAGGGAGTTTAGAGTTGGATATTCACTCCAGGTATCCCATTTGGGTGGCAGGGACTCAGCTACATGAGCTATCACCTGCTCCTTCTCAGGGTGCTCATTAGTAGCAGCAACCTGGAATTGGGAGCAGAAATGGGACTCAAACCCAGGCACTTCAATATGGAATGTTGGCATCTTAACAACTTGGTGACAATGCCAAGCCTTCAGGTATTAAGTTGATGAAATGTTAGCTCCCAGTGAGTTTGAATAGACACAACCTTTCTGTAAGGCAATACTGAAATGTCATCAATATTTGAATATCAAATTCCAAACCCTCAGAAGCATCTTTCATAGACAACAGTTATTCAATTTTAGGAGAAATAAAGCAGAAATAAAAATATAAATAAAATATAAAATATAAATAAATATAAATAAAAATATATTCATTAAAATATATTCATTAAAAACTTTCTTATTTCTATAACAATAAGAAAAATAAGAAATAAATATATAAAATTCTAAGAATCTCTAGAATAGAATCTTGCACTCTTTGACAAAATTGTTTGGTATAAAATCTTCCCAGCTCTACTCAAACTAGCAGGGTAACCATGAGTAATGTACTTGAGTTCTCTGTGCCTCAACGTCTTCATCTGTCACATTGAGATCATGATAATCATCCATGTAAGATTTTGGGTTCTAGTCCAGGTCGGGGTGCCGGATTCTGTCCTGGTTGCTCCTCTTCCAGTTCAGCTCTCTGCTGTGGCCCGGGAAGGCAGTGGAGGTAGGCCCAAGTGCTTGGGCCCTGCACCCACATGGGAGACCAGGAGGAAGCACCTGGCTCCTGGCTTCGGATCGGCACAGTGTGCCAGCTGTAGCAGCTATTTGGGGGGTGAACCAATGGAAGGAAGACCTTTCTCTCTGTCTCTGTCTCTCACTGTCTAACTCTGTCTGTCAAAAACAAAAACAAAACAAAACAAAACAAAACATAAAAAAAACTGTTTAAATCACAGAATCTTAGTTTGCTCATCTCTAAAATAGTGATAAAAACAGTAAAGCATCTATGTTCATCAAGGAGATAGGTCTGTAGTTTTCTTTCTCTGTTGTATCTTTTCTGGGCTTAGGAATTAAGGTGATATTGGCTTCGTAGAAAGAATTTGGGAGGCATTTCCATTGAAAACTGGCACCAGACAGGGATGCCCACTCTCGTTATTGCTATTCAGTATAGCCCTAGAAGTGTTAGCCAGGGCCATCAGGCAAGAAAAAGAAATTAAAGGGATACAAATGGGAAAGGAGGAAGTTAAACTTTCCCTATTTGCAGATGACATGATACTATATATAGGGGACCCGATAAACTCCTATAAGAGACTATTGGAACTCATAGAAGACTTTGGTAAAATAGCAGGGTACAAAGTCAATGCGCAGAAATCAACAGCCTTTGTATACACAGATAATGCCAGGGCTGAAGAACTTCTAAGATCAATCCCATTCATGATAGCCACAAAAACAATAAAGTACCTTGGAATAAATTTAACCAAGGATGTCAAAGACTACAAAACACTAAAGAAAGAAATAGAAGATGACCAAAAAAATGGAAAAACCTGCCATGCTCATGGATTGGAAGAATCAATATTATCAAAATGTCCATTCTCCCAAAAGCAATTTACAAGTTCCAAGCTATACCAATCAAAATACCAAAGTCATTCTTCAAAGACCTAGAAAAAACAATGCTGAAAATCATATGGAGAAAAAGGAGACCAAGAATAGCTAAAGCAATCCTTTACAATAAAAACAAGGCCAGGGGCATCACAATTCCAGGCTTCAAGACATATTACAGGGCAGTTATAATCAAAACAGACTGGTACTGGTACAAAAACAGATGGTTAGACCAATGGAACAGAATAGAAACACCGGAGATCAATCCAAACATCTATAACCAACTCATATTCGACAAAGGACCTAAAACCAACCCCTGGAACAAGGACAGCCTCTTCAACAAATGGTGCTGGGAAAACTGGATGTCCACATGTTGAAGTATGAAGCAAGACCCCTACCTTACACCTTCTACAAAAATACACTCAACATAGATCAAAGAACTAGAGATGCGCCATGACACCATGAAACTAATTGAGAGCATAGGGGAAACCATTCAAGATATTGGAACAACTGAAGAATTCCTGGAGAAGACCCCAGAGGCACAGGTAAAATGGGATTACCTCAAATTGGAGAGTTTCTTTACAGCAAAGGAAACAGTCAGGAAAGTGAAGAGGCAACCAACAGAATGGGAGACATTATTCGCAAACTACAAAACAAATAAAGGATTAACAATTGGAATCTATAAAATTATCAAAAAACACACAGAATCAAAACAAACAACCCAATAAAAAAAATGGGCCAAGGACCTTAACAGACATTTTTCAAAAGAGGAAATCCAAATGGCCAACAGACACATGAAAAAATGCTCAGGATCCCTAGCCATCAGGGAAATGCAGATCAAAACCACAATGAGGTTTCACCTCACTCCGGTTAGATTGGCTTACATACAGAAATCAACCAACAACAGATGCTGGCAAGGATGTGGGGAAAAAGGGACACTAATCCACTGTTGGTGGGAATGCAAACTGGTAAAGCCACTATGGAAGTCAGTTTGGAGAGTCCTCAGAAACCTGAATATAGCACTACCACAGGACCCAGCCATCCAACTCCTTGGAATTTACCCAAATGGAATTAAAGGGGAGGAAAAAAGAGCCATTTTCACCCCAATATTTGTTGCAGCTCAATTCACAATAGCTAAGACATGGAAACAACCTAAATGTCCATCAACGGATGACTGGATAAAGAAACTATGGGATATGTACTCTATGGAACACTATACAGCAGTAAAAAACAATGAAATCTGGGCATTTACAACAAAATGGAGGAAGCTGGAAAACATCATGCTGAGTGAAATAAGCTAGTCCAAAAGGGACAAATATCATATGTTCTCCCTGATCGATGGCAACTAAACGAGCATCTAAAATGATACCCATTGAAGTGAAATGGACACTGTGAGAGACAATGACATGATCAGCCCTTGTCTAGACTATTGAGGAACAACTTACTATTTTATTCCTTTTAGTATTTTTGTTGTTGTTGTTGCTCTGTTTGTTCTACATAAGACCACTAGTTGAACTCTGTAATCAATGCACAATCATTCTTAGGCATTTAAAATTAACAGAAAAGTGATTTCTGTTAAAAATAAGAGTGGAAATAAAAGAGGGAGGAGATATATAGGTTGGCACATGCTCACTCGGACTTACCTCCAATGGTGGAACTAGAAATGTGCCAGGGGATTTCAACTGAATCTTACCAAGGAGGCAGGTACCGATGCCAGCGTACTTGGTAAAGTGATAAGTATAAATACATAACCAACCAAAGAGCTAGGGTATGTGTCGAACAGATTTCACAAATAAGACCAGTGTAAGCAAATAATGAAGGATGGAATTAAAAGGGAGAGAATGATCCTGCGGGGGAAGCAGGACACACAGCAGACTCATAGAATGGCAAACGCCCAAAACAGCACTCCTGCCTCAGAATCAACCCTTGGGACATTCGGATCTGGCTAAAAGGTCCATGAGAGTCTCACAGGCATGGAAATCCATGACACAGTGGCAAAAAACAATCTAAATGAAAGATCCTGGTGAACAAGACCCCAGCAGAAGGAACAGATCATCAAGGGAGAGGCGCATTTCTCTGAAGGGAGGAAGGAACCTCCACTGTGATACGGCCTTGACTAAACAAGTTCAGAGTTGGTGAACTCAAGAGGCTTCCATAGCCTAGACAGCTCATAGCAAGAGTCTCAGGTGATTGCTGACGTCGTAAATAAGAGTGCCAATTGTTAAATCAACAACGGGAGTCACTGGGTACATACTCCCCACATAGAATCTCTGTCCTTAATGTGTTTTACTATGAAACTTAAAAACAACACTACTAGTCGAACAATACCCTATACCTTGTGTGGTTGTGTGAGTGCAGCCTGTTGAAATCCTTGCTTAGTATATACTAAGTTGATCTTCAGTATATTAAGGTAATTGAAAATGAAATTCGATGAAGGGTGGGATGAGAGAGGGAGCGGGAGAGGGGAGGACTGCGGGAGGGAGGGAGGTTGGGGGGGCCACAACAATACAAAAGTTGCACTTTGTAAATTCACATTTATTAAATAAAAAATAACTATAAAAACAGTAAAGCAACATTGGATAACTGTGAAGCTTAAATGATATAGTATATGTAATATGAATATTATTTGCAAATGAGTTGGTGCACATAAGACATTTTAATGGTACTTGGCATATACTGAAAACTCACGTAGCATTAGTCACTGTTATAAAATGCTCAGAATTTTTAGAGACACTTATCTGTTTTTACTTCTAGGTAAAACAAAACATGGACAATCCAGGTACAAATGTAGTCCATTTTAAAGGCTTTAATTTTGAATCTATTCTGGATATGGACCTACTAGAAAATGTAGACAACTTTGAAATTAGAGATGATGATGTTTTCATAGTCACATATCCTAAATCAGGTATGTTTAAGGTGTGGCTCATCTGATACCACTCTACATTAGATTTGGTAGAACATGTGTACTAATATGCATTTTTCCAATATCAACAGCAGCAAAACTCAGATTTAAATCATTACTTATGATCAGAAACAAAGTTTCCTGAAGTCTCAATGGTCTAAAGCTATTTGCAATGAAATATTGTCTTTTTCTGGGAAACATGGAAAAAAATCACAAATTTGAGCCAAGAAAGGTACTACATAATAATCAACTTGTTCATGTTATCTGAAATAAATTATATATAATTGAATAAAATTGTATATGTTATGCATATAGTTTTATATAGAATTGATGAAATCTATTAAGTAAATATATGAAGACCCAACAGCAATGATATGATAAAGGAAAACAAATAATCAAATACTGTCATTACACCAGGAATTTTACTCTTAAGGGACATATAAATAGATGAGGGATAGACTCAAGAGTAAGTGTTCTCAGTAGGGGAACAACAGCTATTATGAATGTAAGAAGCACATGTTGTTGCTGCCATATCCTTTCTGTTGCTGGCGGTTTTTTCCAGGCAATTATGTGTTCTTTATGAGATGATTCTTTACCTGAAGCAGCATAAAAACTTGGTGTGACTGCTGGGGTAGAGTTGTTCAGAATTTGGGGCTGTCATCCATGAATCTATTTCTTCAGCTCTTTACCACATATAATTGTAACTGGTTGATTCTATAGCAAACATGGGTGGATCCTGTATGTAAATATATCAACTTCAACCAATTATTGAGATCAATAAACAGAGAAGGCGGCTAGAATGTTGTGTTCTGACACTACGGAGATACCTGTGTCTTAAAGCACATTTTTCAACTGTTAATATATTTCAGATAAAAATAAATGATTGTTTCACTATTTGAACTGTAATTCTTTGATGAGTATGTAGGTGATCTGAAGTAATAAGAAAAACAGGTAACTTTGATATATGTTTGGACAAATCTAGGTGAATTATGAACACACACACACATGCACACAAATAAAATACATCAGCCTACTTTGCCTTCAAAGATGACAAATGGTTTCCATACAACATCTACAGTAAAGTAGAAGAATGTGCTGCAATTTGCTAATAGAAGTTATGTTTGAGAGTGGATTCAGTTTAAGATTCAGATAAGATATTTCTGTTGTATAAATAATGTTAAATAACTTTTTTCTCAAGAAAAAATTTGATATACTTTTGTGTCTTGTTTTTAACATTTATTTGGAAGAAGTAATACCCATTCATGTTTCAAAATATAAATAAATTATTTTAATATTTATTTAATGTTTTGATTGACATATGATACTTGTACATTTTCATGGAGCCCAGTGGTACACTTCAATACACACACAGCATAAACCAATGAAACCAGGCAACTGGGTTTTCATTCTCTTTAGCCTTTCTCTGTGTTTGGAGAACATTTTACAAATTCTTAAAGTTTCTTTACAAGACAACATGTTGTTTATAACTTAAAAAATATTATAAATATATTTTAACTAGGTTGTAAGAAATACCAGGAGATTGTATATCATAATGGAAGCATTGAAGTAGGGACAGCTGGTACCTCTGCAGAGTTTTTGTGTGTGAGACTTCATGATTAGTTTGATCAAACATGCAATGGGAAGGAAGAAAAAGGAAGAGAGCCCTCTTGTGATAGGAGATAACATGGAGCTTCATCATTGCTATGGAATCATGTGGTTCTAGGTTATTATGCAAAGAGAATTGGGTTCCTTTTTTGATTTTGAAATGTTACAGATCCATAACAAATTTTGTGAAAAAAGCCACTATAGGCATTTATTAAATTTGAAAACAAGTTTTGCTCTGAAAAACATATTGTTAACAGGTCTTAGAAAACACACAATCTTCCATCTCAAAATTGTCAATACCTTTCTATTTAGAGACTTAACCTTCCATAAGTATTAATTTTCCAACAGATTTTGATTTCTTCATAAGTATTTCATGACAACTAGATTCTGCTTTAGTTTTTCAAAAGGCCTTGACTTTTGGGTTTCCTGGAAAGATTCTGTCTGTCTGTCTATCTATCTATCATTTATCATCTATTACCTATCTGTCATCTACTAATTCTATACACATTTTTCTATCTGAAGACATTTAGTATGATGAAGTGGAGCAATAAAGTCCTTTTGGACACAGGAACCCTTAAAATACTGCTTTTGTCAAAAAAGTAATTTTTAACATATTTGAGATGCAATGAGATGAAAGAAAGGAAGAGAAGCAAGAAAGCAAGGGAGAAGGAAGGAAGGAAGGAAGGAAGGAAGGAAGGAAGGAAGGAAGGAAGGAAGGAAGGAAGGAAGAAAGAGAGAGAGAGAGAGAGAGAAAGGAAGGAAGGAAGGAAGGAAGGAAGGAAGGAAGGAAGGAAGGAAGGAAGGAAGGAAGGAAGGAAGGAAGGGTGCAGGAGGAAGGAAGGAAATGGAAATAAAGGAGGAAGAAAATGAGTTCAGAATGAAGGAAGTGAGAGAGGAAGAAAAGAAAAAACTCATCCACTGGTTCATTCTAACAACGCAAATATCAACCAGTTGGGCATAAACCAGATCCACAAGCAGAAAAAAATAGTCTAGGTCTCCCGTTTGGATGTCTGGAGACATATGAGTGCTGGATGGTTTGATTCTAGATGCTCCACTTCTGATCCAGCTCCCTGCTACTTTTCCTGAAAAAACAGCAGATGGTGGTCCAAGTACTTGGGTCCCTGCACCTATGTAGGAGACCAGGAATATGCTCCTGGCTCCTGTCTTTGGCCTGGCCTAGGCCTGGCCATTGTGGCAATTTCAGGAGTGGACCAGTGGATGAAAGATCACTCTCTCTGTGTCTCTCTAGATCTTTCTCTGTAAATCTGCATTTCAAATAAAGAAAATAAATCTTTTTAAAAAAGAAATCAAGACACAACAAAACACTGAAGTTGTTCCTTTTTCCTCCTTTTGCTCAACTGAAAAGCTTTGCAGTTGGGCAGAAAAATATTTCATAATGTGGAGACCTTAAAACTGAACACACTTCAATTTCATTTTGAGGACATATCTATGCCATAAAGTCTTAATTTGTCAATTCTATTAAAGAATAAAATATCAAGGAAGGAGTTTATGGTTGGAGAAATGAAAGTATACACTAAAGACAGTAATAAGCAACCCTATATAATGTGCACAAAATACAGAGAAGGAGCTTCTGCAATATGAATCATCTGTCATAAAGCCAGAACAAACCACATCTTGAAATGAAAGGAAGAGTCTTTGATTTTATCTTTACTAATTTTAATGTAAAATACAGAAAAAACAAAAACAGAAAAATATGTGATTTCATAAGTGTATTTGGAATGTTTAAAAGAAAGCTCAAAATCAATTTATTTTACATTATTAAAAACTACTGCAGAGTTAAAAACATGATTATCTATTTTGACAGGCACCATCTGGGCTCAGCAGATACTATGCTTGATTTATTTTGAGGGACATCGTAACGGAACAGAAAACTTGGAAACAGTTTATAGAGTCCCTTTCTTTGAATATTGTAGATATCTAATGGACATTGAAAACAGACCATCCCCACGTCTCTTTACTTCCCATCTTCCATATTATTTAGTACCCAGAGGTCTGAAGAACAAAAAGGCTAAAGTAAGTCATGAAAATATCTTATGGACATTTTGCACAGGCAGTACACCTTTTCTAACTATTTTCCTCAGCCTAGTCATTCTTATTTTCCAAATGTTTCTATTGCATCTTTAGGATATTATTTTGCACACTAACAATATATATGAAATTATATATGTGCATGTACATAGTCATCTTCCTTGTTATTTACAATGCAATTATATAGCACATAGAAAAAGTTCTTGCACATCAGTACACAAAATTCCGTCAGACCAAGAAGATTTAAGGGTTCATTCTGAGGTCAGAGTGTTATTTACAGTGAATGTCTAGGAGTCTGCTGTGTGGACTGCTTCCCATATTGGGTGTTACCTTCTTTATAATTTTGTCTATTATTATTTCAAGGCACTTGATGTTATTTATATGATCACTTTACACTTAAACCTACCTATATGCTGTCTTTAACATTTAATATGATCACTTAAGCAATTAATATGGCATTTATACCACTGATTTTACACTGATTTTAATGGGTGTGGAGTCCCATGACATGTTTTTAGGCTATACCCTGAGAAGTAAGTCTGTAGGACTGTATGCAGAACTATACAGCTTTACAGTTACAGACTACCACTTATCTCTCTTATTACCCCTCTTATTTTTTACTGGGATCTTTTTTCAATTGACTTTATATACATATGATTAATTCTATGTTATTTAAAGAGTTCAAAATAAGAAAAAAGAAAAAGAAAGTAAACAAAGAAAAAAGGTAAATGCAAAAATAAAAACTAACAATAAAAAACTATCCCTTGATAATCAGGACAAGGGCTATCATATCATTGTTTCTAGAAGTGTCAATTTTACTTCTATAGCTTTAATTTTAGGAGCACTATTAAATCTCAGATCAGGGAGAACATATGGTATTTGTTTCTTTGGGACTGGATTATTTCACTAAGTATGAAGTTTTACAGCTTGATCCATTTTGTTTCAAATGACCAGATTTCATCATTTTTTACTCATGTGTAGTATTCCACAGTGTACATATCCCATAATTTATTTATCCAGTCTAGGGTTGATGGGCATTTAGGTTGATTGCATGTCTTAGTTATTGTGAATTGAGCTGCAATAAACATGGAGGTGCAGATAGCTCTTTTGTTTACTGATTTCATTTCCCTTGGGTAAATTCCCAGGTGTGGCATAGCTGGGTTGTATAGTAGGTCTATATTCAGATTTTTGAGGTATCCCCATACCATCTTCCTTAGTGGTTTTACCAGTTTATATTCCCACCAACAGTGGGTTAGAGTGCTCTTTTTCCCACATCCTCTGCATCATTTGTTGTTTGTTGATTTCTGTATAATGGCCATTCTAACTGGAGTGAGGTAAAACTTATTGTGGTTTTGATTTGCATTTCCCTGACACCTAGTGATCCTGAATATCTTTACATGTGTCTGTTGCCCATTTTGATTTCCTCTTTTGAAAAATGTCTGTTTAAGTCCTTTGCCCATCTCTTAACTGGGTTGTTTTGGAAGTGTGGAGTTTCTTGATCTATTCGTAGATTCTGGTTATTAATCTTTTATCAGTGTATCATTTGCAAATATTTTATCCCATTCTATTGGTTGCCACTTCACTTTCCTGGGTGTTTCTTTTATTTATTTGTTTATTTGACAGTTAGAGTTACAAATAGTGAGAGAGACAGAGAGAAAAGTCTTCCTTCTGTTGGTTCACTCCCCAAATGGCTGCCACCACTGGCGCTGTGCCGATCTGAAGCCAGGAGCCAGATACTTCCTCCTTGTCTCCCATGCAGGTGCAGGGGCCCAAGCACTTGGGCCATCCTCCATTGCCCTCCTGGGCCACAGCATAGAGCTGGACTGGAAGAGGAGCAACCAGGACTAGAATTCAGTGCCCATATGGGATGCTGACGCTGCAGGAGGAGGATTAACCAAGTGAGCCACAGCACCAGCCCCTTTCCTGGGTGTTTCTTAGCAAAGCAGAACACTCCTCAACAGTCAGGCAATTTATGACAAACCCACAGCTAGCATCATATTGAATGGGGAAAAGAAGGAAGCATTCCCACTGAGACCCAGTACCAGACAGAATGCCCACTCTCACAACTGCTATTCAATATAGTTCAGGAAATTTTAGCCAGAGCCGTTAAACAAAAAAAAAAAAAAAAAAAAAAAAAAAAAAAAAAAAAGGAATCAGAAAGATACAAATGGGAAGCAAGAAGTCACACTATTCCTATTTGCAGATGACATGATTCTTTATATAGGATATCCAAAGAATTCCACTAAGAGATTATTGGAACACATAGAAGAGTTTGGTAAAGTAGATGGGTATAAAGTCAATACACAAAAATCAACAGCCATTGTATACACAGACAATGCCACAGCTGAGAAAGAACTTCTAAGATCAATCCCATTCACAATAGCTACAAAAGAAATCAAATACCTTAGATTAAATTTAACCAAGGATGTGAAAGATCTCTACGATAGGAATTTAAAAACTTTAAAAAAAGAAATGAAAAATACAAAAAATGAAAAAATCTTCCATGTTCATGAATTGGAAAAATCAATATCATCAAAATGTCCATTCTTCCAAAAGCAATTTACAGATTCAATGCTATAGCAATCAGAATACCAAAGACATTCTTCCAAATCCCTGGAGCAAGGATAGTCTCTTCAACAAATTGTGCTGGGAAAACTGCATGTCCACATGTAGAAAAATTAAGCACAAACCCTACCTTACACCTTACACAAAAATCCACTCAGCATGGATTAAAGAACAAAATCTATGCCCCAGCACCATTAAATTGATCAAGAACATTGAGGAAATCTTGCAAGACATTGGCACAGGAAAAGAATTCCTGGAAAAGACCCCAGAGCACAGGCAGTCAAAGCCAAAATGAACAAATGGGATTACTTCAAATTGAAAAGCTTTTGTACAGCAAAAGAAACAGTCAAGAAAGTGAAGAGGCAACTGACAGAATGGGAGAAATTATTTGTAGCATTCTTAACCATTGGTTTGATGAACACATAATACTGATACACAAGGCATCTCTTCCTTTTTTGTTTCGTGTTTTTGAAATTTTTCTTTTTTGATTTTAGATTCACATGTAAGGGAAAACCATGGAACTCCCCTTTCTGTCCAGCTTATTTCACACACATCATGTCCTTCAGTTGCATACATTTTGTCGCAAATGGTAGAATTTCATTTTTTAAAGTTGACTAATAATATATTCTGTGTATGTGTGTATATATCTGCACACAGACACACATACACACATATGTATAAATCCATATAATCACATTTCCTTATCCATTCATCTGATTTGACACATTCAGAGACTCCATTTTTTGGCTATTGTGAACAATGTTGTTATTCTACTTTCTTTTCCTTTATGTGTAACTTGATGCTTTTCTATTACTGTATTTATGATTCTCTGCTTGTCCTTAAACTTTGTAAATTTGACTACAGTATGCCTTAAAGATCTTTTCCAGCTGGGTCTTTTTAAGGTCCTTTGAGCTTCCTGTATGAGGATGTCTATATCTCTTTCAAGACCTGGTAAATTTTCTTTTTTTAGATATTATTTAAAAAATATAAATTTACAAAGTACAGATTATGGATTAAAATGCTTTTCCTCCCCAATAACTTTCTTTCCACCTGCAACCATCCCATCTTCTGCTCCCTCTCCCATTCCATTCACATCATTTTCAATGCTCTTTATAACGGATGATCAATTTAGTATAAATTAAGTACAGATTTCAACAGTTTGCACCCACAATAAAACACAAAGTGTTTGAGTACTAGTTTGAGTACTAGTTATAGTGTTAATTCACATTATACAACACATAAAGGACAGAAATCCTACATGGGGAGTAAAGGCAAAGTGACTCCTGTTGTTGACTTAGCAAACTGACACTCTTGTTGATGGCATCAGTAATCACCCTAGGCTCTTGTCATGAGTTGCCAAGGCTATGGAAGCATTTTGATTTCGCTGACTCTGCTCTTATTTAGACAAGGTCATAGTCAATGAGGAAGTTCTCTCCTCCCTTCAGAGAAAGGTACCTACTTCTTTGATGGCACGTTCATTCTACTGGGATCTTACTTGCAGATATCTTTCATTAGGTCTTTTTTTTTGCAGAGTGTCTTGGCTTTCCATGCCTAAAATACTCTCATGGCCTCTTGAGCCAGATCCGAATGCCTTAAGGACTGATTCTGAGGCCAGAGTGCTATTTAGGACATCTGCCATTCTATGAGTCTGCTGTGTATCCTACTTCCCATGTTGGATTGTTCTCTCCTTCTTAATTCTATCAGTTAGTATTAGCAGACACTAGTCTTGTTTATGTGATCCCTTTGACTCCCAATCCTATCACTGTGATCAATTGTGAACTGAAGATGATCACTTGGCCTAGAGAGATGGCATTGATACATGCCACCTTAATGGGATTGAATTGGAATCCTCTGGCACATTTCTAACTCTACCATTTGAGGCAAGTCCGATTGAGCATGTTCCAAATTGTATATCTCCTCTCTCTCTTATTCCCACTCTTATATTAACAGAGATCACTTTTAAGTAAAATTTAAATGCCTAAGAATCATTGTGTGTTAAATGCAGAGTTCAACCAATAGTATTAAGTTGGACAAAAATAAGTACTAAAATGGATAAAGTATTACATTGTACATCAACTGTCAGCACAAGAGCTGATCAAGTCACTGTCTCTCATAGTGTCCATTTCACTTCAACAGGTTTCCTTTTTGGTGCTCAGTCAGTTGTCACTGATCAGGAAGAACATATGATATTTGTCCTTTTGGGGTAGGCTTATTTCACTCAGCACGACGTGTTCCAGATTGCTCCATTTTGTTGTAAATGATCAGATTTCATTTTTTTTACTGCTGTAAAGTATTCTACAGATTACATGTCCCATCATTTCTTTATCCAGTCACTGTTGATTGGCTTTTAGGTTGATTCCACGTCTTAGCTATTGTGAATTGAGCTAAAATAAACATTAAGGTGAAGACAGCTCTTTTATTTGCCAATTTAATTTCCTTTGGGTAAATTCCAAGGACTGGGTTGAATGGTAGGGTTATATTCAGGTTTCTGAGGAATCTCCAGACTGACTTCCATAGTGGCTTTACCAGTTTGCATTCCCACCAACAGTGGATTAGTGTCCCTTTTTCCCCACATCCTCGCCAGCATCTGTTGTTGGTAGATTTCTGTATGTGAGCCATTCTAACTGGGGTGAGGTGAAACCTCATTGTGGTTTTGATTTGCATTTCTCTGATTGCTAGTGATCTTGAACATTTTTTCATGTGTCTGTTGGCCATTTGGATTTCCTCTTTTGAAAAATGTCTTTTGAGGTCCTTGGCCCATCTCTTAAGTGGGTTGTTTGTTTTGATGTTGTGGAGTTTCTTAATATCTTTGTAGATTCTGGTTATTAAACCTTTATCTGTTGCATAGTTTGCAAATATTTATTCCCATTCTTTCCGTTGCCTCTTTACTTTCCTGACTGTTTCCACTGAAGTACAGAAACTTCTCAATTTGATGCAATCCGAAATGTTCGTTTTGGCTTTGACTGCCTGTGCTTATGGGGTCCTTTCCAAGTTTTTGCTGGTGCTTATATCTTGCAGGGTTTCTCCAATGTTCTCTAATAATTTGATGATGTAGGGCTATAGATTTAGGTCTTTAATCCATGTTGAGTGGATTTTTGTGTAAGATATATGGTGGGGGTCTTGCTTCACTCTTCTGAACATGGAAATCCAGTTTTCCCAACACCATTTGTTGAATAGATTGTCCTTGCTCCAGAAATTGGTTTTGGATCCTTGATCAAATATAAGATGACTGTAGACATTTGGTTTGATTTCTGGTGTTTCTATTCTGTTCCATTGGTCTATCCATTTATTTCTGTACCAGTACCATGCTGTTTTGATTACAACTGCCCTGTGGTATGTCCTGAAATCTGGTATTGTTTTGCTTCCGGCTTTGTTTTTGTTGTACTAGATTGTTTTAGCTATTCGAGGTCTCCTGTGCCTCCATATGAATTTCAGCATCATTTTTTTTGAATTCTGAGAAGAGTGTCTTTGGTATTTTGATTGGTATCACATTGAATCTATAAATTGCTTATTTAGAGAATGGTCATTTTGAAGATATTGATTCTTCCAATCCATGAGTATGGAATATTTTTCCATTTTTGGTATCCTCTTCTATTTCTTACTTTAAATTTTGTAATTTCTTCATAGAGATCTTTAACATCCTTGGTTAAGTTTATTCCATGGTATTTGATTGTTTTGTGGCTAATGTGAATGGGATTGTTCTTAGAAGTTCTTTTTCTGCCATGACATTGCCTGTGTTTACAAAGGCTATTGAATTTTGTGCATTGATTCCATATCCTGCTACTTTACCAAACTCTTCTATGAGTTCCAAAAGTCTCTTAGTAGAGTTCTTTGGATCCCCTAAATAAAGAATCATATCGTTCAAAGAGGGATAATTTGACTTCTTCATTCCCAATTTGTATCTCTCTGATTCATTTTTCTTGTTTGATGGTTCTGGCTAAAACTTCCAGAACTATATTGAATAGCAAGGGTGAGAATGTGCATCCCTGTCTGGTATCAGATCTCAGTGGAAATGCTTCCAACTTTTCCCCATTCAATAGGATGCTGGCTGTGGGTATTTCAAAAATACCTTCGGTTGTGTTGAGGAATGTTCCTTCCATAGCCAATTTGTTTAGAGTTTTCATCATGAAAGGGTGTTGTATTTTATCAAATGCTTTCTCTGCATCTATTGAGATAGTCATAGTTTTTCTTCTGCAGTTTGTTAATGTGGAGTATCACATTGACTGATTTACAAACACTGAACTATCCCGGCATACCAGGGATAAATCCCACTTGGTCTGGTAGATGGTCTTTCTGATGTGTTGCTGTATTCTATTGGCCAGAATTTTATTGAGAATTTTTGCGTCTATGTTCATCAGGGATATTGGTCTGTAATTTTCTTTGAATGTTGCATCTTTTTCCGGCTTAGGGATCAAGGTGATGCTGGCTTCATAGAAAGAATTTGGGAGGGTTCCTTCTCTTTCAATTGTTCTGAATAGTTTTAGAAGAATTGGAATAGTTCTTCTTTAAATGTCTGGTAGAATTCAGCAGTGAATCCATCTGGTCCTGGTCTTTTCTTTTTTGGGAGGGCCTTTATTACTTTTTCAATTTCTGTCTCAGTTATGCGTCTGTTTAGGTTTTCTATGTTTTCTTGGTTCAATTATGTAGGTGAATGTGTCCAGGAATCTATCCATTTCTGATAGATTTCCCTGTTTGCTGGCATACAACTCCTTAAAGTAATTTCTGATGACTCTTTTTACTTCTGTGGTGTCTGTTGTTACATTTCTTTTTCATGTCTTATTTTATTGATTTGGGACTTTTCTTTTTTTAGTTAGTTGTGCCAATGAGGTGTCAATTTTGTTTATTTTTTCAAAAATCCAGGTCTTCTTTTGGCTGATTATTCGTAATGTTTGTTGGATTCAATCCTGTTATTTTCTTTTCTGGTTTTAATTATTTCTCTTCTCCTACTAGATTTGGGTCTGGTTTGCTGCAGTTTCTCTAGATCCTTGACATGAATTAAAAGCTAATTTATTTGGTGCCTTTCCAATTTCTTGATGTAGGCACCTATTGCTATAAACTTTCCTCTTAACACTGGTTTTGCTGCATCACATAAGTTTTGATATGTTGTGCTGTTAGCCTCATTTACTTCCAGAAAGTTTGTGATTTCTCTTTTGATTTCTTCTATGACCCAGTGTTCATTCAGGAGCATGTTGTTCAATCTCCATGTGTTTGCAAATGCTCTAGGGATTCCTGAGTTGCTAGTTTCCAGCTTCATGCCACTGTGGTCTGAGAAGCTGCATCGTATGATTCTAATTCTTTTGAATTTGCTGAGACTTGCTTTATGGCCTAGTATGTGGTCAATCCTCGAGTAGGTTCCATGCACTGCTGAGATGAAAAGAATGCAAATTATTTAAGTGTAGGGTGAATAGTTCTGTAGATATCTGTTAGATCCATTTGGGCTATACTGTCAATTAAAACTGCTGTTTGCTTGTTGATCTTCTGACCGGTTGATCTGTCTATTTCTGAGAATGGAGTATTGAAGTCCCCCAGTACCGTTCTTTTGGAGTCTATGTCTCCCTGTAATTCCCTTAATATATCTTTTAAATAACCCAGTGCCCTGTAATTAGGTGCATATACATTTATAATAATTAAATCGTCCTATTGATTTGATCCCTTAATCATTATATAGTGCCCCTCTTTGTCTCTATTAACAGTTTTTGTGTTAAAGTTTATGTTGTCTGATATTAAGATGGCTATGCCAGCTTTATCTTGGTTTCACTGTGTATGGAATATCTTTTTCCAGCTTTTCAATTTCAGTCTGCATGCATCTTTGTTGGAAAGATGTGTTTCTTGTAGGCAGCAAATAGATGGGTTTTGTTCCTTAATCCATTCAGCCAGTCTGTGTCTTTTAACTGGAGAGTGATGCCATTAATGTTCAGTGTGACTATGGATAAGTAGTAATTTTGCCCTGCCATTTTCCTAAAGCTTTTTTATATTATGTGCTTTGAACTTCCTGTGATCTTTTACTGTGATATTTTCTTCCTTTACCCTCTTTCATATTGATTGTCGTGTTTCTGTGTGTAACACATCTTTAAGTATCTTTTGCAGGGCTGGAATGGTGGTGACAAATTCTTTCAATTTCTGTTTGCTATGAAAGGTCTTTACTTCACCTTCATTCACAAATAAGAGATTTGCAGGATATACTATTCGGCTGCAAGTTTTTCTCTCTCAGTACCTGGGCTGTATCTTGCCATTCCCTCCTAGCCTGTAGGGTTTCTGAAGAGAAGTCTGCTGTGAGTCTAGTTGGAGATCCTCTCAAAGTAATCTGATGTTTCTCTCTTGCACATTTTAGCATCTTTTCTTATGTTTCACCGTGGTGAGTTTGATTATAACGTGTCGTGGTGAGGATCTCTTTTGGTCATGTTTATTAGGGGTTCTATGAGCTTCCTGTACTAGGAGGTCGCTATCCTTTTCCAAACCCGGGAAGTTTCCTGCTAGTATCTCCTTAAAAAGGTCTTCTAATCCTTTCTCCCTCTCCATATTTTCAGGAGTTCCTAGAACCCAAATGTTGTTTTTTTTTTAAACAGTATCCAGTAGATTCCTGACAATATTTTTTAGATTTCTAATTTCCTCTTCTTTTCTTTGGTTTGACTGTATACTTTCCTGTGTTCTGTCTGCTAAGTCTGATATTCCCTCCTCTGCTTCAATGATTCTGTTTTTAAGGCTCTCTAATGTGTTTGTCATTTCATCCACTGAATTCTTCAATTCATTATGATTTCTCTTCACTATCACAATTTCATGTTCTATTAATTTCTGCATTTAATTTTGTATCTTCCTTAAGATTTCTTTTTCCAAAGCAGAGATTTTCTATTCTTTCCAGTAAGGATTTCTGTAGTTTAAGAATTTGTTTTTAAGAACTTCTAGATGTTCTTATCATAACTTTTTTGAAATCTGTATCTTGCATTTCTTTGATCTCATCATCTTCATGATCTTGAATTGGGGTGTCTAGTTCATTTGGGAGCCTCATAATGTCTTTTTGTTCTTGTTTCCTCAGTTTCTGTGTTTGTTGCTTGGCATTGTGGAGATATTTTTTGTTTTTTCCATCTTTTTTTTCCCTTGCTGTGGTGGGTTTTCTTGGTATACTATGTCCTTATTTTAAGTGGACTGTCTTCTTTTGATGGACCCTTAGAGGCTCATGATGGGTGTCGCCAGGGAGCTCTGTTAGGTTCTTCAGGGTTAAGGGTGTGCCAAAGGTGACACACCCAGGTGACACACACTCTTTCTTTTTTTTTTTTTTTTTTTAAATCAGAAGGGAAGTAAATCTGCACAGCTGAGCAGAATTGAAAGCAGTACTGTGCTCTGAGCTCTGGCCCCTGCAGGTGTAATATTTGTCTGCTCTGTCCCAAGGACCACACAAAGAATCTGTAGAGTCTTCAGTATAAGCACAAATTCCCCTGTACTCCCCAATCGGGTTGGCAAGGTTACTTAAATTGTGGCATCTCTAGAGAGTACTCACTTCTCTGGTACTCTGTGAATCCTCTCACACACTCTTGGTCTTTTTTTTGTTTCTCACAGTCTCAGTTCATTAGCTCCACACATTCACTAGGTCCTAACCTCCTGTTATTTCTCCCCACCAGAGTCAGATTTTTCTGCTTGGCTGATGGGGGATAAGGGAGCGTAGCTTTTACGTATGTCCAAAATGGTGCCTGCTCTTTGTTTGCTTGCCTTTGTAAGGTGAGTGGAGAGAGAGAATCATGTCCATACCAGTTCCTTTTATTTATTTATTTTTTTACCTCTCCTGTAGTTAGTCTGGTGAACCTTCTCCCATGGGGCTTCAAGCCTCGTCCCTTCTAGGCCCTTCCTGCCGCTTCCCTGCCAGTGTCTCAGGCTACTGTGGTTTCGCCTCACCTCCCTTTCTGGCACTGTTGCATAGACTCCGCAGCTGGGGTCCTGTGCCATGGATGCCAATGTCCTCCACCTAGGTCCACCTTGTCCCAGTAGTTCCGGAAGAGTTTCCTCTTCAGATTTTTCCCTAATTTTTCCCTGAAACTACAGTATCTCCACTTGTATTAAACTATCGTTTCCCTGACTATCAGTGTGCTCTCTCCCTATTCTGCCATCTTTTAGGACTCCCGACCTGGTAAATTTTCAACTATTATTTCATTTCGTAGTTTCTCAACTCCTTTTTTCTTCTCTTATTCAGGATCCCCTGATATGTGAATATTTTGTCACTTCATGATATCTCATATTTTATGCTCATTTTCTTCATTATTTTTAAATTATTTTCTGTTTTTTTTTTCTGATTGGGTTATTTAAAAGATCTTGTCCTGGTCAGAAATTATTTTCTCTGCCTCATTTATTGTTCTATCAAAGCTATCAATCATATTATGTTTATTTCTCTGATTGACTTCATTTCCAGAATTTATTTGATTATTCTGAATGATTTCTCTTTTCTTAGAAACATTTTATTTATGTCATTTATTGATTTTCTCAAATATTTTCTTATTTATTTGTGTATTATTGCATCACATTAAGTTTTCTTTCTTTTTTTTTTTGACGGCCAGAGTGGATAGTGAGAGAGACAGAGAGAAAGGTCTTCCTTTACCGTTGGTTCACCCTCAAATGGCTGGAGTGGCTGGTGCACTGCACTGATCCAAAGGCAAGAGCCAGGTGCTTCTCTTGGTGTCCCATGCGGGTGCAGGGCCCAAGCGCTTGGGCCATCATCCACTGCACTCCTGGGCCAAGCAGAGAGCTGGCCTGGAAGAGGGGCAACTGGGACAGAATCTGGCACCCTGACCAGGACTAGAACCCGGTGTGCTGGCACCATAAGGCGGAGGTTTAGCCTGTTGAGCCACAGTGCCAGCCAAAGTTTTCTTTCAAGAATTATTTTCATAGATTTGCTTCAGTTCAGGATCTAATTCTGGATAACTATTGTGTGTTTTGGAGGTTCGTGCTACCTTATTTCTTCATACTTCCTGTGTCTTTACATTGATGCTTGCGCATCTGGTGTGTTAGTCCCTTCATGTTCATGTAAAATGTTTTTTTTTTCTGTGAGAGGTTGGGGAGAGAGACTATGGTTTTGAAGGAATGCAGGATATCACTTGGCTTATTGTTTTGGTTTTGGTTCCACGTGAGCCCTTACGTATATCTTTTGGTGATTTCTTTTGCTTTAATCAGTGTCAATTGTGTCTTTGATTGACACAGTGATCTGATCTGCTGTAAGAAATGGGTTTTTTATATGTGACTGTGAGATGAATATGGATTTCCCAGGCTATATATCCTCTGTCCTCAGAGAGTCTGATATCTTTCTTTTTAATTTATTTTTATTTTGTATGTGTCTCGTAAAGACAGCATTATGTACATGGTAATTCTTCCCTCCATGCACACCTTCCTGCCCATCCCCCCACTTCCTGCCCTCTCTTGTTTTATCCAAGAAAGAGACAGAAAGAAAAAAAAGAATGAATGGAGTAAAAAACAAACTAAAAGAAGTTTCCTCAACTGCCTATACAAGGGTTGATCTATTATTGCTTCTTGAAGAGGGTTTTGCTTTTCCCCCCTTCTTCTTTTCCCTTCCTTCCTCCCCTACTTTCACTTTAGCAACTTAATTGTCTTTAAAGAAGAATCCAAGGATGTCATTTCTTTTGTGAGCTCTTGAACATACTAGAGCTTATGAGACATAATAATATCCTCCTTTTAATATACCAAAAGGAAGTGCTTCTTGAGAACTACTTTTACTATTAAGTTTCAAGGTACAACTCTTTGGGGACAGAGATCCTGCATGGTAAGTTAGTGCATGGTGACTTGTGTTGTTTATTTAAAAAATAACACTCCTGTGTATGACACCAATAATTGTCCAAGGCTTTTGACATGATCTGTCTTGGCTATAGAGGCCTTTTGGATCCACTAGCTTGGTAGAGCCATAAGCGATATATAAGTTCTCTCCCTCCTTAAGAGAAAAGTACATCCTTCGTTGGTGGCCCCTTCTTTCCTCTGGGGTGTTGCCCAAAGGTGTCCTTTGTGTAGGACATCTTTTGCCAGAGTGTCTTAGCTTTCCATACCTGATATGCTCTTCCTGGGCTTTCCAGCCTAACTGAAGTGCCTTAAGGGATGATTCTGAGGTTGGAGTGCTACCTAAAGCAACTGTCCTTCTATGAGTCTGCTGTATGGACTGCTTCCCAGGTTGGAGCCTTCTCTCTATCTTAATTCTGTTTATTATTGCTTCCATATACTTAGTCTTAATTATATGATCATTTGTTCACTTGATACTGTCTATATGGTCAATTTGGTACTTGATCCTATCTATTTGGTCTTTATAACAAATAAGCTGCTATTTTTATCAGCCAGCTTAAGGGATTTGGGGGTCCTATGGAATTTTGTTTAGCTGTACCTTTAGAAGTGAGTCTATAGGAGAGTATAAAGGACTATACTGCTTTGCAGTTATATCCTTCATGCTTTTCAAAATTATAGCTTTAGGTTCCTGGCAATTCTTCCTACTATACCTATCCTCCCACCAGCTCTCCAACCCTTCTTCCTCTTCCCTTTATTATTCTAACTCTTGTTCTTTACTAGAATCTATTTTCAATTAACTTTATACATATATGATTAACCTTACATTATGTATAGTGTTCAATGATTCTAATGAAAGAGAAAAAGGTACGGAAAATATTCTAGAGGAAACGAAAGGATAATGAAAAATATAGAATAAAAAGCTGTTCCTCAGTAGTCAAGAGATGAGCTATTTAGAATAATTGCCTCTCATAGTGTCAATTTCATTTCTACATGTTGCCTTCTATGTGCTATATTAGTTATTGGGTGTTATAGAACACATATAGAATTTGTCCCTTTCAGACTGGCTTATTTTACTAAGTATAATGGCTTCCAATTTCTTCCATATTATTACAAATGATCAGACATCTTTTTTACTGCTGTGTAGTATTCCATGGTCTATATATACCACAATTTTTTTTTTTACCCAGTCTTCAGGTGATGGACATTTGGGTTGATTCTGTGTCTTTGCTATTTTGAAATGAGCTGCCATAAACATGGAGGTGCAGATAGCTCTTTCATATGCTGATTTCATTTCCCTTGGGTAGAGTCCCAAAGAAGGATGGCTGGGTCATATGGTAGTCTATGTTCACACCTCTGAGGTGTTGCCACACTGTTTTCCATAGTGGCTTCACCAGTTTACATTCCCACCAACAGCAGATTAGTATACCTTTTCCCCACATCATTGCCAGCTTTTGGTTTTTGTTGTTCTGTATGAAAGCCATTCTAACTGGGGTGAGGTATTATGTCATTGTGGTTTTGATTTGCATATCCCCAAGAGCTGGTAATCCTGAGCAATTTTTCATGTGTCTGTTTGGCATTTGGATTTCTTCTTTTGAAAAATATCTGCTTAAGTCCTCTGCCAATTTCTTAAATGATCTGTTTTATTGTTGTTGAGTTTCTTGATCTCTCTCTATATATTCTGATTATTAATCCTTTATCAGTTGTGTAGTTTGTGACTATTTTCTCCCATTATGTCATTTGTACCTTAACCTTGCTGATTGTTCCTTTTGTAGTGCAAAACCTTCTCAATTTGATGTAATTTCATTTGTCTATTTTGGCTTTGATCCCCTGTGTTTCTGAAGTCTTTTCCAGAAACTGTTTGTCTATACCAATGTCTTGAAGGGTTACCCGATATTCTCTAATAATTTGATGGTATCAGGTCATAGATTTAGGTCATTAGTTCATTTTGAGTGGATTTTGGTGAAACATGTCAGGTAAAGGTCTTGCTTCATGCTTCTGCATGTGGTGATCCAGTTTTCCCAGCATCATGTGTTGAAAAGATTGTCCTTGCTCCAGGGGTTGATTTTAGCACCTTTGTCAAAGATTAGTTGGATGTAAATACTTGGATTGATTATGGGTGTTTCTATTCTGTTCCATTGGTGTATCCATCTGTTTTTGTAGCAGTACCAGGCTGTTTTGATTATAGCTGCCCTGTGGTATGTCTTGAAATCTGATATTGTTATGTCTCTGGCTTTGTTTCTGTTGTATAATATTTCTTAGCTATTGGGGTCTCCTGTGTTTACATATGAATTTCAATATCATTTTTCTTATATATGAGAAGAATGTCTTTGGTATTCTGATGGGTATCACACTGAATCTATAAGTTGCTTTTTGTAGTATGAACATTTTGATGATATTGATTCTTGAACTTGGAAGATTTTCCCATTTTTTGTTTCTTTTTTTAAAGATTTATTTATTTGAAAGAGTTACACAGAGAGAGGAGGAGGGGTAGAGAGAGGGATAGAGAGAGAGAGAGAGGGATAGAGAGAGAGAGAGAGACAGAGAGAGACAGAGAAAGAGAGAGAGAGGTTTTGCATCTATTGGCTAACTCCCAATTGGCCTCAATATCCAGAACTGTGCCAATCCAAAGCGAGAAGCTTCTTCTGGGTCTCCTACATGGGTTCAGGGGCCCAGGACTTGGGTCATCTTCTACTGCTTTTATAGGCCATCTCAGAGAGCTGGATAGGAAGTAGACCAGCCAGGACTTAACTGGCACCTTTATGGGAAACCAGCATTGCAGGCAGTGGCTTTACCCACTCTGCCACAGCACCAACCCCAGAGTTTTTGTATCTCCTTATATTTCTTTCTTTAATGTTTTATAATTTTCATTGTAGAAATCTTTGGTTAGATTTATTACAAAGCATTTGATTTTTTTTTTCCTGGCTTTGTGAAGGAGATTATCTTGGAAGCCCTTTCTCAGTTATGGCACTGACTGTGTATACAAAGGCTATTGATTTTTGTGAGTTGATTTCATATCCTGTCAATTTACCAAACTCTTCTATGAGCCCCAATAATCTCTTCTGGGGTCTTTTGGATCCCCTATTTATAGGATTATGTAACCTGCAAATAGGGATAGTTTGACTTCCTCTTTCTTGATTTGTATTTGTTTGATTTCTTTTTCTTGTCTGATTGCTCTGGTTAAAGCTTCCAGGACTATATTATAAAGTAGTGGTGAGAGTGTGCACCTGTGTCTGCTTCCAGATCTCAGTGGAATTGCTTCCAACATTTCCACATTCAGTAACATACTGACCATGGGTTTGTCATACATTTCTTTGATTGCGTTGAGAAATGTTCCTTCTATTCCCAATTTGTTTAAGGTTTTCATCATGAAAGGGTGTTGTATGTTGTCAAATGCTTTCTCTGCATCTTTTGAGATGATCATATGGTTTTTATTCATGAATTTCTTAATGAAATTCATCAATTTCTTAATTTATTTGTGAACGTTGAATCATCCCTGCACACCAGGAATAAATCCCACTTGGTCTGGGTGGATGATCTTTTTGATGTGTTGTTGGATTCAATTTGCTACTAGTTTGTTGAGGATTTTTGTGCCTACGTTCAACAGAGAGATTAGTCTGTAGTTCTCTTTCTCTGTTGTATCTTTTTCAGCTTTAGGGATTAAAGTGATGCTGGTTCATAGAAGGAATTTGGGAGGATTCCCTCCATTTCAATTGTTTTGAATAGCTTGAGAAGAATTGTAGTTAGTTCTTTAGACATTTGGTAGAATTCAGTAGTAAAACCATTTTGTCCTGGGCTTTTCTTTGGTGGTGGGTATTATTGATTCAATTTCTGTCATGACTATGGATCTGCTTAGGTTTTCTAAGTATTCCTGATTAAATTATGTAGGTCATATTTGTCAAGGAATCTATCCATTACTTCTAGGTTCCCCATTTTGTTGGTGTAAAACTCTTTGTAGTAATTTCTGATGATTCTTTTTGTTTATTTGGTGTCTTTTGTTACATTTCCTGTTTCATCTCTAATTTTAATAATTTGTGTTACTCCCTATTCTTGGTTAGTTGCACCAATGGTGTGTCAATTTTATTTATTTTTTTTAAACCCAGCTCTTCATTTTGCTGATCTTTCTATTGTTTGTTTTATTGGTTTCAATTTTGTTGATTTCTTCTCTAATTTTACTGATTTCTCTTCTCCAACTAATTTTTGTCTTAGTTTGTTGTTGTTTTTCTAGGACCTTGTGATGCATTGATAGTTCATTTATTTGGTGACTTTCAAATTTCTTGATGTAGGCTCCAATTGCTGAACACTTTCTTCTAAACACTGCTTTTGCTGTATCCCACAAATTTGTTAAGTTGTATTATCTTCATTTTGCTCTATCCCATAAGTTTTGATATTATATACTGTCATACTGTCATCTTCATTTCTTTCCATAAATTTTTGATTTCTCCCATGATCCACTGCTTTTTTAGGAGTACATTGTTCAGTTTCTGTGTGTTTACACATTTTCTGGGGATTCCTGAGGTTTTGATTGCCAACTTCACTCCATTGTGGTCAGAGAATATGCATGGTATTATTTTGATTTGTTTGAATTTGCTGAGATTTGCTTTGTGTACTAGCATATGGGCATTCCTAGAGATGGTTCCATGCTTTGGTGAGAAGAATGTGTAATATGTGGCTATAGGGTGGAAAGTTTTGTAGATATCTACTAGGTCCATTTGGTCTATAGAGTTGAATAACTCTATTGTTTTCTTGCTGATTTTCTGTCTGGTTGATCTGTCCAATGCTGAAAGTGGGGTTGAAATCCTCCATTACTATTGTGTTTGAGTGTATATCTCCCTTTAAATCCATTAACATTACTTTTAAAAGGCCAGGTGCCCTGTAAATATGTACATATACATTGAAAATAGTCACATATTCTTGAATTGATCCTTAATTATTATATATTTCCCTTCTGTGTCTGTTTTAAGAGCGTTTGTGTTAAAGTCTATTTTTCTGAAATTAGAATGGCTGTGCCTGCTCTTTTTTTGTTTTGTTTTGTTTTGTTTTTTGACATAGAATATCTTTTTCTGTCCTTTCACTTTCAATCTGCATGGATTTTTGTTAGTGAGATGTGTTTCTTAGAGGCAGCAAATAGATGGGTTTTGTTTTTTAATCTGTTCAGCCAGTCTATCCTTTAACTGGAGCGTTGAGACCATTTACATTCAGGGTTACTATTATTAAGTAATGACTTTGCCCTGCCATATTTCCATTAATAGTCCTAATTTTTTAAATTTGATTTTTCTTTGTACTTTTACTGGGTGTTTTTCTGTCTTCACCTTCTTTCATAATGATGTCTTTGTTTCTGTGTTCCTGTATGTAGCACATCCTTGAGCATATTTTGTAAATCTGGGCTGGTAGTTACAAATTTTTTCAACTTCTGTTTGTTATGGAAGATCTTTATTTCACCTTTTGTTCATAATTGAGCACTTTGAAGGGTACAATATTCTGGGTTGACAGTTTTTTTTTTTTTCTATTATGACTTGGAATACATCTCACCATTCTCTCATTGCTTGTAGGGTTCTGATGAGAAGTCTGTGGTGAGACTAGTTGGGTTTCCTCTGAATGTGATCTGGTGTTTCTCTAGTGCACATTTCAAAATCTTTTCTTTATGTTTTACTGTGGAGAACTTTACTACAGTACTTCATGGTGAAGATCTTTTCTGGTTGTGTCTATTGGAGTTCTGTGTACTTTCTGTGCTTACATGTCTTTTTCTTTTTCCATATTGGGGAAGGTTTTGTTATTATTTCATTAAGAAGTCTTTGTAACTCGTTCTCTTTTTCCAGGCCCTTAAGAACTCCTAGGCCCCATATATTGGGTTGTTTGATAGTATCTTATAGATTTCCAACAATGTTTTTTAATTTTCTAAATTCTTCTTTTCTTTGGTCAGACTGTACAATTTTCAGAAATTTCTCTTCTAGTTTTGATATTCTTTCTTCTGCCTCACATATTCTGTTGTTAAGGCTTTCCACTGTATTTTTAATTTGATATATTGGAACTTCATATCTAGTATTTCATTCTGGTTTCTCTTTAATATCTTAATTTCATGGAAAGCATTTCACTTAATTCTTGAATTTACTTCTTATTGCTTCTAGTGTGATGATTATGTTCTGAATTCTGTTTCTGGCATTTCCTCAATCTCTGCATTCTCTCCTACTATTGAAGTGTTGTAGTGTTCCTTCGGGGGACTCATTGTGTTTCCCTTATTCTTATCTAGTGTTTTTCCTTTGCCTTTTGGAATTTGTGTATTTTTATTGTCTGGTTGCATTTCTGTGGTGATTTTCCTGTGGGCACGGTTTCTTCTATTACGAGCTGTTATGAGTCTGTGCATTGCTAGCAGGATGCACAAAGCTCCATTTGCTGGAACTCATCTCACTTATTAACGGTGGTGTGGGTTTGTATGAGCTCAGTTGTGTGGAGCCCCACCTACTGGAGCCCCTCCCACTTCTCAGTGATAGTAAGGGTGGGTACTAGCTCAGGTGCACTGAGTCCTGCCTACTGGCACCCGGCTCTCTTTTCAATGATGGTGGGAACAATTATGAGCTTCCAATAGATAGGACTTCCTCTGATTGCACAGCCTATATGGTGGAGAATAAATTCTTCTGTGTAGTTGTGGCCCTTGTTCTTGTGTGGGGTGTGAGGTGAGGTCACTCCTGTGATAGGTGCATACATGGTGGCAATGGTAGCAGGCCCCTGCTTGTGTCCAAGAATATAAACACCATGGCTTCTCCCATTGCCTACAAGTCTGGATGGGGGAAGGGGTTAGGAAGATGGGCAGGATGGTCCCTGACCCCTTCACCTGTTCTTCAATGTTTACTCCCTCCTTCTTTTTCCCTTGTGGAACTTCAAAAGCAGTACAACAAGCTTTCCCTCCCACAGCTATCCAAGTTCTGTGTTCCTGCAAATTCTCGTCTCACTTGTTCCACAGCTAGCTGGAGCCAACCTACCTGATCTGAGTCTTCCATTTCTCCTTCACACTTGCTCTCTTTGCAGAACAATTTCTGTTCTGTTGATCAGTGTAAAGTAATTATGTGTTGATCTAGCAGATCATTTGGATTTAAATTCTACTTAAGTTTATATTCACATTGACAGTTGTTTTTTTTTTTTTTGATGCTGGCATTTTGCCATGTATTTGTGTTTGTGCTTCATTTTCAATACTATTTTCACCACTGTATAATTTTACAATTGTTTAAGCATATGTATTACACCTCTGCTTTCTCTTCTTTGAATGATTAGGTTATTCCTGAATTTCTTTTTATTCTTACAACAAGTGAACAAGTGCTGCTGTAGGGTTTTTTCAGGATGTTATTTGGAAACATCTCCACAACCTTTTGTAGGATCTTCTTCCAGGACAGAATTACCAAATTCCAAGCACATGGATACCTAAATTTATACAATGGTGCAAAATTTCTTTAAGAAAGCAGGTGTATGAGCTTATAATGAAGCCAGCAATGAATGAGTTCTAAATTGTTCTCTAGTAAAATTCCCCCTAATAACCTTTCATAATAGACTTTTTCATATTTTATCAATGTGGTACAAGCAAAATTGTATCTGAAATTGATCTCTATTGGGATATTCATAATAAATTACTTGGTGTACTTCTGGGATGCTGTTTGGTCATAATTATTTTTATTCTGTGAAGTAACAAGGTTTTTGCTCAATATTTTATTACTTGATATTATTCTCCTAAATTTATCTTATATATATTCTGGATACTGATACTCTGCTTATTGTGTTGTTTCTCTCAAAATTTTTGTGATTTTGTAACTTTATTTTATGCTTGGTAAATACTTTAATGTAGTAAAAGTGTTCAATTTTTATTTTAAATGTGTTTTGTTCTTTAAGAAATACTTCCATAATCCAAGATCAGAAGCATATTTTTGATTTTGTAGATGCTAAGATTTAGTCCTTCATTAAGTTAATCATTTACTAGACAATGTTTTGCATGATGTGAGATAAAAATACATTGTTTTTCCAATTATATTATTATCTGTTCCATCATAAGTAGTTCTTTTTTTTTTCACTAACCTCAAATGTTACCTTGGTTATACATTAAATATCACTCAATACTTATGAAAGGTAGATGATATAGCTATTATGCAATCTAAAATGTAATATTTATCAAGTCTATAAATAATCAACTTCTCTTTCAGAAATTTATCCCAAAATTGTAAATGGATGTACAATGTCATATGAATAAAATAATTAATTTCAACACTCTCTGTAAAGGCAAACAGGTTGATGATAATAAATTTCTATCACCAAGAGACTGATGGAAACAATTCTTATTCATTTATGTGATGAAATGTTTTAGGACTTCTAAGATAAAAAAGATATTCAAGACTTTTAAAATTAGTTAATGACTTTCTCTGCAGATTGTTTATGTCTACAGAAACCCTAAGGATGTTTTGGTTTCATATTTTTATTTTTCAAATTGGGTATTGGCATGTGAACCTAAAGATACCATAGAACATTTCATGGAAAAGTTTTTTGATGGAAAAGGTAACTATGATTATTTATCAAGCAATATGTTTAAGAAGTGATTCACTCATTTAGTAAAATTCTTGAACATAAGGAACATATTTTAGAGATATGGAAATTTGCAATGAGAGTGGAAATCATAAAATGTTTAAAATTGGACGGCAATTTAATCAGTAACCTTAAGGATTTTCTACCCATGCCAGGAACATTTGCAGATTGTCATGTTTATAAAGGCATATTCTACAGAAGATGTTGTGACTAGATCATTAAACAGACACAAATATTCGTTCAATTCATATTAGCTAAATCTATAACTGAAGTTATTTTTATGTATATCATCTATTTCTATCTATCTCTATCTATCTATCTATTTTTTATGCTATGTTATGTACATGTCTATAGACAATTTCATTCCAATCCTTAGGAGGATACAATGACACAAGAAGCTTGTGGATCATGTAAAAAGGCTCTCATTAGTTTAGATGATTAAATTTAGTTTTGAAAATATTATTATCCTAGATCTTAGAGAGTAAGAGGAGAAGTAGAGACATCTTTTTTCAGGTGGAGAAGGCAGGAAAATAAAGGGACTTACCTAAAGGTATCTTCAAACTCAGATGCTTGCCTAATTTCTGCAGTGATACTTTCCTAAACTAGCATGGAGTAGAATTACTGAGGGAGGTTACTGTAAAAATCATGTAAATGTTCCCAAGAACATTAAACATTTTATGGATATAGATGGCCAGTAGCAGGAGTTTCATTCTAATTTCTGAAGATTCCAGAACAGAAAATAAAGAATATAGGGTGTTGAAAATGAGTGAAATGTCTTGATCTTATAAATCAACCTTTCTCATAGTGGTGGGAAGCCTTTGGTTTGATCACATCAGAGGCTGGTACGAACACAAACGTGACTTCAATATTCTGTTCATGATGTATGAAGATATGAAGAAGGTAAGATGAGAAGGTTATTTTCTTAATTTTTTTCATTCAAATATTTTTCTTTTAATTCAGCAAACTACTTTCGTCTAAACATCTTCATACCTTATACAATTTCTAAGGCTGCTGTTTAGATTTCTAATTTTCTTTCATCACCCTGTACTATGTATATGGTGCTGCTCAGAGCCCTCTTCTCACTATGCACAGTCATCTTTGTTATCACTTTTTATATAATCACCTACAGCAAATAAAGCAACCTCTAGATCAGTTATACATTAACAAAGATTAACATGGATCATTGAGCAAGAAACTTCTACCAACATGTGGCTAATAATTGCCACCCATTAGTGTGCACCCTGTGATGATAGTCTAGGCTATTCCAATTCTGATCCAAGTTTCTAACATTTTTTTCATTTAGACTGACTTAAGTCATTCAACATAAAATTTTTGATGTGTGTCACTGTTGCAACATATATCTGAATTACCTTCTTTTAGAGTCTGAATATTATTCTATATATGTATACAAAATTCACTTTATATTCATTAATCTATATACACTTGGTTGCTCCATATTTTAGTGACTGTGAATAATATTATGAACATAAATGTACAAATATGAAGGCACAACCATAAGCTTGTGAAAAGTGGAATTAATAGATCTTGTTTCAGTCAACCTGTTTTTGAAATCCATGCACAATTTTTTCACTGAATGTAATTTCCATGGGCCTTTGGAAATCTCATTTTTAAGACACTGATGTGAACTATTTGGTGTATATTCCCAGAGGTAGATATACTGAATCATATGATAACTCTATTTTTAGTGTTTCTGAAGAACCACCATACCATTTTAAATTACAATTGTATCCTTTTGCATTTCTGCAAATAATTTAAAAGGATTCCAATTTTTCATATGGTTACCACGTCTTCTCTTCTGGTCTTTTTGTTAAATAATAGCCATCCTAAAGGTAGGCTGCATCTCTTTGTGATTCATTCAAATTTCCCTAATATTTATGTTGTTGATCATGTTTTCTTGTGCTTGCAGATATTTGAATATCTTCTTTGAAGAAATGTAAATCCCTTTAACAATTACTTAATTGGCTAGTGTCATTCTTATGTTTATGAATTGTTTATGTATTCTAATTATAAATCCTTTCTCAGATATATGATTTGCACACATTTTTCTCATTGTGTAAGTGACTTTTTCACTCTATTGATTGGTGTCACAGAGAAGTATTAAATTTTAGTGTGACTCCTTTGATCTATGTTTTCTGTCATCATCGGTGTCTTCTAGGCCTATTATTGTCAAATTCAACGTTGTAAAATATTTCCCCTATGTCTATCTATTGAGGTTCAGAGATTTAACGCACATATTTATTTCACATATTTTAAAAACTTTTTATATGTGATGTTGGATGAGGATATAATTTTATTATCTACATGTAGACATACAATTTTCCCAATAACATTCTGGTCTTTCCCATTGAATGTTTTTGTACTTGTGAAATATTATTTATAAACATATGTGAGAGTTGATTTCTGTGATCTCTGCTCCTTTCACTTGGTCCGTGTTTCTCTTCCATTGCTGCATAAGTCACCTTTTAAGCCAATAATATTGCATTAATAAAGGAGAACAGAGGAGGCCCATTCAGTAGTGTAGTGGGCTAAGCTTCTGCCTGTGGTGCCAGAAACCTATATGGGTATGCATTTGAGTCCTGGCTCTCCTGTTCACATCCAGTTCTCTGCCATGGCCTGGGAAAACAGTAGAAGATGGCCTAAGTCTTGGACCCTTGACCCTTGTGGGAGACCCAGAAGAAACTCCTGGCTCCTGACATCTGATCGACCCAGTTATGGCCAGTGCAGCTATTTGGAGAGTGAACTAGTGGATGGAAGACTTCTCTCTCTCTCTTTCACTTCCTCCCACTCTGCCTTTCAAATAAATAAATCTTTAAAAATAAAGAAGATAGAACAGATTTCATGCATTCCATTTGTCCAGTTTCAACAAAACTCTGCACTTTTCTCCCTCTCACTTAATCTCCCTCCACCCCTCTCCTCTGTTCCTTTCAGCAGGTTTTGCAATAACATAATTTTATTACACTCTGTATTCGCAAGGTTAATTCACCACTAACCATTATATTCAACATCTAAAAAGTAGGCAGATCACAGTTCCACCATAGAATAAACAATAAGTAAAATAGAAAACATATGACAAAATGTCCATTTCATTCCTATACACTTTTTTGTATCTGATGTTACTGACACATATCAGAGAAAACATACATTTTTCTCTCTGAGACTGACTTATTCTACTAAGCATAATGGTTTCCAGTTGCATCTATTTTGTTGCAAAAAAAAAAAAAAACACCCTAGGATTTCATCCTTTTTAATGGCTGAGTAGTATTCCATAGCATATCCATACCACATTTTCTTTCTTTTTTTTTAAACTTTTATTTAATGAATATGGATTACAATGGCTTCCCCCCATAACTTCCCTCCCACCCACAACCCTCCCCTTTCCTGCTCCCTCTCCCTTTCCATTCACATCAAGATTCATTTTTTTTCTGATTTTCAATTATCTTTATATACAGAACATCAATTTCGTATGTACTAAGTAAAGATTTCATCAGTTTGCACCCACACAGAAACACAAAGTGTAAAATACTGTTTCAGTGCTAGTTATAGCATTACTTCACATTTGACAACGCATTAAGGACAGATCCCACATGAGACATAAGTATACAGTGACTCCTGTTGTTGATTTAACAATTAGACATTCTTGTTTATGGTGTCAGTAATCTCCCTAGGGTCTAGTCATGAGTTGCCAAGGCTATGGAAGCCTTTAGGGTTCGCCAACTTCGATCTTATTCTGAGAGGGTCATAGTCAAAGTGGAAGTTCTCTCCTCCCTTCAGAGAAAGGTACTTCCTTCTTTGATGGCCTGTTCCTTCCACTGAGATCTCACTTGCAGAGATCTTTCATTAGGTCTTCTTTTTTTTTCCAGAATGTCTTGGCTTTCCATGCATAAAATACTCTCATGGCCTCTTGCGCCAGATCCGAATGCCTTAAGGGCTGATTCTGAGGCCAGAGTGCTATTTAGGACATCTGCCATTCTATGAGTCTCCTGTGTCTCCCACTTCCCATGCTGGATCATTCTCTCCCTTTTTGATTCTATCAGTTAGTATTAGCAGACACAAGTCTTGTTTGTGTGATCCCTTTGACTCTTAGACCTATCAGTGTGATCAATTGTGAACTGAAGATGATCACTTGGCCTAGAGAGATGGCCTTGGTACATGCCACCTTGATGGGATTGTATTGGAATCCCCTGGCACGTTTCTAACTCCATCATATGGGGCACGTCTGATTGAGCATGTCCCAAAGTATACACCTCCTCCTTCTCTTTTTTCCCTCTTATATTTCACAGGGATCACTTTTCGGTTAAAATTTAAGCACCTGAGAATAATTGTGTGTTAATTACAGAGTTCAACCACTACTACTAGAACAAAAAAAATACTAAAATGGATAAAGTATTACATTGTACATCAACATTCAGGACAAGAGCTGATCAAGTCACTGTTTCTCATAACCCATACCACATTTTCTTTATGCACTCATCAGTTGCTGGACATCTGGGTTGATTCCATATCTCATATATTATCAATTGAGCCACCGTAAACATGGGAATACAAATAGCTCTTTCATATAATGATTTCATGTCTTTTGGGTAAATTAGCAGTAATGGAATTATTGGCTCATATGGTAGATTTTTGAGGACTCTCCATACTTTCTTCCAAAATGGCTGTACTAGTTTATATTCCCACCATAAGGGAATTAGGGTCCTTTTTCCCCAATTTCTCACCTGAATTTATTGTTTATTGATTTCTGTATGATGGTCATTCTAACTGGGGTAAGATGAAACTTCATATTGGCTTAGATTTGCATTTCCCTGATGGCTAGTGATTCTGAGCATTTTTTCATGTGTTGTTGACAATTTGAATTTTGTCCTTTGAGAAATGCCTTTTCATGTCTTTTGCCTATTTCTTAACTGGATTCCTTGTTCTGTTGCAGCTGAGTTCCTGAATTCTTTATAGAATCTGGATATCATTACCTTATCAGTTGCATAGATTACAAATATCATATATCATTGTTTTGTTTATGGTGACACTGCAGCAAGTTATCAAACCTTGAATTTATGATTCCTTCTCAAAATTGTTTGTCTATTCACCTCATGGGACTCTACATGAATTTTAAGATGGATTTTTTTTATCTCTACAGAATATATCATTTGTACATTAATTAGAGCTGCTTTCAATCTGTGGCTCACCTGGTGAAGTTTTGGAATCCTACAATTATGGTTTTCAATTCATGAACTTATATATTGCTTCAGTTGTTTCTGTTATATTGAATTTCCTTCAACAATGATTTGTAGTGTTCAATAGATAAGTCATTCACTTTTGTGCTAAATTTTGTTACTAAAAATCTTCATTCTTATAGTTTATATTGTTTTCTTAATATCATTTTATGTTTGATAATTATTAGTGTTTAGAAATTATTCTGATTTTGTGCTGATTTAATATCTTGCAATGCTGCTATTTTTTTTTTTTTTTTGGGTAGGGAGCATCACTAACTGTTTTGTATACAATCTTGATGTCTATTGACAGAGATAATTTTGCTTCTTTCTTTCCAATGTTGATGCCTTTTTTCTAATTCCCAATTGCTAGGACTACTATTTCAACTTTCATATTAAGTATAAGATATAAAGTTTTGATTGTTTCATAAGTTACATTAAAATATTCCAAGATTTCTTCTATGAATGCAATGTGAATTATAGGTGTTTTGATGTTAATTAAGATTAAATTTATTCCTGATTTTTTGAATGCTTTTATCATAATATATAATTAGATTCTGTGAAATGCTTTTCCTGCATCAGATGAGATAATCATGTTTTTCTTCTTTCCATACATGCGGTATATTGCAATGATCAATTTTTATATTTTGAATCAAATTAGCGTTCACTGAAAAAGTATATTGGATCATAGTGTATGTTGGGCTGTAACTCATGTATTCTTCATGAGCTCAGTAATTTTTTCACCACCATTAATGTTTCAGGATCTCAGAAGCTCAGTGCTTAAAATCAGCAGATTTCTTGAGAAAGAACTGAGTGAAGAAGATATGGATGCTGTTGTGCATCAGGCTACGTTTGAGAACATGAAGTCTATTCCACAAGCAAACTATACTGATATTGTAGAAAGTTGGGTTGGGATGAGGCACCAGGAAGGAAAGTTCATGAGCAAAGGTGAGGTTAAGTTGTGTATCAATGCAAAAGTGTTGTGATTTGGTCCCTGGGTGAGCTTATTAGTGTTTCCAATGTATCTCCAAGCTATACTGATACTTATGGGTGAACAGGTAGCTCCTAACTGAAAGCAACTCTGAACAGTTTCTGAGGAAAACAGAAAGTGTTTTAGTGCACACCATGACCACTGACCTTTGCTTAATAAATAGTATAATTCTTCCTTCTAGACCACATGCTATTTCTCTTGAAAATAGCTTAACAATCTCTGCCTGAAGGAGGCAGATTTTTTTTTAATTAGGACAATTTCTTTTCCTGTTTTACTTTATTTTTCATAGAATACTCTAGCATGGACTCAATATGTACTTTTAAACTGTGGGAAAAGACATTGATTAGTATTTCTCCAGGTGTCAGATTTCTTCCTCATAAATGTAAGAGTGATATGTCATTAATTAATTTTCTTTGAATTCAATTATTCTAAAACTTCATTAATTATCCGTGCTTCTATTACATATCAGCATTTATTGTTAGAATGAATATATTTTTCCACTGAGCAATAACCCATAAGTTCAAAATTTTAGTATTTAGAGAGTAATATATATAATATCTAAAATATGAATAATATCTAAAATATAATATTTTAACCAAATTTAATAATAATTTGCCATTATGATGATGGATGTTTATTTACAGATAATTGTATAAGCTTCTTATTAAAATTTCTCTTGATATTCATACAGAAATAATTTCTATTTCTTCTTTAGTGCCATTTATTATCAACTCCTTCTAATCATTCCTCAACTAGATCAGGTGTAATGTAATTCTCACATCCATAATAGCTTGATTTCTGTTCAGAATGTAATGCTAATGTTTACACAAGATTATGATAGCTGAACATGTCAAATTTTTATGGTTTCCTTTCTAATATTCATAATGATGATGTCAAAGTTGTATCCAATAAATAAATCTATGGCAGCTTTGGCACCCTAATTTAATTTATTGAAACTTTGGGAGTCTCATGTTTCCATTTAAAATTGAGAAACACTCACATGTAAAGTTCTATTCTGAACTATATTATATGATATAAGTAGTTTACTTGGTATGATCCGTTTCACTAAAATTTCACTAAAATAAATTCTTAAAATGCTCACATAGGAGGAATAGGCATGTACTATAGTGGCCAAGATGACATGTTCCACAGTGGAGAAGCTGAGTTCAATTCCAAGTACCAGCTTCTGATTCCCATTTGTTATTAATGCAGATCTGGTAGCAATGGTGGTTCAACCAACCGATAGTCCTGGATTATTGTGTTTCTTTCTCTAGCATTAGACTGCCTTGTGATAGAGAGCATTTGGGAGTGAAAGAGTAGATGGAAGCCTTTTCTCTCCCCATCTCTCTCTCTTTCTCTCTCTCTCTCTCTCTCTCTCTCTCTCTCTCTCTCTCCTGTTTTTTGGCTTTCAAAAATAAACTCCTAAAATTCACAGAAAATTGAATTAAATAATATTTTTATTGTGGCAAATATTTTTGGAGTTTCCTGAATAATTCTTTTATGTAATGTATTTTCCAAGACCCCTCCTAATTACTATTGCTGCATTCCTATGATCCTTTCTTAGCTCAGCTCATTATGTGGGGAGGTGATACATCAATACCTCAGTACACCTATCAGATATTTAGTGTGGTTCAGAGAAGAGAGGGTTGGGGTAGCCTTTATTCTGACAATGTTACCTCTTTCTGTGCTTTTCCCATTAGGCACAATTGGAGACTGGAAACATCATTTGACTGTGGAGCAGAATGAAAGATTTGACAGAATATTCCAAAGGAAGATGAAAGATTTTCCCTTGAAATTCATCTGGGATATAAATGAGTAGAACTGTAATTACATTGAAAATTAATCATAATTTGTCACTTTGATTCAGTTCCTAATTATACAAATATATTAATAAATAAAATGAATAAAATCTTTTTAGTAGTAGTAGTTGTCATCAGTTCCATGGGAAAAATTTTGAAAAAAAATGTGACTCATATTCAAGTATTCAAACTGAGGATTTAAACTCAGAATCAGTCAGTCATGGACATTTTCAAAATTAAAAAATTAAATTGATTTCAGAGATAGCATTACCACTCTGCATAATAATCATAGAAAAAAGCATAATGACATTGTTACTCTTCATAATAATGCAAAAAATGCAAAGCATTATTCAAGAATTGTAAATGTCTGCAAAATTGTAAATGTCTGGTGTATGCTTTTCTTTTTAATCTATATTAAAATAAGAATCAACAAAACAAAAATTTTCTTTATTCTTGTAATTCAACTTTAATCTCTGGTTTCAGAATAAATGTGAAAGTAGAAATATGATATAAGTGGAATGAATAATATATAAACATACACCTTTAATAATTTAATTTACAGTTTGCACTAAATATAAGACATCAAAGAAGAAATAATTACCTAGGTTATCGGGGGGATTTCATTATGCTCTTAAAACTGTATATGGGAATATATAAAAATAGTTCACTTCATATAAATAAAAGCAAAATAAATCTTTAAAATAATTACATAATGTTAATAAAAACAGTTTTCCCCATCACATATCACCAATTAAATTAATTTTGCATACATTTAATATTTAAATATTTAGTCATTTTAATTAACTAGGAAAATATGGGTGAAATTATATATAATTCACTTATGATGCCAGCATCCATATTGAGTGCCAGTTCAAGTCTGAGTTGCTCTGCTTCCAATCCTTGCTATTGTGCCTAGGAAAGGAGTGGGTGATAATCAAAACAAATGGGAGAATAGTTTGGAATTCTTGGCTCCTTGTTTTAATCGGGGCCATTTCCAGCTGTTGTAGCCATTCGGGGAGTGAAATAGAGGAGGGGTTATCTCTCTCTAATAGTATAATTTATAATAGCCTTCAAATGGAATAATCCAAATTACAATGGTTATTGATGTAATTAAGTAAATTATGATATTAATATAATGAAACACTGAATAGCATAGTAAGGAAAAGTAAAAATAAAAGAGTATAAGACCAGCACAGTGGCCTAGTAGGTTAAGCATCTGCTTGCAGTTCTGGCATTGCATACGGGCACAGGTTTGAGTCCTGGCTGCTTCACTTCTGATCCAGCTTCCTGCTGATGGCCTGGGAATACAGTAGAAGAAGGCCCATGTGCTTGGGCTCTTGTACCCTTTTGAGAGATCTGGAAGAAGCTCCGGGCTCCTGTCTCGGAATAGGCACAGCTCTGAGCATTGCAGCCATTTAGGGAGTGATCAGTGGATGGAAGACCTCTCTCTGTCTCACCCTTTCTATGCCTATAATCTGCTTCTCAAGTAAATAAATAAATCTTTTAAAAAATAAAATTAAAGAGTGAAATGTATAATGAAACAAGGATAAATTCTAATATTCAAGGACTTTGGAATTATTGTTAAGCATAATGTGCCTTATCGATCTTGGTATTAATTCACTATGGGCACATGTTTTCTCTTTCCAATGAAGGAATTAGAAGTTAAGCAAAAAGAAAAATTACTTTATCAATGCAATTCAGTGGAAAGATGAATGTAATAGGTGACAAATTTCAAGATGAATGTAAACTACTGAGAACGTGCAGATTAGTAAGAAAAAGACTAGAACACAGAAGGGGAAAATAAATATCTTCAAAATGTGGAAAAGTGGAATTAAACATTCTTTTGTTGCACGATTTTTGCAATCTATGCACAGTTTCTTCATAATACAAAATTTATTTGAACTTGCTGAAGAACTCCTATAAATTTGTTTCATAACAAATCTTGAGGCAGAAGCTATGTCTCAAGTTCATAATATCTAGGGGTTGGGAGAAAACTTAGAGGTCTCCATATTATTCACTCAAGAAGTAGAAATCCCTTTTGCAGTAGTCTAAGAAGACCATGCTACTTCTGACTAAGCTCAAGCATGCCAAAGGGGATATCACTCACCCAAGGCAGCCAGTCCAGATCAACTTCCAGAAAAGTGATCATCTAACATATAAGTCAATACTAATAAGTGAAATGCCTCGAAGTCTTTAAAAAAATAGTCCTTTGTTATCATGTCAGGACCAGAGCTCTGCAGAGTGTACCATATGTGGAGGGCAGTAGGTACATATCATTCAGTAAACATACATGTGGTATGAATACATACCAGACATTGGTATGTGTATGCTACAGAAGGAACGTGGCTTCTAGATATGAATGCTATGAAGCTTACACAGTTATCAAGTTGCAGATTCGATCTGCCACACCGTGGTTCCAAAATTCACAATCTTATCCTGTGAATTGGCCACTTGATTAATTGTGTGTGCTGTATGTTAGATGAAAGGAGGAGAACATAATCCATGGGAAAATGGATATCATATAATTTATTGAAATAAATCTACTGCACCTAAACAGTTTCAGTGATAAAGGATTCTAAGGGTTTACTGCCAGTGGCCTAAGCAAAATAACAGAGACAGGGGCCAGCGCAGTGTCGCAGTGGGTTAATGCCCTGGTCTGAGGTGCCGGCTTCCCACATGGGCGCCAGTTCAAGACCTGGCTGCTCCACTTTTAATCCAGCTCTCTTCTATGGCCTGGGAAAGCAGTAGAAGGTGGCCCAAGTTCTTAGTCCCCTGCACCTGTTTGGGAGACCTGGTAGAAGCTCCTGGCTCTTGGCTTCAGATCGGCTCAGCTCTAGTCGGTGCAGCCACTTGGGGAGTGAACCAGCAGATGGAAGACCTCTCTCTCTTTCTGTGTGTGTGTGTGTGTATGTGTAACTCTTTCAAATAAATAAAGAAATCTTTTTAAAAAAGAAAAATAACAGAGACAAATAAAATACAAGGGTTATATAACATCAGGCTATCTATCAAGAAATCACTACTTTGCTTGATTAAAAAAAGTTTGTTATATAAACAGTATAAATATTATATACAATTATAAGTGTTGCCTTTACTGAATCAGAAATTTATATAATGCATCCACTCTTGTCACTTTATTATTGATGCCATGATCCTCATGCTATGTGACATTAATACCCTTGTTTTCAAGTATGTATGTTTATAATATCTACAAATGCATTGACTATAGCAAAATGCTGCAAATTATTAAGTCTTAAAAATAACTAATTTGAAAAGAGGTGGAGGAAGAAAAGAAGGAGTAATGAGAGGGGGAAGGGAGAGGGAAGAAGAAAGGGAGGGGGTTTAGGAGAAGAAGAAAGAAAAAGGAAAGGGAGGAAGGAAAGAAGGAAGGAAGACAGAGAGGAAGACTGGAAATGATAAAGGAAAGGAAATACCAGTTTCTAGGAACAGTTAGTTACATTAGGGTAGAAGAAAAAGTGATTCCATGGCAAAGTCTCATTCAGGGTGAGGACAGCCCCTTGAGTGAGGGTTCCAGGTGCCCATGAGGCCTCTCACCACTGTGTGGCAGAAATAAAGACCCTTCCAACAAAGAAAAGCACAGGAGCAGATGGCTTCACTGCTGTATTCTAGCAGACATTTCAAGAAGAATTAATTCCAATACTTCTCAAGCTATTCAAAACAATAGAAAGGGAGGGAACCCTCTCAAATTCTTTCTATGAAGCCTTAATTCCTAAACCTGAAAAAGATGCACTAGAGAAAGAGAATTACAGATTAACTTACCTGATGAAAATAGATTCAAAAATCCTCAAAATTCTAGCCAATTGAATCCAAAAACACATCAGAAAGATCATCACCCAGACAAAGTGGGATTTATTTTATTTACCACATCAAACTTGGGTGTGATACCTCAGACATGCCCTCTATCCCAAGCACTACACAGAGCTCCTTGGCCACACCCACCACACACCTTTAGGTATTCCCTGAAAGCAGACACTCCATTAATGCACTTAGACATAGTCCGAAGATAGAAGCTGCCACAGTGAAAAAACAAAGAAACCCATGAGTATCTTCACAAATGTCAAATAATAAACACACTAATTCAAGAAACATGAACATCAGGCTATCTATCAAGAAATCACTACTTTGCTTGATTAAAAAAAGTTTGTTATATAAACAGTATAAATATTATATACAATTATAAGTGTTGCCTTTACTGAATCAGAAATTTATATAATGCATGAATATGAATATATTCATATATGAATAAGGAAGACAACATGACACCCTCAAAAGAACAAAACACCTCAATACTAGATTGTAAAGATGATGAGATTGAGGAAATGAAATAAATGGAATTCAAAAAATTGGTCATAAGATTACATAGAAGTAATCAGAAGCAAATGCATAAAATAATGAAATCCATACATGACAAGAAAGAAAATTTCTCCCACAAAATTGAGTTCTTAAAGAGAAATCAAAATGAAATATTGGAAATGAAAAATTCAATAGAACAAATTAAAAAATACAACGGAAAGCCTTACCAAAAGAAGATGTAACTATTATAAATTTATATGCACCTAATTACAGGGGACCTAGTTATTTAAAAGAAATGTTAAGAGATCCAAAGGGAGACATAGACTCAAATACAACAGCAATGGGAGATTTCAATACCCTACTTCCTAAAATTTGCAAGAGAGAAATGTTGGGTGAGTTTTAAAGGAATTCCCATCAGATTGACAAAGCTTTCGCAACAGAAATGTAACAGGCCAGTGGAGGACAGTGGAGAGATAGAGACCAGATTATATAAGAAATACTGCCATCCCAGAATGCTTTACACAGTGAGTCCCTCAATTGTAAATGAGGTGAAATAAAAGCCTTCCAAGATAAGCAAATATAGAAGAATTTGTCAATACATGTCAACATTATAAATGGTACTTGAAGATGTATTACACATCCTTAAAATGCAGACAATGAGCTAGATGAAAAATGTGAAAATGGAAAACTTTTTAGTAAAATAGTAGAGGAGATTCAAAACAAGCAATGGAATATTATTGGAAAATGATCTGACTATATTGTTAATTATCAGAAGTAACCTTGAATGTAAATGATATATGCTTTGAATGGACAAAAATCACGACAAATAGATATGCTGTCTACAAGAAACACACTTCATGAATAAAGATACACACAAACTAAAGGTGAAAATATGGAAAAATATATTCCATGTAAATCGAAATCAAAAGCCAGTAGGAGTAACTATACTATATCAGAAAAACTGGACTTTAAGACAGAATTTCTTCAAAGAGACAAAAAGGTCATTATATAATAATGACTAAGAGATCAACAGATGATCTAGAAAAACTAGAGCAAACCAAACTGAAATTAGTAGGAGAAAATAAATAATTAAAATTAGAGAAGAAATCAACAAAATTAAAACCCAAAAACAACACAAAAGATCAGAATAATGAAGAGCTGTTTTTTTTTTTAAATAAACAATATGACACACCATTGGCCCAACTAATCAAGAAAAGGAGACAGAACACTCAAATCAATAATAAATAAATAAATAAATAAAAGAATTATGTATCTATGCATATTAGTATTTCTGTAAATATAGTTTTTGCAAAACCTAGTTTTTACCCTTTGTAAAACCAATAATGATGAATGATATACTACTATAAATTTAATGATTTGTGACTACTTTAAAATTTGTAATGTGTGAAGCATTCATTGTTGGATTAAATTATTCATAAACATTGAATATGTTCCTAACAACTAGGGTCTTTTTGCTTTTCACTTGTTAAACTACTTAATGGGTGATAAAAATTTTCACGTTTTTCATACAATTCTCAGATAAACATACGTCCTTCCTTCCCTCTCTCCCTCCCTCAAACTCCCTCCTAGCTTCTATTTTTATCTTGAATTTTTGCAAAATATGATTCCAATGAAATTCATAATTAAAATCTTAATGTTTCACTAGCCATAGTATTCAACAAGTAAAAAGTAGAAAAACCACAGTACCAAAGCTATATAAACAAGGTCCAAAAACCACAATCAAATAATGTAAATTTAAGACTATCTTGAAAACTGATAAAGAAAGAAAAGAAGGAAGAAAGGGAGGGTGGGAATGAAGAGAGGCAAGGATGGTGGGAGGGAGTGGGAAGGAGGAAGTAAGTATCATTACATTCTTAGAATTGTATCTATGAATTTCAAAGAATCTGTTAAAACTAATTATGAATTAAAATTATTCAAAAGTTTGTAAAACAAAGCACACACATAAAATCACACAGAGGAGTAATAGATGAATGTTCATAGTTACACATTAAGAACATCATATTTGCTAGTGATTACTTTGATAAAGCAACTAAGAACATGTGGTTGACAACAAATTAGAAGCCTTAGGTAAAATGAAACCATCACATAGAACAAGACTTTAAATGTGAATAAAATATTACTTTTATCGAGGAATTTTATGTGATGTAATAGTGTGAAATCATTTGCATGTGGGTAAACTAAGACCCACAAAACTCCCATAGGATGGTAGTATGAAAGCCTGCCAGAAAGGAAGGATTCTCAAACTCTGTAATCTCTGCTAACTGCTCTATTAAGTAAAAATCATGCTTTGTTGGCATTTTATATTTCCATAAAGGAATAGATAGAACAGAAAGAAAGCTGCTCCTCAGGGGCCTCAATGAGGATGAAACTGATAATGTATTCAAATCTAGAATCCATAAAGAGATCAAAAACTCAACACCAAAGTAAACAATCCAGTTAATAAATGGGCAAAGAACATAAACAGGCATTTTTCAATGAGGAAATTCAAATGTCCAACAGACACATAAAAAATTCTCAGGATCACTAGCCATCAAGAAATGCAATTAAAAACAATAATGTGGTTACTCCTTACCCCAGATAGAATGCCTCTCATACAGAAATCAACAAACAACAAATGCTGGTGATGCTATGGGGAAAATGGTATCCCAATCCACTGTTGGTGGGAATGTAAATGAGTACAGCAACTGTTGAAGACAGCATAGAGATACCTCTGAATGCTGGAAATAGATCTACCATATTACCCAGGAATTCCACCACTGGGATTTACCCAGAGGAAATGAAATCAGCCTGACAGAGTTATCTGTACCCCCATGTTTACTGCAATTCAATTCATAAGAGTTAAGATATGGAATCAACTCCTATGGCCATCAAATAATGACTAGGTGAAAAAGATTATTATATATATATTATAAATTAGTAATATAATATATATATACATATATAAAAAATGGAAACCATTATACTCAGTGACATAAGCCAGTCCCAGAAAGACAAATACCCTATGTATTCCCTGATCTGTAGTAATTAGCGGAGTACCAAAAATTTAATGTATAGGATTGAAATGGACATTTTGAGATTCAATAATTTTTTATAGCCCTTGTCTCTACTGTTGAGGAACAGTGATATTTTCTTCTTACTATTTGTTGAACTCTTTACTTAGAGTAGGGTTAACTTTATGAGTACAGAGTACATTTTAAGTAGATCATCATAAAAATTAAGAAAGGGAATAAGAAGAAAGCAGAAGGAGGTGTGGGAGCATGGGCAGGAGGGAGGGTAGGTGGTGAAATCTCACTGAAGTTTAACAAAGTTCCACCAAGATTCCTCATAAGGCCATTTGAGAGTGCTACCAAGTACTTTCTTATTATGTGCTGCTTACTGGGGCAAGCCACCTCAGACATGTGGGGCAGTATAGGCTGTTCCCACCCTCAGTATTAGAACCCTGGTTTCCCCTTATCTCTTTGCTCCTAGATCTCTCTGTCTACATGGTAACTAGTGTCATGGTAACCAACAGGAACACCTATTGCCTACCTGCTTTCAAGTCTGTTAATTAACGGTTTGGCTGGGCAACTTTTGTCTATAAACCATATAAGCAACTGGGGTGAGGGACACATCTAGGTTGCCTGTGGATGGATATCTGTGTCTCCAATTTCTGCCCTTGACACAGGGGTGGTATCGCCTGTAACCCCACCACCACTGTGGGCAAGAGGCTATTCCTTGTGCTTTTTTCACTACCACTGTGACTAAATAGATGTACAGCCACAGTGACCCTGAGTTATTTTCTGACCTGTCAGAATGTGGATCCGCTTGTCTGGAGCCCTGAGGCCCAAGCGTACATGGATGATCTTGATAAAATCAAACATCAATATTGGGGAAAAGGAGAAGAACTACAGGTTGTTGTGTGGAGGCAGAACTGATTTGCATAGCACATATCAGCTTCCCTGACTTATGACCTTAAACATATGACTCTAATACTTTAATATCAATAATAAAAACTATAAAGACCTCAGATACGTGCCTTTTTGGAGACAAAGTCATGTAAAACGTTAATTAATGAATGTCAATTTAGAAATCAATATTGGAAATAACCTCAACAGTGTAAATATTAAGCCACAAATAAATGTTACAATAAAGAGAAAATCGAGTAATTATTGATGCTGTGTGAGAGAATCTTCATCCTACATCATATTACATTGGAAATACAGGCATTGGAGGTGCGTGTTTAGCATAACATTTAAGTCTCTGCTTGGGGCACCCACATTCAATATCAGCGTGCCTAATTTGAGTCCACTTCTAATCCAAATTCCTGCTAATGCATACCCTTGTTGGCAGCAGATGATGGCTGGAGTACGTGTCATTTACACTCAGGTGAGTGATTCAGATGGAGTTCTAGGCTCCTGATTTTGGCCTGACCTATCTTGGCTGTTATAGTCCTTTGATAGACCCAGTGGAGGCATAGCTGTCTCTTCTTTTCTGTGTGTCTCTCTTCACTCCAAAAAATGAAAATAAATAAATTGAAAAAATTTTAAGAAATATAAGCATCGTTAATTCTAGCAAAAGTTTACACATTACATATGGTAACTTTAGAATTTTAGCCAATGCACCAATCCAATATTTCTAATGAATTATAAATTATATATGTATATATTTGTCTTTTCTTTCATTTTTAAGAAAGTTTAGACTCATTTCCTAGTAAAAGAAGCTTTTTAAGAAAGTAATTTTCCAAGTAGTTTCTGAGAGCCAGTCAATTAGAGTTCATTAATTCACCAAGGAAATGCTTCAGGCACAAGAAATGCTGGGAATGAAAGATTTAGCAAATCCCGTTTATATGACTGAAAAAAAATGTATCAAGGATATTCTGATAGTTGGACTCTATCCCTGATTTGGCAAATAATATCAGAACCTTATTATCAACTTTTTTGAAAGAAGTCTTTTTCCTCTGTTCTTCCAAGGAGGTGGACCAAAAAGTCATAATTTGCTCTGAGATCTTGTTTTATGTTTTTTAAAGTAGCCCGTTTCACTGAAGCTTCTACACCTTCCTTGTCTGCTTTTCAAGAGATTTGTAGATTTTTACAGAGTATCTCTGAGGTCTTCAAGTGTGATAACATGTTCACAAATGAATTTCATGTGAAGCAAACAATGTGCATACCAGAATAAAGACAACAATGGAATGTTATGTGTGAATAAGGATTCCTTAGGTTGATATAGCTTGAAGATATATGAAGAGAATTTTGCCGGCCACAGCGCACCGGCCACAGCAGCCATTGGGGGGTGAACCAATGGAAAAGGAAGACCTTTCTCTCTGTCTCTCTCTCTCACTGTCCTCTCTGCCTGTCAAAAAAAAAAAAGACAATTTTTAAAGTTTATGGAAAAATGCAACTACAAGATAAGTTTATTCTGTGGAAAATGAAATTCATGCACAGTTTTTGATAATACATATTTTTCATGAAATATTTGAAGGTTGGGATCTGTGCTGTGGCACGTGGGTTAAAGCCACAGCCTGCAGCGCCAGAATCCCATATGGACACTGGTTCAGGTCCCAGCTGTTCCACTTCCTATTCAGCTCTCTGCTCTGCCTGAGAAGGCAGTGGAAGATGGTCCAGGTACTTGGGCTCCTGTACCCACATGAGAGACCCAGAGGAAGCTCCTGGCTCCTGGAGCTCAGTTCTGGCCATTGTGGTCATCTGGGGAGGGAACCAGAGGATGGAAGACTTGTCTCTCTCTCCTCTCTGGCTCTACTTCTCTCTGTAACTCTGTCTTTCAAAAAATGACAAAAGAAATAAATATTTGAGTGTTCACAGAAAGAATGTTTGAAGAGAATGTTCAAAATCAATTGAAACTATGAAAGCAGCCACACATAGCATTCATTTTTGACTATCTGTATCTCTGTGGCCAACACTGACTTCCCTATTTGGCAATGTCAATATCCCAACATCCTCCACCCTGCACCTCTGTTTACCAGTTTGTTATCTCTTTTTTGATGTTCAAGAGAATGTATCTCTTTATACTCTATTAAAAATTTATTTATTTACTATGTTTGCTTTACAGTATCTATATCTCCTCACTAGCATTTTAGATGCAGAGTAAAAAATGTTTTCCTCAGTGTTTAGAATGATGTCCAGTAGGTGGCAGTCATTGGAAAGTTTTGGTGCATTAAAGAATAAATCACTATTGCCCAACTGAGATAAAAAAATAAATAAAGCCTGAGAATATATTTTTTAAAGATTTATTTATTTTACTTGAAAGTCAGAGTTACACAGAAAGAGAAGAGGCAGAGAGAGGGAGAAAGATCTTCCATCCAATGGTTCACTCCCCAGTTGACCCCAATGGCCAGAGCCGTGCTGATCTGAAGGCAAGAGTCAGGAGCTTCTCCCAGGTCTCCCACTCAGGTGCAGGGGCCCAAGGACTCAGGCCATCTTCTTTTGCTATCCCAGGATATCAGAGAGCTGGATGGGAAGTGGAGTAGCCACTTCTCGAACCGGCACCCATATGGGATGCCGGTGCTTCAGGACAGGGCATTAACCCACTGAGCCACAGCGCCAGCCCCATGTCTGAGGATATATTAAAATAATTAATTTTTTAAAAATCTTATTCAAATTTCACATGTTGAACATACTCCCAAAAGTGTATCTAGGAGGACCTAGCTATGGATAGTTAACATATATGTGTACAATCAATTTCAAAATTTTGTATTCTATGTTTACATTTAGATAACATCCTTACAATTACAGAGATAGAAAACCAATTAATGAATTGTTGAGAATTGAGATACTGGTTATAAGAAGCTATATACAATACCAAATTTTATAGAAATACACACACATAGAAACACACACATATATATACATATGAGTGTTTGTCAACCTGGTGAAATTGGAATAGCACTGGGAGTGGGACTAATGACAATTTACTCATTTTTAATTCTAGTTATGCATTCCAGTTATGCATGATATTATTATGGATGGTGACTGGGCAGAAGGTGCACTGAAACTCCTCTTATATTTTTTTCTTGAAGTTTGTAAGAATTTACAATTATTTCTTGTTTAAAAAAGTATTTATTTGATGATTTTAGGAGAGCAGCAAGATGCTGGAATAGGAAGGGAGCACACTGATAGTCCAGGAGGAGACAATTTAATAAAAGTGGAGATAGTGCAGGTTCAAGAAAGAGTAGGGGAAGAAACAGCAGAGGAAACTCTTCCAGAACTAGTGATGCACGGTGGACCTGTGTGGAGGGCATGAGAGCCCATGGCTCGGGACACAAGCTGCAAAATCAATGCACCAGCCCTGGAATGTGAGATGAGCTGAACCTCATTAGCCCGAGACACCAGCGGGAAAGCAGAAAGAGGAGACTAGAGGGAATGAGACTTGAAACCCTGTGGGGAAAAGTTCACCAGGCTAACTTGAAGAGAGAGAGAGAAAAAAAAAGTGACCGGTATGGACACAAGTCTCTCTCTCTCTCTGCTCCCCTCTCAAAGGTGAGCAAGACAAAGAGCAGGCACCATATTGGACATATATCATAAGCTGCGCAACCTCAGGACTGCACCCGCCCTCAGCCTAGAAGAAAAACCTGACTCTGGGCGAGGGATGAAATAACAGGAGATTAGAACCTAATGAATGTGTGGTGCTAATGAACTGAGACTGTGAAAAAAAGAGACGGTGGGTGAGAGAACTCACAGAATTCACGTGAGTACTCTCCAGAGACACTACAATTCGGTAACTTTGGCAACCCAGTGGGAGACTGCAGGAGAATTTGAGCCCACACTGAGGGCAGAACAGATTCCCTGTGTGGTCTTTGGGAAAGAGCTTCCGATCTCTGGCTCCTGTGGATATATCATTCACCTGCTAGCTACCTTCAATTCTGCTCAGCTGTGTGGAATTACTTCCCTTCTGAATAAGAAAGAAAGAAAGAAAGAAAGAAAGAAAGAAAGAAAGAAAGAAAGAAAGAGAGAGAGAGAGAGATTTACCACACTAACCTGGGACTGTCACCTTTGGCACACCCTTAACCCTGAAAAACCAAACAGAGCTCTCTGGCCACACCCATCTCTAGCCCCTAAAGCTCCATCAAAAGCAGACAGTCCACTGAATACAGTCATAGTATAAAAAGAAAAAAACACCACAGCGAGGGAAGAAGAATCTAAAAAATATCTCCACAATGCCAAGAAACAAACGCAGAAACTGAGGAAACAAGAACAAGGAAGACATTATGACACCCCCAAATACACAAGACACCCCAAGCCAAGATTATGAAGATTATGAGATGGAAGAAATGCAAGATACAGATTTCAAAAAATTTATGATAAGAACAATTAGAAGTTTTCAAAAACAAATGCTTGAGCTATGGAAATCCTTACTGGACAGGATAGAAAATCTCCTTCAAGAAAATGAAATCTTAAGGAGGAATCAAAATTACATGCAGAAACTACAAAAACAGGAACGTATGATAGTGAAGAGAAATCAAAATGAAATGAAGAACTCAATAGATAAAATGAAAAACACATTAGAGACGCTTAAAAACAGAGTCAGTGAAACAGAAGAGAGAATATCGGACTTAGAAGACAGAGCACAGGAAAGTATACAGTCAAACCAAAGAAAAGAAGAGGAAATTAGAAATCTAAAAACTATTGTTAGGAATCTACAGGATATTATTAAAAAACCCAACATTCGGGTTCTAGGAGTTTCTGAAGGCATGGAGAGAGAGAAAGGATTAGAAGGCCTTTTTAGTGAGATACTAGCAGAGAACTTCCCAGGTTTGGAGAAGGACTGAGACATTCCTAGTACAGGAAGCTCAGAGAACCCCTAGTAAACATGACCAAAAGAGATCCTCACCACGACATCTTGTAATCAAACTCACCACAGTAAAACATAAAGAAAAGATTCTAAAAAGTGCAAGAAACGTCAGATTACACTCGGAGGATCTCCAATTAGAATCACAGCAGACTTCTCATCAGAAACCCTACAGGCTAGAAGGGAATGGAGAGACATAGCCCAGGTACTAAGAGAGAAAAACTGCCAGCCCAGAATATTATATCCTGCAAAGCTCTCATTTGTGAATGAAGGTGAAAAAAAGACCTTTCATAGCAAACAGAAATTAAAAGAATTTTTCACCACTCATCCAGCCCTCAAAAGATGCTTAAATATGTGCTACACACAGAAACACAGAAACACGATCATCAATATGAAAGAAGGTAAAGGAAGGAAACCTCACAGCAAAAGATCACAGGAAGTTCAAAGCATATATTAGAAAATATCTTTGGGAAATGGCAGGGCAAAGTTACTATTTATCAATAGTCACATTGAACCTTAATGGCCTGAACTACCCAGTTAAAAGACACAGATTGGGTGATTGGGTTAAGGAACAAAACCCATCTATTTGCTGCTTACAAGAAACACATCTTTCCAACAAAGATGCTTACAGACTGAAAGTGAAAAGCTGGAAAAAGATATACCATGCCAACAGAAATGAAAAAAGAACAAGCATAGCAATCTTAACATCATACAACATAAACTTGAACACAAAAAATGTTGATAGAGACAAAGAGGGTCACTATATAATAATTAAGGGATCAATTCAACAGGAAGGTATAACAATTATCAATGCATATGCACTTAATTACAGGGCACCGGTTCATTTAAAAGATTTCTTAAGGGACTTAAAGGGAGACTTAGACGCCAATACAATAGTACTGGGGGACTTCAATACTCCACTCTCAGAAGTAGACAGATCATCCAGACAGAAGATCAACAAGGATACAGTAGATTTAAACGACACTATTGCCCAAATGGATCTAACAGATATCTACAGAACTTTTCATCCTTAACATAAAGAATTTACGTTCTTCTCTGCAGTACATGAACCTACTCCAGGATTGACCACATACTAGGTCAAGCAAGTCTCCACAAATTCAAAAGAATTAGAATCATACCATGCAGCTTCGCAGATCATAGAGGCATGAAGCTGGAAATTAACAACTCAGGAATCCCTAGAGCATATGAAGACACATGGAGATTGAACAACATGCTCATGAATGAACAATGGGTCATAGAAGAAATTAAAAACTTTCTGGAAGTGCATGAGGATAACAGCACAACATACCAAAACTTAGGGGATACAGCAAAAGCAATGTTAAGAGGAAAGTTTATAACAATAGGTGCCTACATCAAGAAATTGGAAAGGCACCAAATAAATGAGCTTTCAATTCATCTCAAGGATCTAGAAAATCTGCAGCAAACCAGATCCAAAGCTAGTAGGAGAAGAGGAATAATTAAATTCAGAGAAGAAATCAACAGGATTGTATCCAAAAAAAATTGCAAAATATCAACCAAACGAATAGCTGGTTTTTTGTAAATCTAAATAAAATTGACTCCCCATTACCCCAACTAACTAAAAAAGAAGAGAAAAGACCTAAATCAATAAAATCAGAGATGAAAAAGGAAATGTAACAACAGACACCATAGAAATCAAAAGAATCATCAGAAATTACTACAAGGACATGTGTGCCAGCAAACAAGGAAATCTATCAGAAATGGATAGATTCCTGGACACATACAACCTACCTAAATTGAACCAGGAAGACAGAGAAAACCTAAACAGACCCATAACTGTGACAGAAATTGAAACAATAATAAAGGCCCTCCCAACAAAGAAAAGCCCAGGACCAGATGGATTCACTGCTGAATTCTACCAGACATTTAAAGAGGAAGTAACTCCAATTCTTCTCAAACTATTCAGAACAATCAAAAAAGAGGGAACCCTCCCTAATTCTTTCTATGAAGCCAGCATCACCTTAAATCCTAAGCTAGAGAAAGATGCAGCATTGAAAGAGAATTACAGGCCGGCGCCGTGGCTCAACAGGCTAATCCTCCGCCTTGCGGCGCCGGCACACCGGGTTCTAGTCCCGGTCGGGGCACCGGATTCTGTCCCGGTTGCCCCTCTTCCAGGCCAGCCCTCTGCTGTGGCCCTGGAGTGCAGTGGAGGATGGCCCAGGTGCTTGGGCCCTGGACCCCATGGGGAGACCAGGAAAAGCACCTGGCTCCTGGCTCCTGCCATCGGAGGAGCGCGGTGCGCCGGCCGCAGCGCGCCATCCGTGGCGGCCATTGGAGGGTGAACCAACGGCAAAAGGAAGACCTTTCTGTCTGTCTCTCTCTCTCTCACTGTCCACTCTGCCTGTCAAAAAAAAAAAAAATGAAAGAGAATTACAGACCAATATCCTGATGAACATAGACGCAAAAAATCCTCAATAAAATTCTGGCCAATAGAATGCAACAACACATCAGAAAGATCATCCACCCAGACCAAGTGGGATTTTTCCCTGGTATGCAGGGATGGTTCAATGTTCGCAAAACAATCAACGTGATATACCACATTAACATATTGCAGAAGAAAAACCATATGATTATCTCAATAGACGCAGAGAAAGAATTTGATAAAACACAACACCCTTTCATGATGAAAGCTCTAAGCAAACTGGGTATGGAAGGAACATTCCTCAATACAATCAAAGCAATTTATGAAAAACACACGGCCAACATCCTCTTGAATGGGAAAAGTTGGAAGCACTCCCACGGAGATCTGGTACCAGACAGGGATGCCCACTTTCAACAGTGCTATTCAATGTAGTTCTGGAAGTCTTAGCCAGAGCTATTAGGCAAGAAAAAGAAATTAAAGGGATACAAATTGGGAAGGAAGAACTCAAACTATCCCTCTTTGCAGATGATATGATTCTTTATTTAGGGGACCCAAAGAACTCTACTAAGAGTCTATTGGAACTCATAGTATAGTTTGACAAAGTAGCAGGATATAAAATCAATGCACAAAAATCAGCAGCCTTTGTATACACAGGCAATGCCATTAATGAGATAGAACTGCTAAGATCAATTCCATTCACAATAGCCACAAAAACCATCAAATACCTTGGAATAAACTTAACCAAGGATGTTAATGATCTCTATGATGAGAATTACAAAATCTTAAAGAAAGAAATAGAAGAGGATACCAAAAAAATGGAAAAAATCTTCCATGCACATGATTGGAAGAATCAACATCATCAAAATGTCCATTCTCCCAAAAGCAATTTATATTAAATCAGATACCCATGAAAATACCAAAGACCTTCTTCTCAGATCTTAAAAAATGATGTTGAAATTCATATGGAGGCAAGGGAGACCTCAAAAAGCTAAAGCATATTAAACAAAAATAAAAACAAAAAGCCGGAGGCATCACAATCCCAGATTTCAGGACATACTATAGGGCGGTTGTTGTCTAAACAGCATGGTACTCATACAGAAACAGATGGATAGATCAATGGAACAGAATAAAACACCAGAAATCAATCCAAACATCTACAGCCAACTTATATTTGATCAAGGATCTCAACCCATTCCTGGAACAAGGACATTCTATTCAATAAATGGTGCTAGGAAAACTGGATTTCCACGTCCAGAAGCATAAAGCAAGACCCCTATCTTACACCTTTCACAAAATTCTACTCAACATGGATTAAAGACCTAAATCTAAGACCAAATTCCATAAAATGATTGGAGAACATTGAAGAAACCCTGCAAGATATAGGTACTGGCAAAGACTTCTTAGAAAATACACCAAAAGCACAGGCAGTCAAAGCCAAAATTAACTACTGGGATTGCATCCAATTGAGAAGTTTCTGTACTGCAAAAGAAACAGTCAGGAAAGTGAATAGGAAACTGACAGAATGGGACAAATATTTGAAAGTATGCAAAAGATAAAGGGCTGATAACCAGAATCTACAAAGAGATCAAGAAACTCCACAACATCAAAACAAACAACTCACTTAAGAGGTGGGCCAAGGACCTCAATAGACATTTTTCCAAAGAAGAAATCCAAATGGCTAACAGGCACATGAAAAAATGTTCAAGATCACTAGCAATCAGGGAAATGCAAATCAAAACCACAATGAGGTTTCACCTCACCACAGTTAGAATGGCTCACATTCAGAATTCTACGAACAATAGATGCTGGAGAGGATGTGGGAAAAAGGGACACTAACCCCCTGTTGCTGGGAATGCATACTGGTGAAGCCACTATGGAAGTCAATTTGGAGATTCCTCAGAAACCTGAATATAATCCTACCATTCAACCCAGCCATCCCACTCCTTGGAATTTACCCAAAGGAAATTAAATTGGCAAACAAAAAAGCTGTCTGCCTGGAGCCACAACAGGTGGCTCAAGAGGCTGGTCCTCCACCTTGTGGCGGTGGTGCACCGGGTTCTAGTCCTGGTTGGGGCACTGGATTCTGTCCCGGTTGCCCCTCTTCCAGTCCAGCTCTCTGCTGTGGCCCGGGAGTGCAGTGGAGGATGGCCAAGTGCTTGGGCCCTGCACCCCATAGGAGACCAGGAGAGGCGCCTGGCTCCTGCCTTCGGATCAGCGTGGTTTGCCGGCCTCAGCCCGCCTGCCGTGGTGGCCATTGGAGGGTGAACCAGCGGCAAAAGGAGGACCTTTCTCTCTGTCTCTCTCTCTCTCGCTCGCTGTCTACTCTGCCTGTCAAAAATAATTAAATAAAAAAAAAAAAGCTGTCTGCACATTAATGTTTTCTTCTAGTACTATTGGTTGAACTCTGTAATTAACACACAATTATACTTAGGTATTTAAATTTAACTGAAAAGTGTTCCCTATTAAATATAAGAGTGTAATAAGAGATGGAGGAGATATACAATTTGGGACATGCTCAATCGGACTTGCCCCAAATGGTGGGGTTAGAAACATGCCAGGTGATTCCAACTCAATCCCATCAAGGTGGCATGTACCAAGGCCATCTCACTAGTCCAAGTGATCAATTTCAGTTCACAATTAATTACACTGATAGGTCTAAGAGTCAAAGGGATCACACAAACAAGCCTAGTGTCTGCTAATACTAACTGATAGAATCAAAAAGGGAGAGAACGAATCAACATGGGAAGTGGAATACACAGCAGACTCATAGAATGACAGATGCCCTAAACAACACTCTGGCCTCAGAATCAGCCCTTAAGGCATTCGGATCTGTCTGAAGAGCCCATGAGAATATTTTAGGCATGGAAAGCCAAGACACTCTGGCAAAAACAAACAAACAAACAAAAAACAACTAAATGAAAGATCTCTGTGAGTGAGATCCCAGTGGAAAGAATGGGGTCATCAAAGAAGGAGGTACCTTTCTCTGAAGGGAGGAGAGAACTTCCATTTTGACTAAGACCCTGTCTGAATAAGGTCGAAGTCGACGAACTCAAAAGGCTTCCATAGCCTTGGCAACTCATGACTAGAGCCTAGGGAGATTACTGACTCCATAAACAAGAGTGTCAAATTGTTAAGTCAGCAACAGGAGTCACTCTGTACTTACTTCTCATGTGGAATCTGTCCTTAATGTGTTGTCCAATGTGAAGTAATGCTATAACTAGTACTGAAACAGTATTTTACACTCTGTGTTTCTGTATGGGTGCAAACTGATGAAATCTTTACATAATATATGATAAAAGGATCTTCTGTATATAAAGATTATTGAAAATGAATATTGATGTGAATGGAATGGGAGAGGGAGTGGGAAATGTGAGGGTTGCGAGTGGGAGGGAAGTTTTGGGGGGGAAAGCCATTGTAATCGATAAACTGTACTTTGGAAATTTATATTTACTAAATAAAAGTTTAAAAAATGTTTTTATTTGAGAGGCAAAGTTACAGATAGAGAGAGGAAGAGACATAAAGTAAGAGGTCTTCTGTTTGCTGGTTTACTCTTCAAATGGCCACAACAGGTGGCTCTGAGCCCATCTGAATCCAGGAACCAGGAATCTGGGTCTCCAATGTTGCGACGGGAGTCTAAGTACTTGGGCTATCTCCTACTGATTTCCCAGGCCATTAGTAGGGAGCTGGATCAGAAGTGGAACAGCTGGGACTAAAACCAGCACCCATATGGGATGCTGAAACCACAGGAGCAGGCTCCACCTACTATACCACAACACCAGTTCACACAATTATTTCTAAACAAAAGGTAAAATATGGTAAATATTTTAAAATGCAATGTAGGCCAGCTTTGCGGCTCAATAGGCTAATCCTCTGTCTGCAGTGCTGGCACCACAGGTTCTAGTCCTGGTTGCTGCTCTTCCAGTCCAGCTCTCTGCTGTGGCCCAGGAAAGCAGTGGAGGATGGCCCAAGTGCTTGGGCCCTTCACCCACATGGGATACCAGGAGAAAGCACCTGGATTCTGGCTTCAGATCGGTGCAGCTCGTCAGCCGCAATGTGCCGGCCGTAGAGGCCACTTGGGGATGAACCAACGGAAAAAGGAAGACCTTTCTCTCTCTCTCTCTCACTATCTAACTCTACCTGTCAAAAAAATGCAAATATAAAGATGCCCAAAACATATATGCTTGAATATATGTATTTCTGCTCTGTAGTGTTGGGCTTGTTGGACAAACAAAAGGGTTGAGTCCATTCAGATACAAAGAAAACAGTTGCATTTTGCCATAGGTAACAAAGAATTCTCAAGTCCTCCTTCTGAGTGTGGCAGTCACTAACGTGACTAAACCAATAACCTCCAACCCCTGGTGGAATAATTAATAAATTGTATAAATTAGGAGTGTAAAAATATGAACTACTAATACTTCCTGGGAAGTAGAAGTCTAGATGCACAATCCAAATTCCTTTGCCTTTCTGCACTGTGATCAAACAGATGTAATTTTTCTACCTGACAGATAAATCTGAACTCAAACACCTCTCAGCTGTCAGAAGTACAACAGAGGCAGGGTATAGAATGAAAGTAAAACAGTACTAAAGCTATCAAAATTAAATCTTGCATTATTGGGCAGGATCTGAATTGACCCTTGTTATCTCCTGGGTAAAAGAAGTAGTAAAAGGGGCCAGCATTGTGACACAGCATGTACAGCTGCTGCCTGCAGAGCTGGCATTTCTTACGGGTGCCCATTCTTGCCACAGCTGCTACACTTCTGACCCAGCTCCCTGCTAATGGCCTGCGGAAAGCAGAAAACATGACCCAAGTGCTTGGGCCCCTGTACCCTCGTAGGAGACCTGGAGAAAGCTCCTGGCTCCTGCTTTAACTTAGCCTAGCTATGGCCAACACAGCCATTTGGAAAGTGAAATAGGGAATGGAAAAATCTCAATCTCTCTCTCTCTCTCTCTCCATCTCTCTCTCTCTCTCTCTTTCTGTCTCTCCATCTCTGCCTCTATAACCGCAACTTTTAAATAAATGAATAATAAATAAATAAATAAATAAGATGTAATAAGAACATATACTCTTTATTTTAGGCATGGAAAGCCAAGACACTCTGGGAAAAAAAAAAAAAACCTAAGTGAAAGATCTCCGCAAGTAAGATCCCAGTGGAAACAACAGGTCATCAATAACGGAGGTACCTTTCTCTGAAGGGAGGAGATAACTTCCACTTTCCCTACGACCTTGTCTAAATATCATCAGAGTCGGCGAACTCAAAAGGCCTCCATAGCCTTGGCAACTCATGACAAGAGCCTAGGGTGATTACTGACGCCATAAACAAGAGTATCAATTTGTTAAGTCAACAACAGGAGTCACTGTGCACTTATTCCTCATCTAGGATCTCTGTCCTTAATGTGTTGTCCAATGTGAAGTAATGCTATAACTAGTACTGAAACAGTATTTTACACTTTATGTTCTGTGTGGTGCAAACTGACAAAATCTTTACTTAATATATACTAAATTGCTCTTCTGTATATAAAGATAATTGAAAATGAATCTTGATGTGAAAGGAATGGGAGAGGGAGCGGAAGATGGGAGGGTTGCAGGTGGGTGGAAAGTTATGAGGGGGAAAAAGCCACTGTAATTCATAAGCTTTTCTTTGGAAATTTATATTTATGAAATAAAAGTTAAAAAAAGAATATCTACTCTTGGAACCTGCAGTGCATACCATATGGGCACCAACTGGTCCCAGTTTCTCTTCTTCTGTAACAGCTCTCTTCTAATAGACTGAGAAAATATTAGACAATGGCACAAATGCTTGGGCCCCTGCACCCACATGGGAGACCCAGAAGAACCTCTGCTCAAGGCTTCGGATCGGCCCAGCCTCATGCATTGCGAACATTTGGAGAGTGAACCAAAAGATGGAAGATCTTTCTCTCTGTCTCTCACTCTCTATGTCTACCTCTCAAATAAATACAATCTTTAAAAACTAAAAATAAAATCACTCTCCAGTGGACACAGGAGATAAAAAGATTACAATGTGAAAATACCCTGTAGAAGTCAAACTATGAAAAAGTTCAATATTACTAATTACTTGTGCATATTCTTGAAATACCTAGCAATGATTTGTTTCCTTAATTCCCCTAATTCTAGGGTCAGGGAGACTTTTGTAAAGTCACTAAACTATATTTTTTATTTCTGTATCATGTTCTTTTTTAATGGTCACCATTTCCTTTAAAGATCCTCTTCCCAACGTATAGAGTCTTGATTACTAGCATACATGCCATGTTTTCTATTCTTCATTCTGAGCATGTAACTTACATCTTGAAAAACATATTATCAGAGCTGGCATTGTGGCTCAGTAGGTTAATCCTCCACCCGTGGCGCCAGCAGCCCAGGTGGATGCTGGTTCGAGTCCCAGCTGCTCCTCTTCTGATCCAGCTCTCTACTATGGTCTGGGAAAACAGTAGATGGCCCAGGTCCTGCCTAGAAGACTTGGAAGAAGAGCCTGGATAAGCTCAGCTCTAGCTGTTGCAGCCATTTGAGGAGTCAACCAGTAGATGGAAGACCTCTCTCTCTGTCTCTCCCTCTCATTGTCTGCAACACTACCTTTCAAATAAATAAATGAACAAATAAATAAATAAAAAACATATTGTCTATAACTTCAATATGTCTAAACAAGATTTTGACCCTTTTGTTTAATACATTTACATCATTTTTGTGAGTGAAAAAATCTTTTCATGAATTCCACTATCATTTGTAATGCCAAATATTTTATCATTAGTTTTAAAATGGGTATAGTCACATATTGAGGGGTTCTTTATAAATACAGCATGTGAAAGTTAAAAGAGGCAATAAAGATGTCTTAAATGGGCACTCAATAATTCTAATTTTCATTAAACATGGAATATTTTATTACAACTGGTAAAAGTTTTTAATTACTAAAACAGAAGTTGAGAATTTGCCACAACAGTTGAAATGTATGGTCTTCAATCCCAGCTTCATTCCTAATTTCAGCTTCCTAGAAATATACAACCTGGGAGTTAAAAGATAATGACTCAAGTACTTGGGTCCAGTCACAACATGGGGACCTGAACTAAGACTCAGCTTTCTGACTTAAATGTAGCTGAGCCTGAGCCATTGCAGGCATTGGGAGAATGAACTACTACTACTGATTGTCTCTCTCTCTCTACCAAATAAATAAAATAAATAAATTAAAATCTAAATAGAAGATACGCAGCTGCTATTTTTATTATCATCAACCAATTAGAATTACTATCTGTTCTTAGTAATCTGAGTTAACCTACTTTCTCTAAGATGGAACCTGTAAGTACATTATTTTTTTTATCTGTTTACAGACTCTCCCAAGAATATTGAACACAATAGAGTTCAGGGAAAAAGAGATACTTCTGAATCTGAAAGGACACATTTAAACACAGAACCAACAATGCTTTAACTTTATGAGTAGTAAATCTGATTTTTAAGATTTAGAGAATACAAAACTGTGGATGACAAAGGTTTAAATAGCCATGTTTAAAATTATAAACTCATTAACCAACAAGAATAGGCATTTGCTTATTTCATGCAGTATTTTGAAAGCACCTGTAGGATTTTATCAAACATTTAACCATTTTAGGCCTCTGGGCCTTTTTCATTAAGATAATCATCATATCTGATAACAACATAAGATTATTAGAATTTTAGACATTTGTATCAGTAACATTTTACATTATCATACCAAAATTTAGCACCATTTCACATCTTGACAGTACCTTTACTATAATCCAAATAGCCTTATTTGTTGGTATCTCTACAAGAAGAGAGATATATGCTTTGATATTTCCAGGGGCCCAACTCTACAAATCTAAGAATTTGGAACTTTGATTTTTGTTGTTGTTGTTGTTTTTGAATGCCTGTCAAGCATGCCAAGAATAGGATCCCTTACATCATGAAATGTAAACCAAATTTGATCTGTCATACAAAATGATTATGAAAATGCCTTAAAATAAGCACATATTTAAACAACCCATTGCTCTTAATATTAAAAAAAAACTCAGCTGTCAGCTGTTTTTAAACAATTAGAACTCTTACAGTTTAAGTTCTAAACCGAGTCTTCTAACTTTGAGGCTTCTAGTTGGATCCCTGGATATCTCAAAGGTTGAAATTCTGAATTTGTTAAAATAACAGCTGTTTGAGTCAATTCAGATTATGTAAGGTACACTAAAAGGTTATAAACCTATGTTGTATTCATGTTATTACTTTCCAGCTAAAGTGGTTTTATAAAAATAAGACTAATTTCTGGGTATTCAAGCCTTTATGTTGATTAACTAAAGTAAGCCAATACGAATTGGTTCAAAATTCTGTTAATTTTCCGGTGGGGGTGCCAGATTCTGTCCCAGTTGCTCATCTTCCAGTCCAGCTCTCTGCTGTGGCCTGGGAGTGCAGTGGAGGATGGCCCAGGTCCTTGGGCCCTGCACCTGCGTGGGAGACCAGGAGGAAGCACCTGGCTCCCGGCTTCAGATTGGCACAGCACGCTGGCCATGGCAGCCACTTAGGGGGTGAACCAACGGAAAAAGGAAGACCTTTTCTCTATGCCTCTCTTTCTCACTGTCTAACTCTGCCTGTTAAAGAGAGAGAGAGAGAGAGAGAGAGAGAGAGAGAGAGAGAGAGAGAACATGAAAGAGAGGCAGTTTGGACTTTTTTCTCTCTCTGGTTTGTGATTTGTTAACTCCAGTGCTTTGCTGAGAGTGGGGAGGAGAATTGTCTTCTGACTCTCAGCCTGGCCCAGCAATACCTAAAGGTTTCTGGAATGTAGATTGGCAATCTCCAGCGGGGTTCTGGACCATAACACACTTGGCCCTGGCTTATAGTCACCCTTGGGACCTGCCTTGCATGTTCATGAACACATGTTTGTTTCAGAGACAGTCACTGATTGTTCAGTAAGTGTTAGCCTAAGGTGCTTGTTAGGTAAAAGACTAGGTTCAAATTCGATCTAAACTCTAAAGAGACATACTTGATAAATAACAATCTCATCCATGAGAATTTGGCTCAACTGCAACTGTAACTTATTTTAAAGGAATTTCTCCCTTTTGAATCTAGAAAGATCACTGCCTTTTAAAAATATTGCTTTGTAACTTGCCTAACTTGTTTTTAAAGTCCCAAATTCTTTGGACTTGATATTTCCATTTGGGCCTAGGGAAATCTCATAGGATATGTCTCATCTTGTAGAAACACCAAATAATGCTATTTAGATTATATTAACAGTATTGTCAAATGTGAAGTGGTGTTAATTTTAAGTTATGGGCCGGCGCCATGGCTCACTAGGCTAATCCGCCGCCTGCGGCGCCATCACCCCGGGTTCTAGTCCCAGTTGGGGCGCCGGACTTTGTCCCGATTGCTCCTCTTCCAGTCCAGCTCTCTGCTGTGGCCCAGGAAGGCAGTGGAGGATGGCCCAAGTGCTTGGGCCCTGCACCCACATGGGAGACCAGGAGGAGGCACCTGGCTCCTGGCTTCAGTTCAGCACGGTTAGTACTGGCCACTTGGGGGGTGAACCAACGGAAGGAAGACCTTTCTCTCTGTCTCTCTCTCTCTCACTGTCTCACTCTGCATGTCAAAAAATAAATTTAAGTTATGATGATATAAAATGCTGCTGATACAATTAGCCAAAAGTTATCCTGTTGTGTTGCTATCAGACATGATGCTTATCTTAATGGGAGAGGCCCAGAGGACTAAAGGGGGTAAATGTCATAAAATGCTGCAGGTGCTTTCAAAAACTATGAAGAGTAAGAAGTGCCTCTTCCTGTTGGCTAATGTATTTATATATATATATATATATATATATATATATATATATATATTACTATGGCCATTTAAAGTCTTAAGTAGGGGCTGGCACAGTAGTATAGAGGGTAAAGCTGATGCTTGTTCTGCTGGCATCCCATATGGGCACCGGTTTATGTTCCAGATGTTCCACTTCCAATCCAGCTCTCTTCTGTGGCCTCAAAAAGCAATGGAAGATGGCCCAAGCACCTTGGCCCCTGCACCCATGTAGGAGACCAAAGGGAAGCTCCTGGCTCCTGGCTACGTATCAGCATATCTCCGGCCATTGAAGCCAACTGGGGAGTGAACCAGCAGATGGAAGACCTCTCTATCTTTCTGCCTCTCCTTTTCTCTCTGTGTAGCTCTGACTTTCAAATAAAAATTCTATTTTATAAAAAAGTCTTATGTCATCCACAGTTTGTGTTCTCATCAAACACTAAAAATTGGATTTGTAGCTCATTAAACCTAAAACATTGTTGGTTCTGAGTATAAATGTGTCCTATAGGTTCTGAAGGGCTTTTTCTGGTGACTTCTATTGTATTTAGTACTTTGGGACTGCTCTGTAAGCAGCTGCAGCCAATAACGAACTACAGATTCCCACTGAGAGAAAATATGGTTAATTGAGGTTACTAGAGCAGAAAGTAATTAAAATCAATTTATGAAGCTATTAATTTTAAACTGTGTTATCGTTCTATCTTTTATGTTATACGTGTGTGAATTTTGTAAGTATACATGGGGATATTCATTAAGTGCTTTGTTTCTATTGGCTAATAGATAAAAGATTGCTCATTAATTTAAGCTACTAAATGAACCAAAGATACCTCTTGCTTCATGTGCCTAAGATAAATCTCTCTATCAGATGTTTAAATTTGTTGGTAAAAGAAACTAAAAATGTTACTACATGTTTGTGCTTGAGTCTGCTCTGTGTTATATATTAAAGAGAGGTTTCCAAATACATGTATTATTGTCTTAAAACTTTTAGAAGACATTGGACCTTCTGGTAAGTGTTTTCAAAAGTTGTTAATAGAGAGTTAAAATTGTTTGCTAAGATTTCATTTGTTATTAAGTTATTGACAGTAAGTGATCTGGAAAGTCTGACTTGTTCCCTCATTTCTCTATTCTCTTCAAGATGGGAAACTGATTTTATTCTGAAGTACTCTCAATAAAAATGTACTATTTGATCTTTAGACCTTATAAAAGTGATGGCTGGCCAGCGCCACGGCTCAATAAGCTAATCCTCCGCCTGTGGCGCCAGCACAATGGGTTCTAGTCCCAGTCAGGGCGCTGGATTCTGTCCCGGTCGTTCCTCTTCCAGTCCAGCTCTCTGCTGTGGTCCAGGAGGGCAGTGGAGGATGGCCCAAGTACTTGGGCCCTGCACCCGCATGGGAGACCAGGAGAAGTACCTGGCTCCTGGCTTCGGATCAGCATGGTGCATCGGCCATTGGAAGGTGAACCAACGAAAAAGGAAGACCTTTCTCTCCGTCTCTCTCTCTCTCTCTCTCTCTCTCTCTCTCTCTCTCTCTCACTGTCCACTCTGCCTGTCAAAAAAAAAAAAAAATAAGTGATGGCTAACATTTTTCTGTAGTGATAGCCTGGCCACATAACATAGCCTCAAGAAGAGCTTAAATTATGACTTCACAGATAGATTCACTTTGCCATGGGCACAGTAAACAGGCAAAATCTCCCTTTTCAATCCAGATGCAGAAAGAGTTTTACTAATGACTTCAAATTTTATAAGTAAGGTGGTCTGCCTGTTTGATGTTAAAGTGAGGACATAGCTTTCCTGATGGGCATTGTCTACCTCACAGAAAACCCACTCTCAGAACATGCCTGTCACTGTAGATTTTGCATCACCCAAGATTAGAAATGGTTCTAAGCACTCCCTTGACTTGCATCCTCTTGAAAGCTGCCTTCTTGCTCTCCTATACCAGAAACCAGGATAAAAGAAGAGCAAGCTAGGCAGCAGTCGCAGTGTAAAGACAAGTGGCAGGCCAATTAGTGGCTGCTTTTAAAAAAAGATTTATTTATTTATTTGAAAGTCAGAGAGAAAGTTACACAAGAGGAGGGGCAGAGAGAGAGAGAAGTCTTCTATTGATTCCCCAGTTGGCTGCAATGGCCGGAGATGTGCCGATCCAAAGCCAGGAGTCAGGAGCTTCCTCTGGGTCTCCCATGTGGGTGCAGGGCCCAACGTGCTTGGGCCATCTTTCACTGCTTTCCCAGGTCACAGCAGAGATCTGGTTCAGAAGTGGAGCAGCTGGGATTCAAACCAGTGCCCAGATGAGATGTTGGCACCCACGCACTAGGCCACAGCGCCGGCCCCTACTGGCTGCTTTACACAGTGGTCTGACATCAAGGAGTCCCAACAGGCCAGTCCACTGCAAATGGCATTGATTTTCAATGTGGAAATCCAGGGCTTCAGATAGACACAGAAAGCACCTGTTGAAGAGCCCTGTCAGCTCTGCAAGCCAAGAGTTGGGTCACTGGAAACAGAACTTCCCTGGAGGCTAAGGACTCCCAGGTCAGATCATCACCTGTTGGCTCTAACCTGAAAAGCCCTTCACTCAGCCCAGCTTCCAAAGTAACCACTGCACTGAGGGGGTGGCCAAGTAGCGTCAATAACATTGCAGGAAGAACAATAAATTTCCTTTTAGAAATGCCACCTGTGTTCTATTCAGGCCAGCCAAGTAATAGAAGCCAACAGGTGTCATCCCTAAGGAGGTTCACACCTCCCTTATGATGTCTCCTCCAGCACCCCATGTAAAGAGAAAGATTTCTGGGCCTCATACCTAGCAAGGCCTTAATGCCCTTATGATTATTATGAAGTCTCTCCTGTCACTTTCTTTTTGCCTCTAGTGGAAAAACTTCTTCATGGGATAGACAGCACCTTTCTTAGAGCCTCTAATGACTCTCTCAGCAAATAGCCTCTCTTAAACTCATGTACTTGGGGCTCATTATAGCCCTTTGAAAGGAAATAAATGAGTCAATACTTGACCCATTGCTAAGGGGAGTGGGGCACGAAGGGCCAGTGAGCTATGGCCTGACCAAAGTTACTCCATTTTGTCTCTATTTTTTTTCTAGCAGTTGCACAACATGCTATCCATTGGTTTAGACTCTGTGTATTTAATCTACTTGTTAGATTCATTTTCTCCAGACTCAAAGTAATAAAATTCTAGATGGCCATGCACATGAAACCTTGGATGAATGGAAGCAGTTTATATAAGCTGGCAGTGCAACATCCCCCACCCAAGGGGCCATCTACTACTGGAACCCTGTCTTGATCACAGGTCCCTAAGAATAGGCACCATGAAAAGATCCTGGCTGCAATGAGTACAGCCCCCTCAGAAAATAGAGTCCATTAAGAAAGATGTAGATGAAACCCTGAAAGGAGTCATCATTCTACCAAGGTGACCTGGAGGCCCATGACCACAACCCTTGACCTTACAACGCTAAAGGACCCCTAAGACATTGAGCCCTGTCAGCAGGAAGTAGCCAGGCTGAGTTCAATATCCTGGGATCCTACAGAGGTAGGATGTGGACTAAAAGAAGGGGGGCTGAGGCCGTCTGGTTCGACTAAGTATCTGTGTGTCTCTCAGACTTTACCAAAATATCGTTTGCTTACAGACTGTAAGCTGCGACAGGGAGGTTTACTCTGAGACCCGCTTGTACCTTTCCCTACTTCCCCCACTGTGACATCATCTTCTCATTAGGCCAATTATCGAACTATGTATCCTTACCTGGTTGCTAAACTTTACCAAGCAACAAACAGCCTCTCTTTAACTCATGTATTTGGAGCTCATTATAGCCCTTTTAAAGGAAAAAAAAATGAGTCAATGGCTTGACCCATTGCTAAGGGGAGTGGGGCATGAAGTGCCGGTGAGCTATGGCCTAACCAGAGTTACTCCATTTTGTCCCTATTTTTTCTAGCAGTTGCACAACTGCTGTCTGCTCAAAAACTAATCTTGTAAGAATATTTTCTTTTTTTTTTTAAATTCAAACTTATATTTATTTATTTTTTTATATATATAAAGCTTTTATTTAAAGAATATAAATTTCCAAAGAACAGCTCATGGACCACAATGGCTCCCCCCCCACAACTTCCCTCCCTCCCCCCACCCTCCCCTTTCCCGCTCCCTCTCCCCTTCTGTTCACATCAAGATTCATTTTCAATTCTCTTTATACACAGAAGATCAATTTAGTATATATTACGTAAAGATTTCAACGGTTTGCCCTCGCATAGAGACACAAAATGATAATACTGTTGGAGTACTAGTTATAGTATTAATTCACAATGTACAGCACATTAAGGACAGAGATCCTACATGATTTTTTTTAAAAAAAATTGATTAATTGTCTATGCAATTTCCAGTTTAACACCAAGATTTTTTAATCATTTGCAATTATCTTTATATAAAGAAGATCGATTCAATATATACTATGTAAGGATTTCATCAGTTTGCACCCACTCAGAAACACAAAGTGTAAAAATACTGTTTCAGTACTAGTAATAGCATCACTTCACATTAGATAACACATTAAGGACAGATCCCTCATGAGACGTAAGTACGCAGTGACTCCTGATGTTGATTTAACAATTTGACACTCTTGTTTATGGCGTCAGTAATCTCCCTAGGCTCTGGTCATGAGTTTCCGAGGCTATGGAAGCCTTTAGGGTTAGCCGACTTCGATCTTATTCCCACAGGGCCATAGTCAAAGTGGAAGTTCTCTCCTCCCTTCAGAGAAAGGTACCTCCTTCTTTGATGGCCCCGTTCTTTCCACTGGGATCTCACTTGCAGAGATCTTTCATTTAGGTCTTCTGTTTTTTCCAGAGTGTCTTAGCTTTCCATGCCTAAAATATTCTCATGGGCTCTTGAGCCAGATCCGAATGCCTTAAGGGCTGATTCTGAGGCCAGAGTGCCATCTAGGACATCTGCCATTCTATGAGTCTGCTGTGTATCCTGCTTCCCATGTTGGATCATTCTCTCCCTTTTTGATTCTATCAGTTAGTATTAGCAGACACTAGTCTTGTTTGTGTGATCCCTTTGACTCTTAGACCTATCAGTGTGATCAATTGTGAGCTGAAATTGATCACTTGGACTAATGAGATGGCCTTGGTACATGCCACCTTGATGGGATTGTATTGGAAACCCCTGGCACAATTCTAACTCCATCATTTGGGGCCGTTCCGATTGAGCATGTCCCAAGTTTTACATCTCCTCCCTCTCTTATTCCCACTCTTATATTTCACAGAGATCACTTTTCAGTTAAAATTTAAACACCTAAGAATAATTGTGTGTTAATTACAGAGTTCAACCACTAGTACTAGGATAAAGAGAGAAAAAAAAATACTACCATGGATAAAGTATTACATTGTACAACAACAGTCAGCACAAGAGCTGATCGAGTCACTGTTTCTCATAGTGTCCATTTCACTTCTACAGGTTTCCCCTTTGGTGCTCAGTTAGTCATCGCCAATCAAGGGAAACAAATGATATTTGTCTCTTTGGGACTGACTTAATTCACTCAGCATGATGTTTTCCAGATTCCTCCATTTTGTTGCAAGTGACCGGATTTCATTGTTTTTGACTGCTGTATAGTATTCTATAGAGTACATGTCCCATAATTTCCTAATCCAGTCTACTGTTGATGGGCATTTGGGTTGGTTCCAAGTCTTAGCTATTGTGAATTGAGCCGCAATAAACATTGCTGTGCAGACGGCTTTTTTGTTTGCCAATTTAATTTCCTTTGGGTAAATTCCAAGGAGTGGGATGGCTGGGTTGAATGGTAGGGTTATATTCATGTTTCTGAGGAATCTCCAAATTGACTTCCATAGTGGCTTCACCAGTATGCATTCCCAGCAACAGGGGGTTAGTGTCCCTTTTTCCCACATCCTCTCCAGCATCTATTGTTGGTGGATTTCTGAATGTGAGCCATTCTCACCGGGGTGAGGTGGAACCTCATTGTGGTTTTGATTTGCATTTCCCTGATTGCTAGGGATCTTGAACATTTTTTCATGTGTCTGTTGGCCATTTGGATTTCCTCTTTTGAAAAATGTCTATTGAGGTCCTTGGCCCATCTCTTAAGTGGGTTGTTTGTTTTGATGTTGTGGAGTTTCTTAATTTCTTTGTAGATCTGGTTATCAACCCTTTATCTGTTGCATAGTTTGCAAATATATTTTCCCATTCTGTCGGTTTCCTATTCACTTTCCTGACTGTTTCTTTTGCAGTACAGAAACTTTTCAATTTGATGCAATCCCAGTAGTTAATTTTGGTTTTCAGTGCCTGTGCTTCTGGGGTCTTTTCCAAGAAGTCTTTGCCAGTACCTATGTCTTGCAGGGTTTCTCCTATGCTCTCTAGTAATTTGATGGTGTCGGGTCGTAGGTTTAAATTTTTAATCCATGTTGAATGGATTTTTGTGTAAGGTGAAAGGTAGGGGTCTTGCTTCATGGTTCTGCACGTGGAAATCCAGTTTTCCCAGCACCATTTATTAAACAGACTGACCTTACTCCAGGGACTGGTTTTGGATCGTTGATCAAATATAAGTTGGCTGTAGGTGTTTGGATTGATTTCTGGAGTTTCTATTCTGTTCCATTGGTCTATCCATCTGTTTCTGTACCAGTACCATGCTGTTTTGATAACAACTGCCCTGTAGTATGTCCTGAAATCTGGTATTGTGATGCCTCCGGCTTTGTTTTTGTTGTACAAGATTGCTTTAGCTATTCGAGGTCTCCTGTGTCTCCATATGAATTTCAGCATCATTTTTTCCAGATCTGAGAAGAATGTCCTCGGTATCTTGATTGATATTGCGTTGAATCTGTAAACTGCTTTTGGGAGAATGGACATTTTGATGATATTGATTCTTCCAATCCAAGAGCATGGGAGATTTCTCCATTTTTTGGTATCCTCTTCTATTTCTTTCTTTAAGGTTTTGTAATTTTCATTGTAGAGATCTTTAATGTCCTTAGTTAAATTTATTCCAAGGTATTTGATTGTTTTTGTAGCTATTGTGAATGGGATTGATCTTAGCAGTTCTTCCTCAGCCGTTGCATTGTCTGTGTATACAAAGGCTGTTGATTTTTGTGCATTGATTTTATATCCTGCTACTTTGCCAAATTCTTCTATGAGTTCCAATAGTCTCTTAGTAGAGTTCTTTGGGTCCCCTAAATAAAGAATCATGTCGTCTGCAAAGAGGGATAGTTTGAGTTCTTCCTTCCCAACTTGTATCCCTTTAATTTCTTTTTCTTGCCTAATAGCTCTGGCTAAGACTTCCAGCACTATATTGAATAGCAGTGGTGAGAGTGGGCATCCCTGTCTGGTACCAGATCTCAGTGGAAATGCTTCCAACTTTTCCCCATTCAATAGGATATTGGCCGTGGGTTTTTCATAAATTGCTTTGATTGTATTGAGGAATGTGCCTTCTATACCCAGTTTGCTTAGGGTTTTCATCATGAAAGGGTGTTGAATTTTATCGAATGCTTTCTCTGCGTCTAGTGAGATAATCATATGGTTTTTCTTCTGCAGTCTGTTAATGTGGTGTATCACGTTGATTGTTTTGCGAATATTGAACCATCCCTGCATACCAGGGATGAATCCCACTTGGTCTGGGTGGATGATCTTTCTGATGTGTTGTTGCAGTCTATTGGCCAGAATTTTGTTGAGGATTTTTGCATCTATGTTCATGAGGGATATTGGTCTGTAATTCTCTTTCAATGCTGCATCTTTTTCTGGCTTAGGAATTAAGGTGATGCTGGCTTCATAGAAGGAATTTGGGAGAATTCCCTCTTTTTCGATTGTTCTGAATAGTTTGAGAAGAATTGGGGTTAGTTCTTCTTTAAATGTCTGGTAGAATTCAGCAGTGAATCCATCTGGTCCTGGGATTTTCTTTGTTGGGAGGGCCTTTATTACTGATTCAATTTCTGACTCACTTATGGGTCTGTTTAGGTTTTCTCTGTCTTCCTGGTTCAATTTAGGTAGGTTGCATGTGTCCAGGAATCTATCCATTTCTGATAGGTTTCCCTGTTTGCTGGCATACAAGTCCTTGTAGTAATTTCTGATGATTCTTTTGATTTCTGTGGTGTCTGTTGTTATATTTCCTTTTTCATCTCTGATTTTACTGATTTGGGTCTTTTCTCTTCTTTTTTTAGTTAGTTGGGCCAATGGGGTGTCAATCTTGTTTATTTTTTCAAAAAACCAGCTCCTCGTTTGGCTGATTTTTTGTAATGTTTTTTTGGATTCAATCCTGTTGATTTCTTCTCTGATTTTGATTATTTCTCTTTTTCTACTAGATTTGGGTCTAGTTTGCTGCAAATTTTCTAGATCCTTGAGATGCATTGAAAGCTCATCTATTTGGTGCCTTTCCAGTTTCTTCTTCCAGCACCTATTGATATAAACTTTCCTCTTAACACTGCTTTTGCTGTATCCCATAAGTTTTGGTATGTTGTGCTGTTATCCTCATTTACTTCCAGAAAATTTTTGATTTCTCTTTTGATTTCTTCAGTGACCCATTGTTCATTCAGGAGCATGTTGTTCAATCTCCATGTGTTTGCATATGCTCTAGAGATTCCTGAGTTGCTAATTTCCAACTTCACTCCCTCATGGTCTGAGAAGTTGCATGGTATGATTCTAATTCTTTTGAATTTGCTGAGACTTGCTTTATGGCCTAATATGTGATCAATCCTAGAGTAGGTTCCATGTACTGCTGAGAAGAATGTGAATGCTTTACGTGTAGGATGAAAAGTTCTGTAGATATCTGTTAGATCCATTTGGGCTATAGTGTTGTTTAAATCTACTGTCTCCTTGTTGATCTTCTGTCCTGTCGATCTGTCAATATCTGTGAGTGAAGTATTGAAGTCCCCCAGTACTATTGTGTTGGGGTCTAAGTCTCCCTTTAAGTTTCTTAACAAATTTTTTAAATAAACCTGTGGCCTGTAATTAGGTGCATATACATTGAGAATTGTTATATCTTCCTGTAGTATTGATCCCTTAATCATTATATAGTGCCCCTCTTTGTCCCTCTTAACAGTTTTTGTGTTAAAGTTTATGTAGTCCGATATTAAGATGGTTACACCCGCTCTTTTTTCATTTCTGTTGGCGTGGTATATCTTGTTCCATCCTTTTATTTTCAGTCTGTATGGATCTTCGTTGGAAAGATGTGTTTCTTGTAGGCAGCAAATAGATGGTTTTTGTTCCTTAACCCAATCAGCCAATCTCTGTCTTTTAACAGGACAGTTTAGACCTTTAACGTTCAATGTGACTATTGATAAGTGGTAAGTTTGCCCTGCCATTTGCCAGATATTTTCTAATGTATGCTTTGAATTCCCTGTGATCTTTTGCCATGAGGTTCCCTTCGTTTACCTTCTTTCATGTTGATGGTCGTGTTTCTGTGTTTCTGTGTGTAACACGTCTTTAAGTATCTCTTGCAGGGCTGGACGAGTGGCAACAAATTCTTTCAATTTTTGTTTGTTATGAAAGGTCTTTATTTCGCCTTCATTCACAAATGAGAGCTTTGCAGGGTATAATATTCTGGGCTGGCAGTTTTTCTCTCTAAGTACCTGGGCTATGTCTCGCCATTCCCTTCTAGCTTGTAGGGTTTCTGTTGAGAAGTCAGCTGTAAGTCTAATTGGAGATCCTCTGAGAGTAATCTGACGTTTCTCTCTTGCACATTTTAGGATCTTTTCTTTTTGCTTCACTGTGGTGAGTTTAATTACAATATGTCGTGCAGAGGATCTCTTTTGGTCATGTTTATTAGGGGTTCTATGAGCTTCCTGGATTAGGATTTCTCTGTCTTTCTCCAAGCCTGGAAAGTTTTCTGCTAGTATCTCCCTAAAAAGGCCTTCTAATCCTTTCTCCCTCTCCATACCTTCAGGAACACCTAGAACCCGAATGTTGGGTTTTTTAATAGTATCCTGTAAATTCCCGATGATATCTTTTAGTTTTCTAATTTCCTCTTCTTGTCTTTGGTTTGACTGTTTCCTCTCCTGTTCTCTGTCTTCTAGGTCCGATATTCTCTCTTCTGCTTCACCCATTCTGGTTTTAAGGCCCTCAAGATTGCTTGTCACTTGATCTATTGAATTCTTCAATTCATTAAGATTTTTTGTCACTATCGTAGCTTCTTGTTCTACTAGTTGTTTCATTTCGTTTTGATTTCTCCGTAGTACTTCATTCTCGCGAGAGAGATTTTCTATCTTATCCATTAAGGATTTCTGTAGTTCAAGAATTTGTTTTTGAGAACTTCTTAATGTTCTTATCAATTCTTTGAGATCTGCTTCTTGCATTTCTTCTATCTCATTATCTTCATAATCCTGGCTTGGGGTGTCTTTTCCGTTTGGGGTCATCATAGCGTCTTCCTTGATCTTGCTCCCTCGGAATCTGTTTTTATTTGGCATTTTTTTTTTCCCCACACTCTTTTCTGGGTTGTCAAGGTAACGGAGTTTGTGTGCACGGTGTGTTCCCAGTTTTTGGATCCCCTTCAGGTTTCTACAGCCTCAGGTTTTTGGTTCCGTCTGCCTCAGTGATGGGCGGGCGGGCGCGCCTTGTCCCACTGTGTTTAATCTAGCTCGAATTAGCAGGGTGGGTGACGAGAGAGGCTAGTGTCCGTGCAGGCTCGCCTCAATTGTGCTGTTTCCCCCGTGGGGGGTCTGCTTCCCCCCGCCACTGTCTCGGGATCCCTGTATCGGCCCCCGTTCAAGCGCTCAGTTCCAATGGCGACTGTGTTCTGCCCGGCTTCCGGTTCAGCCGGCGGGCGCGCGCCGTCCCACTGTGTTCAGTCTAGCTCGAGTGAGCAGGGTGGGCAACGAAAGAGGCTAGTGTCCGTGTGGGCTCGCCTCAATTGTGCTGTTTCCCCCCTGGCGTCTGCTTCCCCCCGCCAGTGTCTCGGGATCCCTGTATCGGCTCCCGTTTAAGCACTGGATTCCAATGGCGACTGTGTTCCGTCCGGTTCCCGTCCCTCCCGGCAGCTCCCGTGCCACTATGGCACGATTTGCCGTTCGCAAACTTACTTTCCCCTAGGTCCTCTGCGTCTCATTCACTGGGTCCGGAAGAATTTCCACTGCATTTTTTTCCGTGAGATTGTTCCTGAGGCTACAGTAACTCTGTTTTTATTAAACTATCTTTTTGGGGACTGCTAGTGCGCGTCCTCACTATTCCGCCATCTTGGCTCCGCCCCAGAATATTTTCTATAAGGTTCATTTACATTAATTGCTGGGAAACCTCCAAGATAAGAATAACTTTGCTTGTTCTAGTGTCCGTAACAAATGCTTGGCATTGGAGGGTGAACCAATGGCAAAGGAAGACCTTTCTCTCTGTCTCTCTCTCTCTCTCTCACTGTCCACTCTGCCTGTCAAAAAAAAAAAAAAAAAAGATGTGGTTTTTGCCTTTATAAGCCTGCTCCTGAGCACAATAGGGGCTGAATGATTGGGAGAGCACAAGCCCCAAGCAACCACAGCTTTCAGAAATAAAGACTCCACGATTCAGCCCTGAGAATTTTGAGTCTTCTATAACTCGCCGTTCTGAATATAACAATAAAAAGTAATTGCTGGCACCGAGGCTCACTAAGCTAATCCTCCGCCTTGCGGTGCCAGCACACAGGTTCTAGTCCTGGTTGGGGTGCTGTATTCTGTCCCGGTTGCCCCTCTTCCAGGCCAGCTCTCTGCTGTGGCTGGGAGTGCAGTGGAGGATGGCCTCCAAGTGCTTGGGCCCTGCACCCCATGGGAGACCAGGAGAAGCACCTGGCTCCGGCCATGGGATCATCGTGGTGCGCCAGCTGCAGTGCGCTGGCCACAGCGGCCATTGGAGGGTGAACCAACGCCAAAAAGGAAGACCTTTCTCTTTGTCTCTCTCTCTCTCACTGTCCACTCTGCCTGTCAAAAAAAATAAAAAATAAAAAATAAAAAGTATATGCTCTGTAAAACCACACCAATTATACAATGAAGCATTGCAGCCTGATGCAGTTGGAAAGGATGAGTGGAAACATGTTGATGTTACTTACTCAAAATTCTAAAACAGAACACATTCTAAATGTTCTCAAATGTCATCATTGTGACAAATAGAAATAATGACTTTCTCAGAACACAAAAATGCTATGATATGACGACTTGGTGATCTTGCCATAATTTTATTAAAATTATTCATGTTTCCATCTGAATTCACACACAATGTTTGGCTGTTATAAAAAGCTATGTATGTATCACATTATTCCAGGGCAAGGGGACTTCTTAGGAAAATTTAAACATTTAAAAATAAATCATCACTGCAAATATAAACATCTTATTAACTTACCAATTCAAATGTTTTCTTACCAATGAAATAAAATATTAGATTCCATAAATTATAAATCAGATATAAATTAACGTGATTCTATAGAGTACTTTAAGTGTTTAAAGCATAATTTATTTCATCATAAAAACGCACAAGTTCTTTAACTTCCTATTGTTAGGTAGGAAGTCAGATATGAGCTTATGTGTGTGTGAGAAAGGTCTAAGAAGATGTCTATGTCCAGCATATGCATCTCAAAGTCACCCCAATGACCTTATCTACATCCTGCCCTGCCCCTCCTACCTGATAACTTGCCAGGTGGGGGTCCCCACCCCTTCTGCCTGATAACCTTCCAGGTGCAGCCCAGTATCTGCATTTCAAGATATCTGCATTTCATTATTCTGCTCCAGATCCTGATCCTCCAGGGGGTCTTGCTCATCCTTCCTCTAACCCAGGGTGGTGCCAGCAAGGCTTCCTCCTCTCTGATAACTTCAGAGGGAAAAATCAGATAGGAATTTTTCATATTTACATCCAAAAAGTCCTTTGTTCCAAGAGGAGAAGAGGTGGGGAGGCAAGACCCATCCACTTAAAAACCCCAGCCTCAACCAGACTGCTCGCTCAGCCCTCTGCCTCTATGCTGAGCCACCCGCCTGGCCTGGCCAGGTGTATTCTCTCCACTCAACCATGTAACCTCGCTCTCTCCCAGTCTGAGCAACTGAGTACTATCTCTCAGGTTCTGTCTGGAGAGGTGCCCATCCATTCTTACGGATGTCCCTTCCCTAATAAACCTTGCTATCTTACTTTCCATTACTCTCTGTCTCATGCCTGAATTCTTTCTTGCATGAAAACAAGAACCCTGCCTTTTACCTGTAACACTATGAAGATAATTTCAGTGTTTAATATAACTTCTTTAAAATTTGTTATTGAAAAGGCAAGACATAGCAAATAACAGATAACATTGATTGCCAAAATTATATAATCATATTTCTAACTAAAAGCCAAGTATTTTAAAAGAACATGATTTAGCCTACATCCTAAGGAATTGTGGAAATGTTAAATACATGTTACTAGTGCTATTGATATTGCCAAAATAGTGATGAAGATGAGGGCTTTGGTTTCTTTCTCACAGAAGAAGAAGTTCCACACTGACAAGGCAGTGAACAAAGCAAGATTTATTTAAGTCAGAAACTTCCCACCACGGCACACAGAAAGGCATTTCAAAGAGACAGACCTGAGAAACTGTGATGGTGGAATCTTTTAAGCACAATTTAAGGAGTGGAGGGAAACAGAACAGCAGCTAACAATCAATCAGAGGGTGGGAAAAACCCATCATAAGGCCAGAAATGTAGTCCTATCTATATTTTGCTCATGAGAAAACAAAAAGTCATCAGAAGGGTGTGACTGGTAATTTTTCTATTCTCATGATCAACTAAATACTCAGAAGGGTGTAATCACTATGTCCTTGCTATTCTCGTGATGAAACTGGAGCTCAGAGAAGTAGAATTGGTACTTTTATTTTGCTAAAGGAAGCTTCTGGGAAGAAGTATGCATTCATTACGCATCATCCTAAAGAGACTTCTTTATTTATTCCAACCAAGATGACCAAGTGCCTAATTGTCCATCTACCTCCTCACATTATGGCTACTCAAAAAATTTGCTATGCTTTTTGTAAGGAAACTTCCATGACATTAAAGGATGGAAATCTACAACACTTCTAAGGAAAACCATGATCATTGATAGAGCATTGACATAGGTCTCAGAGCCATTTTGGTTGCTTACCTGAGGGCCAATCTACTCTTCCAGTCATTCTTTAGCTCCTCCATTCTTAGGCTTGGTACCATGCCGTTATTTTTCTTTACCACACCCTTTGCATTTTTTTCCAACTAAACCATCTGAAAGGAAGTAGGACCACTGAGCTTGAAAAGCCTGAGAATAGCTAGCTCAGCTCTGCCTGCCCCTCCATGGCCCTTACCTGGCATATGCTATATAAACCCAGCCATCTTGTACTCTGCAAAATGCTCATTCTGTGTGCATGCCATCAGGTAGCCAGCTCTGTGAACTAATTTTCCCTTGAATGTATTCATTTTGGCAATGAGTTCATATCCTGAGTCCTTGTTTTGCCCCTTTCCATACATTTGGTGTCACTTAGGGGGAAGGATGCAGGGGATCAGCCGTTTGCCCATTGTCTTCCTTCAGAAACTGGCTGCTCCTTCATCATCTGGGTAAAACCCATTGTTACTGGAAATTGGTCCCCTAAAAATTATATGAAAATCTGGCCCCTTAAAGTTCCCCAGAGGTCCCATCTGGGGTGCCACATATGTTACTGGAATTCGGGGTGCCATACGATATCACCATATGCTTATTAATAAATCCCCAATATTAATAAGCCTGAGAGGGTTCTTGCCTAATATTTAGAGAAGAATTCTAAATACTGGCACAGATAAACGAGGCAGCATGGTACATTTTAAGCTTTTATTTAGTGAGAAAGATGCATATAAGAGTGAGAGCTTTATTAAGAGAGAGAGAGGAGTAAATCTGGGTTCATACTGAGCACCAGGAACCAGCCACATGGAAGAGCATCTAGGCCAGGAAGCCTAGGATGGGAGGCCTGAAGGCCACGCGCTCTGGAGGCTCAGGGCCTCAGCAAGCGCATTCCTGTCAAGAGGCCAGGAAACAGAAGAGAGAGGCGGGATGCACCACGTCCCAGGCTTTTAACCCACTTCCAAATGGGAGTGGTTAATTAACCTGATTGGTTGGTGGGCACTCAGGTAGGGGCATGAAGTCACACAGGGGCATGGTGAAGGTATCAGGTAGGGCATGAGGTCACACAGGGGTATGGCGAAGGCATGGTCTTATAACTCACAAACCTAATCAATTTCAACCTGTATGCCTGCCTACTTCACCATGACCCTGTATTCCTCGGAACTTTCTTCTCTTTTTTGTGGCAAACTGCCTTGGTCACTCATCTCCTCACCCTGCCCCAGCATTTACAGTTTCTCATTTTCTGATGGGTTCACAACCACTGCCCTTTGCCATATCTCACTACTGCCTACAACACTGGACTTGATTACTAGCCCAGTTGGATTGGTAAGAGAAGCCTCTGTCCCCCAAGAGTACAGTGGCTGATGCCCCCGGCAGGTCCACCTCTCCTTGTGGGACCTGTGGGGTTCAGTTGGCTTCCCCCCTCCTTTTCCTCTGGGAAGAGTGGGAAAAGCTCATCCACCATACTTTAGAATGGAGACTGGTCTACATATGGGGATTCTCACTCACCACAAGGTTTCAGAACTTAAGTTCCAAGCTGGGGCAGTCTCCTTCCCAAAAGACATCTTGGTGCAAGTGAGCCCCCTACCATCAGGCCACATTTTGCTTAATCTATTGGCTCAAAAATTTCTCACATTCTGCCAGAACCCTCTCTGGCTAGTCTCTTAAAAAATAAAAGTTGCAATAACAATAACAGCAATACAACCCTACACAAGTTGTGCACCTAAAAGGAATGATAAAGCCAATGCAATTGATTTTCTTCACTAAAATTTGACCTCAATATGAATTGGACAATGATTGCAAATGACCAGACTTTAGCACTTTAGATTTTAAAATTCTCTACAACCTTAATACTTTACACAGAGAGATGGCAAACAATCAGAGGTCCATTACATCCAAGCCTTTTCCTCCGAGGTTGCCTTTCCTCATTCCAAGACTTCCTCAAGCAGAAGAGAAGCCTGGAGCTTCCTCTCAGACCTTCAACTTTCCCTTCTTCCTGTCTTCCTCTTCCCTCAGGATGCTGCCTCCTCAGGAACATGATCCTCTATGCACTCTGTCTTCCAGAGCCAGAAGCTCCTTCTCACCTCCTCTCAACCGCAGCCTCAACTACCCCTTTCATACCTTCCAGCCCCTCCTCTTTCCATCTCTCTTTCCCACCCTGGGCACACATAGATTATGTACAAGCTAGTAGGATGGTTATTGTTCTGGAAACCCCTGCCCTCTGTCCAGGCAGGCTCAGCTCCCCTATGTCTTTTCTCCCCCATTCTGTCTTTTCTAAAATAAAGTCTACTCAACTTTAACTAGCCATCTCCTCTTCTTCTTTCAACCATAAGATCCTAAAACCTAATACTCAAGCCCCTGAAAGTTCCACTCCCCTTGTCCTTAGCTGCAGTGTAGGACAGAGTCAGTTTAAGCTTTTTTGCTTCTTTGGTTTCTGCTTATGTTATCACAAACCCTTTCCTGGGAGGCGGGAAGAGAAATGCCAGTTGTCTCTCATCCTTGGGGTGTGACAATCAGAAGTCTCCTAGAGATAGGCTAACTATATCCAATGGGCTCATCACTCATGGCACACCAGCCCCTGGCAAAAGTCACCCTTTGGATCTGACAGCTGCCTGAACATGTCTTTGTTTCAGTCTCAGGCATTGTTGGCCTAAGATATTTGTTCGGTGAAAAAAAGGCTCAAATTCAAGCTAAAATTTAAAGAGGTATACTTGTAAATAACAATATCATACGTGAAAATGCCAGGGTAATGACTCTCAGGCTAATTTGATTCAGCTGTAACTAGAAATAGGGTTTAAAGGAATTTCTCATTTTGAATCTATGAAGGTCATTGCCTTGAAAAAAATGCTTTGTAACTTACCCAACTTGTTTTATAACTTAGTTTAATAGATCTGGCCACAAATAGCAATGGATAATTAACTATATTGTTGTAGCTCCCTGTGGTAGACTTTACAAACTTATGAATTTTGTTTTAAATCTAAAAAAGAGAAAGGATGGTGTCTTACAGCAACACTGCTTGGTCTCCGTTCTCCCTGAGACTGAATGACAAATGGCCACTTGATAGATGTCTGGTTTATGGTGCTGATTTCCAGCTAGAGTGGTTTCATTAAAAGGAGTAAAATTCCATATAAATGTAATTTTGACCTTGATTCCAACAAAGTTAGGATATAATACCTCAGTGTCTTTAAGTCATCTAGGTGCAATGGATAAATGTAAACTGGGTAAAGGTAAATGAGATAAATGTTTCTAAATGTAAGCTTAAGTAGTCTTAGCATCTCAAATTATATGAAAAGAACTAGGTTTTTTTTAACAAATATTTTCATAAAATGTCCATATATCAAAATAATTTGAGACTGCTTGAAAGTAACAAAGGTTGCAACTTGATGTGCTCTTTCATTTAGAAAAAGTTGTCTTAATTTGGAGATTTGTAAAAAATTAATTCAAGGTATATCAAGGAAATCAGCAGATGGGAAAATAAAAGGTCACAAGATGCAAATGTGTTCTTGGTGAGAAAGTTATGAAAGACAGGGAATCTTTTGGATAAAAAAAGGTCATTGCTTGTGAAATATTTGTTGTCCTATGGGAGAATGGCTGCATTATTCTAGACCACCAAGGACTAGATGTCCTTGCTCTCCAGCCACTGCCTTCTCTAACTGGCTTGATCCAATGCCCTGTATACTTCCCCATGCCACCCTCTGAATTGTTTTCCAAATAACTTGCCTGAAGAGAGGAAGGAGTTAGGAGTTTGAAAAGTCTGAGAAAAGCTGGCTCAGCTCTGCCTATCCCCTGCTGCCTATATGGCCCTTACCTAGCTTGTGCTGTATAAACCCAGCATGTAACTGCATCTTGCACTCTGCCATGTGCTCGCTCTGTGTGCATGCAAGCAGTAAGCCACCTCTCTGATCTTATTTTCCATTGAATAAATTCATTTTGTCTGTAATCCTTATCCTGTGTCCTCTCTGTTATTTCCCTCTTTCTTACAAAAATGATCTCTACAAAACATTGATAACTGGCGAACCTCTGAAGCACACTTAAGGAAGTGTTTGTAACACTGAAATTATAAAAGCAGATTAAATAAATCTAAAATATAAGCCTGGGGATTGGAAATTTGGGAATGTGGTTCAGATGTTCACATACCACTTCAGAGTGCCTGGGTTCAAATTATAGCTCTGACTGCTGATTTCCACTTCCTGTCATTGCAAAGCCTGAGAGGCAGCAGGTGATGTCTCCAGTAGTTGGACCTCTGTTCCCCAATGTAGGGGAAATGCAATGAGCTCCCACTTTCTGTTTCAGTCCTGCCTAGTCCTGGTCATTGCATGCATTTGTGAATAAACCAGTGGATGAGAACTCTCTGTCTCATCTAGGTCTCTCTATGTCTCACTGCCTATCAAATTAAAAAGTAAGAAAGAAGAAATTACAATGTAGACATATTCTGGGAACACATTCTTCACCTTCTTGCTCTAACTGGGCCTGCATTTCTACCTCATCTGCAAACTTGATCTTCAATTTACTGTTCTAACAAACCTGTCTGTCCCCTGTGTAAATAATCATTGTCCTATAATTTCTCATAGTGGCTGTGTTCTTTCTCAAAGTGGAGTTTTGTCCTACTTTCTTCTAATTTTTACCATCAGATTGTAAACCCTTCCTCCTCCACAAAACACCTAGTTTTGAGCTTCATGTTATCAATACCATCCTTATTATTCTCCTCAACCTAAGCTAGGTCAGTCTTATTCTTTGAACATGTGAGCTCCTTGATCACTAAAGGATAAAGTCAGCACATTCTACATGACTATTCCCATTCAGTACTTCTAAAAGCTATGTAATGATACAAAGAAAGTCCAACTGGTCAGAAATCATAAGAATTTAAGAATGATCTAATCCTGATTTCTCTTTTTCTCCTCCTCCTATAAATACGATCCTGGGCTCTTGAATGGTCTACACCTTGAAATTTCATTGAGTATTGGGATTAAAAAGCCCTAAATATGCTGTCCTAAGGCCAAAGATTTGGAAGAAAAAAGTTACTGAACAGACTATTTATTTTTATTCAATCCACTCTGTTCCAGACAGAAAAATAGGGAAAAATCCATCTTCTGCCTCTCCGGACTGGGTACTACAGAGTTAGTGTGTTTCAACCTCCTTAACAGTCTTTAAACTATATTGGCACAAGAAGGGTTTTCAACTCAACCCCTACACTGAGCACCACAATTGAGAGACTGTGGTAGAGGCCAGTCAGTCATCCCAATCCTGTTAACATAAGGCAGTGCTCAACTTGGAGCTTTTGGCATTGAAATTAATGTGTTTCATGGTACACCTGCATGGCGTACCACTTGTGTGGAACTCAGTTTTATTGCTACTCCTAATTCCAGCATTCCTGCTAATGTGCATTGTGGGAGACAGCTGGGCATGACTCAAGTATCTCAGTTCCTCTAGCTGAAATGGGAGACGTGGACTGAGTTCTAGGCTTCCAGCTTCAATTCAGCACAGTTTTGATCACTGCTGGCATTGGGAGAATAAGCTAATAGATGGGAACTGCAATCACCATTTTTATCTCTACCTCTTTAAAAAAAATGTTAATTGATATAGAGAAGAGATTTCATGCATTTCACAGGTACAATTCTAAGATAGTCATACATATACCCCTTCCCCTTCTTGCTCCTGCAATCTTCCTCTTCCCTCCTTTCTTTTTTTTTTTTTCTCCAAAATTTGCAAAACATGATTTCAATCCACTCTATAATCATGGGCTTAATGCACCACTGTCCATAATATTCAACAAGTGAAAAGTAAAAATATCATACTTCCACAAGAGCAAAAACAAGGGTCTAAACAACAACCAAATCAGATGTTCATTTCTTCTCATTCATTTTCTTATTCCATAAAAACTAGATGGATCAGAGAAAATGTGTGATATTTGTCCTTTTTAGACCAGCTACTTCTTATTTTTTAAGATTTATTTTATTTATTTGAAAGATGAGTTACAGAGAGAGGTAGAGACAGAAAGGAGAGAGTTTGTCCATCTGCTGGTTCACCCCGCAGATGACCGCAATGGCTGGAGCTGCGCTGATCCGAAGTCAAGAGCTAGGAGCTTCTTCCAGATATCCCACGTGGTTGCAGGGGCCCAAGGACTTGGGCCATCTTCCACTGCTCTCCCAGGCCATAGCAGAGAGCTGGATCAGAAGAGGAGCAGCTGAGACTAGAACCAGAACCTATATGGAATGCTGGCACTTCAGTCCAGGGCTTTAGCCTGTTGTGCCACAGCACCGGCCCCAGACCAGCTAAATCTTAAGTAAAAAATTAAAATCTAACCATTCTCTGTGAATCATTTACAATCTTGGGCTGAGACCATATTTATCTTTTCACTACTCAAGAAACCCTAACTCTGTGTCTTTTGAACTACCTAGTCAATTATCAACCAAATATTGTGTAATCTCAACTTCTGGGAATCTGGTCTTTACTTTACTCATCTAACAAACCAGACTCTTGACTGTGAAAATAACATTTCCCCTGTAACTTTCTTATAGTGGCTGTTTTCTCTTTCAAAACTGAGGTTTTGTCCTTCTTCCTTCTTATTGTCATTGAAGAATGGTAGTCCATCCTCTTCTGTAAAAACACATCTCTTTGGTCTCATGTTATCCACCAATATCATCTATTTTCCATCCTTCCTATTGTTCTCAACCAAGTTCATGGTCAATTCATTCATTTTTGAAAATTTGAGCTCCTTGATCATGGAAAGATAAAGACAGCACATTCTAGACACTTCCTTCCATTGAGTGGATCCAAAAGTCATGAATAAAATGAATGATTTTAAATTCCAAATTTTGTGTTAGTGGGGACAACCATCTGACTACATTATGTCTTCAAATACAGTTGTGCCTGAGTGCTTACTTTATCATCATCACCTGTCTCACCACATGTAGAGGATTTTTTATTTACCACATGTACTTAACATGTATTTAGCATATATCAAATATATAAATATACATATTTATATAAATAAATATATATTTAAATATATACAATCATGAATATTGAATGTTAGATCTAAAATGTGGCAAAACAAATATGCCTATATATAGACAACTACTTTATTTTGTATATATGTGTGCATGTAAGTTATGCTACATTCAGAAATCCACCAACAATAGATGCTGGAGAGGATGTGGTGAAAAAGGGACACTAATCCACTGTTGGTGGGAATGGAAACTGGTGAAGCCACTATGGATGTCAGTCTGGAGATTCCTCAGAAACCTGAATATAAGCCTACCATTCAACCCAGCCATCCCACTCCTTGGAATTTACCGAAATAAATTTAACAAATTTTTTTCAAATAACTTTTCCACCGGATAGCAGGATGCTCCCATCATAAGCTACCCACCTTTCCCAGGAAATTAGAATGATTACTTATATGCACAAATTGAATTTCAACAGGGATCCAAGTGGGTCCTCTAGAAATCTTCCTGTTTAGTAAAGAGGAAGGATAGGTGGAAGTACAGATAGATCAAAGGTGAGATAATTTTTATCGAAATCCAATACAAGTGATTGACCTAGTGGAATCTCTGTCCAACTGGATTCATCATATACAGCATATTCTCCCTCAGATAGGGACTTCCCATTTCTCAATCAATCAGCAAATGTTTATTAAATTATCCCTGCAATGCAAAAAGATATACCATACAAAGAACTTCGGGTGGGAAATGGATCATTTAAAAGCCAAGTAAAAACTCAGAGAAATATACAACTGCCAAATGCCAAGGATCTTTAAATATATTTTTATTTTTAATGGAAAATAACATAAATATCTCATGGGATATTTGACACAGATTCAGATATTTGATAAACAGATTTAGATGAATGTGCATTTGGATATTATTCTATTTTTACATATTAAATATAACAGATCACATGATGTAGTCAGAGGAAAATATTACAAGTGGTGTTGGGTTTTGATTTCTGTGAAACGCATTCTTCACCCCAAATTCTTGTTCCTTACTTTTTTTGTTTTGGAGTAACCTTTGCTCTTCTGACTCTGTCTTTCATAACAGTGATTTGATCTTTTATTTGGTCATCAAATATTACTCCATCTACTAGATAAGAATCACCTCCCTTAGGAAATCTTGCTACAGATGCAAAGTGGACATCGGGTCATATTTTACATCTCGCCAAAACAGTCATAAGGTCCTCTCCTGATTTGGCACTAAAGTGATGAAATTTAACTTTCCTTGCTTTGCTTAGTTTTTTAAAAAAATTTATTTGAGAGGCACAGAAACAGAGATAGATTTCATTTGCTGGTTCACTCCCAAAACACAGCAGGGGATTGAAGCCAGACACCAGTAACAGAATCCAAGGCTGCTGCGTGAATGGCAGGAACCCAATTACTTGCATCATCACCACTGCCTCCCAGGATTTCTATTGGCAGGAAGCTAAAGTGATGAGACGTTGTCTGGATTTAAAACCAGTCGCATACTCATGCAATCCAAGTGGCTTAGCCAATAGGGGAAATACACACTCCAGTTTTTCTTTCTGTATCAAATGTATGTGTGCGTGTGTGTGTGTGTGTTTAAGATTTATTTAAATAGTTTCTTTCTTACACAGTGGATTCTTGTCCATTTATGAGTTAAGCTTTGGAATTTCTATTTGGTTCCAGAGATTTAGAACATACCTGCCTGGACAACACAGCTATCCTCAAATCTCAATCTGAAATATGTCATCGCAGCCCCTCAATCCAACGTTTCACCTGAAGCATATGCTTTTTCCAAGGCAACTAAACATCTACCCACTCACAATGCGATGAATTTGATGAAGTCATGGAAATTATATTTTATCACTGGAAACTCAGCTGTCTTGTTTTAACTTATCTTTGGAATATTGGTATGCATGGCATAAGGTCTATTAACATAACATCTTCTTGTACTGTAAATCATGAAATTCATGACATTACAGTAATTCAGAATTCTGTCCTTCTATTTTGATTATCAATTTGTTTGAACAAAATATGGTGTTTAATTATTAGAGAATTTATTTATTCATTCACTTAGATAAATGAGATAATTTTAAGCAATGTTTTAATTGGTTTAAATCTCAGACAAGTTTTGTCGGACATCTTAATAACATATAATTTAAAATATGCTTTAATTGAGCTACAACTTTGGATGATATAACAATCATGAAGATGATACAAATCCTTTTATTCAACATTTAGAACATACATTTGCTGTTGTTTCCATTAATTTCCAATTTATCCAGTTTCAGAAGCTCAGCTGAGCTGGAGAGGAGAGTAGCCAGATGTCAGAGTGGCCATTGATGAAATAACAAATCACAAATGAGTTAAGCATTTATAATTTCTTGTGATAAAATAATAAGATAAAGCATTCACTTCCCCTATTCCTTCCCTGGTGCCTGCTCCTGCTCTGAGAGAATGGAGATCAGGTGAATTTCAAGTGGATCAACACAAATATCCATGCCAGAAATGTAAGGATCTTGCATGATTGTATACTAAATCTGGTATAGGTAAGTGTAGCTTTTCCCCAGCGAGGACTGTTGGGTGAAACTTATATTGTAGGTTCAGGCCTGAAAAATAATACAAAGGTTTATAAACACAGGCTCAAATCCTCCTCCAGCCAAGAGTTTCATGGGCTAGCAACTTTGTAAATCTTTCTAACATTGTGGCAAGTAGTGACTATTTTCTTTCAGGAAAAAAAAAAAAATTGCATCACCACAGAGCTTTCCTGCATATGCAACAGAGACTAGCCCTGTGGCTTGCTTAAATACCATAAGCAATTTACCTCAAAGCCTTCCTGGTGGTAGAAGAATCATTAAATGAGGGGTGAGTATTTAGCCTACCAGTTAAAATGTGTTATGATTCCCACATCTCACCTGAGAGTACATGAATTCAGTTCCAACTCTGCCTAACGACTACAGCTACTTGCCAAGACATATGCTTGGAGTCACCAGTGATGGACCAAATAAAAACGGTGCTTTCCCCAAGTGGAAGATCTGGATTGAGTTCCTGGCTACTGGCTTTGGACCTCGGAGGTAGGCATTTGGACAGTGAACCAGCTGATGGATCTCTCGCTCGCTCGCTCGCTCGCTCTCTGTTTTTCTCACTCTTTCTATCATTTTCTAGCAGGTAAAAATTATTAAAAAGAATAACTGAGGGATATTTAACTCCATATTTTATTTACTTTCACTTTGTAACAAAATGATTATCAGATATATAATAATTGTAAGTATTTATTGACATCATGTGGTGTCTTGAAACATGTATATATTGTGCAATAATCAGTCAGAGTAAATTTGGGTATATCTTTCAGTATTTAACATTTATTTATACTGAAAACATCGAAAATCTTATCTTTGAGTTCTTTTATTTTTCTATATATTTCTGCATATTTCTATATATTTTGGCTGTAATCTACAGCATGATGACATTTCTGGATTTCCTACAATGCAACATAACCCCAGAACTCTTTACTCCTATCTGGCTATAACTTAGTACTCATTAATTAGTTTTCTTGTTCCCCCTTCCCCTGCTTTTGTTGACCACCATTATACTGTTAATTTTTTGAGAGCTCCTTTTTTATTAGACTCAACATATGAGTTAATTCATGTGATTCCTTCTGTGTTTTCTTTATTTCACTTGCAATTATATCAGCTCCATCCTTGTTACAATTTCACCCTTGTCATTAGTGCTTTTTTCTTCTTAGAACTGAGTAGTGTTCCTTTGTGCACATTTACTATATTCCTTTTACTCATTCATTAGTGGATGGGAACATAGCTTGTTTCCATTTTGCGGATATTGTGCATAGTACTATAATAAACATGGGAAAGAAGATGTCACATTGACAGATCAATTCAGTTTCCTTGATATATACCTAATTGTTAACATATAGTGGGATTGTTTGATCATATAGTAGTCTTACTTTCCCTTGTGGTTTTTTTTTTTTCTTGAGGAATTTCTGTATTATTTTTTACAATGGCTGCACTAATTTACATCCCACTAAAGTGTGTGATATTCTCACCTAAAATTTGTTATTTTTTGTTTTAACCTAATGAGAGAGATAAAATCACATATTTGTTTTGATTTGCATTTCCCTGATGAATAGAGATGTAAAAATTTTTCTCATATACTTTTTAGTTATTTACATATCTTTTGTTAAGAAATGTCTTTAGATCTACTATTCATTTTAAATTGGATTATTTGGGAGTTTCTGTTATCAAGATATTTTAATCTCTTAAAATTGAGAATATCAAATCCTTGTCAAGGTAAAGTTTGCCAATTTCTCCCATAATGTAGGCTGTCTCTTCATTGTGTTTTTGGTTTCCTTAGCTGTGACGAACTTAGTTTGATTTTTGTGTGTTGAATTTAAATGCTTCAACTTTACCAAACTCTCTTTTGAGTTCCCATAGTCCTTAAGTGGAATCTTCTCATTTCTCTTTAGAGAACATGTCATCTGCTAACAGGGATAATTTGAGTTCCTCCATTCCAATTTATATGCCTTTGATTTCTTTTTCTTACCTAACAGCTCTTGTTAAACTTTGAGAACTATATTGAATAGCTGTGGTGAAAGTGAACATCCTTCCCTCATCCTGGATCTTAGTGGAAATGAGTGGAGAATAAGATTTCTGCTAATGCACCCCTAGTGAAGATGTTTTCTTTCTAAAACACAGAGTGTGACGACAGGGACTGATTAAGGATAGGTTATGAGCCAGTAAGAAGAGAATTGAGCCCTTATGGGAATGCTGGCTTCACAAGGACATGCAGCTGCTTTTACAGACATGCTTATCTAGTATGTCTTGCTAAACATGTTTTAGAGAAACCTTAGTATTATATGAACATTCACATATGCTATACAATATGGTACTGTAATCCTTATCAATAAAGAAAACACACTGGGTTAGCCAGGCAGCACTATTTGGAAGAAGAGTTCCTATATACTGTCTCCTTTTACTTGTGCACCCCAACAACTGGTTTCCTGAATAGGGGTCCTTGGCACAACGTGCAAGGGACAACTCACCACACCCAGCAAGGGTTACAAACACGTTCTTCATGTTTTCGAGATCCTGAGAGTCCCACTAACATTGGAATTCCCTGTTCCTGGGTCAATGGAAACATAAGTCTGAACTACTTTATCTCCTTCAGAAAGAGGATATTCTTGAGGCTGGTGCCGTGGCTCAACAGGCTAATCCTCCGCCTTGCGGCGCTGGCACACCGGGTTCTAGTCCCGGTTGGGACACTGGATTCTGTCCCGGTTGCCCCTCTTCCAGGCCCACTCTCTGCTATGGCCCGGGAAGGCAGTGGAGGATGGCCTAAGTGCTTGGGCTCTGCATCTCCATGGGAGACCAGGAGAAGCACCTGGCTACTGCCATCAGATCAGTGCAGTGCGCCGGCCACGGCGGCCATTAGAGGGTGAACCAATGGCAAAAGGAAGACGTGTTTCTCTCTCACCGTCCACTATGCCTGTCAAAAAAAAAAAAAAAAATGAAAGAGGATATTCTTTATCAGAAAAGATAATTGGACTCTTGCTACAAAAAAATTAATAGTTGCTGCCCTTTGTACCCTGATGAAGGCACTTTAAAAGTAACTGATTGGAAGAAAATCAGTCAAATGTTACATCAGAAGCCTTGAGCTCCTATTCCAGTTTTGCATGAGTGGTATCTCGGCTGGGACACCATTAGTAAGGTTACTAGTCCCCTGCTGGTTCTCCCTGGCCAGGAGAGTTCATCAATGGGCTCATCCCCACTGCCTCACAAAGAGACCTCTGTGCTTTCTGTGCCTACTGGTGCAGATGGTGTCTGAGTCTCCTTCAGTATGTCAGCAGTACGAGATACACTTAAGTGAGCCAAGGAGCCAGGAGAATCACCAAGGTTAACTGTTTGTCCTGTTGTTTGATCTCAAAATGCAGCTTCCTGGCATGAACATCTTCCCTATAATGTTTATAGAGTTAAAAAAAGTGCTTAACCGAGTACAGGACAGAAAGTTCTAATAGGAGGGGATTGGAGAATAATATGAGTTGGTACCAGAGGATTGGAAATCTCTAGTTAAAATTTTGGTTACCCTAGCCCTGTTTGGGCTCAAGAATATAGAGATTTGGTTTCTGTACAAGCCACAGATAGCTTAAATAACAATGTCCGTATCAATCTGGAGCAGTTACTAGGAGAGAGAGTCTGTTCAGATATTGGTAAACAAGTTGCTTATCCTCAAAGAAAGGCCTATGCGCAAATTTGCTAACATTGCATTAAGAGCTTGGAAAAAAATTCCTGGTGTTAAAGACCCTCTGCTTCCTTTTCTGCAGTCCAGCAGGGGCTTACTGAGGGTCTATGTCCTTTGTGGATAGGCTAGAAAAAGCTATTGGACATCAGGTAATATCAGGAAGCGACAGAAATATTACTAAAACAAATGGCTTATGAAAATGCAAATCAGGATTGTAAAATGTTTTAAAACCTGTTGTCTCCAAACCTGAAGCTACCAAGGCAGAAATAATTAGATTATGTCAAACAATCGGGGTTGGAACTTACGAAATCACTTTACTGGCTGCTGCCCTAACCCTCCCAACCTGAATTCTCATCCCCGAGACTTGTTTGAGTGACAGCCTCACTGTTAGACATGTCCAGTATTGGCTTTTGGTTTTAGATATAAGGTTATTGTCTCTTTGCAGGGCCTCCAGTTTTTTTCTACCCTACTCCTTTTCAGGCACTTACAGGAGCCTCCTTGTAGTAATTACCCTCTTCTACCACCCATCAGATTCTCCTTAGGAATCTCTGGAGAGGTGCCCACCTGCTCTAGTGGATGTCCTCTCCTATTACATCTAACAATGGTGTGCAATTTCCAGTGGACTTCCTGTCCCTGGCACATGGGTCTCTAGCCTACAGTAACCCTTGAGACCCATCTCAAAGTTGCTAAAACTTTTGTTTCAGAGGCAGTCCCAAGTAGCTGGCTGCTGAAAAGGCATCAATGGCTTTCTTTGAGCAAAAGGAAAACTAGTCTCAAATTCAATTATAATCTAAAATGATGTCTCTGATAAACAGAATTTGATATAAATGTAACTTTGACCTTAAATCAGATAGAGGTATGATATAATATCAACAACTTCAGTCATCTAAATGTAATCACTAAATGTAAATTGGGTAAAGCAAATGATTTAAATGTGCCTAAATGTAAACTTGGTACTCTTAGAAGCTTATACACTATGGAGAAGCTAGTTGGCTTTCTTTAACAAATATGTTTTCATAAATTGTCCATATGAAAATAGCTCAACACCATTTGAAAGTAACTAAGGCTGAAATTTTAACGTTGCCTTATTTAAAAATGTTGTCTTAAGTTGGAGATTTTTAGCAGGTTATTTCAAAACATAAATCAAGGAAATTGTCAGATGGAAAACATCACAAGCATACAAAGAGTGTTCTTGGTAAGGAATGTTAAGAAGGAAAGTGTGTTCTTGGTAAGAAAGGTTAAGAAGGAAAGGGGTTTTTTGTTTTGTTTTGCTTTGAATAAAGAAAGGACCTAGTTTGTAAGAAATATGTTATCCTGATGGCAAGTTTAGACTGGAATGGAAATGATAAGATGTTTCAAGAAAGTTGAGGAAGGTGTGTGGAAGTCACAGAAGGTTATGAAAGAAAGAAATTTTTGGATACAAAAGCTATTAATTTAATTTTCTTTGACATAGAACTAGAATCTGATCCTCTGTTAAAGCAATGAGATTTTTGCAATGCATATATGCTAGTAAATATTCTGAAATAGTGTTTACAATCTGTTTTCTTTTAAGATTTTATTTATTTATTGGACAGGTAGAGTTACAGACAGTGAGAGAGAGAGACAGAGAGAAAGGTCTTCCTCCTGTTGGTTCACTCCCCAAATGGCTGCTACAGCCAGCACCCTGTGCCGATCCAAATCCAGGAGCCAGGTGCTTCCTCCTGGTCTCCCATGTGGGTGCAGGGGCCCAAGCACTTGGGTCATCCTCCACTGCCTTCCCAGGCCATAGCAGAGAGCTGGACTGGAAGAGGAGCAACCGGTACTAGAACACAGCACCCATATGGGATGCTGGCACTGTAGATGGAGGAGCAACCTAGTGCACCATGATGCCGGCCCCATAAAATCTGTTTTTTTTTTCTTTTTTTTAAAAAATATAGCATCTCCTCTTAATTATCCCAGTAAGCTATTTTTTCTTTCCTAGTTTCTGACTTTTAAGATTGTTCCAAGTTATGGGATAATTCCATGTGCTAACTAACTTAAGTTTTATTTACTTAATTCTTGGGATAACCAAAGACAGATTTTTTGTTGTGTTCTCTTAATGTCTCTGTTAAATTCTAATTGTTTAAAAACAAATCAGCTGGGTTTTTTATTAAGAGCTATGAATTGGTTAAATAATGCTTATGTTAAAGCATTTGAGTAATCATTTTGTATCAATGATCAAATTTGATCTATATTTATGTCATGATGTAAGGGATCATATTTAAGTGATAATGTAAAGATGCTACTGATACAAATGTCCACAATTCTAATAACCTTGTGTTGTTATCAGACATGATGATTATCTTAATGAAAAAGGCTTAAAAGGTTAAATGTTTGATAAAATCCTACAGGTGCTTTCAAAAATACTATGTGGAATAAGCAAGTGCCTATTTTTGTTGGTTAATGAGTTTATAATTTTAAACATGGATATTTAAAGCCTTTGTCATCACAGTTTCATATTCTCTAAACCTTAAAAATGAGATTACTGCTTATGAAGTTAAAACATTGTTGGTTCTGTTTAAATATGTCCTTTCAGATTTCAAGATTTATTTTTCCGGGTCTCCCACATGGGTGCAGAGACCCAAGGACTTTGATCATCTTCTATTGATTTCCCAGGCCAGAGCAGAGAGCTGGTCTTGAAGCAGTGCCCTCAAATAAGAAGCACTATCAGAACATGCCTGTGACTACAAATTTCCAAATTAGATCACCAAAGATCAGAGTCAGAGCACCCCCTTGACTTGCACTCTCTCAAAGGTTTCCTCTGGTCTGCTTTAACAAAACCAGGAGGAGGAGGAAGGGAGGCTACAGAAGCAATATAAAAATAGGTTGCAGGCCAATCAATGGCTGCTTTACACAGTGATCTGCTATCAAGGAGACCCAACAGGCCATTCCACTGCATTTGTTTTGGATGTGGAAAGTCAGGGCTTCAGCAAATTCAGTTATGAAGAGCCCTGGCAGCTATGCTAGCCAAGAGTTTGGACACTGGAAACAGATCTACCCTGGAGTCAAAGGGCTCCAGGTCAGAGCCATGGGCCTTGTTCACTCTTTGAAAAGCCAAGCCCTACACTCCCCTAGCTTCAAAAGTAACCACTGCTGTCAAGGGGATGGCCAAGTAGGGTCAACAACATTGCAGGCAGAACTGTATATTGACGAATAAACATTTTCCTTTTCAAAATGTTTTCCTTCTCTTCAAGCAAGCTCTCCTCCCAGGCCAGCTAGGTAATAGAAGTCAGCAATGTGCCTCCCTTACGATGTGCCAGATTTATAGATACGTCTCAGCCTCATAACTGACAAGGCCTTAAGCCCACCTGATTATTTTCAAGCCCTTTCTGTCAGTTTGTATTTGCCTCTCAATGAAAACATCTGATCATGGTTTAGAGGCTTTTCTTAGGGCCTCTAATAGTGACTCTGTCCTTGGTCTTAGAGTCTGTGGTTTTAGATCCTGGGAGTTTAAACTGCTTGTTAGATTCATTTTCTATGGACATAACAAGTGAAATTCTAGGTGGCCATGCACATGAAACCTCCAATGGAAGCAGTTTCTGCAAGCTGGAACTGCAGCCCCCTAGAGAAACCACCTCCTGTTGAGGAGCCACCTCCTGATGTAACCCTGCTTTGACTCCCATTCCCTAAGGGGCCCCTTTTCAGCATGAAGCAGCCAGAGTGATAATCACCCAGTTCCCCCTAACAGATGTTAGAGCTTCCATCTCCAGGAGGAGGGTATGTGAGTGAGAAGTCAGATGGGTTAATAGACAGTCAGAGGATCCCAATGGAATTTGGGGTGTAAAATATTTGCTTCCTTATGTTGTTTTTCCCCAACCCTATTCAAGAATACCACCTGATTGAAACAATTATTTTTCCATGGTTGCTTTGCCATGGCCTCATTGATCCTGATATGCTACTTCTTCCAGTGCATTCCATCATTGATTAATATTTGTAAAGATTTGTAATCCCTGCTTCAAATAATCATATTACTGACAAACATTATTAATTAAATTATAAATAAAAGGGGGCGGGGGTTGCAGAATGTAGAACAAAAATTCTGCCAAAGCACTTTCAGTTGAGAATACATTTCTCCTGAGCACAGAACATGGCAGCATAATTTAAAAGGCAAAATTTTCCACCAAAATTATATTGCTAATAAACATTTATAAAACAAGAAAAGGGGGAAATGTGGAGAATAAGATTTTTTCCAATGCACTCCAAGTGAAGATACTTTTCCTGAACACAGAGTGTGACTGCAGAGACAGATTAAAGATAGTTTATGATCTACTAACAAGAAGAGCATTGAGCCATTGTGGGAACATTGGCTTCACCAGGACATGCAGCTGATTTCCCAGACATGCTTATCTAATATGTCTTGATAAACATGTTTTAGAGAAACCTTAGAGTTATATGAACATGCACATGTGCTGTGCAATAGGCTGTTGTATTCCTTGTCAATAAAGGAAACATGCTGGGTTAGCCTGGCAGCACTTTTCAGACGAAAAGTTCCTGTGTTCTGTCTCTCCTCTCACTTGGGCACCCCAACATAAATGATTCCAGCATTTAACCACTGCATATCATTCTGGTTGTGGGTATGTGATATATTGCCTTGGTTGTGTTGTAGAATATTCCTACCACACTCAGTTTTCTTAAGGTTTTTATCGTGAAAGGATGTTGTATTTTATCAAATGATTTCTTTACATCTAATAAGATAATCATATGCTTTTTATTTTTCAATTTGTTAATGTGATGTTGATCACGTTTTTTGATTTTCATATGTTGAAATATTCTGGCCTGGCGTATCAGGAATAAATCCCACTTGGTCCAGGTGAATGATCTTTCTGATGTGTTGTTGGATTCAACTAGGTAATATTTTGTTGAGAATTTATGCATCTAACTTCTTCACTGATGTTAGTCTACAGTTCCCTTTCTTCTTTGTATCTTATGTTTTTGGAATTAAAGTGATGCTGGCCTCCAAAAGGAGTTTGGGATAATTCTCTCCCTTTCAACTTCTCAAAAATTTTGAAAAGAATTTGAATTTGTCTTTCTTGAAAACTTTGGTAGAATTTATCAAGGAAACCATCTGGTCCTGGGCTTTTCTTTATTGACACAGTATATTGCTGATTTAATTTCTATTTGGGCTTGTGGCCTCTTTAGACTTCCTATGTTTTCATGACTCAACTATTTTATGTGTCCAGAAATCTAACCATTTCTTCTAGATTTTCTAATTTGTTGGCATATAGCTGTTTGTAGTAATTTATTATGATTCTTTTTATTTCTGTGGTATCTATTATAACATATTTTTAATATGATTTTACTAATTTGAGTCTTCTCCCTTCTTTTGGTTACTTAACCAATGGTGTATCAATTTTATTTTTTTTTCCAAAAAAACCATCTTTTCATTTTACTGATCTTTTGTAATTTGTTGGTCACAAATTCATTTATTTCTTCTCTAATTTTAATTAATTCTTTCCTCCTACTAATTTGGTGTTTGGTTAATTCTTGTTTTTCTAGATCCTTGTTAGATACTTTAGTGGTGCCTTTCCTATTCCTTGACATAGACACTAAGTGCTATAAATTCCCTCTAACACTCCTTTTGCTATATCCCATAGGTTATGATATGCTGTGCTGTCATCTTCATTTGTTTCCAGGAATAGTTTATTTCCCTTTCAATTTCCTCTATGACCCAGTGTTCATTTAGGAGCATGTTGTTCAGTCTACATGAGTTTGTATTTTTTCAGGAGTTTCTTAATTTGTTCATTCCCAGCTTCATTCCATTTGTCAGAAAATACATATGGCATGCTTTCAATTTTTTTTTTTTTAAATTTGTTGAGATTTGCTTTATGGCCTAGCATATAGATATCCTAGAGAAAGTTCCATGCACTGATGAATGAATGTGTTCTTCCACTGTGGGATGAAATGTTCTGTAGTATCAATTAGGTCCATTTGGTGTATAGTGTAGATTAGTCTATTGTTTTGTTGATTTTTGTCTAATTGATCTATTGATGAAAGTAGGGCTTTGAAGTCTTCCATTATTATTATATTGTATCCTATGCCATCTTTTAGATCCATTAACATTGTTTTTCAGTAACCAGGCACTCTGGCACTGGGTGCATATACTTTTAGTATAGTCGCATCTTCTTGTTGAATAGATCACTTAATCATTATGTAATGCGCTTCTTTCTTTTCTTCAACAGTAGTCATGTGAAATTCTGTTTTGTATGGTATCAGGAATGTTACTCTTAGTCTATTTTGGTTTCCATTAGGATGGAGTATCTGTCTCTATCTTCGCACTTTCAGGCTGTGTACATCTCTGTTCATGAGGTGTGTTTCTTGCTGGCAGCAAATAGATGGATCTTGGTTTATAATCCATTCAGCCAGTCTGTATATTTTATTTGGAAATTATAGGTCATTTACATTCAGGGTTATTATTGATAGATAACTACTTGACCCTATCATTTTCCCATAAATGTTCCTATTGACTATTTGGATTTCCTTTATAATTTTACTAGGATGTTTTCTGCCTCACATTCTTTTTTTTTTTTTTTTACACTAATGATGCTTTTAATGGCGACGCAACAGAGAAGTACAAGGTTTTACTAGCTTGAGCTAACAGAAGTTTTAAAAGATGCCCATGTAGCCTCGTAATAGAAACGTTACCTAGAAAAGACGCAGGGCAGGGTGGAGACTGTTCCCTGCCATTCAGGGGGTGGAGACTAGCTACCTGCACAGCAGCGTGCCTGTTGACTTGGAAAACTTGGTTCTGTGGTCAGAGTAGGAGCCTCCTGACTTGGACTTGGTGGGAGACAAGCTTGCTGCCTGAAGTTTCACGTTTTCTTGTTCACACACGTTTTGTTCCAGTAGGATGCCATCCATTAAGCCTGCAGGAGTCCTCCTTGGTATTTCTGAACGTGTTTGTGTTTGTGTGTCTGAGAGCGCAAACGGCTTGTCTCCCTACAGCGTTTAGTTGTTGTTGGCTGTACTGTTAGACAAAATATTAGCAGTGTGTCCCTTCCATATTCCCTGCCATCAGACCCTGAAGAATTCTCATCAAACATCTGGTTTTAAAGTTTGAGAGATGGTAGTGGAAAAGCAAATGCTTGCTGAAACCACTCACCGGGTAGCACAGGCCTTGCCGACTTCCCTCCACCTCACGTGGCCAGCCTCGCGTTTTATCCGCGCTCGAGGAGGCGGCGTGGAGGGGCCGCCTGTTTGCCCTTTGCCTGCCACAGTCCTTCTTTTGGAGTCGTGCTGTTCCTAAGTCCTTCTCCTTCTCCACACTCAGCAGTCTGGACTCGAGCTCCCCCTGCTGCTCAGCTCCCCGTGTGCGCTGTGTGGACTGCGAGTGCAGGGGCGGGTGAGGCAGAGGCTCAGGTGGACATTAAGGCACTTTCCTCTGCATCCCACTGCAAGCTGACCCCCGGCGCTCTCCTGAGCAGAGGACCCGCGGACGCACGCCGGCTCCCTGTTCAGACAGCTTGTGAGCGAGGAAGACGACACGTCTGCGCTGTCCTTATTCAAGCTTGGCTGGCTGTCCAGTAAGACTGAGTAGCATGGGAACATGCCCGCCTCTAAATAAATACTGCTGCATCACTTCTAAAGAGGCCCCCGCTCGTTTGGCTGTAGCCACACCAGTCTTTCCAGTTTCAAGGATGGAGTGTAGCCCCCTAGTTCCTGCCCGGGGTCACTTGAAGCACAGAGGGAAGCCCTGTGCAGGAGTTCACTGTGCTTGTCAAGTTCTGCATCAGTTCAGATAGCGTCTGCTGCTTATCAGAGTTCACCAGTGCCTCAGCTCATACAGGCTGCTGACAGAGATGGTGGGGAACACGAACGTCATCACGCATCGCTCAGCTGGAGCTGTGCCGTGTTTTCTCCCAGTCTGCGGTGCAGACAGGAGCACTGACACAGGAGAGATCTGGGTGTCCCAGAGTCTGAAGGAGATTCTCCCTGGAGGTCGATACATAACAGATGGGAGCCATTCCGGGGAGGGCGCTCACGCAGTCAGCTTGGGTGGCCTCTCGGAGGCAGAGTCCTTGCAAGAGCACGTCTACCTACTAAGAGGTAGTATGGCAGTTAATTTCAGTGCAAGACTGAATCAAGCTCTCCACATTTTGGAAAAAAGGTATGTTTTCTCATGGAAACTAGATACTCTTTACTAGTTTATTGAGTTAAAAAATTGAAGATCCCGCATATTTAAGAGGCCCTTTTACATAAAGTAGAATTCTACTTGACAGGCCTGGCGATCAGTCTGAACTGGACATACTATGGATTCGACACGCAGATTAGACTTCCTTATACCACTACCTGGAGAGGGACCTGACTCCTCCCTCAAAAGAATCTTATAAAAAATTGCTTCAAAGCCCCTTTGAAATTGCAATAGTGCAGCAAAACCACAAGTAAACAACTGCCTGTTAACCTGGTATTTCAAATATAGACGGAAAAGCCAACAGGCATTTTGTGTGTGTGTGTAATTTTTTCTTTAACAAATCGTAAGCTGACAAATCTGCACAGCACTGTCCCTTCACAGAAGGCAGGAAGCTGGCGCGTCATGTCGGAGGCCGCCCTCGGTGCTGCAGGCTGTGGAAGTGGGCCTCCTTCAGGGTCTGGTTGATGTGGAAGTAAGGGCCTTGGCACAGTGCAGACTGCTCGGGCGTGCGCTGAGGGGTGTTGGGGCTGGATCCCGCCACGGTCTGGCTTAAGCTGCTCTCAGCCCCGCTGGCTCTGTCTGGGCTGTGGATGCTGCTGCTGCTGCTGCTGCTCCCGCCACTGTCGCTGCTTGAGGACTCTGTGTCCCAGGAATCCTGAAAGACAGGGTTTCTGCTACTTCTTTTGGTCTGGGGAAGGGGGTGGGGTAGGGGGAGATGGTTCTCCCCTTCATTGCCATTCCTTCTCCTTTTCCAGTGCATCCAGGCAGATCGCACCTCTGGGCACTGATGTCACAGGCCAGGCTATAGTTTTCGCCGGCACCCTGCAATGGGTCAGACTCCCCCCTGGTCGTCTGAGCGCAGGTGCCTCAGCTGCTCTGGCTCCAAGGATGGCTGACTGCAGCGCGCTCCTCTCCTCATTTCCTCCATCTGGGGGGAGCAAGGCGGCTTCCCAACTTCTCAAAAGTGGAACTTGCTTCTGGGGCGCAGGTGCTCGCTCATGGCAGCCGGTGGAAGGGAGCCCTGCCTCACATTCTTCATAACAATGATTCTCTTTCTGTGTTTCTTTTGAAGCACATCCTTAAGCATCATTGGTAATGTGGATGAATGTTGAAAACTTTTGTCCATTTCTGTGTGTTATGGGAGGTCTTTATTTCACTTTCATTCATGAGCATTTTTCTGGGTAAAGTATTCTGGGTTGATAGTTCTTTTTTATCTTTTAAGACTTGGACTATGTCTCTCTATTCTCTCCTAGCATGTAGGTTTTCTGCTGATAATTCAGTTGTCAGTTTAATTGGAGATCCTCTGAAGGTAACTTGGCATTTTATTCATGCACACTTTAGAATTTTTTCTTCATGTTTTACCTTTGAGAGTTTGACAATAATATTTTGTGGTGAAGATCATTTTGGTTATGATTAGGAGTTCTATGTGTTTCCTGTACTTGGATGTCCCTATCTTTCTCCAAATTACGGAAGTTTTCTTCTATTATTTCACTGCATAACACCTGTAGTCCATCATCTCTTCTCATACCTTCAGGAAATCCCAAGACCCATATGTTAAGATACTTGATAGTATCTCATAAATTTCAAACATTGTTATTAGCTTTTCTCATATCTTCTTTCTTTGGATATGACTGACATATTTCTAAATTTTTAGTTTTTACATCAGTTCAAATGTAAACAGTCTCATGGATGGAACAAGGGGTTCTTGTGTATATTCAGCACCAATAAGCTGTTGTGTATAAATTGCCTAATTACTCCATTATTCTTTTTTCACTCTCACTTTCCTTTTTCTTTCATATATATGTGAAATATTTAGGACTGTGAAATAGTGCCTCTACTCAATATTTGCAAAACTATTTCCTAAGAATCATTCAATAAGTACAGTTACCAAAATCAGAAAATGAATGTGGATATACCACTGCTATATAATCTGGGAATCCATACTGGTAAATTCTCAATTGTCACAAATAAAAAAAAGAATGGGGTAAAGATCCGATACATCTCAGAAACCTCTAAAGCATTTTGCCCCAACAAAATAATACTAAACCACCAGAAAATCTGACTTAGCTCTGCATTTGGATAAGTAATATATTCCAGTTGATTTTTACCCTTCAGAATATATTCCTTTACAAATATGGAATCAATATTGTCTCAATTTACATTGTGAGAAACAAGAGATTTTCTCAATATGTACAGGTTTATATTAGCTTCACAGTGAATAATAACTTTCGACAAGTGGAGATTTATACATTACAAAACTTTAAAAATCTCTCATAGAGAAATTTTCCATTTAGTAGAAACCTGAGTATCATCATCAAGAGCATGACATTTGAGCAACAGAAGAGTAATGGACAGGTTACAAGTCCAGGGGTAATATTCAGATAGACCTCAGATAAGTATAAATTATTTTTGAATTAAAAGGCAGGCTGAATTATTAATACTAGCAGCCTTTTAAAAGTATAGAATTGGCAGAGCATTACTTAAAAAGAATAACATTGGAAAATGAATTTTTCTGATATATGGGTATACAAGGATCTGAAACCTTACATTGGTCCAGCCAGTTTTTCAATACAGGGCACAAATCAGATGAGACTAAGAGTAGAAAAAGAAGTAGACTGGAATAAATAAAGACCTGATTTGGACAGCCACCTCCTGAATTATGTCTATAGGAATTTTTTTTTTTAACCATAAAAGATGTATAAGAAAGTTGTCCTTCTAGAATGCAACACACAGTGTTTGTTTGATATTTGTTAAAATTGGGTGCTTATGATTTCTGGTTAAGCCCATTTCTCTTTAGTATCTCTAAAGGTTTGAATCTTTCCACAGTTTTGCAACAACATGATGTGGTTTGCCTAATGTCAACAAAATATTACGTAACTTTTCCAAGCTGATCTGCTTGCTCCTTCTCTCAACTTCAGTCATTGGCTGAAACAAACTCTATGGGGAATATTTATTTCTGAGCAATGCATCAGTCCCTATCATCCCTAAAATCCTACCAGAGGTGATTTTACTTGCTCAGTTGATCTACAACGGTGAGTAGGAAAGTATAGACTTAAAGTATCCTGCAAATCTTATTTTCCTTCTATGTAACATGCATATATATATATATATATATATATATATTGTTTTCTTCCTAATCTATTTTTCCCTCTGTCTGGATGATAACATTGAAAGAGGGAGTATCAGATATTCCTTATATTTAAATAATCAGTGTCAAGATAATGATATCTTGACACTGTTGAAAACCTACATGATTTCCCCTCATACTCTGCTCCTACTTCATTATATCTGTGACACCACAGTTGCTTTGACTTTCTCTCCTGAGACTGTATGTGACAGATCAGTTAAGTGAATAATCTTAATAAACAACAACAAAAAATGACATTCATTCAGAAAGTTTGTGTGGTCTGAATCACAGTCTCTCCTCTACTGACAGCATCCAGAAGGTTGGGGTGATAGACTGTAAAAGGCTTCAGCTTCATTTGCTTGAATAGTCCATTTTCTTAATCTTTAAAATAGGTTTCATCACACTTTTAAAGAATTATCTATATGTAAGTTGATTCTGATACTTACTGTTTAATTTCTCAAGATGATAGCATTTTAATATCTAAAATACGTCCTCAAACTATCATAAGGGAACTTGTTGGAATTTTGTTTAGTAGTGCTTTACATTAAAAAAAAAAAACAATTTCACAACTGGCATAATAGTAAATAGACTTTTACCCTTCAGAAATACTGAAGTTCCACATCTATTTGTGTCTTTTTAAGACAACTTGACAAAGATACATGGTCCCTATAAAAGTTTATTAAATCTTAAGCTTATTTCCAAGTATGTATAGAATTAATAACTAATGTAGGATGATTCTTAAAATATTTCTTCTTTGATAATTTGAGAAGCAGAGAGTCAGGTAGGGAGAAAAGGAGAGTTAGGATGACAGGAGGGGAGTGAAGAGGAGAAGAGGAGGAGAAGGAGTGGAGAAGGAGAAGAAGAGGAAGAGAAGGAGGAGGAAAAGGAAGGAGTGGAGAAGGAGAAGAGGAAGGAGGAGGAGGTGAAAAGAAGATGAAGAAGAAGGAGGAGGAGGAGGAGGTGAAGAAGAAGAGGAGGAGGAGGAGGAGGAAGCAGAGGAGGAGGACAGCAAGAGAGATCATAAAGTGTTCAATAGTCAAATGCTCATATACTGGGAATTTGTAGTTGGAAATTCAATCCTGGTATCCCGTTTGGGACTCAGCTACATTAGCTATCACCTGCTACTTCATAGGTTGCCTGTTGGCAAAAACCTGTATCAGATTCCAAACCCTCAGAAGCCTCTTTCATAGACAGCAGTTATTCAACTTTAAGAGAAATAAAACAGAAATCATAATATATTCATTATAAATTTCATTTCTATAGAAATAAGAAAAATAAGTAATAAATACATAAAATACTAACAATCTCTAGAATGGGATCTTGGACTCTTTGACAAAAATATTTAACATCAAATCTTCACAGCTCCAGTCAAACTAGCTGGGCAACATGAGTAAAGTGCTTAACTTCTCTGTGCTTCATTGTCCTTATCTGTTGCATTGGAATCATGATAATCATCTCTTGTAGGGTTTCAGAGAAAGCTGTTTAAACTCATAGCATCTTACTTTGCTCATCCCTAAAATAGTGATGAAAACAGTAAAGCAACATTGAATTACTCTGAAGTTTGACTAATGTAATATATATACAATAAAAATACTGTTTGGCAAATGAGTTGGTACACATAAGACATGTAAATGGTGCTTGGCATGTATAGAATTCTCCCTAAGCATTAGTCATAGTTATAAAACACTCAAAATTTGAAGAGATTTTTATCTGTTTTTACTTTTAGGTGAGAAATTATGGAGAATTCAAGATCATATATAATCAACTTTAAGGGCTGTAATTTCTTATCTAATGTTGATATGGACGTATTAGAAAATGTAGACAACTTTGAAATTAGAGATGATGATGTTTTCATAATCACATATCCCAAATCAGGTAAGTGTAAGGAGTGGCTCATCTGATACCAGTCTTCAATTACATGTGGTAGAACATGTACTAATGTACCTTTTTCAGATATCAACAGCAGTACAACCTGCATTTAAATCACTTCTTATGATCAGAAATAAAATACTCTGAAGTCTCAATGGTATAAAGCCATTTACAGTGCACATATTGTCAATTCTGATGGGAAAAATAGGGAAATAAAATTTGAGCAGAGAGGTAGAGCATAATAGCTAACCTGGTCATGTTATCTGAAATAAAATTACATATAATTTAATAAAGTTATATGTTATACATGTAATTTTATATATTGTTAATGAAACTGTATATGTTAAATATATAAAGACTCAGCTGCAATGATGTGAAAAAGGAAAACAAAAAATCAAATATTTTATTTAAAATAGGAAATTTCACTTTTAAGAACATATAAACAGATGAGGGATGGATCCAAAATACTAACTGTTCTCAGTAGGAGAACAACACTTATTATGGACATATGAAACACATCTTGCTGCTGTCAGATCCCTTCTGTTGCCTGAGGATTTTTTCCAGGCAATTATAATAGCTCCCTACGTGCTTCCTGAGATGATTCTTTACCTGAAGTACCATAAGAACTTGCTACGACTGCTAGGATAGAGTGCCTCACAATTTGGGGGTGTCATCCATGAATTTATTTCTTACTTCAGTGCTTTACCCAGTATATTTGAAACTGGATTATTCTATAGCAAACATGGGTCGACCTTATATGTAAAATATATCAACCTCAACCAATTATTGAGATTAATAAACAGAACGATGGATGGAGTACTGTGTTGTGGCACTAGGCAGATTGGTGCATCTGAAAGCACATTTTTCAATTATTTGTATATTTCAGTAAAAAAAAGGTTGTTTCACTAATTGAGCTGCAGTTCTTTGATTAAGATGCAGATTATCTGATGTATTGACAAAAACTGGTGACTTTGTTATATGTTTGGCCAAAAATAGGAAAATTATAGAACACACACATATCTATATCTATATCTATCAATCTACCTATATTTATCAGCTTGCTTTTCCTTTAACAAGTATAAATGATTACCATATAATGTCTACAGTAAAGTAGACTATCCTGTAACATGTTAAGAGAAGTTATATCTGAGAGTGGATTAAGTTTAATCATTAGATGAGGTATTTCTATTTTTAAAAAATGTTAAATGGCAAGGCGGCAAGATGGCAGAATAGGAAGGCAGCACACTGATAGTCCGGGGAGAGATAGTTTAATAAAAGTGGAGATACTGCTGGTTCAAGGAAGATTAGGGGAAGAAACAGCAGAGGAAACTTCCAGAACTAGTGATTCATAGTGGACCTTCGAGGAGAGCATGGGAGCCCACAGTTTGGGACACCAGCAGCAGACTCAACGCACCAGCGTTGGAAAGCAAGGTGTGGTGAACCTCAATAGCCCGAGACAGCAGCAGGGAAGCGGAGAGAGGAGACTACAACGGACAGGGCTTGAAACCCTGTGGGGAAAAGTTTACCAGGCTAACTAGAAGAGAGAGAGAAAGAAAAAAGTGACCGACACGGACACGAGTTTCTCTCTCTCCGCCCATCTCTCAAAGGTGAGCAAGACAAAGAGCAGGCGCCATTTTGGACATACGTCATAAGCAGGGCGACCTCAGGTCTGCACTGGCCCTGAGCCTAGCAGAAAAACCTGACTCTGGGCGTGGGGGTGAAATAACAGGAGATTAGAACCTAATGAATGTGTGGTGCTAATGAACTGAGACTGTGAAAAAAGAGATGGTAGGGGAGAGAACTCACAGAATTCAACACGTGAGTACACTCCAGAGACGCTACAGTTCGGTAGCCTTGGTAGCCCAGTGGTGAGACTGCAGGAGAATTTGAACCCACACTGAAGGCCACAGAGATTCCCTCTGTGGTCCTTGGGAAAGAGCTTCTGATCTCTGGCTCCTGTGGGTATATCATTTGCCTGCTAACAACCCCCAATTCTATTCAGCTGTGTGGAATTACTTCCCTTTTGAATCAAAAATAAAGAAAGAAACAGAGAGAGATTTACCACACCTAACCTGGGAGTGTCACCTTTGGCACACCCTCAACCCTGAGGAACCAAACAGAGCTATCAGGCCACACCCATCTCAAGCCTCTAAGGCTCCATTGAAAGCAGACAGTCCACTTATCTAGAGTCATAGTATAACAAGAAAAAACACAACAGTGAAGAAACCAATATGCCAAACAACAAACACAAAAACCGAGGTAACAAGAACAAGGAACACACTATGACACCCCCAAATGAAAAAGACACCCAAATTCAAGATTACGAAGATGATGAGATAGAAGAAATGCAAGAAGCAGATCTCAAAAAATTGATAAGAACACTAAGAAGTTCTCAAAAACAAATTCTTGAACTACAGAAATCCTTAATTGACAAGGTAGAAAATCTCTCTCACAAACATGAAATATTGAGGAGGAATCAAAATGAAATGAAACAACTAGTAGAACATGAAACTGTGATAGTGACGAGAAATCATAAGGAAATGAAGAATTCAATAGATCAAATGAAAAACACATTAGAGAGCCTTACAAACAGAATGGGTGAAGCAGAAGAGAGAATATCAGCCTTAAAGACAGAGCACAGGAAAATATACAGTCAAATCAAAGAAAAGAAGAGGAAATTAGAAATCTAAAAAATATTGTTGGGAATCTAAAGGACACTATTAAAAAACCCAACATTCGAGTTCTAGGAGTTCCTGAAGGCATGGAGAGGGAGAAAGGATTAGAATGCCTTTTTAGTGAGATAATAGCAGAAAATTTCCCAGGTTTGGAGAAGGACAGATACATCCTAGTACAGGAAGCTCATAGAACCCCTAGTAAACATGACCAAAAGAGACACATTGTAATTAAACTCGCCACAGTGAAACAGAAAGAAAAGATCCTAAAATGTGCAAGAGAGAAATGTCAGATTACTCTCAGAGGATCTCGAATTAGACTCACAGCAGACTTCTCATCAGAAATCCTACAAGCTAGAAGGGAATGGGGAGACATAGCCCAGGTACTTAGAGAGAAAAACTGCCAGCCCAGAATATTATATCCTGCAAAGCTCTCATTTGTGAATGAAGGTGAAATAAAGATCATTCATTGCAAACAGAAATTGAAAGAATTTGTTGCCACTCGTCCAGCCCTGCAAAAGATGCTTAAAGATGTGTTACACACAGAAACACAGAAACACGGCCATCAACATGAAAGAAGGTAAACGAAGGGAACCTCACAGCAAAAGATCACAGGGAATTCAAAGCATACATTTGGATAAAGAAATTATGGGACATGCACTCTACAGAATACTATACAGCAGTCAAAAACAATGAAATCCGGTCATTTGCAATAAGATGGAGGAATCTGGAAAACATCATGCTGTGTGAATTAAGCCAGTCACAAAGGGACAAATATCATATGTTCTCCCTGATAGGCGACAACTAACTGAGCACCAAAGGTGAAACCTATTGAAGTGAAATGGACACTATGAGAAACAGTGACTTGATCAGCTCTTGTGCTGATTGTTGTTGTACAATGTAATACTTTATCCATTTTAGTATTTTTTTATTCTAGTACTACTGGTTGAACTCTGTAATTAACACACAATTAATTCTTAGGAGTTTAAATGTTAACTGGAAAGTGATACCTGTGAAATATAACAGTGGGAATAAGAGAGGGAGGAGATGTACAATTTGGGACATGCTCAATCGGACTTGCCCCAAATGATGGAGTTAGAAACGTGCCAGGGGATTCAATTACAATCCCGTCAAGGTGGCATGTCCCAAGGCCATCTCACTAGTCCAAGTGATCAATTTCAGTTCACAATTGATCACACTGATAGGTCTAAGAGTCAAAGGGATCAAACAAACAAGACTATTGCCTGTTCATACTAACTGATAGAATGAAAATGGGAGAGAATGATCCAACATGGGAAGTGGGATACACAGCAGACTCAGAATGGCAGATGTCCTAAATAGCACTCTGGCCTCAGAATCAGCCCTAAAGGCATTCGGATCTGGCTCAAGAGCCCATGAGAGTATTTTAGGCATGGAAAGCCAAGACACTCTGGAAAAAAAAAAAAGAAGACCTAAATGAAAGATCTCTGCGAGTGAGATCCCAGTGGAAAGAACGGGGCCATCAAAGAAGAAGGTACCTTTCTCTGAAGGGAGGAGAGAACCTCCACTTTGACTATGACCCTGTCGGAATAAGATTGAAGTCGGCAAACCCTAACGGCTTCCATAGCCTCGGCAACTCATGACTAAAGCCCAGGGAGATTACTGATGCCATAAACAAGGGTGTCAAATTGTCAAATCAACTTCAGGAGTCACTGTGTATTTATGGCTCATGTGGGATCTGTCCTTAATGTGTTGTCCAATGTGAAGTAATGCTTAACTAGTACTGAAACAGTATTTTAATACACTTTGTGTTTCTGTGTGAGTGCAAACTGATGAAATCTTTACTTAGTATATACTGAATCGATCTTCTGTATATAAAGATAATTAAAAATGAAAAAAAAACTTGGTATTAAATTGGAAATTGCATAGAAAATTAATCAATTTAAAAATTATATATCATGTAGAATCTCTGTCCTTAATGTGCTATACATTGTGAATTAATACTATAACTGCTACTCCAACAATATTTTTCACTTTATGTTGCTATGTGAGGGCAAACTGTTGAAATCTTTTCGTAATATATACTAAACTGATCTTCTGTATATAAAGAGAATTGAAAATGAATCTTGATGTGAATGGAAGGGGAGAGGGAGAGGGAAAGGGGAGGGTTGCAGGTGGGAGGGAAGTTATGGGGGGGGAAGCCATTGTAATTCATAAGCCGAATTTGGAAAATTTATATTCTTTAAATAAAATCTTTATAACAAAAATTTTAAATAACTTTTTTTCAAGAAAAAGCTTGTTACACTTTGTGTCTTGTTTTTAATATTTTTTAAAACTAATACCTATTCCTGATTCAAAACACAAGTAAATTATTATGTAATATTTATTTAATTTTGATGAACATATAATACTTGTCCGTTTCATGGAGTCCAGTGCCACACTTTAATACATACACACAACATAAACCAATGAAACCAACCAACCAGGCTTTCATTCTTTTTATCCTTTCCCTGTGTTGAGGGCATATTTTACAATTTCAAGAAGTTTCTTTACCAGATAGCATGTTGTTTATAATTAAAAGTAAACCATACAATGATATTTTAGATGAATAGTAAAAATTCCAGGAGAAGAATGTGTACTGTAGTGGATGCATTGAAGAAATTAGAGAACTCAGTAGCAGTTGTGTTTAGTAGGGACAGAAGCTGATGCTTCTGCAGAGTTATGTATGTGTCAGACTTGCTGATTAGTTAGGACAAACATGCGATGGACAGGCAGAACCAGCAGGAGAGCCCTCCTGTGAAAGGAGACAACATGAAGCTTAATCACTGACCTGGATCATGAGACTCTAGGATTAAATGCAAAGAGAACTTCTTGCTGATGGTATCACTTTAGGTTGCTTCATGGTTTTGAACTATGACAGGTCCATAGTAAACATAAACCACAATAGACATTTATTTGATTTGCGAACAAGAGCTTTTTTTAAAAAAAAATTTCTCAGATTTGTTTTTTGTTCCTGATCCAAAAAGCTTATTGTTTACCTCGATAGGTCTGAGACAACATAAAATCTTCCATCTCAAAATTGTCAGTGCTTTCTAGTTAGAGAATTTACCTTCCCTAAAGGTTAATTTTCCTACAGGTTTTGTTTTCTTCATGAGTTACCTATGACAGCTGGATTCCACTTAAGTTTTTTAAAAGGCCATGATCATTGGGTTTCCTGGTATGATTATATCTATCTATTTTTCTGTCTGTCTTTCATCTACCATCTCTATCTCCATCTCTCTATCTGAAGACATTTAGTACAATAAAGTGGTGAAATAAAGTCCTCTTTGACACAGGAGTCACAGAAATATCACTTTTCTTAAAAAAGTAATTTTTTACATATTTTAGATACAGTGAGGTGAGAGAGAGAGAGAGAGAGGAGAGAAAGAAGAAGAGAAAAAAGATTTGAAACATGGGAAGGAAGAAAGGGGAGATGAAGGAAATTAGGAAGGAAATGAAAAATAAAGAGGAAGAAAATTAGTTTGGGAAGGAGGAAGTGAGGGAGGAAGAGAAAACTCATCCACTGGTTCATTCTAACAACACCAGTACCAACCGCCTAGTCTTTGATCAGATCCAAGAGCCAAAAAATAATCTAGCTCTCCAATTCTTACAAAAGAGAAATTATAAATAAAGGAGTCTATGGATGGAGAAATAAAAGTATATAAGAGAGAGAGTAATAAGCGACCCCACTTGTGTGAGAAACAGAGAGGGAGCTGCTGGAATCACCTGAATCACCTCAGTGATGAAATCAGAGCGACCCAAGTCTTGAGATGAGAAAGCAAAGAAGAATCCTTGATTGTATCTTTACTAATTTTAATGTAAAATACAGAAAAAAAAACCCAAAATAATAGGAATTTTGAATATTTAAAAGAAAGCTGAAATCAATTACAGATATATGGTAATACTTTTGCATTATTAAAAACTATGCAGAGTTGAAAACATGATTATCTATTTTGACAGGTACAATCTGGGCTCAGCAACTACTAAGCTTGATTTATTTTGAGGAACATCGTAACGGAACAGAAAACTTGGAAACCATGTATAGAGTCCCTTTCTTTGAATACTCTAGAGGTCAAGTGGACATTGAAAACAGACCATCTCCACGCCTCTTCGCTTCCCATATTCCATATTATTTGGCACCCAAGAATCTGAAGAACAAAAAAGCTAAAGTAAGTCATAAAAATATCTTATAGGCCAGTGCCTCAGCTCACTAGGCTAATCCTTCGCCTGTGGCTCCGGCACCCTGGGTTCTAGTCCCGGTAGCGATGCAGGGTTCTGTCCCGGTTGCCCCTCTTCCAGTCTAGGTCTCTGCTGTGGCCCGGGAGGGCAGTGGAGGATGGCCCAAGTGCTTGGGCCCTGCACCCGCTTGGGAGACCAGGAGGAATCACCTGGCTCCTAGCTGCGTAGTGGCCATTTGTGGTCTGAACCAATGGAAGGACGACTTTCTCTCTGTCTCTCTCTCTCTCTAACTCTGCCTATCAAAAATAAATAAATAAATAAAATATCTTATGTTCTTTGTGCACACAATACACCTTCTCTAAATACTGTCCCCAGCCTACTCCTCGATATTCTTCCAAATGTTGTGGTTATTGCATCTTTAGGATATTATTTTGCACACTAATAATATATGTGGAATTATAGGTATGTGCATGTACACAGTCATCTTCTTAGATGTTTACAATTTAATTATACAGTGCATAGAAAAACTTCTTGTAAATCAGCACACAGCATTTCATTCACTTATGGTTTAAAAGGACTTCATTGTGTGAGTAGGCAATAGGCAATGTGTTTTTCATGGACAGGTTGGTTTCTGTGATGTATGCATGTTACAAATATTCCTTGGGATACTTTTACTTCTTTCCTCTGGTTAAATATTTCACTACAATAAATTGTGCCAATTAAATTGGTGAAGTATTGTAACTATTGGCAAAGATTGCTTACTTGTTTTCTGTACTGTGTTAACCAACACTTCATCAGATGGTGTAGAAGAATGTGTCTTTCCTCACATGCACAACAATCATGGGATATGTTTATATTTCCTAATTTTCTGGATAAAAATAACCTCTGTCTTAAGTAATTGGCAACCCTTTGACATTAATAAGATTGACTATCTGTCTATATTTTTGTGAATTTTTAGATATCCTTTCCATTTCTTGCCTATTTTTAGAGTGTTTTTTATTTAGTCTTGTAGAAGCATTTATATGGGGAAAATCTTAGCCTTACCCTAAATATTAAGATTTTTTAAAAAATATTCATTCATTTAAACTAGTTTACTTGAAAGGCAGAGTTTCTGAGAGTAAGAGAGGAAAAGAAAGAGATGATGGGGTGGAGGGGAGAGAGTGTGTGTGTGAGTTCTTGCAACCGCTCACTCCACAAATATCCACAACCAGTGCTGGAAGAGGCCAAAGCCAGGATCCCGGAACTCTATATGTGTGGCAGAGGCCCAGTTATTTGAGTCATCATCCACTGACTTCCCAGGAACTAGCAGGAAGCTGGGTCAGAAGCTGAGTAGCTTGACATTCTGATACAGCTTTCAGACATCCCAATCAGCAGCTTAACCCTCGGTGCCACAATACTCACCCCAAGAGCATTTAATTTAATGTAATCAATCTGTTCACCTTTAAATGCTTCCAGCTCTTTTTTCATTTTTTAAATTTTATTTTTTCATATTAATGTGTTATTAATGCAAAGATCACAGATTTTATATAGTTCATAAATACAATTCCAAGAATATAATGATATTCCCTTCTCCACTCCCTCCCCCTTCATCTTCCCTTTCTTTCTCTTTGTTTCTCCTTCTATGGTCTTCTTTGTGACAACAAATTTTTAATTAACTTTATGGTCAAGGGCCTAATGCTCCACAACATAAAGATTTCAAAAAGTAAAAAACAAAAAGATCCTATATCAGTGTTAATATAACTAAGGGTTACAAACAATAATTAAATGTAAAGATGACCATTTCTCCCATAACAGTGAAATTTAAAATAATCACAGATCATTAAAACACATTGTAGTGGGGTCAGCGCTGTGGCGTAGTGGGTTAAAGCCCCAGCCTGCAGTGCCGGCATCCCATATGGGCACCAGTTTGAGTCCTGGCTGCTCGTCTTCCAATCCGGCTCTCTGCTCTGACCTGGGAAAGCAGTAGAAGATGGCCCAACTCCTTGCACCCCTGCACACATGTGGGAGACCTGGCAGAAACTCCTGGCTCCTGGCTTCGGACCAACTCAGCAGTCATTTGGGGAGTGAACCAGCAGAATGGAAGACCTCTCTCACTCTGGCTCTGCGTCTCTCTGTAACTCTGTCTTTCAAATCAATAAAATCTTAAAAAAAAATCCATTGTAGTATAATGTAACCATTGGTTTGGCAAAGATATAAAATGATGTTGACAATATTATGTTTGCAACAATAGTGACATACACAGGTATTTCTTCTTTTTCTCTTTTTAGATTTCTTGATTTTTTTCTTTGTTGATTTTAGTTCCACTTATAAAGGAAAACATGTGATACTTGTCTTTCTTGTGATGTACACCTGTTGCATCCAATTTACTGCAAATGATAGAACTTTATTTTTATAGCTAATATTCCACCATGCAAATGTGTCTATATACAAATATAACCATATTTTTGTTATCCATCCATCTGATATTGAACACTTCAGTTGAGTCCATATTTTGGCTACTGTGAACAGTGCTGGTATAATCATGGTAGTGCAGGTTTCTCTTTGATACATCATGTTCATGTATCATTTTGGTATATACCCAGAAATGAGATTGCTAGCTTATATGGCAAGTCTACTTCTAGTTTTATAAGAAATCTTCATACTGTTTTCCATAATGTCATCACGAATTCACATTCCCACCAACAGTATGTAAGCAATACTTCTCCACAACTTTGTCGGCATCTAAAGCAGTCTGCCTTTCCTATAATAACCAAACAACCGCAATGGCCAGAGCTGCACCGATCTGAAGCCAGGAGCCAGGGCCTCTTCCTGGTCTCCCACGTGGGTGCAGGTCCCAAGGACTTGGGCCATCTTCTACTTAATTCCCAGGCCACAGCAGAGAGCTGAATTGGAAGAGGAGCCGCCGGGACTGGTGTCGCAGGCTGAAGATTAACCTACTGTGCCACGCGGCTGGCCCCCTTATCTTCATCAGTTTTATGTACTACTTCCTGCTATGTTCTTCAGCCATAATTATTTTTTATTCTGTGAAGTGATAGTGTTTTTGCCCAACTTTTTATTACTTGTTAATGTTCTCATGAATATATAGTATGTATATATACATTATGTATGTATTCTGGATAGTGATACACTGTCTATGTTGTTTTTTCTCTCAAATTTTGAACTCTAGTGTTGCGGTAGATTCGTTCTGAGAGGAGGAGTGTGGTGGGGGCAAGAGGCACGGAGTCACCACACAGACCCGGGGAGTTGGGTGAAAGCGGGCCAGAGGCGATCAGCCCTCAGACTCGTTTATGTCAGTTGGTACAGCGGCTTAAATAGTCAAGGCAGCCAATCTGGTAAAGGGGTGGTTTATGCCCTAACCAGTCACAGCCTGTTGCCAGGCAGTATCCGAAGCCATCCAATCACAGCCTGTTGCCAGGCAGGCTCTGTTGCCAGGTGTTTTCCCAGGGGGTTTCTGAAGCCACTCCTGAGTAACTGATGCTCGCTTGCCAGGGGCCATCATGGCATGGCCTTCTCATTCCACCACACGCTATGGTTTGTTTTGATAAGAATCACTCCTGGCCGGCGCCCTGGCTCAACAGGCTAATCCTCCACCTGTGGCTCCGGCACCCTGGGTTCTAGTCCCGGTAGCGATGCAGGGTTCTGTCCCGGTTGCCCCTCTTCCAGCCTAGGTCTCTGCTGTGGCCCGGGAGGGCAGTGGAGGATGGCCCAAGTGCTTGGTCCCTGCACCCCTTGGGAGACCAGGAAAAAGCACCTGGCACCTGGCTCCTGCCATCGGATGAGCGCGGTGCGCTGGCCGCAGCGCGCCGACCGCGGCGGCCATTGGAGGGTGAACCAATGGCAAAAAGAAGACCTTTCTCTCTGTCTCTGTCTCTCCCTCTCACTGTCCATTCTGCAAAAAAAAAAGAAAAAAGAAAAGAAAAAGAAAAAAAAAGAATCACTCCTAATGTAGTGAAAATCTTCAATTTGTACTTTAAAGGAGTGTTTTCCCCTTTAATAAATTATTTTTTGTTCCAAGCCCATAAACTTTTTTATTAGTGTCGATGCCATGGTTTAGTGCATATTTAAATCATTTAGTAATTAATGTTTTGCATGATGTGAGTTAAAAAACAAACTTGCTTTTCCATCTACATGATTATCTGTTCCATCATACGTGGCTCATTTTCTCACTAATCTTGAATGCTATAATCTCTGTATATCAACTACAACATAATTCCTTAAAAGGTAGTGACTAGAGCATTTATGCAATGTAAAATGTAATATTTGTGAAGTCTACAATCAACTTCATATATAGAAATTTATCTTAAAATTTTAAGCACATGTTCAACATCATAGAAATAAATCCATTTATTTCAACACTCTTTGTAATGGTAAACAAAATTGAAGAAAGCATAGCTTTCCTTCACTTATAGACTGAATGAAATTAATTACTATGCATTCATGTAATAAATAATGATGGCATGGTTAGGAAAAGTCTATAAGAATAATTAAGAACTCAAATTTTTTTCATAATTCTCTCTGCAGGTTATTTATATCTACAGAAATCCTAAGGATGTGTTGGTATCATATTTTTATTTTTCAAATTGGATAAAAACACATGAACCTACAGACACCATAGAACATTATATGGAAAAGTTTCTAGATGGAAAAGGTAATGGACCATTTACCAAGCAATATATTTAGGAGCTAATACTTGTCATTTAGCAAAATTCTATACTACAAGAAACATATTTTAGAGAGAGGAAATTTGCCTGGAGTATGGAGCCCACAGAACTGGTAAAAATTTGACAGTAATTTAGCAACAACCCAAGGGATTTTTTTTATCCTTGCCAGGACAATTTGGGGGCTGTCAAGTTTGCAAACGTATATTCTTTAGAAGGCACAAATACTCTCGCAACTCACAGTAATTAGATCCATTGCTGGAGACTAATATTCCAGAATAGCTAATGAGTTTGAATGCTCTGTCACAGTTCGGTGTTAAACCTTATATAGGTCTGTGGACGATTTCATTCCACTCCTTAGGAGGATACAGTGACACAAGAAATTTGTGGATTGCGGGATTAGACTCTTTTGAATTTATATGATTGTATTCAGGTTTAACTTCATGTTCATGGCAAATATTGTAATCCTAGATCTCAGAGAATAAGAAGAAAAATAGAGACATATGTTTTCAGGCAAATAAGGTAGGAAAATAAGAGTTTATCACAAAGTTATATTCAAACTCAGATGTTTAGACTAATTTCTAGTGATCCTTTGCTAGATATATGGAATAGCATTGCTGAGGGAAGTTACTATAAAAATCATGTAAATGTTCTCCAGAGCACTAGCCATTTGATGGACTTAGATGACTAGTAACAGGAGCTTAGTTTTGATTTCTGAAATTCCAAAACTATAAAGAAATAATATAGTGTTCTAAAAATGAGTGCAACCTAATGACCTTGTATATCAATCTTTCTCATAGTGATGGGAAGCCTCTGGTTCGATCACATCAGAGGCTGGTATGAACACAAACATGATTTCAATATTCTATTCATGATGTATGAAGATATGAAGAAGGTAAGGTGAGAAGGTTATTTTCTGAAATCATTTCCTTCAAATATTTGTTTTCTTTTAGTTCCAGAAAGCTACATTCTTGGAGACATCATCACATCTAACTTTCTTGCCTAACCTTCTTTCTAGGTATCTGATTTCCTCCCCCTCCCTTGATTACTGGCCCTTTATGGAGCTCTCTTCTCACTGTGCAGTCATCTTTCTGATCACTTCATGTGTAATCATCTACAGAAAGAAAGGCAACTTCTTGAACTGTATAAGTTAGTAAAGGTTAAAGGAGCACTGGGCAAGAAAATACCACCAACATATGGTTAATTATTGCCACACATGAATGTGCCCTGTGATGCAAGTTCTCTTGTGTTTTAGGGATATCTTGAACCTCAACTTGTGTTTACAGAAAGACTAAATACTGGCAGACAACTCAAAATGCTCTTGGAACACTGAGTAATGCAAACTGAATTCAGCTGAAGGTCATTGGTTATAAAAGATGATGTATTGATTAACTCATTGCATTAAAATTTTTATTAACTCAGAAATAGTCAACATGATGGCCACTGAATAAAGAAGAAAAAAAGAATTGAATTTTTTATTCATGAAGCTCATAATCTATCAGAAAAGGCAGGTACTAACAAACTAAGGATAAATATTTTAAAACTGTGGTATGTGTGGATAAGAGAAAAGATCTGACAAAAAAAATCAGAACTTTCATGTAATAAGGGTATTTAACATCTGATGTAGATTTGATGTAGTCAAAGGATATTGTCATCATTTTCTTAAAAATAGCAAAGGAGTAGCAAGTGAATAAATGCAAATTAATAAAATTAAGAGAGATGGAAGACATGCACACATTTCTAGAAACAGTAAAGTGTTTGACACCATTAACGACTGAAGGAAGAATGTAAAAAGCAAGGTGGAAGCTAAGAAAGTTCAAGATAAAGGGGTAGGCCGGCAGCACGGCTCAATAACTAATCCTCCACATATCAGTGCCAGCACACTGGGTTCTAGTCCCAGTCGGGGCGCTGGATTCTGTCCTGGTTGCCCCTCTTCCAGGCCAGCTCTCTGCTGTGGCCAGGGAGTGCCGTGGAGGATGGCCCAAGTGCTTGGGTCTTGCACCCCATGGGAGACCAGGAGAAGCACCTGGCTCCTGGCTTCGGATCAGTGCGGTGCGCCGGCTGCAGCAGCCATTGCAGGTTGAAGGAATGGCAAAGGAAGACCTTTCTCTCTGTTTCTCTCTTTCACTGTCCACTCTGACTGTAAAAAAAAAAAAAAAAAAAAAAAAAAAAAAAAAAAAAAAAGAGGGGTTTGTAAGAGTCAGACTATGCAAGATCTGTAGGCTAGGAGAGTTGTCACAAGGTTGCCAATGGTATAGAATGAGTATTTTCAAAATATCTATCCTATTAGTGCATTATGATATGAAAATGGTGGTTTTAAGTAGGGTGGTTGACTTAGAGACAAATGTAATAATTCACTGACTACCAATCATGTCTTAGATAAATTGGTATCATTGGAAAGGAAAAAATGCTTCATTTCAAGATAGATTTAGGCCATGAAAATAAGAGATGTATCCAAGATGTTTTCTGTATTCCTAATCTGTATACCTGCTTGGATAAAGAAGACAATCAGTAAGTGTCTAGGGAACAATAAGTCACAATCAGGTTAAACAGATGGCTTATGATGTTGGTATGACACACAGAGTTTATAGTAACTGAAAAGTATTAAAATTAGACTGAGAAATAAGGAGGAATACAAATCAAAAACTCAGAGATTTGGGTGAAGATACTAATGATAGTAATGTGGACATCATCACTGTAAGAACATAAGAGAAACAATGAGTATAGACAAAATAGAGAAAGGCGAGAGAGAGGGAAGAATTGTAAGAGATGAAGGCAGAAAGGAAAGCAGCAGCAAGAAACAAAAGGAGGCAAGGAGTGGGAATAGGAGGTACAGAGCAGAGTAGGGAAGCTAAAAATCAATTAGAAGTGAAGTTAAGATGTAAGTTTGGGGGAAAAGAATGAACTCTCCATAGAAACAGAACAAGAGCAATCAAAAGTAGATAGAATATATGGAGTAGGTGGTGACACAGAAGCCAAGCAGGTGGCTCATCAAAGATCGTTACAATCTTTAAAAAAAAAAAAACTGTAACATGGTCAATAAAACAAGGAAAATGAGAGTTTAGAATATCAATTGAATTCAGTTATATAAAGTGTATTGGAAGTAAATATGCTAGGTTACAGTGGACTGGGGAATAAGTTAAAGAATCTCAAATAAGCATCACCAGCCCAGGTACATACATGTTATAGCTATATTCTGCATACTTATTTATATCAAATAACTCTACTTTATGTAAATCATGTCCAAAGTAAAATTTATCTCCTCTCCCACATAAGCTGCCTTCCCTATGAATTGCACTGTAATTAAGGTGCCCAAAATCAGAAACAAGACTATGTATTCATGCGCTCCACTCTCAAATCTTCACATAACTACTTAATCAGTGTCGTTTGTCTTTGTATTCATCGTAGAAGACACAAACATTTCTCAACCTATGTTGCCTTTGCTATGGAACAGTCGCCAGTATCTCGAGCATAGTCTGTATAACATCCATCCTGAATTGTCTGCCTGTCACCAGTCTCATCTTTATACCCTTCATTCTCCATGCTTCAACAACAGCTATAATTTTAAAATCCAAATCTGATCTCCTTGCTATTTTGCTCTTTGAATTCATACAAAAGCATACTCTCAAACAACAGCATTCATACATAGTGTGTTATACTGATATTTCAGACAAAGCAAACATGGTTAAAAAAAAAAACTAGGTAAATCCTCTTGAATATCTCCCTGTTCTATTTTTTTTTTTTTTTTTTGGCCAGGTAGAGTTAGACAATGAGAGAGAGAGACAGAGAGAGTGTTATAGACAGTGAAAGAGAGACAGAGAGAAAGGTCTTCCTTCCATTGGTTCACTCCCATAATGGCTACTACAGCTGGCGCTGTGCCAATGCAAAGCCAGGAGCCGGGTACTTCCTCCTGGTCTCCCATGCAGGTGCAAGGACCCAAGCACTTGGGCCATCCTCCTCTGCTCTCCCAGGCCACAGCAGAGAGTTGCACTGGAACAGGAGCAACCCGGACTAGTACCAGGCGCCCCAACCAGGACTGGAACGCGGGGTGCCGGCGCCACAGGCAGAGGATTAGTCAAGAAAGCCACAGTACTGGCCCCTTTTTTACCTTTAATACACTGTCACCTGAAACTACTTTCCTCTCAACTTCCACAATCTAGCCTGTTGGTAAAGTATATTCGATCAATGTGTTTTGCCAGCCTTGCAAAAAAATATTGTATCATAATATGAGAATCTTGGGAGAGATCTTGTTCAATTCAAGTTTTTCATTTTTAAATCTCTTTCTAAAAGATGCCTCAATTTTCTCAAGCAATTAGGTAGCCATAAAACTTTAGATCTTCCCTTGTCTGCTGCTTCCATTGTAAATATCTTGGTAATTTTGCTAATACTGTCTTTATCTCCTTCTCCAAAGATAAAGTCATCATGGCACTGAAAAGCAAGGCAGTTTTGTCAGAGAAGTTTCCAGGTTTCTCCTGGTTGGAGGTAACAGCCTGAGGACCACAGAGACTGTACAGAGTTAGTTTCTACTTAAGTGTAATGTTCAAATTTTCATATATATGGTTAAATAATAAAAAGGGAATTTTTAATATAAAGAAGATGGGGTTAAGTTTTGAGGGTAGTGACAAATTTAGGATAAGAACAGAAGTTTGTGTTGGAATTATGGACTACCTATGTCACTCAGTTGATTGAAGTGTGTGGAAATATGTGGAAATCATGAATATGTGGAAATCATGAATGCTCATTACACAGTTCAACAATCTGCATGTTTATCTTACGTCTCCTCTACAGGCAAGACATTTTTAATGTAACAAAAGATAAGAAAGAATTTCATCTTAAAAGAAGTGAGAATCTAGTAACATATCTTGGAGAATCATGGAGAGTTTCATTCTTCCTATCCTATGATATTTCCTCTCACATGGCTGAATATTTCACAGAGGAAATTCATAATGTTGTATGTTTTGGTGGAGTAGACTGTAGAGAGAGAAGTTTTTAATAAGTGTTCAGTGTATTCCACCAAAATCTCTGTTTACTATTTCCCAAAATATGACTCAGATTTAACAACAGTAATAGTAGCACATAGAATTAGGGAAGAATTAACATAAGAGAAGAAATTTAAGGAGATGCAGGAAAGAGTTTTAAGAATTGTCTTCCAAGGAGAAATTCTGTTTGCAGGTAACCACCTCCTTTTTCTCACTCTATGATGTGTCGTTATCAATGTGCTTTCTTTCCCTTGTTCCAAGATCAGTCTTGATTGCATTCATTTGTATTCAATTGGCTGTAAAATTTACTCACTTTGATTTTCATTTCTTTTCAGTATTTGTGATCTATTATTCATCAGCTATGACATTTCTAGTACTAGTTTGAGGCCATTTTTATAATGTCTTTTGCTCCTTGAGTATAAAGACAGTAGTTACTTTAAAAATCATTCTGTCAGCCGGCATTGTAATGCATCTCGCTAGACAGCTGCTAGCAATGCCCAGATACCATATAGATGCTAGTTTGTCTCAGCTGTTCCACTTCTGATTCAAGTCCCTGCTAATGCACGTGGGAAGGCAACGGATGATGACCCAAATGCTTGGGTTCCTGCACACATGTCAGAGACCAGGAGGAAGCTGCTAGTTTCAGTTTGTCCCAATCCTGCTGTTGTGGCCACTTGGGGAGTGAACCAGCAGATGACTGATCTCTCTCTCTCTCTTTCTCTGTCTCTTGTTCTCTACCTCTTCCTCCTCCTCTTCCTTCTTCTACTCTCTCTTTCTTTCTCTCTGTAACTCTGTATTTCAAATAAATAATTTAAACCTTTTTAAATGAATCTGATAATTATAGTAGCTGTATCATATCTATAGTTCCGCTTCTATTGTTTTTTTTTTTTTTTCTGATGGTTTCTGGTATCATTGTCTTACCCCTTCATGTCCTCTCTTCTTTCAATTTCTCATTTTAGTCATAAAAATTGTCACATGAACGTAGTATTTCATAACTATTATTTCTATGAATAATTTAAAAACTAAACTCCTGTTATTTTGACTCCATCACACTCAATCTCTCCCCCTCCCAACTACAAAGGTTAAAACAAAGACACCCAATAAACTGAGAAAAGCTCTTTATCTTCGGCCCCAGGCTTGCCAGCCAACTGCATTTCCTATATGTCTATCCAGTACCAACCATATTGCACTTCAATTCTCATTAAGTATTAAAAGACTTAAAAATTTTTGTAATGTTGGATTGTCTGCACTGAGAAAGGATTCCATAATTTTGCAGATATTTCTTATCTTTCAGTTTGAAATGAAAATATATATTCCCATGAAAATTGTTCTACATTCTCTGAGATAACATTCATCCCTCTTTCCTATGAGATACATTATGTTTCTGTTTCAGGTTTTTTCCCTCATTACATTTTTAATAATAAAAAATGGATAATATAAAATGTACCAGATTAATCATTTTAATCTATAGTTTTGTGGCATTATTTATATTCATAATGTTATACAACAATGACTACTGTCCATCACCAAAACATTTCTCATTTTATACCCTTGAAACACTGCTCATTAAAATATCATTCCTCATCGTCCCCTTCCCTCAACACTTAGAGCCACAATTTTACTTTCTTTCTCTATGACTGAATAACTGTAGTACTTCATATGGATGTAGTAATATAGCATTTTTCATCATTGACTGATTTTGTCATTACTATAAAGTCTGCAATGTCTGTCACTGTTGTAACATGTATCAAAATTTCCTCCATTTAAAGCCTGAATAATATTATATTTTATGTATATGCCATTGGTTTTAAATTTTAATGTTTATACACTTGAGTTGCTTCCTTATATTAATGAATGTGAATAATTATATTATGAACATGGATGTGCAAAGATAAGGCCACAACAAAAAGTTTGTGGAAAATGGAATTAGTAGTAGTAGTAGTACCCTCCCTCCTCCTTCCTTTCTTATTCTTTCTTTTAATTTTTACAGTGTTCTATTTTCAGTTTAATATGATTTTTTAAAATTTCCTTTTGCTTGGTCACTATTAGCTTATAGAAATTAATCTGATTTTCATGTTGATTTAAAATCCTGCAATGTTTCTGTTTCTTTCAGGGGATATCATTAACTTCTCTTAACATGTAACATTGTTGTCTATTAACAGAGATACATTTACTTCTTTCTTTCAATTCCAGTGCCTTTCTATTCCCAATTGCTAGGACTAGTATTTCTAGTATTATGTTAAGTAGAAGTGATAAAATTGCTCTTGTTCCAGAATTTAGCTCGAAATATTCCATGGTCTCTCCATTGAATATAATGATAGCTGTAGGGATTTTCATGTTGATGAAGATGGCTTCTGTTTCTAATTTACTCAGTCCTTTTTCATAATATATAATTAGATACTCTGAAATGTTTTTCCTGCATCAATGGAGATATTCATATTTTTCCTTCATTCTGTACATGTGATGTATTGATTAGAGTTTTCATATTTTGAATCAATTTAGAATTCAGCGGAAAAATACATTAGAGCACAGTGTGTGTTAGGCTGTAACTCATGCTCTCTTCATAACCTAAATAATTCTTCACACCCATTATCTTTCAGGATCTCAGAAGCTCAGTGCTTAAAATCTGCTCATTTCTTCAGAAAGAACTGAGTGAAGAAGATGTGGATGCTGTTGTGCATCAGGCTACATTTGAGAACATGAAGTCTCTTCCACAAGCAAACTATACACGTATTATGGAAAGTGAGGTTGTGTCGAGACATCAGGATGGACTTTTCATGCGCAAAGGTGATGTTAAGTTGTGTATCGATGCAAAAATGCTGTGATTTGGCCCCTGGGAGAACTCATCAGGGTTTCCCATATGTCTCTCCAAGTGATACTGCCACTGAGGACTGAACAGGTAGCAAGGCTCCTAACCAAAAGCAGCCCAGAACAGTTTCTTTGGAAAACGAAATGTGTTTTAGTACACACCATGACCCTTGACCTTTGTGTAGTAAATATTACATTCCTTCCTTCTAGGCCACATGTTCCTTCTCTTGAAAATTACTTACCAAATGCTGTCTGAAGGAGGCATATTTTTTTACAAGGATAATTCCTTTTCCTGTTTTTCTTTATTTATCATGAAATGTTCTAGGATGCAAAGATTTTTTATATGGGAGAGAAATTTTGATTAGTGTGTCTTTAGGTGGAAGATTTCTTCTCCATAAAATTAAGAATGAAATTAAAAGAGCAATTTTCTTTGAATTCAATTATTCCAAAAGGATATTAATTTAACTCTGCTTCTATTATGAACCAGTAGTTATTGTTAAGATGAATAGACTTACTTACTCAGCAATATCCCATAAGTTCCAAATTTAAGTATTTAAGAATTTAATGCATAGAAATCTAAAATAGAATTTGAAATTATCAGTTTTATTCTCTAATTTAATAAGAACTTTCTATTATTATGATGGATCTAATTTATAAGTAATTATGTAATTTATTATTGAAACTTTCCTTGATATTCATACTTAAAACATTTCTATGCCTTCTTTAGTGCCATTTATTATCATCTTCTTCCTGTCGTTCCTCAACTAGACCAGATGTAATGCAATTCTCAGATCCATAATAGCTTGATATCTGTTCCTAATGTGAATGCTAATGTTAACACAAGAATATGAGAATTTAAGGTGTCAAATTGTTATGACTTCCTTTTTTAAGTTTCATAATGATGTCACCTTATCTTCATTAGTTGAAAGCTTTGGTAGTCTTAACTTTCCATTTAAAATGGAAAAAATGCCCATATGTAAAGCTGCACTGTGAACTCTATTATATGCTATAAATAGTTCACTTAGTATGATGCCTTTCACATAGAAAATAAATCGTTAAAATGCTCACATAGGAGCAGGCATTTCCTCTAGTGGCCAAGATGAAGATGTTCCTCAGTGGAGAACCTGGGTTCAATTTTAGGCACCAGCCCCTGATTCCCACTTGTTAAGGCAGACCTGGCAGCAATGGTGCCTCAAGTACCCTGAATAATTCTTCCATGAAATGTATTTTCCAAGAGCTTTTTAAAGACTCTTCCTAATTACTGGTGCTGCATTCCTATGAGCCTTTCTTAGGTCATCTCATTATTGGATTTAGCTCATTAGATTTAGTGTGGTTTAAAGAAAAGATTATAATAGGTTGGGGTAACTTTCACACTGACAATGTTTCCACTTTTCTGTGCTTATCTCATTAGGTACAATTGGAGATTGGAAACATCATTTGACTGTGGAGCAGAATGAAAGATTTGACAGGATATTCCAGAGAAAGATGAAAGATTTTCCCTTGAAATTCATCTGGGATTAACTGAATAGAACTGTAATCACATTGAAAATTAGTCTAACTTGTCACTTTCATTCAATTATTACTTATACAAATATATTAATTAATATAATGAGTAAAATATTCTTAGTAGTTGTCATGAGATCCATGGGAAAATAATTGAAAAAAAAAGTTGACTCGTATTCAACTACTCAAACTGAGGATTTAAACTCAGAATAAATCAGTCATGGAAATTTTTAAAATTAAAAAATAAAATTGATTTCAGAAATAGCATTATCGCTCTGCATAATAATCGGTAAAGCAAAAAGCGTAATAACATTGTCAATCTGCATAATAATGGAATAAATGCAAAACATAATTCAAGAATTGTAAATGCCTGCAGTAAGTGTTCTGTGGTGCATATTTTTCTTTTTTATCTATATTAAAATAAGAATCAATAAAGCATAAAAATTCTTTTATTCTTGTAACTCAACTTTCATATCTGGTTTCAGAATAAATGTAAAGTAGAAATATGACTTAAATGTAAGAAATAAATAATATATAAACATATTCCTTTTTAATAATTCGACTTCGCATTTTGCACTAAATATCAGACATCAAAGAAGAAACAATTATCAATGGTATAAGAGGGTGGAAAGTGTCATTATGCTCTTCAAACTGTATATATGAATACAGGAAATTAGTTCCCTTTATATGAATAAAAAATAAATCTTTGAAATAATTAATTTTTTGTTTGTTTTTAACTTTTATTTAATGAATATAAATTTCCAAAGTACAGCTTATGGATTACAATGGCTTCCCCCCGCTCATAACTTCCCTCCCACCTGCAACCCTCCCCTTTCCCATTCCCACTCCCCTTGCATACACATCAAGATTCATTTTCAATTCTTTTTATATACTGAGAAACACAAAGTGAAAAATACTGTTTGAGTACTAGTTATAGCATTAAATCACAATGTATAGCACATTAAGGACAGAGATCCTACATGAGGAGTAAGTGCACAGTGACTCCTGTTGTTGACTTAACAAATTGACACTCTTGTTTATGGCATCAGTAATCACCCTAGGCTCTTGCAATGAGTTGCCAAGGCTATGGAAGCCTGTTGAGTTCACCGACTCTGATCTTTAAAATAATTAACTTTAATAAAAATAGTTTTACCCATCATACATCACTAATTAAATTAATTTTGCAGACATTTAATATTTAAATATCTAGACAGTCTTTTTTTAAATTTTTTAAATTTATTTGAAAGATGAGTTACAGAAAGAAGTAGAGACAGAGAGTTCTTCCATCCACTGGTTCATTCCCTAGATGGCCGCAACGGCCGGAGCTGCACCAATCCGAGGCCAGAAGCCAGGAGCTTCTTTCTGGTCTCCCACGTGGGTGCAGGGGCCCAAGGACTTGGGCCATCTTCCACTGCTTTCCCAGGCCACAGCAGAGAGCTGGTTCGGAAGAGGGGCAGCTGAGACTAGAACCGGCACTCATATGGGATGCCAATACTTCAGGCCAGGGCATTAACCTGCTGCGCCACAGCACCGGCCCTTGATAGTCATTTTAATTAACTGAGAAAATACAGGTGAAATTGTATATAATTCTCAAATGGAAGAAAAACTGCAGCATGAAAGCAGTGGAGGAAACTTACAAAGTTTAATGAATTGAGGCTAGCATTATGGTATAGTGAATTGTCAGCACTTATGCTGCCAGCATCCATATTGATTCCCAGCACAAGTCCCAGTTGCTCTGCTTCCAATCTAAGTCCTTGCTATTGTGTCTGGGAAAGCAATGCATGTTAATCAAAACAAATGGGACTCTGCTACCCATATAGCCAAATAGGCTGGAATTCCCAGTTCCTACGTTTAATCTGAGCCATTTCCAGCTGTTACAGCCACTTGGGGACTGAAACTAAGGGAGGAATATCTCTCTAACAGTATAATTTATAATGATCTTCAAATGGAATAAGCCAAATTTATTTCCATGTATATTAATGTAAATATGTAAATTATGATATTTAATATGTTGAAACACTCAATAGCACAGTATGGAAAAGTAAAAATAAAAGAGACAAAATGTTGAAAGTCATTGAGTTTCCACCATAGGAAACTAAAATAAATAAGTGATTACCTACAAAGTAAAAAGAAGTGAAGAAATAATAGAACTTAGAGCACAAAATTGAACTGGAATTTGGATATTAATAGTCAAAATCAGTGAAACAAAAAGCCGGTTCCTTGAAAGAATGTATAAAAATGGTAAACAAGTATAAGGGCTTAGAAGAAAAAAGAAAGACACAAATTAATAGCACAGAAACATAAAAGAGGCCGGCGTCCTGGCTCACTAGGCTAATCCTCCGCCTTACAGCGCCGGCACACCGGGTTCTAGTCCCGGTTGGGGTGTCAGATTCTGTCCCGGTTGCCCCTCTTCCAGGCCAACTCTCTGCTATGGCCAGGGAGTGCAGTGGAGGATGGCCCAAGTGCTTGGGCCCTGCACCCCATGGGAGACCAGGAAAAGCATCTGGCTCCTGCCATCGTATCAGCGCTGTGCGCTGGCCGCAGCACGCCGGCCATGGCAGCCATTGGAGGGTGAACCAACGGCAAAGGAAGACCTTTCTCTCTGTCTCTCTCTCTCACTGTCCATTCTGGCTGTCAAAAAAAAAAAAAAAACATAAAAAGAGATTGCCATTGTAAATTCCATGGATACTAAATGAATAATAAAAGACCATGAGTAATTCTATGTTGACAACTGTGATAAGATGAAATGGGACAATGCCTAGAAAGACATCATTTGCCCAATCTCACACAAAGGGACATAGCTCATCTGGCTAGATGAGGAGCAATAAAATATATGGATTAATAATTAACAATTTAAAAATATTTTTTTCTGGCCTTCGTCGCGGCTCACTAAGCTAATCCTCTGCCTGCAGCACTGGCACCCCAAGTTCTAGTCCCGGTCGGGGCGCCACATTCTGTCCTGGTTGCTTCTCTTCCAGTCCAGCTCTCTGCTGTGGCCCGGGAAGGCAGTGCAGGATGGCCCAAATGGTTGGGCCCTGCACTGGCAAGGGAGACCAGGAGGAAGCACCTGGCTCCTGGCTTTGGATCAGCGCAGCTCTGGCCGTAGCAGCTATTTGGGGGGTGAACCAACGGCAAAGGAAGACATTACTCTCTGACTCTCTCTCTTTCACTAACTCTGCCTGTCAAAAAATAAAAAATAAAAATAAATAAATAAATAAACAAACATTTTTCTGATAGAGGTTCACTAGCATATTCTGTCAAATATTAGAAAAACAAACAACACAAATTCTTTATAACAAAAGAAGTAGAAGAACTACAAAACACATGCTATGAATCTAAATCAATGGTAGTACTAAAAAACTAGTAAATTACAAGAAATGCTACAAAATATGAACATAGATGCACAAATTATCAGCAATTTAATCCAACAATTCACCAAAGGAATTATGTAGTCCAAGTAGACAGGACTCTTCAACATTTGAAAGCCAATTAATGAAATCCATCATGTTAACAAACTAAAGAATACTGATCACATGCTTATATCAATGAATGTGGAAAACGCATTTGAGAAAAACTACTCAGATAAAAAACTGCAGCAAAGTAGGTTAGAAGGGAAATTCAGGGTTGATCCAAGATGACTGAATAGGGTATAGCCACATTAACTTCTACTTCTCTGGGTTTCTAAATTTGTATGTATGAAATGCTTGAAGTTTGCATTACTTAAAATTAAAAAAAAAAAAAAAGGAAGGACGATGTCTCTAAGGGTCTGACTGACAAAAATTTCAGTAAAAAAAAGTGTAAAAATGCAACAAAGACTCCATGGGACAAGAGGACACAAGACATTGACAACACTGCAGCCAAAAGGTGCAACCAGCAGCTTTCGGTGAGCCACCGTCTCATTACAACAAAGTAGGAAGAAATTGCTATGTATCCCACCACTGACAGTTTTAGCTGGGAAGGGAGTCCACAGTCAACCAATGACTTAAACCTAGGGAGCTGAAGCAACTACCAGGCTAGGAGAAGGGAAGCTGAATTGGTCCCTTCTCTCCCCTACCCCCATAGAGTGTCATACTCAGAGATGTGAAGTTACACAGCTCGCCAATATTCTGCTCCTACCAGAATCAGAGTCAATGGCAGAGCAATGTGTGGAGCAAAGGTTGGATCTCCTACATATGGCTACTGTGTGACTTTTTGGGCATTAGCACCCTAGGTGAACCAGGGAGATTCTCCTTACCTTCTGGGGGCTAACGCCAGAAGAAACCCATAAAAATTCCACTCCTACCTTGGGGGATCTGGGTAATGACCCCACAACATTCTGCAACACAAGGACTGTGAACACCTTGCTTCGACAAACTTTCTGCTGTGACCTTGTCAGCCAGCTGAAGTTGCTTTGACCTCACCAAGGCTGGCCCAGTTCTGGTCATTGCAGGCTTTTGGAGAGTGAAACATTAAAATCCCCTGTGCATTTTCTGATAACTTGTCTTTCACCTTCTTGCTATGATCCCACATTCTACCCATGAAAATAATGCTTCCTTTGTAACTTTAGCAGTGTCTGTTTTGTCTCTCATAATTGAGCTTTGTCCTCCTTCCTTCTTATTTCTACCATCACACTATTACCCTTCCCACTGCATAAAAACACAGTTTCAAGTATCATGTTATTTACCCATAGCATCTATGATCTATCATCATTCACATTATCAATCAACTTCCAGCTGGTCTCTCATCCCTCAATATTTAGCTCCTTGATCACTGAAAGATAAAGGCAGCATATTCTACACTATTACTTCCATTAAGCACTCCTGAAAATCCTGAATAAAATATTTAATGCAAATATCTGAAGATTCTAGAAAGTGGAAGAAAGAAGGGAAACTTGACAGAGATCACAGGACTTCAGGGATGATCCAGTGTTCAGTTTTCTCTCTCACTCTATTATCCAAAACACAGAGTAACAAACGCTGGTGAGGATATGAAGAAAAGGAACAGTTATATGCTGCAGTTTGGAAAGTAAATTAGTGCAACCACTGTGGAAAACAGTATGGAGATTAAAAAAAAAACTATAAAGATACTTGCCATATTGCCATATGGTTTAGCAATCCCACCACTGGGTATATACCCAAAAACATGTACACATGTTGTCAAAAAGATATCTGTACCACCATGTTTATAACAGCACTGCTCACAATCCCCAAAATATGGAATCAACCAAGGGGTCCATCATCAGATGAAGACAATGAGGTATATAAACATATAATGGAATATTACTCCACAGTAAAGAATGAAATTCAATGATTCACACCGAAATAGGTGCAACTGGAGGACATCGTGTTGAGTGAAATAAGCCAGACATAGATAAAAAAAAAAACCCTTTCTCCCTTATAAAAATGGGAGTTAAAATTCAAATAGGAAAAAGTCAAAAAACATAAAAGGCCTGTGTTCATCAATATTGCTTCAAATATAGTTTTGCCAACTTTTATTTTATATCTTTGTTTTATATCTTTTATTGAATAAAGAAATTATGGTATATATGCACTATGGAGTACTACTCAGTTGTAAGAAAAGAAAAATGAAATCCTGTCTTTTGCAATAAGATGGTCACAATTAGAAACCATTATACTTAGTGAAATAAGCCAATCCCAAGAGAACAACTATCATGTTTTCCTTGATCCAAGGTAACTAATAGAGTACCTGAAATGTAATGTATTGGAGTGAAATAGACATTTTGAGAATTGATGATTGCTTATAGCCCTTGTCTCTTCCACTGAAGAAGTGATTTTTTTTTTGCTTTGTTTCTCTTCATAGCATTTTTTGAATTATTTTACTTAGAGTAGGGTAAACTGTATGCTCATTAAGTATACTGAAAATAGATTATTGTAAAAATTAAGAGTGGGAATCTGAGAGGAAGCGGAAAGAAGAGTTGGAGCATAGGTGGGGGAGAGAGTAAGAGGAAACTGCTACTATGTTTCTAAATCTGTATATATGAATATATGAAACTTGTATAACTGAAATAAAATTTAAAAAAAGAATGCTATACTACTATGGGGTAATGATCTGTGATTATTATAAAATTTATGTATATGGGTGAACTAGTCATCTCTTCATTTGATTACTGTTTATAATCCTTGCCTATATCCCCACTGAACTAGGGTCTTTTATTTTGTTGATTATTTAGTGGAACATTAACCCCTTGACCATAATGTAAATTTAACATATGCTGTCTCAAAAACTCGAAAAAAGGAAGGAAGGAAGGAAGGAAGGAAGGAAGGAAGGAAGGAAGGAAGGAAGGAAGGAAGGAAGGAAGGAAGGAAGGGAGGATGGAAGGAAGGATGGAAGGAAGGAAGGAAGGAAGGAAGGAAGGAAGGAAGGAAGGAAGGAAAGAAGGAAGGGGAAAGGAGGAGGGAGGAAGGGAGAGGAAGAGAAGAAAGAGGGAAAGAATGAGGGAGAGAGAAAAGAAAATAAAGGAAAGGAAAAGAAAGGAGGAGAGAAAGGGAGAAAGAGAGAGGAAAGAAAGGGAGGGAAGAAGGGAATATCATTATGTTGTTAGAATTGTATCTATGAACTATACTGAAACTCTTTGTATTAGTATCACATTGGCATGAAAAAAAATAATAATGTATCATATGGTACCAAAAAGAGAGCAAGCGCTGGAGACAGTGCCTCATTCCTTCCCCTCTGAGAGGTGCAGAGAATAGAGTGGAGCTTTGTCAATTAATCCTATAGTGTAGTAAGTGAACAATGACAAAGATGGGGCACATTATCTCCTCCCAATAACAAAATGGGGTTAAAAAGAGTGAAGAGGAGACTAAAAGTCAAGGTGGGCCGGTGCCACGGCTCATTTGGCTAGTACTCCACCTGTGGCACCGGCACCCTGGGTTCTAGTCCCGGTTGGGATGCCACATTCTGTCCTGGTTGCTCCTCTTCCAGTCCAGCTCTCTGCTGTGACCCGGTAAGGCAGTGGAGGATGGCCCAAGTGCTTGGGCCCTGCACCCGCATGGGAGACCAGGAAGAAGCACCTGGCTCCTGGCTTCAGATCAGCGCAACACGTTGGCTGCAGTGTGCCAGCCGCAGTAGCCATTTGGTGAATGAACCAACAGAAGGAAGTCCTTTTTCTCTGTCTCTCTCTCACTAACCCTGCCTGTCAAAAAACAAATAAATAAATAACAAGTCAAGGCAGCAGGTTTTAAACCTGCGTGTAAATTCCTAGCAATATCTCAAATGGCCCAATGAATAAAACAAATAAGAATCAATACAACAAAGTTCTGAGCACTGAACTATTGTGCAAATACTTCTCCCATTTAACTTACCTCTGGGTAGCAAGCAGAGAGGCAGATCAAAATTTTATTGCACAGGTTCGAGACCTGGCTGCTCTTCTTTCAATCCAACTCTCTGATATGGCCTGGGAAAGCAGCAGAAGATGGCCCAAGTCCTTGGGTCCCTGCACCTGCGTGGGAGACCCAGAAGAAGCTCTTGGCTCCTGGCTTCAGATCAGCACAGCGCTGGATTTAGGATTAATTTGCCATCAACTGGGGAGTGAACATCAGATGGAAGAACTCTCTCTTTCTCTCTGCCTCTCCTCTCTCTCTAACTGACTTTCAAATAAATAAATAAAATCTTAAAAAAAAAAGAAGTGAAAAATAAAATAACTGAAGTAAAGAACTCCCTGGATGGACTCATGCATAATGTAAAGGACAGAGGAATAAACAGTGATTTGAAGATGGATCAATAGAAGTTATCCAATGTAGTGGTGAAGAAAATGACTAGAACTTCAGGTGTCACAGGGCATAAAAAGATCTAACATTTGTGACACTGGAGTTGCAGAAAAAGAGTATGTGTGTGAGACAAAAAATTTCTTGAAGAAATAATGGATGAACAGTTCCTCAAATTGTTGAAATATATATATATATATATATATATATATAAAATATTTAAAAAGTTGTGAGAACTCCAAAGAGAGTAAGTTCAAAATCAGAAATTTACCCTGATATAACAGCATACAAAGTATATTCTCTGATACTAAAGGGATTATATATAAATTCACCACTGAAAAATAAAATCTCTAAACACTTGGAAATTAAACATACACATATAAATAATTGATGGATCAAAGAGAATGCTTCAGGGATGATTTTCAAATATATACTGAACTGAGTGAAAAAGGAATAAGACATGTCAAATATGTGGATATCAGCTAGAAAGAGTGGTTACATGTAAAATAGCAGATGCTTGCATTAGGTAAGAAAAGAGGGATGGGTGTTAGGTGAAGCAGTTAAGAAGTCCCTTCAGATGCCTACATCCTATATCCAAGTGCTTGAGTTCGAGTCCTTGCTCTGTTTCAGATTCAACACTCCCACTAAGGCAAACTCTGGAGGCAGCAGGTGATGGATCAGAACTTACATGTAAATTTTTTCTCCTTTATCTTAAGCTTTTGTTTGCTTTCAGAATTCCAAAAGTCATAAATCCTGAGACCTGACTTTAAGGAGCCCTGAACTAGCACAAATTATGAGAAATATTTTGTGAGTATGCACACATCTGTATTTGGGGAAGGATAAAGATCCTGGGCTTTTGCCAAGTTATTGGAGGGTTCTGTGAGCCCCACCACCACCACCACCAAACTAGGGTCCAGGTAGTATTTTGCTCTTCCATGAAATTCGAATTCATAATATACATCTTGCTAAATCAATGGAAAGTGTCAAGTTCCAAGTATTTGTTGTTTTACTTAAAAAGGAAGAGAAATATGCAACAAATTAATCCTAAGGATTTTAAATTATGGTTTATACTCATAGTAAAAGACAGATATGAGGAAATCCTCCGTTTTCCTCATGCTGGAGATTGCATACCAGAAATTAAGATTCAAAATCATTGCAAAGTCATTGCAATGTTGTGAATTCACACATGTAAAGTAATACTTTATACCAACATAGTTTTAGCGTTAATTTGGGTTTAAATTTTTAGAAAACAAGTTACCTATTAACTATCTATTTATATAAGGTAACTCCGCATTGTCTTCTTGAAGATAATATTCTGCATACTCACAGAGCAGGGTCCATATAAAGGGAGAAGTGCAAAAACTCAGGACTTCGTTTTTCTTTTGGATTTGTTTGGTTGATGCAAATGAGACATCTTCAGGGCACTCTAAGTCTGAAATTTGGGATCTCTAGGCTGGCACCCTGGAATCCCATTGTCACTGGCATGAACAAGTGTATTCCCAAACTCCGGCCCCTGCCCTTTCTCTTTCTCCCCACTCTATCCCCCCTCCCTCCACACACAGCATAAATACATCCTCAGTTCACTAATGCACTACTGCTTCCTCACTGTACAACTTGTATCAAGCCAACATACTCTTAAAATTCTCCTTCATAGAACCACCAGTCCTCCCACTTTGTGCTCATGGCTCTAATAGCAGTTCTCAGATTACCAACCCAGTCTGGTGGAGTTCAGAAATGATTGGCTGCGCCAGCAAGAGGAGCAGGGGAGCCATCAAATCACAAATCTAGGATTTGCATCACCGTCTCCTCCCTAGTAGCATCTTGGCAACGTGAGTGTATTGTTTTTCACTGAAGGGCCCTGCCTGGCGTTGCTATGGAGATAGGACGCTGCAACTTGCAAAGCAGTCAGGATCCAGAAATCGCTCAGGAGATCCCAGCAAAGCTTCTGCTCTGCATTGCCTTCTACCACATCTTCATCCAGAAGACTTTTTCCCTTGACTTCTTCCATGGAAGACACGACCTCTCTGGAGCAAGAAAAAGAAAATAAAGAACAGGAGGAAGCAGAGAAGCCATGGGAAACAAAGATAGCATCTTCTTCCCAAGATTCTGAGCCTGCATCATCTGACCCCTGGGAAGTGGAACAGGGGCGGGAAGTTGGACCTCCTCCCAAGAATAGCCCTCCTAGAAGCCCCAGTCTAAAGACAGCACATTTCTGGATGACCTCAGAAGAACACATGCGTCACCTTCCCATTCCTCTCCTCGGGAACTTTCTTTTAGTCCTTCTGCCTTGGCTCTAGCAAAACAGAATCTTACCATACCATCTCCCTCAGACAGGACCACTAGTGAGATTCCTGAAGCTGGGAAACTTCATCCTGATCTGCTGGAACAACCATCTGATAAGAAAGAACCAACTCAACACTCAAGCCAACCAGAGGGAAACACCTGTCCACTGCCCCAGCAACCCAAACCTCTCCTGCAGAGAACAAGGAATGTGAGCCACAGTGACAAACCAAAAGGGCAGAGATTTGATGTATTTCAGGAGGAAGATTCTAACAGTAATTATGGCCTAGATCAGGCTGAGCCAGGAGCCCTTGAAGCAGCCCCCAGCATGCTGGAAACTGCCATTCAGAATGCAAAGGCTTACCTACTGAAGACCAGCAGCAGGTCTGGCTTCAATGTGTGAGTTTCCAACAAAAAAACAGATATGGTGTGTCTTTCTGTGTGTATGAGTGTGGTTCTGTGGGTGAACAGAAATGTATCTGAAAAGATTGCATTAGTAAAAGAGAGTAGGGGTGGGCATTGTAGTGTAGTTGGGTTAAGCCAAGACTTGGGACAGCTGGTTACCATTGAGTGTCAATAGGAGTCCCAGGTCCTTTGCTTCTGATCCATCTTCCTTCTAATGTGCATAGGAAGGCAGTAGATTATGGCCCAAGTGCTTTGGTCTCTACCACCCACATGGGAGGTCCTGATGGAGTCAGGGGCTCCTGGCTGAAGCCCAGCCCAGCCCCCGCTGCTGTGGCCATCTGAGGAGGGAAGCAGCAGATGAAAGGTCTCTCTCTCTCCACTGCCCCCCCACCCCCCCCACCCACCCCCCCCCACCCCTGTCTCCGTTTCCCTGCATTTCAAATAAACAAATAAATCTTGGGACAAAGGGAGAGTTACTGACAACTCTGCCACCCAAGACCCAAAACAAATCACCTGTGAGGATTCTTTTATTTCCTCAAAGACTCTAGGCACACAGAAATAAAACGTATTAATTATGGAATCTCAGACTTCAAAGAGATCGTAAAGATAATGGAGTTCAAGTATCCCTCCATCCTGACATCCCTCTACCACTGACAGGGAGTCTGAGCATTCTGTAACTTGCATGGCTAGATCTTTTTCCATCCAGGCTGGTGCTGGAATGACCAAACATCTCAGTTTACCTGGACTATCCTGATTTGAATACTGAAAGTTGTGTATGCTAAGAAACTCCTCAGGATCTCTGTGAGACCTCAGTGGAAAGAAAGGGTCATCAGAGAAGGATGTACTCTTCTCTGAAGGGAGGAGGGAACACCCACTTTGCTTATGGCTGTGTCCAAATACAATGGAGTCTACGGTCACAAAAAGCTGCCATAGCCTTGACAGCCCATGGCAAGAGCCTCAGGACATCACTGATGTCATAAATAAGAGAAGAGTGTTAATTGTTAAAGGAACAACAGAAGCCACTGTGCACTTCCTCCCCATATTGGACCTTAGTCCGTAATGAGTTATACTATGAGAATCGACTGCAAATCTTGTTCTCAAACTTTATATGTCATGTGTGTTGGGGGTGCAAATTGTTGAAATCTGTGCCTAACATGGAGTTGATCCTCTGTATATGAAGTCAAACTAAAAATGAACGATAATGAAGAAGGAGATGGGAGACGGAGAGGGAGGTGGGATGGGAGTTGAGGGGGAGAGAGTGTGGGTATGGGGGAAATAACCACTGTATTCCTAAAGTTGTATCTATGAAAAAATACATTCATTAAATAAAAATTTTTTAAAAAGAAACTCCTCAATCCTGCACAAACTATGAAATTTAGTCATTATTCAGGCAACTCAGAACATATGACATTTTATACAGATTTCTCTTAAAATGTGGTGAGCAATGGTCCAGGTATGTTCTAGCTATCCAATTACAGCTTTACTTTCAAAACTCATGACAATATAGATTTTGAGAGACTCTTGCTTTCAGGGTTACACAGTCAAGGAGTCAACAGAATTTTAGGGTTAGAAGGGACTTTATAAAACATCAAATCAAGTAGTTTGTTTTTTATAATCAGTAGACTGAATCATGGAAAATTTACTTTGCTCAAATCCTGGGCTCCCAGTACTCACCGGCTTGCACCTCTCCCTCTATGACTGTGCTCCTCTATGACATGGCCTAGGCAGTACACAAGCTGTCTTCTCTGCTCAGTGAGCTTCTTCCTCAAGTCTTTGACTGGCTCAGCTTCCATGAAACTCTATTAAAACAGCCTGTGCTTCACTCTGGTAGCACTCAGCACTTTTTATGTAGCTATATTTACAGACGTATTTTATGGTCTGACTCTCTTGCTAGACAACAGGCCCTAAGAGCACAGAGACCAGTTAGATTTTGTACACTACTACACATTTAGTGCCTAACACAGTGTTCTAAACTCTTTATTGAATAATCATGAATGGATGTATGAATAAATGAAGGACAGCACAGGTGCTACAATCCACACCTGTGATTCTACTTCAGTTATCATCATATCTGCTGATAAGCCTGATAAAACAGTAAATACTAATTGATGCCTACAGAATACACACAATGACAAATGTTTGAAGCTATAACTAGTCCTTAATAAATATGAGATACAAATGTAAGGTGTAATGAATGAAAAAGCAAACAATATTTGACATGAGAAGTCACTCACTAAATATGAAATTGGATGATTTAAAATGTTTTATGTGATATTACTTTAAATTACTATTTACTTAAACTTTGAAAATGTGTTATTTGTGGATTCTACTTAAAGTTCTGATATAAACTTCTTTTCATAATGCTTTTGATTAAATAACAAGAATAGATTTATAAACTTTGTTTAAATTGCAAAATAGCTCATGTAAATACTTGTGAGTTCATTAACAATTTAAAACAAAGACAAAATTACTGAGTTATTGTTCTTGAGCTATTATTGGCTTTGTTCAAATATCTAAACATAATTTTATTTTCAAATGCTGTATCTGAGATAATAACTGAAAATATTTTATAATGTACACTGCTATGTTTTAAATATTTTAAAGACTTCAGTTAAAAACTGCTTAGTACAGGATGACTTTACTGCATCTCTTCAATGCAGCTCTAAGTTGACATCTCTAAAAGCTATTTTTTGTGGATACTGAAACAATTTTGACTAACATAGAGAATCTAATAATGGTTTTTTACAAAAAAATACAGAAAAGAATTTCTTCTTCCTCTGTATCTATTTATACCATTCTATGAAAACAATTTATTAATCCTGTACAATAAAAATTGTAATCGTGAATTAAATTTAATAAACATATTTGATATTTGACAAAAAGGCATTTTCATATGTGAACTTAAGACATTTATAAAACATCTAGAATGGAAATTTATGAATAACCACATAATATACATTATAAAAATAATGTCAAACATGGCCCCTATTGGAATCAAATCCTTTAATTATAAACTCAACTATTGCTTGATATTTTCAGTCTGGAACCTTCTCTATTAGTTTCAGCACTGAGTAAATATTAAGAAAGCATGAGGGCCAGTGTTTTGTTGTAGCGGGTAAAGCTGCTGCCTGCAGTGCCGGCATCCCATATGGGCGCCAGTTCGAGTCTCGGCTGCTCCACTTCCAATCAAGCTCTCTGCTATGGGCTGGGAAAGCAGTGAAAGATGGCCCGATTTCTGGGCCCCTGCACCAGCGTGGGAGACCTGGAAGAAGTTCCTGGCTCCTAGTTTGGGATCAACAAAGCTCTGGCCATTGCGGCCAGTAGGGGAGTTAACCAGCAGATGGAAGACACCTCTCTCTCTCCCTCTCTCTATGCCTCTCCTCCTCTCTTTGTGTTAACTCTCACTTTCCAATAAATAAATAAATATTTTACAAAAATTAAAGCATAGTAAAAATTTAAGAAACTGCCATTCAAAACAATTCTGTTTATTTTTAAGAATAACAATATTTGGAAAAAGTATGATACATCCGTCAATATATTTTTAACTGTTCTTCACATGTGTTGACCATGTAATCTACATATGTTTTTCTGTGTTTTCTGTAACATTCCTAATGCCCATTAGATAAATACAGAAACTAAAGAAAAAAAACCTCAGATCAGTTAAATAAAGTAGGTGATTATTAAACATATTTATTCTGTTTCACTTTATTATTTTTAGCTATGCTCTTTTATAGCTAATATGTTGACTTTTTATGATGAAGAGTTGTTGACTCATCAAATTCTTTTTAAGCATTTATTGATATGATTATGTGATTTTTTCTTCATAATTTATTACATTTATTGATTTACAAATGTTGAACCATCCCTTGCTCCCTAAGATAAATCACACTTGAATGTAATATATGATCTTTTTGATGTAGTGCTGGATTCAGCTTGCTAATTTTTTTTTGAAAATTTGTGTGTGTTTGTTCATTAAGGATATCAGCCTGTAACTAACTTTCTTTCTTTCTCTCTCTCTCTCTCTTTCTCTCTCTCTCTCTGTTTCTTCCTACTTTAAGATTTATTGCTTTATTTGAAAGGCAGAGTTACAAAGATAAAGGGAGAGACACAGAGAGATTTTCATCTCCTGGTCCACTCCCAAAATGGCTACAACAGTCCTAGGCTGGTTCAGGCTGAAGCCAGGAGCCTGGAGTTCCATCCAGGTCTCCCATGTGGGTGGCAAGGACTCAAACATTTGGGCCATTTTCTATTGCATTCCCAGGCACACTAGCAGGGAAGTGGATCAGAAGTGGAGCAGCTGGGACTCAAACTGGCACTCATATGAGATGCCAGCATTGTAGGTAATAGTTTCACCTGTTGTGCCACAATGCTGACCCTCATAGCTTTATTTTTCGTATGTGTCTTTGGTTAACAGAGTAATGTCAGCCTCATAAAAAGAGTTTAACAAAAGTCGGTCTTATTCAAAATTTTGGACTAGTTTGAGGAGTACTGGAGTTAGTTTCCCTTTAAGTGTTTTGTAGATTTCAGTAGCAAAGCCATCAAGTCCCACGCATTTCTCTGTTGGAAAGCTTTTAGTTACTCCTTCAATCTCATTTCTTGTTATTGGTCCATTGATAATTTCTATCTCTTGTTCATTTAAGCTTGGTTTGTTGTATATGCCAGGAATTTATAGTATTTGAGATGTATAAATACTCTAATTTTGGCCACAGTAGAACCCATTGCAATTGCTGAATAGGAAATATATAACATGTACACGACATCATAGCAGTATGTCAGTGTTTTTAGAATGATTACTCTAAAGTGAGGAGCAATGGTTTGGGTGGATGATTTGGGTGGTTAGTCTTTGAGGATGAAGGGTCTTTTAAGTTTTGTTTTTATTTTTTTCCAGACACAAATGGTACATAAGAAGCAAAGACTTTCATGTGGGACTTTAAAAATTTGTTAAAGTAATATATTAGATTTACTTCTTTGGGATAGAAAATGTAATTAAATAGATGTAATTATTAGAAATGAAGTTTGTTGAGATAAAATACATACCCACCAGAGAGGCAATTTATGCATTTTCACATTGAATAGAATAATTTGTATTCAACATGAGAACACCTTGACTTCTTAAAAGTAAATTTATATTCTAAATTTGGTTTTTGAAATAGCAATGTAAAACATTGTAGGTCTAAAAAAGAAAACTGAACTAAATAACTGGGCTAAAAAATAAAATGGAAAGGAAAAGAATAGATCTTAAGACAAACCCAACAGTTTAGAAGTCAAGTTGATTTTAGTAAGGACAGGGGGAGATGAATGGAAAAGAGGTTAAGATTAAAGGCTGAGAATTTAACAATGATGAGTTTTAACCATATACCCAGGAGATTTCAGTTTTAGATATAAAATGTAAAAATATATCTGATTTGGAATGTTTCCTGTTGCTACATATTTTGTCTTTAATAACTTAAACATTTACATAATATTAGAGGCATTTCCTAAGGAAATGGCACGGTAGAAACCACCGTAAGCGTTTACACACTGAAAATCTCTGAAGACTTCAAGTTGTTGAAGTTCACTAAAATTCAACTGAGTCTGGATGAAATGTTTTTATAAGCTCTTGCCATGTATGTTATTTGAAATGTTCTCTATTTGCGTAGATATGATCATCTCTCTAATGTGCTGACCAAGATATTAGATGAGCGTCCTGAAGATGCTGTTGACATCATTGAAAACATAAGCCAAGATGTGAAAATGGAACATTTTAATAAAAAATTAGATACACTCCAAAATGAGAATGAAATGCTTCCAACATATGAAATAGCAGAAAAACAAAAGGTTCTTTTTCTCCATGGACATTTGGAAGGAGCTGATCAAGAACTAGAGGAGGAAATAGTGAGTCACTACTATAAGTTTTAATTGTTAGATTAAAATTGTTAGATGCTGGGATAAGTAAGTGTGGCCTTCCATTCATACCAACTGTCTTTCAGAGTTCCCTAAATAGTATGTACATTTTATGTTTCTTAAATCTCTTCAAGGTCCCTCCAATAAACCTCATTTCACACCACTCAACTTTTTGCTTAGTATTTTATTTTTTTCACGTTATGTGTTAGCCCCTTACAGGCCTTAGAAGTTTGTTCTAAGTTTATCCATGATTTCAGGGAAAATGGCTTCTTCATTTTTATATCTTCCAAGGTAATTGGTGAAGATCTGAATGTGTATCTGTTTCTTATTAAATATTTGTTCAACAATGAATAAGTATCAAATAATTTTAAATTAGATTTTATATCTATTTATCAGTTTTCCCTTCAATTTATTAGAAAATGTAGAAGTACCTACAATGTTACTTGTATTCTCTACTAATGCAACCCCTTATATAATTTCTTGAAATTAGGTATCATGTCAATGATACATAATACAAAAGGGGGAATAAAAATACTTATTTTAATCTTGATTTACATCTTATTTTAGGATGTAAAGGGGTCAAACATTTTTTATAAAACAGAGGTGTCAAACTTTGATTACTGAAATAGTTATCAAATTCTAGCTATTAAATTATATTGAGTATAAGACCCAATGGTAAAAGCTAAATTTATTGAAACTACATTTATTGAAAGTAAACTGAAATTCAGGAATTATAATTTCATCTAAATGCTGAAAGAAATGGTCAAAAAGTGGTGAGATAGTAAGTAATGAGATGTATACAAAACAAAGGAGAAGCAAGTATTCCCTTTGTAAGAAAAACATTTAACTGCAGCATTTGTTTCCACAGGTAGAAAACTCTCTTCCAAATATAATGGAGTCAGCTTTTTATTTTGAACAAGCTGGAATCGGCTTGGGCACTGATGAGACTTACTGCATATTTCTTGCTCTCAAGCAACTCACTGACACCCACCCAATCCAAAGGTGTCGTTTCTGGGGGAAAATCTTGGGTGTAGAGATGAATTATATTGTAGCTGAAGTGGAACTTCGTGAGGGGGAAGATGAAGAGGAGGTGGAAGAGGAAGATAGGGCTGAAGAGAGGGACAATGGAGAAAGCGAAACTGATGAAGAGGAGGAGGACGAATTACCAAAGTCTTTTTACAAGGCCCCACCAGTCATACCAAAAGAAGAAATTAGAACAGGAGCCAACAAATATGTCTATTTTGTTTGCAATGAACCAGGAAGAGCATGGGTGAAGTTACCATCAGTTACACCTGCGCAAATTGTTGTTGCAAGAAAAATTAAGAAATTTTTCACTGGGCGATTGGATGCTCCTATCATTAGCTACCCACCTTTCCCAGGAAATGAGAGCAATTACTTACGAGCCCAAATTGCCCGCATTTCAGCAGGGACTCATGTCAGTCCTCTAGGATTCTACCAGTTTAGTGAAGAGGAAGGAGAGGAAGAGGAAGAGCTGGAAGGTGGGCGGGACAGCTTTGAGGAAAACCCTGACTTTGAAGGCATCCAAGTGACTGATCTAGTGGAATCTCTATCCAATTGGGTTCACCATGTACAACATATTCTCCCTCAGGTAGAGGCTTTGTATTTCTCAATCTCTCATCCAGTCAGCAAATATTTATTAAATTGTCCCTACTATGCACAAAGATATATAAAAGGCATGCCTGGGGCCGGCGCCATGGCTCACTTGGCTAATCCTCAGCCTGCGGCGCCGGAATCCCATATGGGCACCAGGTTCTAGTCCCGCTCTCTGCTGTGGCCCTGGAAGGCGGTGGAGGATGGCCCAAGTGCTTGGGTGCCTGCACCTGCATAGGAGACCAGGAAGAAGTACCTGGCTCCTGGCTTCGGATTGGCGTAGCTCCAGCCGCAGCGACCATTTGGGGGTGAACCAATGGAAGGAACACTTTTCTCTCTGCCTCTCTCTCTCACTGTCTAACTCTATCTGTCAAATAAATTAAAATAAATAAATAAAAAAAAGGGCTTCAGATTCTAGACAGAGAGAAATAATTAAAGACAAAGTAAAACCAGAGAGTATTGTATATATCGCCAAATGCCAAGGATATTCAAACATAGATTAAATTTTCAAATGGTAAATAAAATAATAGGTTTATGGACTATTTGATGGCTGATACATAGATCTAGATGAATGCATATTCTCAAATTTTTCTATTTTGAATATAGACTGTTAGATGTATTAATTTTAAAAATGTATTTTATTTATAAACATTTTATATATATTAATTTTATAAATATAGGTAGATGCATTAATTGTAAAGATATTTATTATAACACAAGGAACATTTTTGCAATAAATGATTATAATAAAATGATATAATAAAAATAAAGAATTATAATAAAAAAGCAAACAGTCCTATTTAGCAGCTATGAAGCACCTATTGTGCCAATTGCTATTATCCATATATAGTAAATATATATCCTCATATGCAGTAATATATATATCCATTTATCTACAATCCTGTAAAAAACTTTTTTTATTTTCCTTGTTTTATAGATGAAGAAAATTGAGGAGGGAACTTCAGGCCACATGAAAAAGGAAATATATCTCAGTAAGAGAGTCATTTGTGCAGCTGTGTGGACCCATAATCCATCTGCCTAACCACTCTATTGTTCAATCGGCAAGGAGAAAATCATTGTTTTACTTTCATCTAAATAAGAGATACTCTTAGATATCTCTAGATAGGAACTAAATAGACAGTCGTGGACTTAAAACCTCCACAAGTTACCTTTTTACTTCATTTTAAATTTTGTTGTTGTGTTTGTCGTCATCATCATCATAATGGCTTTACCTGTTTCATCTATTTATTACAAACCAGTAAGATACATTGAACCATTTCTAGTAAGGTTTTGTGCATTTTAAAACAGTGAGACTTCAAGTTCTGTAACTTCAAAAATTGGCAAATTCTTAAAACAAATAGTACAACGCAACATTTTGCTTGAAATAACCTGGATCAATATAGTACTTGGTAAATATATGTTGAATTACTGAAGATTGGTTAAATTCCCACACAATGAAATTTCATCCTGATAACTGCTTCAATCCAAATTAACATTCTGAGATTTTTAAAGTCCTTGTGAGATTTTTAAATGTTGCACCATTCATTCCCAGGGTCGCTGTAATTGGTTCAACCCTATACAAAAGAATGAGGAGGAAGAGGAAGAAGATGAAGGAAAAGAAGAAGAAGAAGGAGAGGAGTCTGATTATATAGAACAAGAAGTGGGACCTCCTCCTTTGACTCCAATCTCTGAAGATACAGGTAATTTTATATAACTTTGGACATACACATATACTATGTAACATCCTATGTGCATTATATGGTAAAAACATGGGAGTTAGGAACCTCTAGGACTGGGTTTTGATGAAGTAGTTAAGATGCTTAGGACCCTGGTATCCATACTGGAGTCCCTGGGTTCAAGTTTCAGCTTTGCTTCTGATCTAGCTTCCTATTGTTCACCCTGGGGAGCAGTAGTGATCACTCAAGTATTTGGGTTCCTGACTCTCAAGAGGGGAGTCTCAGATTGAGTTCCAGGCTCCTGACTTTGGCATGGTCTAGACCCAGCAATGTGGCCATTTAGGGAGTGAACCACTGGATGGAATGTCGATCTCTCTCTCTCTCCCTCCCTCCCTCCCTCCCTCCGTCCATCTCTGTTGCTTTTTCTCTCAAATAGATGAAATAATATATTTTAAATTCTGAAAAGACATATCTTAAAAGTGAATAAGAGCCACAGTTTCATTGCAATTCCCCTTCATGTGTTCTGGCATGGTGATGGTGGGCAATAAAAAATGTGGGCATTATCTGACAGAGGCTGAAGAACAATACAGGGAGATAATATGGTTACTACTCTTACTGCAAATGCTGACAGTTATCTTGCCCATTATTTGTATCTTGAATGGTGCAGCTCACATGGCATAGTGATAGTTATAAATCATGAGATATTGGGTTTTGCTTTTTGTTAAATCTAGTCTTGTCCCCATATTCTTGTCTCGTCCTAGTCTTAGAGGGAAAATTGTGCCTGTAACTTTCGATCTCTTTAATAATAACTTGACCTTTATCTATTTTATTTGAATATCACATCCCCTACACCAAAAGCCTCTTTTTCCCTTAATAAAACTTTTCTCTGTTGCAAAAATGGATACTCGTATATTTCATGGTGTCAAAACATTGATAAAATACTCTTCTGCCTTTGTGCTAAGCTGCCATTTTAACTTTCCTTTTTCTAAAAACAATTATTTGAGAGGCAGAGAGAGATTTCCCATCCTCTGGATTCACTCTCTAAATGCCTGCAGCAGCCAGGACTGGCCAGGCTGAAGCCAAGAGGTGGAAACTCACTCTCCCATGTGGGTAGCAGGAACCCAGGTACTTGTGCTATCATCTGCTGCTTCCCAAGGACAGCAGCAGCAGGTGGCTGTAGTCAGGAGCCAGAGCTAGAACTCAAACTGACATTCTGATGTGGGATGGGAGTGTGTAAATCACTAGGCTAAATATACTCTCCACCTTTTCCTTCTGTATCAAATATGTTTGATTTATTAAAAGTTTTTTTGTTACATAGTGAATTAGTGTCTATTTAGGATTTGCACTTTGAATTTCTCTTTGGTTTCCAGAGATTCAAACTATACCTCCTTGGACTACACGGCTGTCCTCAAATCTCATCCCACAATACGCTATTGCAGTCCTTCGATCCAACCTTTGGCCTGGAGCGTATGCTTTTTCCAATGGAAAGTAAGTATTTGACCACTTCTAAAGCAATTATATTGACTATTCAAGCTCTGGAAATTCTAAGCTATCACCAGACTTTTAAGCTATTATTATAATTGCCCTTTGGCATATTAGGTATGTGTGGCTTAAGATTTCTTAAAACAACATCTATTATACAGTAAAGCACCAAATTCAGGACGTTAGAGTGATTCAGACTTCACCTGTTTTAATTATCCAATTAACTGGGATAAGTATGGCTTTTCATCTATAATTATTTGTGCAACTGGTTTATTTACTTACTTGGTAGATTAATGGAAGCAATTCTAAGAAGTGTTTAAATCTTAGATCACTTTTGTTGGACATCTTGATAAAATAATTTACAATATGGCCTCTTTGAGCTATCACTTTGAAGGGAATGAAGATCAAGAGCATACTACATCCTTACATTCTTCCCCTGGAACATATATTTTCTTTGTCTTCTGCTCCCATTTCTTTCCTAATAACCCAGTGTCAGAAGCTCTACTGAGCTGGAGACAGCTGGCCTGCCAGGTGTCGGAGTAGCCATTACAGCAACTACGAGCCAAAAATGCATTATCCTCCAATCATTTCCTATGATTATTTATGCAAGAAAAAGCACCAACTTTGCCCCATTCCATTCTCCCCCATGGAATGGGCCACCAGAGGGTCAGGCCAACCAGCACAGGTGTAGGTGTCACTGATGTGAGGCTCATGGGGTTTTAAGGACCTGGAGGCAGGGAAGGGTAGAAGCACTAAAAGTTGAAAGTACTTGAGTCTGTGGGAAAGAGATGCCTGAAGGCCTCTGCTGAAGCATCAGGTGAAGAGACGCAGAAATGGAGCATCTGGGCTCAGAAAGCAAATAGACAAAGAGCCTGACCAGCCAAAGTCCTTGACAGAAACTCCCCTTAGAGATCTTGGAGATGGCAATCCACTGACTTCATCAAGTCTGGTGTGGGAAGGGCAGGGTTCCCTGGGGAGGCCTGCCAGGCCGAGCTTATGGTAAGGCTGATAATTAGCACAAAGGTTTTTTTTTTTTTAAGATTTATTTATTTATTTAAGATGAAGTGTTAGAGAGAGAGGGAGAGACAGAGAGAGATCTTCCATCTGTTGGTTTATTCCTCAAAAGGCCACAACAGCTGGAGTTGGGCTGATCCAAAGCTAGAAACCAGGAGCTTCTTCTAAGTCTCTGACGTGGGTGTAGGGGCCCAGGCACATGGGCCATCTTCTACCACATTCCCAGGCCATAGCAGAGAGCTGGATTGGAAGCAGAGCAGCCAGGACTGAAACTGGCATCCATACGGGATGCCAGCATTGCAGGCAGAGGCTTAGCCTACTACTCCTTGGTGCTACAGCCTAACACACAGGTTGTTAACCACAAGCCCAGCTCCTCACCCAGGAAATGATTGCTGCACTAGTAACATCTTAAATCTTTCTAACTGTGGAAAGTAACTTTTTTCCTCCTTAAAAATGGTTAAATGGTCAAAGCCTTAACTTGGGTTCTAGGTATAGGGTACATTTTGAAGGGGTTTGATCTTTCTTTTCTTTTCTCAGTGTAAGCAGTTTGAATCAAAAACATTTCCATGGTAGAAGAATCCCCAAGGGAGAGGCAGGTTGTTAGCCTAACAGTTAATACACCGAGAATCCCATGTACCACATTAGAGTCCCTCAGTTCTGACTCTTGGCTCTGGCTCCAGCTTCCAGCTAATACAGTTCCTGGGAGGCAGGGGAGGTGGCCACCCACTGAGACACTTGGCTTTCACTCTGGATTGCAGGGATCTCGGGAATGAACTCGCTCTCTGGATCTATTTCTCTGCTTTCAAATAAACAAATAATTGAGGAATATTTCGAATCCACATTTTAAATGTATTGTTTTCTTTTAAATTATGGTGTTATCATAAGCACTTTGTAATTACAGAAGAGTCAATATTTCTCACTGAAAATTAAATGATTTTTTTTTCTTATAGGAAGTTTGAAAATTTCTACATAGGCTGGGGCCATAAGTATAGTGTAGACAATTATACACCCCCAGTTCCACCACCAGTTTGTCTAGAGTACCCCAGTGGCTCAGAAATCACAGAAATGGATGATCCCAGCGTGGAACAGGAGCAGGCTTTCAAAGCTGCACAAGAAGCAGCTGCACTTGCATCCGAAGAGAATGAAGAAACTGAGGAAGATGAGGATGAGGAAGATGACTATGACTGATAGAACTAGCCTGACTGCATCCTGTGTGGGTTCTTGCTAATTTTCTCACGATCTAATAGGCACTTCCTTTTTTTGTTACTGCTATGTAGTATCCCAGACATTGTGGGCACCAGTTCCTGTCCTGGCTGCTCCACTTCTGATCCAGCTCCCCCTAGTGGCCTGGGAAAAGCAGTAGAAAATGGGCCCCAGCACCCAGGTGGGAGACCCAGATGAAGCTCCTGGCTCCTGGCTTCAGCCTGGCACAGCCCTGGCCATTGTGGCCAGTTGGGGAGTGAGCCAGAAGATGAAAGACACCCCTCTCTCTGTCTCTGTAACCTGACTTTCAAATAAATAAATCTTGAAAAGGATAGAAGACCCGGAGAGAGGAAGGGAGGAAGGGAGGAAGAAATGCCCTCTCCCGCATCTGAATTTTGGACATTCTACCATGGCCGCTTATCACAATGTTCCTGCCATAAGTCAGACCATCTTCTAGACTCCAGAATTGCCTTGGTTCAAGCCCAGTTCTCTAGTTACCCAGAGGTTCTGAGAACTTCCGATAATATTTCAATGAACTCCCTTCTTACATTGGCCCAAGTATAATTCCTGCTTGCAACAATACACAGCATTGCCAATTAGAATCTAGATTTCTTCCTGCAGGACACATTGAACACAAGAGACTAAATCACAGTTGCATAGTTAGTATAAACATTCAAGAAAAACAAATCCTTGCTCTTTAGAAATAAGCCTGCTAAATAAATATAAAGGTAATTTCTAAGTAGTGAAGAGGGAATTTTTAAAAATATGTTCTCCAACAGAAACAGCCAAATATTAGAGTGGTAAGAGCTTAGTTTCCCATCCTGGATCACATTCACTGGGAGGGAGCAGTAACTAACCTCTCAGAGCTTCTGCTGCCTACTGGGGCTAATAACAGTGCTTGTCTCACAGAACTATGCTGAAGATTAAGCTAATTAATACACATAAAATACTAAGAGTACCTCCTATCAGTAAAGGCCTGATACATAATTAGCTTATGACTATAATACAAAACCAGTTTATGAAACATGGAATAAAAACAAACCCACAATGCAAACAAGAGATTTTATTGAAGGAATTACTAAACAGTGAAGTATTAAAGATATATTTTAATTAATCTATGCAATTTAGAAATTAAATTATATGTTAAGTCCTTGGGAGAATTCATAGATTTAATTGCTATATTAAGGAGTTCAATATTTGAATTTGAAGAACAAGGTATAATTTCACAATTGCTTAAATGCTTAATTCTTCAAGGAATCTTCTCTGCTGTAAAGACTTGAGACGCTTGTCTCCTGGCCTTGAAAAGGAATTTCAAAAAACATTAATTGTCATCTAGAAGTCAACTAATTAGAACATTACCATCCTCACATTACCATCCTCATATAAAAAATAAAATCTGGAAGTTTTTCAAAATGATGAAAATCTTAAAGGACAATTATAGCCTCAAACACTTATAAAATTAGGAATAAACATCCTGAAAGTGAGCCATAAAGAAATTAAACAAAATTGCAGAAAAAGGCAACAGGATTAAACTAAAAAAGGAAATTTCACTTTTTAATGGAATAATGAGCCAAGGTAAAGAATCTTGCCTCAAAGTCAGAGGGAGAGATAAAAATATAGAGGGATTGAGTGAGACAAGGCTATAAGCACAAAACCTTTAAGCAAATTAGCTGGGGCTGGCGATGTGGTGTAGAAGGTAAAGCTGCCGCCTACAGTGTCAGCATCCCATATGGGCACCAGATTGAGTCCCGGCTACTGCATTTCTGATCCAGCTCTCTGCTATGGCCTGGAAAAGTGGCAGAAGATGGCCCAAGCGGTTGGGCCCCTGCACCCCATGGGAGACTCGGAAGAATCTCCTGGGTTCAGATTGGCACAACTCTGGCCGTTGCGGCCCACTGGGGAGCGAACCAGTGGATGGAAGACATCTCTCTCTCTCTCTCTCCCTCTCTCTCTGTGTAATTCTTTCAAATAAATAAATAAATCTTAAAAAAAAGAAAAGAAAATTAGCTGCCTCATTACAGTCTGAAAATGTCACTTCAAAAAAGTTTTTAATGCTGTGCTTTTTTTTTTTTTCCACCCTGAGTTCCAAATCAAGGCAAGTCAAACTAAGTTAAAAAAAGGTAAGTTAAATCAAGTTGAAAGCATAATGACAGCAGAATGGAAAACTAAGAATGGGTCAGGTAGTTAACCACGACCAGTCACAACAGGAAAACAAATTCAGAACATGGGTATAACACAGACTTGTATTTATTATTTAATTGAAGTACATTAGGATATAATGTTTAAAACAAGCCCCTTCACCAAAACAGGTCCTCCAACATCTAGAATAGGGTCTGGAATTGGTAGAAACTGAAAATATATTTATGACAGAATTGTCTTATGGCGATTAAAAGACAACTGTCAGGATAAACTTTTTTTTCTTTGAAAATCAACTTCTCTCTCTCTAAGATTTATTTATTTATTTGAGCAGCAGAGTTACGGAGAGAGGCCCAGATATTTTCCATCCGTCAGTACACTCCCCAATGTCATCAACAGCTAGGCTGGGTCAGGCCAAAACTAGGGGACAGGAACTTCCTTTTGCTATAAACTTCCTATTGCTATAAACTTTCCTCTTAACACTGCTTTTGCTGCATCCCATAAGTTTTGATATGTTGTACTGTTAGCCTCATTTACTTCCAGAAAGTTTGTGATTTCTCTTTTGATTTCTTCTATGACCCAGTGTTCATTCAGGAGCATATTGTTCAGACTCCATGTGTTTGCAAATGCTCTAGGGATTCCTGAGTTGCTAGTTTCCAGCTTCATGCCACTGTGGTCTGAGAAGCTGCATTGTATGATTCTAATTCTTTTGAATTTGCTGAGACTTGCTTTATGGCCTAGTATGTGGTCAATCCTCGAGTAGGTTCCATGCACTGCTGAGATGAAAAGCATGAAAACTATTTAAGTGCAGGGTGAATAGTTCTGTAGATATCTGTTAGATCCATTTGGGCTATACTGTCAGTTAAACTGCTGTTTGCTTGTTGATCTTCTGTCCGGTTGATCTGTCTATTTCTGAGAATGGAGTATTGAAGTCCCCCAGTACCGTTCTTTTGGAGTCTATGTCTCACTTTAAGTCCCTTAATATATCTTTTAAATAACCCAATGCCCTGTAATTAGGTGCATATATATTTATAATGATTAAATCTTCTTATTGATTTGATCCCTTAATCATTATATAGTGCCCCTCTTTGTCTCTATTAACAGTTTTTGTGTTAAAGTTTATGTTGTCTGATATTAAGATGGCTATGCCAGCTTTATCTTGGTTTCTCTGTGTATGGAATATCTTTTTCCAGCTTTTCAATTTCAGTCTGCATGCATCTTTGTTGGAAAGATGTGTTTCTTGTAGGCAGCAAATAGATGGGTTTTGTTCCTTAATCCATTCAGCCAGTCTGTGTCTTTTAACTGGAGAGTGATGCCATTAATGTTCAGTGTGACTATGGATAAGTAGTAATTTTGCCCTGCCATTTTCCTAAAGCTTTTTTATATTATGTGCTTTGAACTTCCTGTGATCATTTACTGTGATATTTTCTTCCTTTACCCTCTTTCATATTGATTGTCGTGTTTCTGTGTGTAACACATCTTTAAGTATCTTTTGCAGGGCTGGAATGGTGGTGACAAATTCTTTCAATTTCTGTTTGCTATGAAAGGTCTTTACTTCACCTTCATTCACAAATAAGAGATTTGCAGGATATACTATTCGGCTGCAAGTTTTTCTCTCTCAGTACCTGGGCTGTATCTTGCCATTCCCTCTTAGCCTGTAAGGTTTCTGAAGAGAAGTCTGCTGTGAGTCTAGTTGGAGATCCTCTCAGAGTAATCTGATGTTTCTCTCTTGCACATTTTAGCATCTTTTCTTATGTTTCACTGTGGTGAGTTTGATTATAACGTGTCGTGGTGAGGATCTCTTTTGGTCATGTTTATTAGGGGTTCTATGAGCTTCCTGTACTAGGATGTCGCTATCCTTTTCCAAACCCGGGAAGTTTCCTGCTAGTATCTCCTTAAAAAGGTCTTCTAATCCTTTCTCCCTCTCCATATTTTCAGGAGTTCCTAGAACCCAAATGTTTTTTTTTTTTTAAACAGTATCCAGTAGATTCCTGACAATATTTTTTAGATTTCTAATTTCCTGTTCTTTTCTTTGGTTTGACTGTATACTTTCCTGTGTTCTGTCTTCTAAGTCTGATATTCCCTCTTCTGCTTCAATGATTCTGTTTTTAAGGCTCTCTAATGTGTTTGTCATTTCATCCACTGAATTCTTCAATTCATTATGATTTCTCTTCACTATCACAATTTCATGTTCTATTAATTTCTGCATTTAATTTTGTATCTTCCTTAAGATTTCTTTTTCCAAAGCAGAGATTTTCTATTCTTTCCAGTAAGGATTTCTGTAGTTTAAGAATTTGTTTTTAAGAACTTCTAGATATTCTTATCATAACTTTTTTGAAATCTGTATCTTGCATTTCTTTGATCTCATCATCTTCATGATCTTGAATTGGGGTGTCTAGTTCATTTGGGAGCCTCATAATGTCTTCCTTGTTCTTGCTTCCTCAGTTTCTGTGTTTGTTGCTTGGCATTGTGGAGATATTTTTTGTTTTTTTCCATCTTTTTTTTTTCCCTTGCTGTGGTGGGTTTTCTTGGTATACTATGTCCTTATTTTAAGTGGACTGTCTTCTTTTGATGGGCCCTTAGAGGCTCATGATGGGTGTTGCCAGGGAGCTCTGTTATGTTCTTCAGGGTTAAGGGTATGCCAAAGGTTAGGCATGGTAAATCTCTCTCTTTCTTTTCTTTTCTTTTTTTTTTAATTCAGAAGGGAAGTAAATCTGCACAGCTGAGCAGAATTGAAGGCAGTACTGTGCTCTGAGCTCTGGCCCCTGCAGGTGTAATATTTTTCTGCTCTGTCCCAAGGACCACACAAAGGATCTGTGGAGTCTTCAGTATAAGCTCAAATTCCCCTGTACTCCCCAATCGGGTTGGCAAGGTTACTTAAATTGTGGCATCTCTAGAGAGTACTCACTTCTCTGGTACTCTGTGAATCCTCTCACACACTCTAGGTCTTTTTTTTTTTCTCACAGTCTCAGTTCATTAGCTCCACACATTCACTAGGTCCTAACCTCCTGTTATTTCTCCCCACCAGAGTCAGATTTTTCTGCTTGGCTGATGGGGGATAGGGGAGCGTAGCTTTTATGTATGTCCAAAATGGTGCCAGCTCTTTGTTTGCTTGCCTTTGTAAGGTGAGTGGAGAGAGAGAATCATGTCCATACCAGTTCCTTTTATTTATTTATTTATTTTTTTCCTCTCCTGTAGTTAGCCTGGTGAACCTTCCCCCATGGGGCTTCAAGCCTCGTTCCTTCTAGGCCCTTCCTGCCGCTTCCCTGCCAGTGTCTTGGGCTACTGTGGTTTCGCCTCACCTCCCTTTCTGACACTGTTGCATAAACTCCGCAGCTGGGGTCCTGAGCCATGGACGCCAATGTCCTCCACATAGGTCCACCTTGTCCAACTAGTTCCGGAAGAGTATCCTCTTCAGATTTTTCCCTAATTTTTCCCTGAAACTACAGTATCTCCACTGTTATTAAACTATCGTTTCCCTGACTATCAGTGTGCTCTCTCCCTATTCTGCCATCTTTTAGGACTCCCGACCTGGTAAATTTTCAACTATTATTTCATTTCGTAGTTTCTCAACTTCTTTTTTCTTCTCTTATTCAGGATCCCCTGATATGTGAATATTTTGTCATTTCATGATATCTCATATTTTATGCTCATTTTCTTCATTATTTTTAAATTATTTTCTGTTTTTTTTTTCTGATTGGGTTATTTAAAAGATCTTGTCCTGGTCAGAAATTGTTTTCTCTGCCTCATTTATTGTTCTATCAAAGCTATCAATCATATTATGTTTATTTCTCTGATTGACTTCATTTCCAGAATTAATTTGATTCTTCTGAATGATTTCTCTTTTCTTAGAAACATTTTATTTATGTCATTTATTGATTTTCTCAAATATTTTCTTATTTATTTGTGTATTATTGCATCACATTAAGTTTTCTTTTTTTTTTTTTTTTTTTTTTGACGGCCAGAGTGGATAGTGAGAGAGACAGAGAGAAAGGTCTTCCTTTACCGTTGGTTCACCCTCAAATGGCTGGAGTGGCTGGTGCACTGCACTGATCCAAAGTCAAGATCCAGGTGCTTCTCTTGGTCTCCCATGCGGGTGCAGGGCCCAAGCACTTGGGCCATCATCCACTGCACTCCTGGGCCACAGCAGAGAGCTGGCCTGGAAGAGGGGCAACTGGGACAGAATCTGGCACCCTGACCAGGACTAGAACCCGGTGTGCTGGCACCATAAGGCGGAGGTTTAGCCTGTTGAGCCACAGTGCCAGCCAAAGTTTTCTTTCAAGAATTATTTTCATAGATTTGCTTCAGTTCAGGATCTAATTCTGGAGAACTATTGTGTGTTTTGGAGGTTCGTGCTACCTTATTTCTTCATATTTCCTGTGTCTTTACATTGATGCTTGCGCATCTGGTGTGTTAGTCCCTTCATGTACATGTAAAAGTTTTTTTTTTTTTTTTCTGTGAGAGGTTGGGGAGAGAGATTATGGTTTTGAAGGAATGCAGGATATCACTTGGCTTATTGTTTTGGTTTTGGTTCCACATGAGCCCTTACGTATATCTTTTGGTGATTTCTTTTGCTTTAATCAGTGTCAGTTGTGTCTTTGATTGACACAGTGATCTGATCTGCTGTAAGAAATGGGTTTTTTATATGTGACTGTGAGATGAATATGGATTTCCCAGGCTATATATTCTCTGTCCTCAGAGAGTCTGATATCTTTCTTTTTAATTTATTTTTATTTTGTATGTGTCTCATAAAGACAGCATTATGTACATGGTAATTCTTCCCTCCATGCACACCTTCCTGCCCATCCCCCCACTTCCTGCCCTCTCTTGTTTTATCCAAGAAAGAGATAGAAAGAAAAAAAAGAATGAATGGAGTAAAAAACAAACTAAAAGAAGTTTCCTCAACTGCCTATACAAGGGCTGATCTATTATTGCTTCTTGAAGACGGTTTTGCTTTTCCCCCCTTCCTCTTTTCCCTTCCTTCCTCCCCTACTTTCACTTTAGCAACTTAATTGTCTTTAAAGAAGAATCCAAGGATGTCATTTCTTTTGTGAGCTCTTGAACATACTAGAGCTTATGAGACATAATAATATCCTCCTTTTAATATACCAAAAGGAAGTGCTTCTTGAGAACTACTTTTACTATTAAGTTTCAAGGTACTACCCTTTGGGGACAGAGATCCTGCATGGGAAGTTAGTGCATGGTGACTTGTGTTGTTTATTTAAAAAATAACACTCCTGTGTATGACACCAATAATTGTCCAAGGCTTTTGACATGATCTGTCTTGGCTATGGAGGCCTTTTGGATCCACTAGCTTGGTAGAGCCATAAGCGAAATATAAGTTCTCTCCCTCCTTAAGAGAAAAGTACATCCTTCGTTGGTGGCCCCTTCTTTCCTCTGGGGTGTTGCCCAAAGGGGTCCTTTGTGTAGGACATCTTTTGCCAGAGTGTGTTAGCTTTCCATACCTGATATGCTCTTCCTGGGCTTTCCAGCCTAACTGAAGTGCCTTAAGGGATGATTCTGAGGTTGGAGTGCTACCTAAAGCAACTGTCCTTCTATGAGTCTGCTGTATGGACTGCTTCCCAAGTTGGAGCCTTCTCTCTATCTTAATTCTGTTTATTATTGCTTCCATATACTTAGTCTTAATTATATGATCATTTGTTCACTTGATACTGTCTATATGGTCAATTTGGTACTTGATCCTATCTATTTGGTCTTTATAACAAATAAGCTGCTATTTTTATCAGCCAGCTTAAGGGATTTGGGGGTCCTATGGAATTTTGTTTAGCTGTACCTTTAGAAGTGAGTCTATAGGAGAGTATAAAGGACTATACTGCTTTGCAGTTATATCCTTCATGCTTTTCAAAATTATAGCTTTAGGTTCCTGGCAATTCTTCCTACTATACCTACCCTCTCACCAGATCTCCAACCCTCCTTCCTCTTCCCTTTATTATTCCAACTCTTGTTCTTTACTAGAATCTATTTTCAATTAACTTTATACATATATGATTAACTCTACGTTATGTATAGTGTTCAATGATTCTAATGAAAGAGAAAAAGGTACGGAAAATATTCTAGAGGAAACGAAAGGATAATGAAAAATATAGAATAAAAAGCTGTTCCTCAGTAGTCAAGAGATGAGCTATTTAGAATAATTGCTTCTCATAGTGTCAATTTCATTTCTACATGTTGCCTTCTATGTGCTATATTAGTTATTGGGTGTTATGGAACACATATAGAATTTGTCCCTTTCAGACTGGCTTATTTTACTAAGTATAATGTCTTCCAATTTCTTCCATATTATTACAAATGATCAGACATCTTTTTTACTGCTGTGTAGTATTCCATGGTCTATATATACCACAATTTTTTTTTACCCAGTCTTCAGGTGATGGACATTTGGGTTGATTCTGTGTCTTTGCTATTTTGAAATGAGCTGCCATAAACATGGAGGTGCAGATAGCTCTTTCATATGCTGATTTCATTTCCCTTGAGTAGAGTCCCAAAGAAGGATGGCTGGGTCATATGGTAGTCTATGTTCACACCTCTGAGGTGTTGCCACACTGTCTTCCATAGTGGCTTCACCAGTTTACATTCCCACCAACAGCAGATTAGCATACCTTTTCCCCACATCATTGCCAGCTTTTGGTTTTTGTTGTTCTGTATGAAAGCCATTCTAACTGGGGTGAGGTATTATGTCATTGTGGTTTTGACTTGCATATCCCCAAGAGCTAGTGATCCTGAGCAATTTTTCATGTGTCTGTTTGGCATTTGGATTTCTTCTTTTGAAAAATATCTGCTTAAGTCCTCTGCCAATTTCTTAAATGATCTGTTTTATTGTTGTTGAGTTTCTTGATCTCTCTCTATATATTCTGATTATTAATCCTTTATCAGTTGTGTAGTTTGTGACTGTTTTCTCCCATTATGTCATTTGTACCTTAACCTTGCTGATTGTTCCTTTTGTAGTGCAAAACCTTCTCAATTTGATGTAATTTCATTTGTCTATTTTGGCTTTGATCCCCTGTGTTTCTGAAGTCTTTTCCAGAAACTGTTTGTCTATACCAATGTCTTGAAAGGTTACCCGATGTTCTCTAATAATTTGATGGTATCAGGTCATAGATTTAGGTCATTAGTTCATTTTGAGTGGATTTTGGTGAAACATGTCAGGTAAAGGTCTTGCTTCATGCTTCTGCATGTGGTGATCCAGTTTTCCTAGCATCATGTGTTGAAAAGATTGTCCTTGCTCCAGGGGTTGATTTTAGCACCATTGTCAAAGATTAGTTGGGTGTAAATACTTGGACTGATTACGGGTGTTTCTATTCTGTTCCATTGGTGTATCCATCTGTTTTTGTAGCAGTACCAGGCTGTTTTGATTATAGCTGCCCTGTGGTATGTCTTGAAATCTGATATTGTTATGTCTCTGGCTTTGTTTCTGTTGTATAATATTTCTTAGCTATTGGGGTCTCCTGTGTTTACATATGAATTTCAATATCATTTTTCTTATATATGAGAAGAATGTCTTTGGTATTCTGATGGGTATCACATTGAATCTATAAGTTGCTTTCTGTAGTATGAACATTTTGATGATATTGATTCTTGAACATGGAAGATTTCCCCATTTTTTGTTTCTTTTTTTAAAGATTTATTTATTTGAAAGAGTTACACAGAGAGAGGAGGAGGGGTAGAGAGAGGGATAGAGAGAGAGAGAGAGAGAGAGAGAGAGACAGAGAGAGAGAGAGAGAGAGGTTTTGCATCTATTGGTTAACTCCCAATTGGCCTCAATATCCAGAACTGCGCCAATCCAAAGCGAGAACCTTCTTCTGGGTCTCCTACATGGGTTCAGGGGCCCAAGGACTTGGGTCATCTTCTACTGCTTTTACAGGCCATCTCAGAGAGCTGGATAGGGAGTAGACCAGCCAGGACTTAACTGGCACCATTATGGGAAACCAGCATTGCAGGCAGTGGCTTTACCCACTCTGCCACAGCACCAACCCCAGATTTTTTGTATCTCGTTGTATTTCTTTCTTTAATGTTTTATAATTTTCATTGTAGAAATCTTTGAAATCTTTGGTTAGATTTATTACAAAGCATTTGATTTTTTTTTTCCTGGCTTTTTGAAGGAGATTATCTTGGAAGCCCTTTCTCAGTTATGGCACTGACTGTGTATACAAAGGCTATTGATTTTTGTGAGTTGATTTCATATCCTGTCAATTTACCAAACTCTTCTATGAGCCCCAATAATCTCTTCTGGGGTCTTTTGGATCCCCTATTTATAGGATTATGTAACCTGCAAATAGGGATAGTTTGACTTCCTCTTTCTTGATTTGTATTTGTTTGATTTCTTTTTCTTGTCTGATTGCTCTGGTTAAAGCTTCCAGGACTATATTATAAAGTAGTGGTGAGAGTGTGCACCTGTGTCTGCTTCCAGATCTCAGTGGAATTGCTTCCAACATTTCCACATTCAATAACACACTGACCATGGGTTTGTCATACATTTCTTTGATTGCATTGAGAAATGTTCCTTCTATTCCCAATTTGTTTAAGGTTTTCATCATGAAAGGGTGTTGTATGTTGTCAACTGCTTTCTCTGCATCTTTTGAGATGATCATATGGTTTTTATTCATGAATTTCTTAATGAAATTCATCAATTTCTTAATTTATTTGTGAACGTTGAATCATCCCTGCACACCAGGAATAAATCCCACTTGGTCTGGGTGGATGATCTTTTTGATGTGTTGTTGGATTCAATTTGCTACTAGTTTGTTGAGAATTTTTGTGCCTATGTTCAACAGAGAGATTAGTCGTAGTTCTCTTTCTCTGTTGTGTCTTTTTCAGCTTTAGGGATTAAAGTGATGCTGGTTCATACAAGGAATTTGGGAGGATTCCCTCCATTTCAATTGTTTTGAATAGCTTGAGAAGAATTGTAGTTAGTTCTTTAGACATTTGGTAGAATTCAGTAGTAAAACCATCTTGTCCTGGGCTTTTCTTTGGTGGTGGGTATTATTGATTCAATTTCTGTCATGACTATGGATCTGGTTAGGTTTTCTAAGTATTCCTGATTAAATTATGTAGGTCATATTTGTCAAGGAATCTATCCATTACTTCTAGGTTCCCCATTTTGTTGGTGTAAAACTCTTTGTAGTAATTTCTGATGATTCTTTTTGTTTATTTGGTGTCTTTTGTTACATTTCCTGTTTCATCTCTAATTTTAATAATTTGTGTTACTCCCTATTCTTGGTTAGTTGCACCAATGGTGTGTCAATTTTATTTATTTTTTTTAAAACCCAGCTCTTCATTTTGCTGATCTTTCTATTGTTTGTTTTATTGGTTTCAATTTTGTTGATTTCTTCTCTAATTTTACTGATTTCTCTTCTCCAACTAATTTTTGTCTTAGTTTGTTGTTGTTTTTCTAGGACCTTGTGATGCATTGATAGTTCATTTATTTGGTGACTTTCAAATTTCTTGATGTAGGCTCCAATTGCTGAACACTTTCTTCTAAACACTGCTTTTGCTGTATCCCACAAATTTGTTAAGTTGTATTATCTTCATTTTTGCTCTATCCCATAAGTTTTGATATTATATACTGTCATACTGTCATCTTCATTTCTTTCCACAAATTTTTGATTTCTCCCATGATCCACTGCTTTTTTAGGAGTACATTGTTCAGTTTCTGTGTGTTTACACATTTTCTGGGGATTCCTGAGGTTTTGATTGCCAACTTCACTCCATTGTGGTCAGAGAATATGCATGGTATTATTTTGATTTGTTTGAATTTGCTGAGATTTGCTTTGTGTACTAGCATATGGGCATTCCTAGAGATGGTTCCATGCTTTGGTGAGAAGAATGTGTAATCTGTGGCTATAGGGTGGAAAGTTTTGTAGATATCTACTAGGTCCATTTGGTCTATAGAGTTGAATAACTCTGTTGTTTTCTTGCTGATTTTCTGTCTGGTTGATCTGTCCAATGCTGAAAGTGGGGTTGAAATCCTACATTACTATTGTGTTTGAGTGTATATCTCCCTTTAAATCCATTAACATTACTTTTAAAAGGCCAGGTGCCCTGTAATTATGTACATATACATTGAAAATAGTCACATATTCTTGAATTGATCCTTAATTATTATATATTTCCCTTCTGTGTCTGTTTTAAGAGCATTTGTGTTAAAGCCTATTTTTCTGAAATTGGAATGGCTGTGCCAGCTCTTTTTTTGTTTTGTTTTGTTTTGTTTTTTTGACATAGAATATCTTTTTCTGTCCTTTCACTTTCAGTCTGAATGGATTTTTGTTAGTGAGATGTGTTTCTTAGAGGCAGCAAATAGATGAGTTTTGTTTTTTAATCTGTTCAGCCAGTCTATCCTTTAACTGGAGCGTTGAGACCATTTACATTCAGGGTTACTATTATTAAGCAATGACTTTGCGCTGCCATATTTCCATTAATAGTCCTAATTTTTTAAATTTGATTTTTCTTTGTACTTTTACTGGGTGTTTTTCTGTCTTCACCTTCTTTCATAATGATGTCTTTGTTTCTGTGTTCCTGTATGTAGCACATCCTTGAGCATATTTTGTAAACAGATCTGCATTAATAACAAATGGGAATCAGAAGCTGGTACTTGGAATTGAACTCAGCTTCTCCACTGTGGAACATGGTCATCTTGGCCACTATAGTACATGCCTATTCCTCCTATGTGAGCATTTTAAGAATTTATTTTAGTGAAATTTTAGTGAAACGGATCATACCAAGTAAACTACTTATATCATATAATATAGTTCAGAATAGAACTTTACATGTGAGTGTTTCTCAATTTTAAATGGAAACATGAGACTCCCAAAGTTTCAATAAATTAAATTAGGGTGCCAAAGCTGCCATAGATTTATTTATTGGATACAACTTTGACATCATCATTATGAATATTAGAAAGGAAACCATAAAAATTTGACATGTTCAGCTATCATAATCTTGTGTAAACATTAGCATTACATTCTGAACAGAAATCAAGCTATTATGGATGTGAGAATTACATTACACCTAATCTAGTTGAGGAATGATTAGAAGGAGTTGATAATAAATGGCACTAAAGAAGAAATAGAAATTATTTCTGTATGAATATCAAGAGAAATTTTAATAAGATGCTTATACAATTATCTGTAAATAAACATCCATCATCATAATGGCAAATTATTATTAAATTTGGTTAAAATATTATATTTTAGATATTATTTATATTTTAGATATTATATATATTACTCTCTAAATACTAAAATTTTGAACTTATGGGTTATTGCTCAGTGGAAAAATATATTCATTCTAACAATAAATGCTGATATGTAATAGAAGCACAGATAATTAATGAAGTTTTAGAATAATTTAATTCAAAGAAAATTAATTAATGACATATCACTCTTACATTTTTGAGGAAGAAATCTGACACCTGGAGAAATACTAATCAATGTCTTTTCCCACAGTTTAAAAGTACATATTGAGTCCATGCTAGAGTATTCTATGAAAAATAAAGTAAAACAGGAAAAGAAATTGTCCTAATAAAAAAAAAATCTGCCTCCTTCAGGCAGAGATTGTTAAGCTATTTTCAAGAGAAATAGCATGTGGTCTAGAAGGAAGAATTATACTATTTATTAAGCAAAGGTCAGTGGTCATGGTGTGCACTAAAACACTTTCTGTTTTCCTCAGAAACTGTTCAGAGTTGCTTTCAGTTAGGAGCTACCTGTTCACCCATAAGTATCAGTATAGCTTGGAGATATATTGGAAACACTAATAAGCTCACCCAGGGACCAAATCACAACACTTTTGCATTGATACACAACTTAACCTCACCTTTGCGCATGAACTTTCCTTCCTGGTGCCTCATCCCAACCCAACTTTCTACAATATCAGTATAGTTTTCTTGTGGAATAGACTTCATGTTCTCAAACGTAGCCTGATGCACAACAGCATCCATATCTTCTTCACTCAGTTCTTTCTCAAGAAATCTGCTGATTTTAAGCACTGAGCTTCTGAGATCCTGAAACATTAATGGTGGTGAAAAAATTACTGAGCTCATGAAGAATACATGCGTTACAGCCCAACATACACTATGATCCAATATACTTTTTCAGTGAACGCTAATTTGATTCAAAATATAAAAATTGATCATTGCAATATACCGCATGTATGGAAAGAAGAAAAACATGATTATCTCATCTGATGCAGGAAAAGCATTTCACAGAATCTAATTATATATTATGATAAAAGCATTCAAAAAATCAGGAATAAATTTAATCTTAATTAACATCAAAACACCTATAATTCACATTGCATTCATAGAAGAAATCTTGGAATATTTTAATGTAACTTATGAAACAATCAAAACTTTATATCTTATACTTAATATGAAAGTTGAAATAGTAGTCCTAGCAATTGGGAATTAGAAAAAAGGCATCAACATTGGAAAGAGAGAAGCAAAATTATCTCTGTCAATAGACATCAAGATTGTATACAAAACAGTTAGTGATGCTCCCTACCAAAAAAAAAAAAATAGCAGCATTGCAAGATACTAAATCAACACAAAATCAGAATAATTTCTAAACACTAATAATTATAAAACATAAAATGATATTAAGAAAACAATATAAACTATAAGAATGAAGATTTTTAGTAACAAAATTTAGCACAAAAGTGAATGACTTATCTATTGAACACTACAAATCATTGTTGAAGGAAATTCAATATAACAGAAACAACTGAAGCAATATATAAGTTCATGAATTGAAAACCATAATTGTAGGATTCCAAAACTTCACCAGGTGAGCCACAGATTGAAAGCAGCTCTAATTAATGTACAAATGATATATTCTGTAGAGATAAAAAAAAATCCATCTTAAAATTCATGTGGAGTCCCATGGGGTGAATAGACAAACAAGTTTGAGAAGGAATCATAAATTCAAGGTTTGATAACTTGCTGCAGTGTCACCATAAACAAAACAATGATATATGATATTTGTAATCTATGCAACTGATAAGGTAATGATATCCAGATTCTATAAAGAATTCAGGAACTCAGCTGCAACAGAACAAGGAATCCAGTTAAGAAATAGGCAAAAGACATGAAAAGGCATTTCTCAAAGGACAAAATTCAAATTGTCAACAACACATGAAAAAATGCTCAGAATCACTAGCCATCAGGGAAATGCAAATCTAAACCAATATGTAGTTTCATCTTACCCCAGTTAGAATGACCATCATACAGAAATCAATGAACAATAAATTCAGGTGAGTAATTGGGGAAAAAGGACCCTAATTCCCTTATGGTGGGAATATAAACTAGTACAGCCATTTTGGAAGAAAGTATGGAGAGTCCTCAAAAATCTACCATATGAGCCAGTAATTCCATTACTGCCAATTTACCCAAAAGACATGAAATCATTATATGAAAGAGCTATTTGTATTCCCATGTTTACGGTGGCTCAATTGATAATATATGAGATATGGAATCAACCCAGATGTCCAGCAACTGATGAGTGCATAAAGAAAATGTGGTATGGGTTATGAGAAACAGTGACTTGATCAGCTCTTGTCCTGACTGTTGATGTACAATGTAATACTTTATCCATTTTAGTATTTTTTTGCTCTAGTAGTAGTGGTTGAACTCTGTAATTAACACACAATTATTCTCAGGTGCTTAAATTTTAACTGAAAAGTGATCCCTGTGAAATATAAGAGGGAAAAAAGAGAGGGAGGAGGTGTACAATTTGGGACATGCTCAATCAGACGTGCCCCACATGATGGAGTTAGAATTGTGCCAGGGGATTCCAATACAATCCCATCAAGGTGGCATGTACCAAGGCCATCTTTCTAGGCCAAGTGATCATCTTCAGTTCACAATTGATCACACTGATAGGTCTAAGAGTCAAAGGGATCACACAAACAAGACTTGTGTCTGCTAATACTAACTGATAGAATCAAAAAGGGAGAGAATGATCCAGCATGGGAAGTGGGAGACACAGCAGACTCCTAGAATGGCAGATGTCCTAAATAGCACTCTGGCCTCAGAATCAGCCCTTAAGGCATTCAGATCTGGCTCAAGAGCCCATGAGAGTATTTTAGGCATGGAAAGCCAAGACACTCTGGAGAAAAAAAGAAGACCTAATGAAAGATCTCTGCAAGTGAGATCTCAGTGGAAGGAACAGGCCATCAAAGAAGGAGGTACCTTTCCTTGAAGGGAGGAGAGAACTTCCACTTTGACTATGACCCTGTCAGAATAAGATCGAAGTTGGCGAACCCTAAAGGCTTCCATAGCCTCGGCAACTCATGACTAGAGCCTAGGGAGATTACTGACGCCATAAACAAGAATGTCAAATTGTTAAATCAACAACAGGAGTCACTGTGTACTTATGTCTCATGTGGGATCTGTCCTTAATGCATTGTCCAATGTGAAGTAATGCTATAACTAGTACTGAAACAGTATTTTTACACTTTTTGTTTCTGTGTGGGTGCAAACTGATGAAATCTTTACTTAGTATATACTGAATCGATCTACTGTATATAAAGATAATTGAAAATGAGAAAAAAAATGAATCTTGATGTGAATGGAAAGGGAGAGGGAGCAGGAAAGGGGAGGGTTGTGGGTGGGAGGGAAGTTATGGGGGGAAGCCATTGTAATCCATATTCATTAAATAAAAGTTTAAAAAAAAGAAAGAAAATGTGGTATAGATACACTATGGAATACTACTCAGCCATTAAAAAGGATGAAATCCTAGGGTTTTTTTTTTTTACAACAAAATAGATGCAACTAGAAACAATTATGCTTAGTAGAATAAGTCAGTCTCAGAGAGAAAAATATATGTTTTCTCTGATATGTGTCAGTAACATCAGATACACAAAAGTGTATAGGAATGAAATGGTGGTATGTTTTCTATTTTAGTTATTGTTTATTCTATGGTGGAACTGTGATCTGCCTACTTTTTAGATGTTGAATATAATGGTTAGTGGTGAATTAACCTTGTGAATACAGAGTGTAATAAAATTATGTTATTGCAAAACCTGCTGAAAGGAAAAGAGGAGAGGGGTGGAGGGAGATTTAGTGAGAGGGAGAAAAGTGCAGAGTTTTGTTGAAACTGGACAAATGGAATGAATGAAATCTGTTCTATCTTCTTTATTTTTAAAGATTTATTTATTTGAAAGGCAGAGTGGGAGGAAGTGAAAGAGAGAGAGAGAGGTCTTCCATCCACTAGTTCACTCTCCAAATAGCTGCACTGGCCATAACTGGGTCGATCAGATGTCAGGAGCCAGGAGTTTCTTCTGGGTCTCCCACAAGGGTCAGGGGTCCAAGACTTAGGCCATCTTTTACTGTTTTCCCAGGCCATGGCAGAGAACTGGATGTGAACAGGAGAGCCAGGACTCAAATGCATACCCATATGGGATTCTGGCACCACAGGCAGAAGCTTAGCCCACTACACTACTGTATGGGCCCCCTCTGTTCTCCTTTATTAATGCAATATTATTGGCTTAAAAGGTGACTTATGCAGCAATGGGAGAGAAACACGGACCAAGTGAAAGGAGCAGAGATCACAGAAATCAACTCTCACATATGTTTATAAATAATATTTCACAAGTACAAAAACATTCAATGGGAAAGACCAGAATGTTATTGGGAAAATTGTATGTCTACATGTAGATAATAAAATTATATCCTTATCCAACATCACATATAAAAAGTTTTTAAAATATGTGAAATAAATATGTGCGTTAAATCTCTGAACTTCAATAGATAGACATGGGGGAAATATTTTACAATGTTGAATTTGACAATAATAGGCCTAGAAGACACCGATGATGACAGAAAACATAGATCAAAGGAGTCGCACTAAAATTTAATACTTCTCTGTGTCACCAATCAATAGAGTGAAAAAGTCACTTACACAATGAGAAAAATGTGTGCAAATCATATATCTGAGAAAGGATTGATAATTAGAATACATAAACAATTCATAAACATAAGAATGACACTAGCCAATTAAGTAATTGTTAAAGGGATTTACATTTCTTCAAAGAAGATATTCAAATATCTGCAAGCACAAGAAAACATGATCAACAACATAAATATTAGGGAAATTTGAATGAATCACAAAGAGATGCAGCCTACCTTTAGGATGGCTATTATTTAACAAAAAGACCAGAAAAGAAGACGTGGTAACCATATGAAAAATTGGTATCCTTTTAAATTATTTGCAGAAATGCAAAAGGATACAATTGTAATTTAAAATGGTATGGTGGTTCTTCAGAAACATTAAAAATAGAGTTATCATATGATTCAGTATATCTACCTCTGGGAATATACACCAAATAGTTCACATCAGTGTCTTAAAAATGAGATTTCCAAAGGCCCATGGAAATTACATTCAGTGAAAAAATTGTGCATGGATTTCAAAAACAGGTTGACTGAAACAAGATCTATTAATTCCACTTTTCACAAGCTTATGGTTGTGCCTTCATATTTGTACATTTATGTTCATAATATTATTCACAGTCACTAAAATATGGAGCAACCAAGTGTATATAGATTAATGAATATAAAGTGAATTTTGTATACATATATGGAATATTATTCAGACTCTAAAGGAAGGTAATTCAGATATATGTTGCAACAGTGACACACATCAAAAATTTTATGTTGAATGACTTAAGTCAGTCTAAATGAAAAAAATGTTAGAAACTTGGATCAGAATTGGAATAGCCTAGACTATCATCACAGGGTGCACACTAATGGGTGGCAATTATTAGCCACATGTTGGTAGAAGTTTCTTGCTCAATGATCCATGTTAATCTTTGTTAATGTATAACTGATCTAGAGGTTGCTTTATTTGCTGTAGGTGATTATATAAAAAGTGATAACAAAGATGACTGTGCATAGTGAGAAGAGAGCTCCGAGCAGCACCATATACATAGTACAGGGCGATGAAAGAAAATTAGAAATCTAAACAGTAGCCTTAGAAATTGTATAAGGTATGAAGATGTTTAGACGAATGTAGTTTGCTGAATTAAAAGAAATACATTTGAATGAAAAAAAATTAAGAAAATAACCTTCTCATCTTACCTTCTTCATATCTTCATACATCATGAACAGAATATTGAAGTCATGTTTGTGTTCGTACCAGCCTCTGATGTGATCAAACCAAAGGCTTCCCACCACTATGAGAAAGGTTGATTTATAAGATCAAGACATTTCACTCATTTTCAACACCCTATATTCTTTATTTTCTGTTCTGGAATCTTCAGAAATTAGAATGAAACTCCTGCTACTGGCCATCTATATCCATAAAATGTTTAATGTTCTTGGGAACATTTACATGATTTTCACAGTAACCTCCCTCAGTAATTCTACTCCATGCTAGTTTAGGAAAGTATCACTGCAGAAATTAGGCAAGCATCTGAGTTTGAAGATACATTTAGGTAAGTCCCTTTATTTTCCTGCCTTCTCCACCTGAAAAAAGATGTCTCTACTTCTCCTATTATTCTCTAAGATCTAGGATAATAATATTTTCAAAACTAAATTTAATCATCTAAACTAATGAGAGCCTTTTTACATGATCCACAAGCTTCTTGTGTCATTGTATCCTCCTAAGGATTGGAATGAAATTGTCTATAGACATGTACATAACATAGCATAAAAAGATAGATAGATAGAAATAGATATATAGATAGATAGAGATAGATAGAAATAGATGATATACATAAAAATAACTTCAGTTATAGATTTAGCTAATATGAATTGAACGAATATTTGTGTCTGTTTAATGATCTAGTCACAACATCTTCTGTAGAATATGCCTTTGTAAACATGACAATCTGCAAATGTTCCTGGCATGGGTAGAAAATCCTTAAGGTTACTGATTAAATTGCTGTCCAATTTTAAACATTTTATGATTTCCACTCTCATTGCAAATTTCCATATCTCTAAAATATGTTCCTTATGTTCAAGAATTTTACTAAATGAGTGAATCACTTCTTAAACATATTGCTTGATAAATAATCATAGTTACCTTTTCCATCAAAAAACTTTTCCATGAAATGTTCTATGGTATCTTTAGGTTCACATGCCAATACCCAATTTGAAAAATAAAAATATGAAACCAAAACATCCTTAGGGTTTCTGTAGACATAAACAATCTGCAGAGAAAGTCATTAACTAATTTTAAAAGTCTTGAATATCTTTTTTATCTTAGAAGTCCTAAAATATTTCATTACATGAATGAATAAGAATTGTTTCCATCAGTCTCTTGGTGTTAGAAATTTATTATCATCAACCTGTTTGCCTTTACAGAGAGTATTGAAATTAATTATTTTATTCATATGACATTGAACATCCATTTACAATTTTGGGATAAATTTCTGAAAGAGAAGTTGATTATTTATAGACTTGATAAATATTACATTTTAGATTGCATAATAGCTATATCATCTACCTTTCATAAGTATTGAGTGATATTTAATGTATAACCAAGGTAACATTTGAGGTTAGTGAAAAAAAAAGAACTACTTATGATGGAACAGATAATAATATAATTGGAAAAACAATGTATTTTTATCTCACATCATGCAAAACATTGTCTAGTAAATGATTAACTTAATGAAGGACTAAATCTTAGCATCTACAAAATCAAAAATATGCTTCTGATCTTGGATTATGGAAGCATTTCTTAAAGAACAAAACACACATTTAAAATAAAAATTGAACACTTTTACTACATTAAAGTATTTACCAAAGCATAAAATAAAGTTACAAAATCACAAAAATTTTGAGAGAAACAACACAATAAGCAGAGTATCAGTATCCAGAATATATATAAGATAAATTTAGGAGAATAATATCAAGTAATAAAATATTGAGCAAAAACCTTGTTACTTCACAGAATAAAAATAATTATGACCAAACAGCATCCCAGAAGTACAGCAAGTAATTTATTATGAATATCCCAATAGAGATCAATTTCAGATACAATTTTGCTTGTACCACATTGATAAAATATGAAAAAGTCTATTATGAAAGGTTATTAGGGGGAATTTTACTAGAGAACAATTTAGAACTCATTCATTGCTGGCTTCATTATAAGCTCATACACCTGCTTTCTTAAAGAAATTTTGCACCATTGTATAAATTTAGGTATCCATGTGCTTGGAATTTGGTAATTCTGTCCTGGAAGAAGATCCTACAAAAGGTTGTGGAGATGTTTCCAAATAACATCCTGAAAAAACCCTACAGCAGCACTTGTTCACTTGTTGTAAGAATAAAAAGAAATTCAGGAATAACCTAAACATTCAAAGAAGAGAAAGCAGAGGTGTAATACATATGCTTAAACAATTGTAAAATTATACAGTGGTGAAAATAGTATTGAAAATGAAGCACAAACACAAATACATGGCAAAATGCCAGCATCAAAAAATAAAACAACTGTCAATGTGAATATAAACTTAAGTAGAATTTAAATCCAAATGATCTGCTAGATCAACACATAATTACTTTACACTGATCAACAGAACAGAAATTGTTCTGCAAAGAGAGCAAGTGTGAAGGAGAAATGGAAGACTCAGATCAGGTAGGTTGGCTCCAGCTAGCTGTGGAACAAGTGAGACGAGAATTTGCAGGTACACAGAGCCTTGGATAGCTGTGGGAGGGAAAGCTTGTTGAACTGCTTTTGAAGTTCCACAAGGGAAAAAGAAGGAGGGAGTAAACATTGAAGAACAGGTGAAGGGGTCAGGGACCATCCTGCCCATCTTCCTAACCCCTTCCCCCATCCAGACTTGTAGCCAATGGGAGAAGCCATGGTGTTTATATTCTTGGACACAAGCAGGGGCCTGCTACCATTGCCACCATGTATGCACCTATCACAGGAGTGACCTCACCTCACACCCCACACAAGAACAAGGGCCACAACTACATAGAAGAATTTATTCTCCACCATGTAGGCTGTGCAATCAGAGGAAGTCCTATCTACTGGAAGCTCATAATTGCTCCCACCATCATTGAAAAGAGAGCCGGGTGCCAGTAGGCAGGACTCAGTGCAACTGAGCTAGTACCCACCCTAACTATCACTGAGAAGTGGGAGGGGCTCCAGTAGGTGGGGCTCCACACAACTGAGCTCATACAAACCCACACCACCGTTAATAAGTGAGATGAGTTCCAGCAAATGGAGCTTTGTGCATCCTGCTAGCAATGCACAGACTCATAACAGCTCGTAATAGAAGAAACCGTGCCCACAGGAAAATCACCACAGAAATGCAACCAGACAATAAAAATACACAAATTCCAAAAGGCAAAGGAAAAACACTAGATAAAAATAAGGGAAACACAATGAGTCCCCTGAAGGAACACTACAACACTTCAATAGTAGGAGAGAATGCAGAGATTGAGGAAATGCCAGAAACAGAATTCAGAACATAATCATCACACTAGAAGCAATAAGAAGTAAATTCAAGAATTAAGTGAAATGATTTCCATGAAATTAAGATATTAAAGAGAAACCAGAATGAAATACTAGATATGAAGTTCCAATATATCAAATTAAAAATACAGTGGAAAGCCTTAACAACAGAATATGTGAGGCAGAAGAAAGAATATCAAAACTAGAAGAGAAATTTCTGAAAATTGTACAGTCTGACCAAAGAAAAGAAGAATTTAGAAAATTAAAAAACACTGTTGGAAATCTATAAGATACTATCAAACAACCCAATATATGGGACCTAGGAGTTCTTAAGGGCCTTGAAAAAGAGAATGAGTTACAAAGACTTCTTAATGAAATAATAACAAAACCTTCCCCAATATGGAAAAAGGAAAAGACATGTAAGCACAGAAAGTACACAGAACTCCAATAGACACAACCAGAAAAGATCTTCACCATGAAGTACTGTAGTAAAGTTCTCCACAGTAAAACATAAAGAAAAGATTCTGAAATGTGCACTAGAAAAACACCAGATCACATTCAGAGGAAACCCAACTAGTCTCACCACAGACTTCTCATCAGAACCCTACAAGCAGTGAGAGAATGGTGAAATGTATTCCAAGTCATAATAGGAAAAAAAAACTGTCAACCCAGAATATTGTACCCTGCAAAGTGCTCAATTATGAACAAAAGGTGAAATAAAGATCTTCCATAACAAACAGAAGTTGAAAGAATTTGTAACTACCAGCCCAGATTTACAAAATATGCTCAAGGATGTGCTACATACAGGAACACAGAAACAAAGACATCATTATGAAAGAAGGTGAAGACAGAAAAACACCCAGTAAAAGTACAAAGAAAAATCAAATTTAAAAAATTAGGACTATTAATGGAAATATGGCAGCGCAAAGTCATTGCTTAATAATAGTAACCCTGAATGTAAATGGTCTCAACGCTCCAGTTAAAGGATAGACTGGCTGAACAGATTAAAAAACAAAACTCATCTATTTGCTGCCTCTAAGAAACACATCTCACTAACAAAAATCCATTCAGACTGAAAGTGAAAGGACAGAAAAAGATATTCTATGTCAAAAAAACAAAACAAAACAAAACAAAAAAAGAGCTGGCACAGCCATTCCAATTTCAGAAAAATAGGCTTTAACACAAATGCTCTTAAAACAGACACAGAAGGGAAATATATAATAATTAAGGATCAATTCAAGAATATGTGACTATTTTCAATGTATATGTACATAATTACAGGGCACCTGGCCTTTTAAAAGTAATGTTAATGGATTTAAAGGGAGATATACACTCAAACACAATAGTAATGTAGGATTTCAACCCCACTTTCAGCATTGGACAGATCAACCAGACAGAAAATCAGCAAGAAAACAACAGAGTTATTCAACTCTATAGACCAAATGGACCTAGTAGATATCTACAAAACTTTCCACCCTATAGCCACAGATTACACATTCTTCTCACCAAAGCATGGAACCATCTCTAGGAATGCCCATATGCTAGTACACAAAGCAAATCTCAGCAAATTCAAACAAATCAAAATAATACCATGCATATTCTCTGACCACAATGGAGTGAAGTTGGCAATCAAAACCTCAGGAATCCCCAGAAAATGTGTAAACACACAGAAACTGAACAATGTACTCCTAAAAAAGCAGTGGATCATGGGAGAAATCAAAAATTTGTGGAAAGAAATGAAGATGACAGTATGACAGTATATAATATCAAAACTTATGGGATAGAGCAAAAATGAAGATAATACAACTTAACAAATTTGTGGGATACAGCAAAAGCAGTGTTTAGAAGAAAGTGTTCAGCAATTGGAGCCTACATCAAGAAATTTGAAAGTCACCAAATAAATGAACTATCAATGCATCACAAGGTCCTAGAAAAACAACAACAAACTAAGACAAAAATTAGTTGGAGAAGAGAAATCAGTAAAATTAGAGAAGAAATCAACAAAATTGAAACCAATAAAACAAACAATAGAAAGATCAGCAAAATGAAGAGCTGGGTTTTAAAAAAAATAAATAAAATTGACACACCATTGGTGCAACTAACCAAGAATAGGGAGTAACACAAATTATTAAAATTAGAGATGAAACAGGAAATGTAACAAAAGACACCAAATAAACAAAAAGAATCATCAGAAATTACTACAAAGAGTTTTACACCAACAAAATGGGGAACCTAGAAGTAATGGATAGATTCCTTGACAAATATGACCTACATAATTTAATCAGGAATACTTAGAAAACCTAACCAGATCCATAGTCATGACAGAAATTGAATCAATAATACCCACCACCAAAGAAAAGCCCAGGACAAGATGGTTTTACTACTGAATTCTACCAAATGTCTAAAGAACTAACTACAATTCTTCTCAAGCTATTCAAAACAATTGAAATGGAGGGAATCCTCCCAAATTCCTTGTATGAACCAGCATCACTTTAATCCCTAAAGCTGAAAAAGACACAACAGAGAAAGAGAACTACGACTAATCTCTCTGTTGAACATAGGCACAAAAATTCTCAACAAACTAGTAGCAAATTGAATCCAACAACACATCAAAAAGATCATCCACCCAGACCAAGTGGGATTTATTCCTGGTGTGCAGGGATGATTCAACGTTCACAAATAAATTAAGAAATTGATGAATTTCATTAAGAAATTCATGAATAAAAACCATATGATCATCTCAAAAGATGCAGAGAAAGCAGTTGACAACATACAACACCCTTTCATGATGAAAACCTTAAACAAATTGGGAATAGAAGGAACATTTCTCAATGCAATCAAAGAAATGTATGACAAACCCATGGTCAGTGTGTTATTGAATGTGGAAATGTTGGAAGCAATTCCACTGAGATCTGGAAGCAGACACAGGTGCACACTCTCACCACTACTTTATAATATAGTCCTGGAAGCTTTAACCAGAGCAATCAGACAAGAAAAAGAAATCAAACAAATACAAATCAAGAAAGAGGAAGTCAAACTATCCCTATTTGCAGGTTACATAATCCTATAAATAGGGGATCCAAAAGACCCCAGAAGAGATTATTGGGGCTCATAGAAGAGTTTGGTAAATTGACAGGATATGAAATCAACTCACAAAAATCAATAGCCTTTGTATACACAGTCAGTGCCATAACTGAGAAAGGGCTTCCAAGATAATCTCCTTCACAAAGCCAGGAAAAAAAAATCAAATGCTTTGTAATAAATCTAACCAAAGATTTCAAAGATTTCTACAATGAAAATTATAAAACATTAAAGAAAGAAATACAACGAGATACAAAAAATCTGGGGTTGGTGCTGTGGCAGAGTGGGTAAAGCCACTGCCTGCAATGCTGGTTTCCCATAATGGTGCCAGTTAAGTCCTGGCTGGTCTACTCCCTATCCAGCTCTCTGAGATGGCCTGTAAAAGCAGTAGAAGATGACCCAAGTCCTTGGGCCCCTGAACCCATGTAGGAGACCCAGAAGAAGGTTCTCGCTTTGGATTGGCGCAGTTCTGGATATTGAGGCCAATTGGGAGTTAACCAATAGATGCAAAACCTCTCTCTCTCTCTCTCTCTGTCTCTCTCTCTCTCTCTCTCTCTATCCCTCTCTCTACCCCTCCTCCTCTCTCTGTGTAACTCTTTCAAATAAATAAATCTTTAAAAAAAGAAACAAAAAATGGGGAAATCTTCCATGTTCAAGAATCAATATCATCAAAATGTTCATACTACAGAAAGCAACTTATAGATTCAATGTGATACCCATCAGAATACCAAAGACATTCTTCTCATATATAAGAAAAATGATATTGAAATTCATATGTAAACACAGGAGACCCCAATAGCTAAGAAATATTATACAACAGAAACAAAGCCAGAGACATAACAATATCAGATTTCAAGACATACCACAGGGCAGCTATAATCAAAACAGCCTGGTACTGCTACAAAAACAGATGGATACACCAATGGAACAGAATAGAAACACCCGTAATCAATCCAAGTATTTACACCCAACTAATCTTTGACAATGGTGCTAAAATCAACCCCTGGAGCAAGGACAATCTTTTCAACACATGATGCTAGGAAAACTGGATCACCACATGCAGAAGCATGAAGCAAGACCTTTACCTGACATGTTTCACCAAAATCCACTCAAAATGAACTAATGACCTAAATCTATGACCTGATACCATCAAATTATTAGAGAACATCGGGTAACCTTTCAAGACATTGGTATAGACAAACAGTTTCTGGAAAAGACTTCAGAAACACAGGGGATCAAAGCCAAAATAGACAAATGAAATTACATCAAATTGAGAAGGTTTTGCACTACAAAAGGAACAATCAGCAAGGTTAAGGTACAAATGACATAATGGGAGAAAACAGTCACAAACTACACAACTGATAAAGGATTAATAATCAGAATATATAGAGAGAGATCAAGAAACTCAACAACAATAAAACAGATCATTTAAGAAATTGGCAGAGGACTTAAGCAGATATTTTTCAAAAGAAGAAATCCAAATGCCAAACAGACACATGAAAAATTGCTCAGGATCACTAGCTCTTGGGGATATGCAAGTCAAAACCACAATGACATAATACCTCACCCCAGTTAGAATGGCTTTCATACAGAACAACAAAAACCAAAAGCTGGCAATGATGTGGGGAAAAGGTATGCTAATCTGCTGTTGGTGGGAATGTAAACTGGTGAAGCCACTATGGAAGACAGTGTGGCAACACCTCAGAGGTGTGAACATAGACTACCATATGACCCAGCCATCCTTCTTTGGGACTCTACTCAAGGGAAATGAAATCAGCATATGAAAGAGCTATCTGCACCTCCATGTTTATGGCAGCTCATTTCAAAATAGCAAAGACACAGAATCAACCCAAATGTCCATCACCTGAAGACTGGGTAAAAAAAAATTGTGGCATATATAGACCATGGAATACTACACAGCAGTAAAAAAGATGTCTGATCATTTGTAATAATATGGAAGAAATTGGAAGACATTATACTTAGTAAAATAAGCCAGTCTGAAAGGGACAAATTCTATATGTGTTCCATAACACCCAATAACTAATATAGCACATAGAAGGCAACATGTAGAAATGAAATTGACACTATGAGAAGCAATTATTCTAAATAGCTCATCTCTTGACTACTGAGGAACAGCTTTTTATTCTATATTTTTCATTATCCTTTCGTTTCCTCTAGAATATTTTCCGTACCTTTTTCTCTTTCATTAGAATCATTGAACACTATACATAACGTAGAGTTAATCATATATGTATAAAGTTAATTGAAAATAGATTCTAGTAAAGAACAAGAGTTGGAATAATAAAGGGAAGAGGAAGGAGGGTTGGAGATCTGGTGAGAGGGTAGGTATAGTAGGAAGAATTGCCAGGAACCTAAAGCTATAATTTTGAAAAGCATGAAGGATATAACTGCAAAGCAGTATAGTCCTTTATACTCTCCTATAGACTCACTTCTAAAGGTACAGCTAAACAAAATTCCATAGGACCCCCAAATCCCTTAAGCTGGCTGATAAAAATAGCAGCTTATTTGTTATAAAGACCAAATAGATAGGATCAAGTACCAAATTGACCATATAGACAGTATCAAGTGAACAAATGATCATATAATTAAGACTAAGTATATGGAAGCAATAATAAACAGAATTAAGATAGAGAGAAGGCTCCAACTTGGGAAGCAGTCCATACAGCAGACTCATAGAAGGACAGTTGCTTTAGGTAGCACTCCAACCTCAGAATCATCCCTTAAGGCACTTCAGTTAGGCTGGAAAGCCCAGGAAGAGCATATCAGGTATGGAAAGCTAACACACTCTGGCAAAAGATGTCCTACACAAAGGACCCCTTTGGGCAACACCCCAGAGGAAAGAAGGGGCCACCAACGAAGGATGTACTTTTCTCTTAAGGAGGGAGAGAACTTATATTTCGCTTATGGCTCTACCAAGCTAGTGGATCCAAAAGGCCTCCATAGCCAAGACAGATCATGTCAAAAGCCTTGGACAATTATTGGTGTCATACACAGGAGTGTTATTTTTTAAATAAACAACACAAGTCACCATGCACTAACTTCCCATGCAGGATCTCTGTCCCCAAAGGGTAGTACCTTGAAACTTAATAGTAAAAGTAGTTCTCAAGAAGCACTTCCTTTTGGTATATTAAAAGGAGGATATTATTATGTCTCATAAGCTCTAGTATGTTCAAGAGCTCACAAAAGAAATGACATCCTTGGATTCTTCTTTAAAGACAATTAAGTTGCTAAAGTGAAAGTAGGGGAGGAAGGAAGGGAAAAGAGGAAGGGGGGAAAAGCAAAACCGTCTTCAAGAAGCAATAATAGATCAGCCCTTGTATAGGCAGTTGAGGAAACTTCTTTTAGTTTGTTTTTTACTCCATTCATTCTTTTTTTTCTTTCTATCTCTTTCTTGGATAAAACAAGAGAGGGCAGGAAGTGGGGGGATGGGCAGGAAGGTGTGCATGGAGGGAAGAATTACCATGTACATAATGCTGTCTTTATGAGACACATACAAAATAAAAATAAATTAAAAAGAAAGATATCAGACTCTCTGAGGACAGAGAATATATAGCCTGGGAAATCCATATTCATCTCACAGTCACATATAAAAAACCCATTTCTTACAGCAGATCAGATCACTGTGTCAATCAAAGACACAACTGACACTGATTAAAGCAAAAGAAATCACCAAAAGATATACGTAAGGGCTCATGTGGAACCAAAACCAAAACAATAAGCCAAGTGATATCCTGCATTCCTTCAAAACCATAATCTCTCTCCCCAACCTCTCACAGAAAAAAAAAAAAAACTTTTACATGTACATGAAGGGACTAACACACCAGATGCGCAAGCATCAATGTAAAGACACAGGAAATATGAAGAAATAAGGTAGCACGAACCTCCAAAACACACAATAGTTCTCCAGAATTAGATCCTGAACTGAAGCAAATCTATGAAAATAATTCTTGAAAGAAAACTTTGGCTGGCACTGTGGCTCAACAGGCTAAACCTCCGCCTTATGGTGCCAGCACACCGGGTTCTAGTCCTGGTCAGGGTGCCAGATTCTGTCCCAGTTGCCCCTCTTCCAGGCCAGCTCTCTGCTGTGGCCCAGGAGTGCAGTGGATGATGGCCCAAGTGCTTGGGCCCTGCACCCGCATGGGAGACCAAGAGAAGCACCTGGATCTTGACTTTGGATCAGTGCAGTGCACCAGCCACTCCAGCCATTTGAGGGTGAACCAACGGTAAAGGAAGACCTTTCTCTCTGTCTCTCTCACTATCCACTCTGGCCGTCAAAAAAAAAAAAAAAAGAAAAGAAAACTTAATGTGATGCAATAATACACAAATAAATAAGAAAATATTTGAGAAAATCAATAAATGACATAAATAAAATGTTTCTAAGAAAAGAGAAATCATTCAGAAGAATCAAATTAATTCTGGAAATGAAGTCAATCAGAGAAATAAACATAATATGATTGATAGCTTTGATAGAACAATAAATGAGGCAGAGAAAACAATTTCTGACCAGGACAAGATCTTTTAAATAACCCAATCAGAAAAAAAAAACAGAAAATAATTTAAAAATAATGAAGAAAATGAGCATAAAATATGAGATATCATGAAATGACAAAATATTCACATATCAGGGGATCCTGAATAAGAGAAGAAAAAAGAAGTTGAGAAACTACGAAATGAAATAATAGTTGAAAATTTACCAGGTCGGGAGTCCTAAAAGATGGCAGAATAGGGAGAGAGCACACTGATAGTCAGGGAAACGATAGTTTAATAACAGTGGAGATACTGTAGTTTCAGGGAAAAATTAGGGAAAAATCTGAAGAGGATACTCTTCCGGAACTAGTTGGACAAGGTGGACCTATGTGGAGGACATTGGCGTCCATGGCTCAGGACCCCAGCTGCGGAGTTTATGCAACAGTGTCAGAAAGGGAGGTGAGGCGAAACCACAGTAGCCCAAGACACTGGCAGGGAAGCGGCAGGAAGGGCCTAGAAGGAACGAGGCTTGAAGCCCCATGGGGGAAGGTTCACCAGGCTAACTACAGGAGAGGAAAAAAATAAATAAATAAATAAAAGGAACTGGTATGGACATGATTCTCTCTCTCCACTCACCTTACAAAGGCAAGCAAACAAAGAGCTGGCACCATTTTGGACATACGTAAAAGCTACGCTCCCCTATCCCCCATCAGCCAAGCAGAAAAATCTGACTCTGGTGGGGAGAAATAACAGGAGGTTAGGACCTAGTGAATGTGTGGAGCTAATGAACTGAGACTGTGAGAAAAAAAAAAAGACCTAGAGTGTGTGAGAGGATTCACAGAGTACCAGAGAAGTGAGTACTCTCTAGAGATGCCACAATTTAAGTAACCTTGCCAACCCGATTGGGGAGTACAGGGGAATTTGAGCTTATACTGAAGACTCCACAGATCCTTTGTGTGGTCCTTGGGACAGAGCAGAAAAATATTACACCTGCAGGGGCCAGAGCTCAGAGCACAGTACTGCCTTCAATTCTGCTCAGCTGTGCAGATTTACTTCCCTTCTGAATTAAAAAAAAAAGAAAAGAAAAGAAAGAGAGAGATTTACCATGCCTAACCTTTGGCATACCCTTAACCCTGAAGAACATAACAGAGCTCCCTGGCAACACCCATCATGAGCCTCTAAGGGCCCATCAAAAGAAGACAGTCCACTTAAAATAAGGACATAGTATACCAAGAAAACCCACCACAGCAAGGGAAAAAAAAAAGATGGAAAAAAACAAAAAATATCTCCACAATGCCAAGCAACAAACACAGAAACTGAGGAAGCAAGAACAAGGAAGACATTATGAGGCTCCCAAATGAACTAGACACCCCAATTCAAGATCATGAAGATGATGAGATCAAAGAAATGCAAGATACAGATTTCAAAAAAGTTATGATAAGAATATCTAGAAGTTCTTAAAAACAAATTCTTAAACTACAGAAATCCTTACTGGAAAGAATAGAAAATCTCTGCTTTGGAAAAAGAAATCTTAAGGAAGATACAAAATTAAATGCAGAAATTAATAGAACATGAAATTGTGATAGTGAAGAGAAATCATAATGAATTGAAGAATTCAGTGGATGAAATGACAAACACATTAGAGAGCCTTAAAAACAGAATCATTGAAGCAGAAGAGGGAATATCAGACTTAGAAGACAGAACACAGGAAAGTATACAGTCAAACCAAAGAAAAGAACAGGAAATTAGAAATCTAAAAAATATTGTCAGGAATCTACTGGATACTGTTTAAAAAAAAAAAAACATTTGGGTTCTAGGAACTCCTGAAAATATGGAGAGGGAGAAAGGATTAGAAGACCTTTTTAAGGAGATACTAGCAGGAAACTTCCCGGGTTTGGAAAAGGATAGCGACATCCTAGTACAGGAAGCTCATAGAACCCCTAATAAACATGACCAAAAGAGATCCTCACCACGACACGTTATAATCAAACTCACCACAGTGAAACATAAGAAAAGATGCTAAAATGTGCAAGAGAGAAACATCAGATTACTCTGAGAGGATCTCCAACTAGACTCACAGCAGACTTCTCTTCAGAAACCTTACAGGCTAAGAGGGAATGGCAAGATACAGCCCAGGTACTGAGAGAGAAAAACTTGCAGCCGAATAGTATATCCTGCAAATCTCTTATTTGTGAATGAAGGTGAAGTAAAGACCTTTCATAGCAAACAGAAATTGAAAGAATTTGTCACCACCATTCCAGCCCTGCAAAAGATACTTAAAGATGTGTTACACACAGAAACACGACAATCAATATGAAAGAGGGTAAAGGAAGAAAATATCACAGTAAATGATCACAGGAAGTTCAAAGCACATAATATAAAAAAGCTTTAGGAAAATGGCAGGGCAAAATTACTACTTATCCATAGTCACACTGAACATTAATGGCATCACTCTCCAGTTAAAAGACACAGACTGGCTGAATGGATTAAGGAACAAAACCCATCTATTTGCTGCCTACAAGAAACACATCTTTCCAACAAAGATGCATGCAGACTGAAATTGAAAAGCTGGAAAAAGATATTCCATACACAGAGAAACCAAGATAAAGCTGGCATAGCCATCTTAATATCAGACAACATAAACTTTAACACAAAAACTGTTAATAGAGACAAAGAGGGGCACTATATAATGATTAAGGGATCAAATCAATAAGAAGATTTAATCATTATAAATATATATGCACCTAATTACAGGGCATTGGGTTATTTAAAAGATATATTAAGGGACTTAAAGTGAGACATAGACTCCAAAAGAACGGTACTGGGGGACTTCAATACTCCATTCTCAGAAATAGACAGATCAACCGGACAGAAGATCAACAAGCAAACAGCAGTTTAACTGACAGTATAGCCCAAATGGATCTAACAGATATCTACAGAACTATTCACCCTGCACTTAAATAGTTTTCATGCTTTTCATCTCAGCAGTGCATGGAACCTACTCGAGGATTGACCACATACTAGGCCATAAAGCAAGTCTCAGCAAATTCAAAAGAATTAGAATCATACAATGCAGCTTCTCAGACCACAGTGGCATGAAGCTGGAAACTAGCAACTCAGGAATCCCTAGAGCATTTGCAAACACATGGAGTCTGAACAATATGCTCCTGAATGAACACTGGGTCATAGAAGAAATCAAAAGAGAAATCACAAACTTTCTGGAAGTAAATGAGGCTAACAGTACAACATATCAAAACTTATGGGATGCAGCAAAAGCAGTGTTAAGAGGAAAGTTTATAGCAATAGGAAGTTTATAGCAAAAGGAAGTTCCTGTCCCCTAGTTTTGGCCTGACCCAGCCTAGCTGTTGATGACATTGGGGAGTGTACTGACGGATGGAAAATATCTGGGCCTCTCTCCGTAACTCTGCTGCTCAAATAAATAAATAAATCTTAGAGAGAGAGAAGTTGATTTTCAAAGAAAAAAAAGTTTATCCTGACAGTTGTCTTTTAATCGCCATAAGACAATTCTGTCATAAATATATTTTCAGTTTCTACCAATTCCAGACCCTATTCTAGATGTTGGAGGACCTGTTTTGGTGAAGGGGCTTGTTTTAAACATTATATCCTAATGTACTTCAATTAAATAATAAATACAAGTCTGTGTTATACCCATGTTCTGAATTTGTTTTCCTGTTGTGACTGGTCGTGGTTAACTACCTGACCCATTCTTAGTTTTCCATTCTGCTGTCATTATGCTTTCAACTTGATTTAACTTACCTTTTTTTAACTTAGTTTGACTTGCCTTGATTTGGAACTCAGGGTGGAAAAAAAAAAAAAGCACAGCATTAAAAACTTTTTTGAAGTGACATTTTCAGACTGTAATGAGGCAGCTAATTTTCTTTTCTTTTTTTTAAGATTTATTTATTTATTTGAAAGAATTACACAGAGAGAGAGGGAGAGAGAGAGAGAGAGATGTCTTCCATCCACTGGTTCGCTCCCCAGTGGGCCGCAACGGCCAGAGTTGTGCCAATCTGAACCCAGGAGATTCTTCCGAGTCTCCCATGGGGTGCAGGGGCCCAACCGCTTGGGCCATCTTCTGCCACTTTTCCAGGCCATAGCAGAGAGCTGGATCAGAAATGCAGTAGCCGGGACTCAATCTGGTGCCCATATGGGATGCTGACACTGTAGGCGGCAGCTTTACCTTCTACACCACATCGCCAGCCCCAGCTAATTTGCTTAAAGGTTTTGTGCTTATAGCCTTGTCTCACTCAATCCCTCTATATTTTTATCTCTCCCTCTGACTTTGAGGCAAGATTCTTTACCTTGGCTCATTATTCCATTAAAAAGTGAAATTTCCTTTTTTAGTTTAATCCTGTTGCCTTTTTCTGCAATTTTGTTTAATTTCTTTATGGCTCACTTTCAGGATGTTTATTCCTAATTTTATAAGTGTTTGAGGCTATAATTGTCCTTTAAGATTTTCATCATTTTGAAAAACTTCCAGATTTTATTTTTTATATGAGGATGGTAATGTGAGGATGGTAATGTTCTAATTAGTTGACTTCTAGATGACAATTAATGTTTTTTGAAATTCCTTTTCAAGGCCAGGAGACAAGCGTCTCAAGTCTTTACAGCAGAGAAGATTCCTTGAAGAATTAAGCATTTAAGCAATTGTGAAATTATACCTTGTTCTTCAAATTCAAATATTGAACTCCTTAATATAGCAATTAAATCTATGAATTCTCCCAAGGACTTAACATATAATTTAATTTCTAAATTGCATAGATTAATTAAAATATATCTTTAATACTTCACTGTTTAGTAATTCCTTCAATAAAATCTCTTGTTTGCATTGTGGGTTTGTTTTTATTCCATGTTTCATAAACTGGTTTTGTATTATAGTCATAAGCTAATTATGTATCAGGCCTTTACTGATAGGAGGTACTCTTAGTATTTTATGTGTATTAATTAGCTTAATCTTCAGCATAGTTCTGTGAGACAAGCACTGTTATTAGCCCCAGTAGGCAGCAGAAGCTCTGAGAGGTTAGTTACTGCTCCCTCCCAGTGAATGTGATCCAGGATGGGAAACTAAGCTCTTACCACTCTAATATTTGGCTGTTTCTGTTGGAGAACATATTTTTAAAAATTCCCTCTTCACTACTTAGAAATTACCTTTATATTTATTTAGCAGGCTTATTTCTAAAGAGCAAGGATTTGTTTTTCTTGAATGTTTATACTAACTATGCAACTGTGATTTAGTCTCTTGTGTTCAATGTGTCCTGCAGGAAGAAATCTAGATTCTAATTGGCAATGCTGTGTATTGTTGCAAGCAGGAATTATACTTGGGCCAATGTAAGAAGGGAGTTCATTGAAATATTATCGGAAGTTCTCAGAACCTCTGGGTAACTAGAGAACTGGGCTTGAACCAAGGCAATTCTGGAGTCTAGAAGATGGTCTGACTTATGGCAGGAACATTGTGATAAGCGGCCATGGTAGAATGTCCAAAATTCAGATGCGGGAGAGGGCATTTCTTCCTCCCTTCCTCCCTTCCTCTCTCCGGGTCTTCTATCCTTTTCAAGATTTATTTATTTGAAAGTCAGGTTACAGAGACAGAGAGAGGGGTGTCTTTCATCTTCTGGCTCACTCCCCAACTGGCCACAATGGCCAGGGCTGTGCCAGGCTGAAGCCAGGAGCCAGGAGCTTCATCTGGGTCTCCCACCTGGGTGCTGGGGCCCATTTTCTACTGCTTTTCCCAGGCCACTAGGGGGAGCTGGATCAGAAGTGGAGCAGCCAGGACAGGAACTGGTGCCCACAATGTCTGGGATACTACATAGCAGTAACAAAAAAAGGAAGTGCCTATTAGATCGTGAGAAAATTAGCAAGAACCCACACAGGATGCAGTCAGGCTAGTTCTATCAGTCATAGTCATCTTCCTCATCCTCATCTTCCTCAGTTTCTTCATTCTCTTCGGATGCAAGTGCAGCTGCTTCTTGTGCAGCTTTGAAAGCCTGCTCCTGTTCCACGCTGGGATCATCCATTTCTGTGATTTCTGAGCCACTGGGGTACTCTAGACAAACTGGTGGTGGAACTGGGGGTGTATAATTGTCTACACTATACTTATGGCCCCAGCCTATGTAGAAATTTTCAAACTTCCTATAAGAAAAAAAAATCATTTAATTTTCAGTGAGAAATATTGACTCTTCTGTAATTACAAAGTGCTTATGATAACACCATAATTTAAAAGAAAACAATACATTTAAAATGTGGATTCGAAATATTCCTCAATTATTTGTTTATTTGAAAGCAGAGAAATAGATCCAGAGAGCGAGTTCATTCCCGAGATCCCTGCAATCCAGAGTGAAAGCCAAGTGTCTCAGTGGGTGGCCACCTCCCCTGCCTCCCAGGAACTGTATTAGCTGGAAGCTGGAGCCAGAGCCAAGAGTCAGAACTGAGGGACTCTAATGTGGTACATGGGATTCTCGGTGTATTAACTGTTAGGCTAACAACCTGCCTCTCCCTTGGGGATTCTTCTACCATGGAAATGTTTTTGATTCAAACTGCTTACACTGAGAAAAGAAAAGAAAGATCAAACCCCTTCAAAATGTACCCTATACCTAGAACCCAAGTTAAGGCTTTGACCATTTAACCATTTTTAAGGAGGAAAAAAGTTACTTTCCACAGTTAGAAAGATTTAAGATGTTACTAGTGCAGCAATCATTTCCTGGGTGAGGAGCTGGGCTTGTGGTTAACAACCTGTGTGTTAGGCTGTAGCACCAAGGAGTAGTAGGCTAAGCCTCTGCCTGCAATGCTGGCATCCCGTATGGATGCCAGTTTCAGTCCTGGCTGCTCTGCTTCCAATCCAGCTCTCTGCTATGGCCTGGGAATGTGGTAGAAGATGGCCCATGTGCCTGGGCCCCTACACCCACGTCAGAGACTTAGAAGAAGCTCCTGGTTTCTAGCTTTGGATCAGCCCAACTCCAGCTGTTGTGGCCTTTTGAGGAATAAACCAACAGATGGAAGATCTCTCTCTGTCTCTCCCTCTCTCTCTAACACTTCATCTTAAATAAATAAATAAATCTTAAAAAAAAAAAAACCTTTGTGCTAATTATCAGCCTTACCATAAGCTCGGCCTGGCAGGCCTCCCCAGGGAACCCTGCCCTTCCCACACCAGACTTGATGAAGTCAGTGGATTGCCATCTCCAAGATCTCTAAGGGGAGTTTCTGTCAAGGACTTTGGCTGGTCAGGCTCTTTGTCTATTTGCTTTCTGAGCCCAGATGCTCCATTTCTGCGTCTCTTCACCTGATGCTTCAGCAGAGGCCTTCAGGCATCTCTTTCCCACAGACTCAAGTACTTTCAACTTTTAGTGCTTCTACCCTTCCCTGCCTCCAGGTCCTTAAAACCCCATGAGCCTCACATCAGTGACACCTACACCTGTGCTGGTTGGCCTGACCCTCTGGTGGCCCATTCCATGGGGGAGAATGGAATGGGGCAAAGTTGGTGCTTTTTCTTGCATAAATAATCATAGGAAATGATTGGAGGATAATGCATTTTTGGCTCGTAGTTGCTGTAATGGCTACTCCGACACCTGGCAGGCCAGCTGTCTCCAGCTCAGTAGAGCTTCTGACACTGGGTTATTAGGAAAGAAATGGGAGCAGAAGACAAAGAAAATATATGTTCCAGGGGAAGAATGTAAGGATGTAGTATGCTCTTGATCTTCATTCCCTTCAAAGTGATAGCTCAAAGAGGCCATATTGTAAATTATTTTATCAAGATGTCCAACAAAAGTGATCTAAGATTTAAACACTTCTTAGAATTGCTTCCATTAATCTACCAAGTAAGTAAATAAACCAGTTGCACAAATAATTATAGATGAAAAGCCATACTTATCCCAGTTAATTGGATAATTAAAACAGGTGAAGTCTGAATCACTCTAACGTCCTGAATTTGGTGCTTTACTGTATAATAGATGTTGTTTTAAGAAATCTTAAGCCACACATACCTAATATGCCAAAGGGCAATTATAATAATAGCTTAAAAGTCTGGTGATAGCTTAGAATTTCCAGAGCTTGAATAGTCAATATAATTGCTTTAGAAGTGGTCAAATACTTACTTTCCATTGGAAAAAGCATACGCTCCAGGCCAAAGGTTGGATCGAAGGACTGCAATAGCGTATTGTGGGATGAGATTTGAGGACAGCCGTGTAGTCCAAGGAGGTATAGTTTGAATCTCTGGAAACCAAAGAGAAATTCAAAGTGCAAATCCTAAATAGACACTAATTCACTATGTAACAAAAAAACTTTTAATAAATCAAACATATTTGATACAGAAGGAAAAGGTGGAGAGTATATTTAGCCTAGTGATTTACACACTCCCATCCCACATCAGAATGTCAGTTTGAGTTCTAGCTCTGGCTCCTGACTACAGCCACCTGCTGCTGCTGTCCTTGGGAAGCAGCAGATGATAGCACAAGTACCTGGGTTCCTGCTACCCACATGGGAGAGTGAGTTTCCACCTCTTGGCTTCAGCCTGGCCAGTCCTGGCTGCTGCAGGCATTTAGAGAGTGAATCCAGAGGATGGGAAATCTCTCTCTGCCTCTCAAATAATTGTTTTTAGAAAAAGGAAAGTTAAAATGGCAGCTTAGCACAAAGGCAGAAGAGTATTTTATCAATGTTTTGACACCATGAAATATACGAGTATCCATTTTTGCAACAGAGAAAAGTTTTATTAAGGGAAAAAGAGGCTTTTGGTGTAGGGGATGTGATATTCAAATAAAATAGATAAAGGTCAAGTTATTATTAAAGAGATCGAAAGTTACAGGCACAATTTTCCCTCTAAGACTAGGACGAGACAAGAATATGGGGACAAGACTAGATTTAACAAAAAGCAAAACCCAATATCTCATGATTTATAACTATCACTATGCCATGTGAGCTGCACCATTCAAGATACAAATAATGGGCAAGATAACTGTCAGCATTTGCAGTAAGAGTAGTAACCATATTATCTCCCTGTATTGTTCTTCAGCCTCTGTCAGATAATGCCCACATTTTTTATTGCCCACCATCACCATGCCAGAACACATGAAGGGGAATTGCAATGAAACTGTGGCTCTTATTCACTTTTAAGATATGTCTTTTCAGAATTTAAAAAATATTATTTCATCTATTTGAGAGAAAAAGCAACAGAGATGGACGGAGGGAGGGAGGGAGGGAGGGAGAGAGAGAGAGATCGACATTCCATCCAGTGGTTCACTCCCTAAATGGCCACATTGCTGGGTCTAGACCATGCCAAAGTCAGGAGCCTGGAACTCAATCTGAGACTCCCCTCTTGAGAGTCAGGAACCCAAATACTTGAGTGATCACTACTGCTCCCCAGGGTGAACAATAGGAAGCTAGATCAGAAGCAAAGCTGAAACTTGAACCCAGGGACTCCAGTATGGATACCAGGGTCCTAAGCATCTTAACTACTTCATCAAAACCCAGTCCTAGAGGTTCCTAACTCCCATGTTTTTACCATATAATGCACATAGGATGTTACATAGTATATGTGTATGTCCAAAGTTATATAAAATTACCTGTATCTTCAGAGATTGGAGTCAAAGGAGGAGGTCCCACTTCTTGTTCTATATAATCAGACTCCTCTCCTTTTTCTTCTTCTTTTCCTTCATCTTCTTCCTCTTCCTCCTCATTCTTTTGTATAGGGTTGAACCAATTACAGCGACCCTGGGAATGAATGGTGCAACATTTAAAAATCTCACAAGGACTTTAAAAATCTCAGAATGTTAATTTGGATTGAAGCAGTTATCAGGATGAAATTTCATTGTGTGGGAATTTAACCAATCTTCAGTAATTCAACATATATTTACCAAGTACTATATTGATCCAGGTTATTTCAAGCAAAATGTTGCGTTGTACTATTTGTTTTAAGAATTTGCCAATTTTTGAAGTTACAGAACTTGAAGTCTCACTGTTTTAAAATGCACAAAACCTTACTAGAAATGGTTAAATGTATCTTACTGGTTTGTAATAAATAGATGAAACAGGTAAAGCCATTATGATGATGATGACGACAAACACAACAACAAAATTTAAAATGAAGTAAAAAGGTAACTTGTGGAGGTTTTAAGTCCACGACTGTCTATTTAGTTCCTATCTAGAGATATCTAAGAGTATCTCTTATTTAGATGAAAGTAAAACAATGATTTTCTCCTTGCCGATTGAACAATAGAGTGGTTAGGCAGATGGATTATGGGTCCACACAGCTGCACAAATGACTCTCTTACTGAGATATATTTCCTTTTTCATGTGGCCTGAAGTTCCCTCCTCAATTTTCTTCATCTATAAAACAAGGAAAATAAAAAAAGTTTTTTACAGGATTGTAGATAAATGGATATATATATTACTGCATATGAGGATATATATTTACTATATATGGATAATAGCAATTGGCACAATAGGTGCTTCATAGCTGCTAAATAGGACTGTTTGCTTTTTTATTATAATTCTTTATTTTTATTATATCATTTTATTATAATCATTTATTGCAAAAATGTTCCTTGTGTTATAATAAATATCTTTACAATTAATGCATCTACCTATATTTATAAAATTAATATATATAAAATGTTTATAAATAAAATACATTTTTAAAATTAATACATCTAACAGTCTATATTCAAAATAGAAAAATTTGAGAATATGCATTCATCTAGATCTATGTATCAGCCATCAAATAGTCCATAAACCTATTATTTTATTTACCATTTGAAAATTTAATCTATGTTTGAATATCCTTGGCATTTGGCGATATATACAATACTCTCTGGTTTTACTTTGTCTTTAATTATTTCTCTCTGTCTAGAATCTGAAGCCCTTTTTTTTATTTATTTATTTTAATTTATTTGACAGATAGAGTTAGACAGTGAGAGAGAGAGGCAGAGAGAAAAGTGTTCCTTCCATTGGTTCACCCCCAAATGGTCGCTGCGGCTGGAGCTACGCCAATCCGAAGCCAGGAGCCAGGTACTTCTTCCTGGTCTCCTATGCAGGTGCAGGCACCCAAGCACTTGGGCCATCCTCCACCGCCTTCCAGGGCCACAGCAGAGAGCGGGACTAGAACCTGGTGCCCATATGGGATTCCGGCGCCGCAGGCTGAGGATTAGCCAAGTGAGCCATGGCGCCGGCCCCAGGCATGCCTTTTATATATCTTTGTGCATAGTAGGGACAATTTAATAAATATTTGCTGACTGGATGAGAGATTGAGAAATACAAAGCCTCTACCTGAGGGAGAATATGTTGTACATGGTGAACCCAATTGGATAGAGATTCCACTAGATCAGTCACTTGGATGCCTTCAAAGTCAGGGTTTTCCTCAAAGCTGTCCCGCCCACCTTCCAGCTCTTCCTCTTCCTCTCCTTCCTCTTCACTAAACTGGTAGAATCCTAGAGGACTGACATGAGTCCCTGCTGAAATGCGGGCAATTTGGGCTCGTAAGTAATTGCTCTCATTTCCTGGGAAAGGTGGGTAGCTAATGATAGGAGCATCCAATCGCCCAGTGAAAAATTTCTTAATTTTTCTTGCAACAACAATTTGCGCAGGTGTAACTGATGGTAACTTCACCCATGCTCTTCCTGGTTCATTGCAAACAAAATAGACATATTTGTTGGCTCCTGTTCTACTTTCTTCTTTTGGTATGACTGGTGGGGCCTTGTAAAAAGACTTTGGTAATTCGTCCTCCTCCTCTTCATCAGTTTCGCTTTCTCCATTGTCCCTCTCTTCAGCCCTATCTTCCTCTTCCACCTCCTCTTCATCTTCCCCCTCACGAAGTTCCACTTCAGCTACAATATAATTCATCTCTACACCCAAGATTTTCCCCCAGAAACGACACCTTTGGATTGGGTGGGTGTCAGTGAGTTGCTTGAGAGCAAGAAATATGCAGTAAGTCTCATCAGTGCCCAAGCCGATTCCAGCTTGTTCAAAATAAAAAGCTGACTCCATTATATTTGGAAGAGAGTTTTCTACCTGTGGAAACAAATGCTGCAGTTAAATGTTTTTCTTACAAAGGGAATACTTGCTTCTCCTTTGTTTTGTATACATCTCATTACTTACTATCTCACCACTTTTTGACCATTTCTTTCAGCATTTAGATGAAATTATAATTCCTGAATTTCAGTTTACTTTCAATAAATGTAGTTTCAATAAATTTAGCTTTTACCATTGGGTCTTATACTCAATATAATTTAATAGCTAGAATTTGATAACTATTTCAGTAATCAAAGTTTGACACCTCTGTTTTATAAAAAATGTTTGACCCCTTTACATCCTAAAATAAGATGTAAATCAAGATTAAAATAAGTATTTTTATTCCCCCTTTTGTATTATGTATCATTGACATGATACCTAATTTCAAGAAATTATATAAGGGGTTGCATTAGTAGAGAATACAAGTAACATTGTAGGTACTTCTACATTTTCTAATAAATTGAAGGGAAAACTGATAAATAGATATAAAATCTAATTTAAAATTATTTGATACTTATTCATTGTTGAACAAATATTTAATAAGAAACAGATACACATTCAGATCTTCACCAATTACCTTGGAAGATATAAAAATGAAGAAGCCATTTTCCCTGAAATCATGGATAAACTTAGAACAAACTTCTAAGGCCTGTAAGGGGCTAACACATAACGTGAAAAAAATAAAATACTAAGCAAAAAGTTGAGTGGTGTGAAATGAGGTTTATTGGAGGGACCTTGAAGAGATTTAAGAAACATAAAATGTACATACTATTTAGGGAACTCTGAAAGACAGTTGGTATGAATGGAAGGCCACACTTACTTATCCCAGCATCTAACAATTTTAATCTAACAATTAAAACTTATAGTAGTGACTCACTATTTCCTCCTCTAGTTCTTGATCAGCTCCTTCCAAATGTCCATGGAGAAAAAGAACCTTTTGTTTTTCTGCTATTTCATATGTTGGAAGCATTTCATTCTCATTTTGGAGTGTATCTAATTTTTTATTAAAATGTTCCATTTTCACATCTTGGCTTATGTTTTCAATGATGTCAACAGCATCTTCAGGACGCTCATCTAATATCTTGGTCAGCACATTAGAGAGATGATCATATCTACGCAAATAGAGAACATTTCAAATAACATACATGGCAAGAGCTTATAAAAACATTTCATCCAGACTCAGTTGAATTTTAGTGAACTTCAACAACTTGAAGTCTTCAGAGATTTTCAGTGTGTAAACGCTTACGGTGGTTTCTACCGTGCCATTTCCTTAGGAAATGCCTCTAATATTATGTAAATGTTTAAGTTATTAAAGACAAAATATGTAGCAACAGGAAACATTCCAAATCAGATATATTTTTACATTTTATATCTAAAACTGAAATCTCCTGGGTATATGGTTAAAACTCATCATTGTTAAATTCTCAGCCTTTAATCTTAACCTCTTTTCCATTCATCTCCCCCTGTCCTTACTAAAATCAACTTGACTTCTAAACTGTTGGGTTTGTCTTAAGATCTATTCTTTTCCTTTCCATTTTATTTTTTAGCCCAGTTATTTAGTTCAGTTTTCTTTTTTAGACCTACAATGTTTTACATTGCTATTTCAAAAACCAAATTTAGAATATAAATTTACTTTTAAGAAGTCAAGGTGTTCTCATGTTGAATACAAATTATTCTATTCAATGTGAAAATGCATAAATTGCCTCTCTGGTGGGTATGTATTTTATCTCAACAAACTTCATTTCTAATAATTACATCTATTTAATTACATTTTCTATCCCAAAGAAGTAAATCTAATATATTACTTTAACAAATTTTTAAAGTCCCACATGAAAGTCTTTGCTTCTTATGTACCATTTGTGTCTGGAAAAAAATAAAAACAAAACTTAAAAGACCCTTCATCCTCAAAGACTAACCACCCAAATCATCCACCCAAACCATTGCTCCTCACTTTAGAGTAATCATTCTAAAAACACTGACATACTGCTATGATGTCGTGTACATGTTATATATTTCCTATTCAGCAATTGCAATGGGTTCTACTGTGGCCAAAATTAGAGTATTTATACATCTCAAATACTATAAATTCCTGGCATATACAACAAACCAAGCTTAAATGAACAAGAGATAGAAATTATCAATGGACCAATAACAAGAAATGAGATTGAAGGAGTAACTAAAAGCTTTCCAACAGAGAAATGCGTGGGACTTGATGGCTTTGCTACTGAAATCTACAAAACACTTAAAGGGAAACTAACTCCAGTACTCCTCAAACTAGTCCAAAATTTTGAATAAGACCGACTTTTGTTAAACTCTTTTTATGAGGCTGACATTACTCTGTTAACCAAAGACACATACGAAAAATAAAGCTATGAGGGTCAGCATTGTGGCACAACAGGTGAAACTATTACCTACAATGCTGGCATCTCATATGAGTGCCAGTTTGAGTCCCAGCTGCTCCACTTCTGATCCACTTCCCTGCTAGTGTGCCTGGGAATGCAATAGAAAATGGCCCAAATGTTTGAGTCCTTGCCACCCACATGGGAGACCTGGATGGAACTCCAGGCTCCTGGCTTCAGCCTGAACCAGCCTAGGACTGTTGTAGCCATTTTGGGAGTGGACCAGGAGATGAAAATCTCTCTGTGTCTCTCCCTTTATCTTTGTAACTCTGCCTTTCAAATAAAGCAATAAATCTTAAAGTAGGAAGAAACAGAGAGAGAGAGAGAAAGAGAGAGAGAGAGAGAAAGAAAGAAAGTTAGTTACAGGCTGATATCCTTAATGAACAAACACACACAAATTTTCTTTTTTTTTTTTTATAACGCTTTTATTTAAAGAATATAAATTTCCAAAATACAGCTTATAGATTACAATGGCTTCCCCCCCATTACTTCTCCCCCACCTGCAACCCTCCCCTTTCCCACTCCCTCTCCCCTTGCTTCACATCAAGATTCATTTTCAATTCTCTTTATATACGGAAGGTCAGTTTAGTATATATTAAGTAAAGATTTCAACAGTTTGCCCTCACATAGCAACACAAAGTGAAAAATACTGTTTCAGTACTAGTTATAGTATTAATTCACAATGTATAGCACATTAAGGACAGAGATCCTACATGATATATTTTTTTAAATTGATTAATTTTCTATGCAATTTCCAAGTTAACACCAAGATTTTTTTTTTAATTTTTAATTATCTATATACAGAAGATTTATTCAGTATATACTAAGTAAAGATTTCATCAGTTTGCACCCACACAGAAACACAAAGTGTAAAATACTGTTTCAGTGCTAGTTATAGCATTACTTCACATTGGACAACACATTAAGGACAGATCCCACATGAGACTTAAGTACACAGTGACTCCTGAAGTTGATTTAACAATTTGACACTCTTGTTTATGGCGTCAGTAATCTCCCTAGGCTTTAGTCATGAGTTGCCGAGGCTATGGAAGCCTTTAGGGTTTGCCGACTTCAATCTTATTCCGACAGGGTCATAGTCAAAGTGGAGGTTCTCTCCTCCCTTCAGAGAAAGGTACCTCTTTCTTTGATGGCCCCATTCGTTCCACTGGGATCTCACTCGCAGAGATCTTTCATTTAGGTCTTCTTTTTTTTCCAGAGTGTCTTGGCTTTCCATGCCTAGAATATTCTCATGGGCTCTTGAGCCAGATCTGAATGCCTTAAGGGCTGATTCTGAGGCCAGAGTGCTGTTTAGGACAGCTGCCATTCTATGAGTCTGCTGTGTATCTCGCTTCCCATGTTGGATCGTTATCTCCCTTTTTGATTCTATCAGTTAGTATTAGCAGACACTAGTCTTGTTTGTGTGATCCCTTTGACTCTTAGACCTATCATTTTGATCAATCTGAACTGAAATTGATCACTTGGACTAGTAAAATGGCCTTGGTACATGCCACCTTGATGGGATTGTATTGGAAATCCCTGGCACATTTCTAACTCCATCATTTGGGGCAGTTCCGATTGAGCATGTCCCAAATTGTACATCTCCTCCCTCTCTTATTCCCACTCTTCTATTTCACAGGGATCACTTTTCAGTTAAAATTTAAACACCTAAGAATAATTGTTTGTTAATTACAGAGTTCAACCAATAGTACTAGAATAAAAAATTACTAAAATGGATAAAGTATTACATTGTACAACAACAGTCAGCACAAGAGCTGATCAAGTTACTGTTTCTCATAGTGTCCATTTCACTTCAATAGGTTTCACCATTGGTGCTCAATTAGTTGTCACCGATCAGGGAGAACATATGATATTTGTCCCTTTGGGACTGGCTTAATTCACTCAGAATGATGTTTTCCAGATTCCTCCATCTTGTTGCAAATGACTGGATTTCATTGTTTTTGACTGCTGTATAGTATTCTATAGAGTACATGTCCCATAATTTCTTTACCCAAATGGATGCTTTGAATTCCCTGTGATCTTTTGCTGTGAGGTTCCCTTCGTTTACCTTCTTTCATGTTGATGGCCGTGTTTCTGTGTGTAACACCTTTTTAAGCATCTTTTGCAGGGCTGGACGAGTGGCAACAAATTCTTTCAATTTCTGTTTGCAATGAAAGGTCTTTATTTTACCTTCATTCACAAATGAGAGCTTTGCAGGATATAATATTCCGGGCTGGCAGTTTTTCTCTCCTAGTACTTGGGCTATGTCTCGCCATTCCCTTCTAGCTTGTAGGGTTTCTGGTGAGAAGTCTGCTGTGAGTCTAATTGGAGATCCTCTGAGTGTAATTAGACGTTTCTCTCTTGCGCATTTTAGGATCTTTTCTTTCTGTTTCACTGTGGTGAGTTTAATTACAACATGTCGTGGTGAGCACCTCTTTTGGTCATGTTTCCTAGGGGTTCTATGTGCTTCCTGTACTAGGATGTCTCTGTCCTTCTCCAAAACTGGGAAATTTTCTGCTATTATCTCACTAAAAAGGCCTTCTTATCCTTTCTCCCTCTCCATGCCTTCAGGAACTCCTAGAACTCGAATGTTGGTTTTTTTAATAGTATCCTGTAGATTCCCAACAATATTTTTTAGATTTCTAATTTCCTCTTCTTGTCTTTGGTTTGACTGTATAGTTTCCTGTGCTCTGTCTTCTAAGTCCGATATTCTCTCTTCTGCCTCACCCATTCTGTTTGTAAGGCTCTCTAATGTGTTTTTCATTTGATCTATTGAATTCTTCACTTCATTATGATTTCTCGTCACTATCACAGTTTCATGTTCTACTAGTTGTTTCATTTCAGCTTGATTTCTCCTTAATATTTCATTTTCATGAGAGAGATTTTCTACCTTATCCATTAAGGATTTCTGTAGTTCAAGAATTTGTTTTTGAGTGCTTCTTAGTGTTCTTATCAATTTTTTGAGATCTGCGTCTTGCATTTCTTCTATTTCATCATGTTCGTAATCTTGAATTGGGGTGTCTTTTTCATTTGGGGACGCCATAGTGTCTTCCTTGTTCTTATACCTTGGTTTTTGCGTTTGTTGTTTGGCATATTGGTTTCTTCACTGTGGTGTTTTTTTCTTGTTATACTATGACTCTAGATTAAGTGGACTGTCTGCTTTTGATGGAGCCTTAGAGGCTTGAGATGGGTGTGGCCTGAGAGCTCTGTTTGGTTCCTCAGGGTTGAGGGTGTGTCAAAGGAGACACTCCCAGGTTAGGCGTGGTAAATCTCTCTCTGTTACTTTTTTTTTTTTTTGGTTCAAAAGGGAAGTAATTCCACACAGCTGAATGGAATTGGGGGTGGTTAGCAGGCGAATGATATACCCACAGGAGCCAGAGATCGGAAGCTCTTTCCCAAGGACAAGAGAGGGAATCTTTGCGGCCCTTAGTGTGGGCTCAGATTCTCCTGTAGTCTCTCACTGGGCTGCCAAGGCTACTGAACTGTAGCGTCTCTGGAGAGTACTCACATGAATTCGTGATTTCCGTGAGTTCTCTCCCCCACCGTCTCTTTTTACACAGTCTCAGTTCATTAGCACCACACATTCATTAGGTTCTAATCTCCTGTTATTTCACCCCCACACCCAGAGTCGGTTTTTCTGCTAGGCTCGGGGCCAGTGCCGACCCGAGGTCGCCCTGCTTATGACATATTCCAAAATGGCACCTGCTCTTTGTCTTGCTCACCTTTGAGAGGTGAGCGGAGAGAGAGAAACTCGTGCCCATATGGGTCACTTTTTTTTTTCCCCTCTCTCTCTCTCTCTTCTAGTTAGCCTGGTGAACTTTTCCCCGCAGGGTTTCAAGCCTTGTTCGCTCTAGTCTCCTCTTTCTGCTTCCCTGCTGGTATCTCGGGCTATTGATGTTCGGCTCACCTCGCGTTCCAGCGCTGGTGTGTTGAATCCGCTGCTGGTGTCCCAAACTGCAGGCTCCCACGCTCTCCACGCAGGTCCACTGTGAATCTCCAGTTCCGGAAGGGTTTTCTCTGCTGTTTCTTCCCCTACTCTTCCTTGAACCTGCAGTATCTCCACTTTTATTAAACTGTCTCTCCCCAGACTATCGGTGTGCTCCCTTCCTATTCCGCCATCTTGCTGCCCACACACAAATTTTCAAAAATAAAATTAGCAAGCTGAATCCAGCACTACATCAAAAAGATCATATATTACATTCAAGTGTGATTTATCTTAGGGAGCAAGGGATGGTTCAACATTTGTAAATCAATAAATGTAATAAATTATGAAGAAAAAAATCACATAATCATATCAATAAATGCTTAAAAAGAATTTGATGAGTCAACAACTCTTCATCATAAAAAGTCAACATATTAGCTATAAAAGAGCATAGCTAAAAATAATAAAGTGAAACAGAATAAATATGTTTAATAATCACCTACTTTGTTTAACTGATCTGAGGTTTTTTTTTTTTTCTTTAGTTTCTGTATTTATCTAATGGGCATTAGGTATGTTACAGAAAACACAGAAAAACATGTAGATTACATGGTCAACACATGTGAAGAACAGTTAAAAATATATTTGAGGGATGTATCATACTTTTTCCAAATATTGTTATTCTTAAAAATAAACAGAATTGTTTTGAATGGCAGTTTCTTAAAACTTTTACTATGCTTTAATTTTTGTAAAATATTTATTTATTTATTGGAAAGTGAGAGTTAACACAAAGAGAGGAGGAGAGGCATAGAGAGAGGGAGAGAGAGAGGTGTCTTCCATCTGCTGGTTAACTCCCCTACTGGCCGCAATGGCCAGAGATTTGTTGATCCCAAACTAGGAGCCAGGAACTTCTTCCAGGTCTCCCACGCCGGTGCAGGGGCCCAAGAACTCGGGCCATCTTTCACTGCTTTCCCAGCCCATAGCAGAGAGCTGGATTGGAAGTGGAGCAGCCGAGACTCAAACTGGCGCCCATATGGGATGCCGGCACTGCAGGCAGCAGCTTTACCCGCTACAACAAAACACTGGCCCTCATGCTTTCTTAATATTTACTCAGTGCTGAAACTAATAGAGAAGGTTCCAGACTGAAAATATCAAGCAATAGTTGAGTTTATAATTAAAGGATTTGATTCCAATAGGGGCCATGTTTGACATTATTTTTATAATGTATATTATGTGGTTATTCATAAATTTCCATTCTAGATGTTTTATAAATGTCTTAAGTTCACATATGAAAATGCCTCTTTGTCAAATATCAAATATGTTTATTAAATTTAATTCACGGAGAGCGGCAAGATGGCGGAATAGGAAGGGAGCACATCGATAGTCTGGGGAGAGACAGTTTAATAAAAGTGGAGATACTGCAGGTTCAAGGAAGAGTAGGGGAAGATACAGCAGAGAAAACCCTTCCGGAACTGGAGATTCACAGTGGACCTGCGTGGAGAGCGTGGGAGCCCGCAGTTTGGGACACCAGCACAGATTCAACACACCAGCGCTGGAACGCGAGGTGAGCCGAACATCAATAGCCCGAATTACCAGCAGGGAAGCGGAAAAGGGAGCCTAGAGTGAACAAGGCTTGAAACCCTGCGGGGAAAAGTTCACCAGGCTAACTAGAAGAGAGAGAGAGAGAGGGAAAAAAAAAAAAAGTGATCCATACGGACACGAGTTTCTCTCTCTCCGCTCACCTCTCAAAGGTGAGCAAGACAAAGAGCAGGTGCCATTTTGGAATATGTCATAAGCAGGGCGACCTCGGGTCGGCACCGGCCCCAAGCCTAGCAGAAAAACCTGACTCTGGGTGGGAGGGGTGAAATAACAGGAGATTAGAACCTAATGAATGTGTGGTGCTAATGAACTGAGACTGTGAAAAAAGAGATGGTGGGGGAGAGAACTCACGGAAATCACGAATTCATGTGAGTACTCTCCAGAGATGCTACAGTTCAGTAGCCTTGGCAGCCCAGTGGGAGACTACAGGAGAATCTCAGCCCACACAAAGGGCCGCAAAGATTCCTTCTCTTGTCCTTGGGAAAGAGCTTCCGATCTCTGGCTCCTGTGGGTATATCATTTGCCTGCTAACCACCCCCAATTCCATTCAGCTGTGTGGAATTACTTCCCTTTTGAACCAAAAAAAAAAAAAGTAACAGAGAGAGATTTACCACGCCTAACCTGGGAGTGTCTCCTTTGACACACCCTCAACCCTGAGGAACCAAACAGAGCTCTCAGGCCACACCCATCTCAAGCCTCTAAGGCTCCATCAAAAGCGGACAGTCCACTTAATCTAGAGTCATAGTATAACAAGAAAAAACACCACAGTGAAGAAACCAATATGCCAAACAACAAACGCAAAAACCAAGGTATAAGAACAAGGAAGACACTATGGCGTCCCCAAATGAAAAAGACACCCCAATTCAAGATTACAATGATGATGAGATAGAAGAGATGCAAGAAGCAGATCTCAAAAAATTGATAAGAACACTAAGAAGTACTCAAAAACAAATTCTTGAACTACAGAAATCCTTAATGGACAAGGTAGAAAATCTCTCTCGTGAAAATGAAATATTAAGGAGAAATCAAGCTGAAATGAAACAACTAGTAGAACATGAAACTGTGATAGTGACGAGAAATCATAATGAAGTGAAGAATTCAATAGATCAAATGAAAAACACATTAGAGAGCCTTACAAACAGAATGGGTGAGGCAGAAGAGAGAATATCGGACTTAGAAGACAGAGCACAGGAAACTATACAGTCAAACCAAAGAAAAGAAGATGAAATTAGAAATCTAAAAAATATTGTTGGGAATCTACAAGATACTATTAAAAAACCCAACATTCGAGTTCTAGGAGTTCCTGAAGGCATGGAGAGGGAGAAAGGATTAGAATGCCTTTTTAGTGAGATAATAGCAGAAAATTTCCCAGTTTTGGAGAAGGACAGAGACATCCTAGTACAGGAAGCACATAGAACCCCTAGGAAACATGACCAAAAGAGGTGCTCACCACGACATGTTGTAATTAAACTCACCACAGTGAAACAGAAAGAAAAGATCCTAAAATGCCCAAGAGAGAAACGTCTAATTACACTCAGAGGATCTCCAATTAGACTCACAGCAGACTTCTCATCAGAAACCCTACAAGCTAGAAGGGAATGGCGAGACATAGCCCAGGTACTTAGAGAGAAAAACTGCCAGCCCAGAATATTATATCCTGCCAAGCTCTCATTTGTGAATGAAGGTGAAATAAAGACCTTTCATAACAAACAAAAATTGAAAGAATTTGTTGCCACTCGTCCAGCCCTGCAAAAGATACTTAAAGATGTGTTACACACAGAAACACAGAAACACGGCCATCAACATGAAAGAAGGTAAACAAAGGGAACCTCACAGCAAAAGATCACAGAGAATTCAAAGCATCCATTTGGGTAAAGAAATTATGGGACATGTACTCTATAGAATACTATACAGCAGTCAAAAACAGTGAAATCCGGTCATTTGCAATAAGATGGAGGAATCTGGAAAACATCATTCTGAGTGAATTAAGCCAGTCCCAAAGGGACAAATATCATATGTTCTCCCGATCGGTGACAACTAATTGAGCACCAATGGTGAAACCTATTGAAGTGAAATGGACACTATGAGAAACAGTAACTTGATCAGCTCTTGTGCTGACTGTTGTTGTACAATGTAATACTTTATCCATTTTAGTAATTTTTTTATTCTAGTACTATTGGTTGAACTCTGTAATTAACAAACAATTATTCTTAGGTGTTTAAATTTTAACTGAAAAGTGATCCCTGTGAAATAGAAGAGTGGGAATAAGAGAGGGAGGAGATGTACAATTTGGGACATGCTCAATCGGAACTGCCCCAAATGATGGAGTTAGAATTGTGCCAGGGGATTCCAATACAATCCCATCAAGGTGGCATGTACCAAGGCCATCTTTCTAGGCCAAGTGATCATCTTCAGTTCACAATTGATCACACTGATAGGTCTAAGAGTCAAAGGGATCACACAAACAAGACTAGTGTCTGCTAATACTAACTGATAGAATCAAAAAGGGAGAGAATGATCCAACATGGGAAGCGAGATGCACAGCAGACTCATAGAATGGCAGCTGTCCTAAACAGCACTCTGGCCTCAGAATCAGCCCTTAAGGCATTCAGATCTGGCTCAAGAGCCCATGAGAATATTCTAGGCATGGAAAGCCAAGACACTCTGGAAAAAAAAGAAGACCTAAATGAAAGATCTCTGCGAGTGAGATCCCAGTGGAACGAATGGGGCCATCAAAGAAGGAGGTACCTTTCTCTGAAGGGAGGAGAGAACCTCCACTTTGACTATGACCCTGTCGGAATAAGATTGAAGTCGGCAAACCCTAAAGGCTTCCATAGCCTCGGCAACTCATGACTAAAGCCTAGGGAGATTACTGACGCCATAAACAAGAGTGTCAAATTGTTAAATCAACTTCAGGAGTCACTGTGTACTTAAGTCTCATGTGGGATCTGTCCTTAATGTGTTGTCCAATGTGAAGTAATGCTATAACTAGCACTGAAACAGTATTTTACACTTTGTGTTTCTGTGTGGGTGCAAACTGATGAAATTTTACTTAGTATATACTGAATCAATCTTCTGTATATAGATAATTAAAAATGAAAAAAAAATCTTGGTGTTAAATTGGAAATTGCATAGAAAATTAATCAATTTTTTTAAAAAATATATCATGTAGGATCTCTGTCCTTAATGTGCTATACATTGTGAATTAATACTATAACTAGTACTCCAACAGTATTTTTCACTTTGTGTTGCTATGTGAGGGCAAACTGTTGAAATCTTTACTTAATATATACTAAACTGACCTTCCGTATATAAAGAGAATTGAAAATGAATCTTGATGTGAAGCAAGGGGAGAGGGAGTGGGAAAGGGGAGGGTTGCAGGTGGGGGAGAAGTAATGGGGGGGAAGCCATTGTAATCTATAAGCTGTATTTTGGAAATTTATATTCTTTAAATAAAAGCGTTATAAAAGAATTTAATTCACGATTACAATTTTTATTGTACAGGATTAATAAATTGTTTTGATAGAATGGTATAAATAGATACAGAGGAAGAATAAATTCTTTTCTGTATTTTTTTGTAAAAAACCATTATTAGATTCTCTATGTTAGTCAAAATTGTTTCAGTATCCACAAAAAATAGCTTTTAGAGATGTCAACTTAGAGCTGCATTGAAGAGATGCAGTAAAGTCATCCTGTACTAAGCAGTTTTTAACTGAAGTCTTTAAAATATTTAAAACATAGCAGTGTACATTATAAAATATTTTCATTTATTATCTCAGATACAGCATTTAAAATAAAATTATGTTAAGATATTTGAGCAAAGCCAATAATAACTCAAGAACAATAACTCAGTAATTTTGTCTTTGTTTTAAATTGTTAATGAACTCACAAGTATTTACGTGAGCTATTTTGCAATTTAAACAAAGTTTTTAAATCTACTCTTGTTATTTAATCAAAAGCATTATGAAAAGAAGTTTATATCAGAACTTTAAGTAGAATCCACAAATAACACATTTTCAAAGTTTAAGTAAATAGTAATTTAAAGTAATATCACATAAAACATTTTAAATCATCCAATTTCATATTTAGTGAGTGACTTCTCATGTCAAATATTGTTTGCTTTTTCATTCATTACACCTTACATTTGTATCTCATATTTATTAAGGACTAGTTATAGCTTCAAACATTTGTCATTGTGTGTATTCTGTAGGCATCAATTAGTATTTACTCTTTTATCAGGCTTATCAGCAGATATGATGATAACTGAAGTAGAATCACAGGTGTGGATTGTAGCACCTGTGCTGTCCTTCATTTATTCATACATCCATTCATGATTATTCAATAAAGAGTTTAGAACACTGTGTTAGGCACTAAATGTGTAGTAGTGTACAAAATCTAACTGGTCTCTGTGCTCTTAGGGCCTGTTGTCTAGCAAGAGAGTCAGACCATAAAATACGTCTGTAAATATAGCTACATAAAAAGTGCTGAGTGCTACCAGAGTGAAGCACAGGCTGTTATAATAGAGTTTCATGGAAGCTGAGCCAGTCAAAGACTTGAGGAAGAAGCTCACTGAGCGGAGAAAACAGCTTGTGTACTGCCTAGGCCATGTCATAGAGGAGCACAGTCATAGAGGGAGAGGTGCAAGCCGGTGAGTACTGGGAGCCCAGGATTTGAGCAAAGTAAATTTTCCATGATTCAGTCTACTGATTATTAAAAAAAACTACTTGATTTGATGTTTTCTAAAGTCCCTTCTAACCCTAAAATTCTGTTGACTCCTTGACTGTGTAACCCTGAAAGCAAGAGTCTCTCAAAATCTATATTGTCATGAGTTTTGAAAGTAAAGCTGTAATTGGATAGCTAGAACATACCTGGACCATTGCTCACCACATTTTAAGAGAAATCTGTATAAAATGTCATATGTTCTGAGTTGCCTGAATAATGAATAAATTTCATAGTTTGTGCAGGATTGAGGAGTTTCTTTTTAAAACATTTTTATTTAATGAATGTATTTATTCATAGATACAACTTTAGGAATACAGTGGTTATTTCCCCCATACCCACACTCTCTCCCCCTCAACTCCCATCCCACCTCCCTCTCCGTCTCCCATCTCCTTCTTCATTATCATTCATTTTTAGTTTGACTTCATATACAGAGGATCAACTCCATGTTAGGCACAGATTTCAACAATTTGCACCCCCAACACACATGACATATAAAGTTTGAGAACAAGATTTGCAGTCGATTCTCATAGTATAACTCATTACGGACTAAGGTCCAATATGAGGAGGAAGTGCACAGTGGCTTCTGTTGTTCCTTTAACAATTAACACTCTTCTCTTATTTATGACATCAGTGATGTCCTGAGGCTCTAACCATGGGCTGCCAAGGCTATGGCAGCTTTTTGTGACCGTAGACTCCATTGTATTTGGACACAGCCATAAGCAAAGTGGGTGTTCCCTCCTCCCTTCAGAGAAGAGTACATCCTTCTCTGATGACCCTTTCTTTCCACTGAGGTCTCACAGAGATCCTGAGGAGTTTCTTAGCATACACAACTTTCAGTATTCAAATCAGGATAGTCCAGGTAAACTGAGATGTTTGGTCATTCCAGCACCAGCCTGGATGGAAAAAGATCTAGCCATGCAAGATACAGAATGCTCAGACTCCCTGTCGGTGGTAGATAATTATTCCTTTCAAGCATCCTGGAGGGATACTTGAACTCCATTATCTTTACGATCTCTTTGAAATCTGAGATTCCATAATTAATACGTTTTATTTCTGTGTGCCTAGAGTCTTTGAGGAACCAAAAGAATCCTCACCAGTGACTTGTTTTGGGTCTTGGGTGGCAGAGTTGTCAGTAACTCTCCCTTTGTCCCAAGATTTATTTATTTATTTGAAATGCAGAGAAATGGAGATGGGGGGGGCAGAGAGAGAGAGACCTTTCATCTGCTAGTTCCCTCCTCAGATGGCCACAACAGTGGGGGCTGGGCTGGGCTTCAGCCAGGAGCCCCTGAACTCCATCAGGACCTCCCATGTGGGTGGTAGAGACCCAAGCACTTGGGCCATCATCTACTGCCTTCCTATGCACATTAGAAGGAAGATGGATCAGAAGCAAAGGACCTGGGACTCCTATTGACACTCTAGGTAGCCAGCTGTCCCAAGTCTTGGCTTAACCCAACTGCACTACAATGCCCACCCCTACTCTCTTTTACTAATGCAATCTTTTCAGATACATTTCTGTTCACCCACAGAACCACACTCATACACACAGAAAGACACATCATATCTGTTTTTTTGTTGGAAACTCACACATTGAATCCGGACCTGCTGCTGGTCTTCAGTAGGTAAGCCTTTGCATTCTGAATGGCAGTTTCCAGCATGCTGGGGGCTGCTTCAAGGGCTCCTGGCTCAGCCTGATCTAGGCCATAATTACTGTTAGAATCTTCCTCCTGAAATACATCAAATCTCTGCCCTTTTGGTTTGTCACTATGGCTCACATTCCTTGTTCTCTGCAGGAGAGGTTTGGGTTGCTGGGGCAGTGGACAGGTGTTTCCCTCTGGTTGGCTTGAGTGTTGAGTTGGTTCTTTCTTATCAGACGGTTGTTCCAGCAGATCAGGATGAAGTTTCCCAGCTTCAGGAATCTCACTAGTGGTCCTGTCTGAGGGAGATGGTATGGTAAGATTCTGTTTTGCTAGAGCCAAGGCAGAAGGAATAAAAGAAAGTTCCCGAGGAGAGAAATGGGAAGGTGACGCATGTGTTCTTCTGAGGTCATCCAGAAATGTGCTGTCTTTAGACTGGGGGCTTCTAGGAGGGCTATTCTTGGGAGGAGGTCCAACTTCCCGCCCCTGTTCCACTTCCCAGGGGTCAGATGATGCAGGCTCAGAATCTTGGGAAGAAGATGCTATCTTTGTTTCCCATGGCTTCTCTGCTTCCTCCTGTTCTTTATTTTCTTTTTCTTGCTCCAGAGAGGTCGTGTCTTCCATGGAAGAAGTCAAGGGAAAAAGTCTTCTGGATGAAGATGTGGTAGAAGGCAATGCAGAGCAGAAGCTTTGCTGGGATCTCCTGAGCGATTTCTGGATCCTGACTGCTTTGCAAGTTGCAGCGTCCTATCTCCATAGCAACGCCAGGCAGGGCCCTTCAGTGAAAAACAATACACTCACGTTGCCAGGATGCTACTAGGGAGGAGACGGTGATGCAAATCCTAGATTTGTGATTTGATGGCTCCCCTGCTCCTCTTGCTGGCGCAGCCAATCATTTCTGAACTCCACCAGACTGGGTTGGTAATCTGAGAACTGCTATTAGAGCCTTGAGCACAAAGTGGGAGGACTGGTGGTTCTATGCAGGAGAATTTTAAGGGTCTGTTGGCTTGATACAAGTTGTACAGTGAGGAAACAGTAGTGCATTAGTGAACTGAGGATGTATTTATGCTGTGTGTGGAGGGAGGGGGGAGAAAAGGGGGAGAAAGAGAAAGGGCAGGGGCCGGAGTTTGGGAATACACTTGTTCATGCCAGTGACAATGGGATCCCAGGGTGCCAGCCCAGAGATCCCAAATTTCAGACTTAGAGTGCCCTGAAGATGTCTCATTTGCATCAACCAAACAAATCCAAAAGAAAAACGAAGTCTTGAGTTTTTGCACTTCTCCCTTTATATGGACCCTGCTCTGTGAGTATGCAGAATATTATCTTCAAGAAGACAATGCAGAGTTACCTTATATAAATAGATAGTTAATAGGTTACTTGTTTTCTAAAAATTTAAACCCAAATTAACGCTAAAACTATGTTGGTATAAAGTATTACTTTACATGTGTGAATTCACAACATTGCAATGACTTTGCAATGATTTTGAATCTTAATTTCTGGTATGCAATCTCCAGCATGAGGAAAACGGAGGATTTCCTCATATCTGTCTTTTACTATGAGTATAAACCATAATTTAAAATCCTTAGGATTAATTTGTTACATATTTCTCTTCCTTTTTAAGTAAAACAACAAATACTTGGAACTTGACACTTTCCATTGATTTAGCAAGATGTATATTATGAATTCGAATTACATGGAAGAGCAAAATACTACCTGGACCCTAGTTTGGTGGTGGTGGTGGTGGTGGGGCTCAAAGAACCCTCCAATAACTTGGCAAAAGCCCAGGATCTTTATCCTTCCCCAAATACAGATGTGTGCATACTCACAAAATATTTCTCATAATTTGTGCTAGTTCAGGGCTCCTTAAAGTCAGGTCTCAGGATTTATGACTTTTGGAATTCTGAAAGCAAACAAAAGCTTAAGATAAAGGAGAAAAAATTTACGTGTAAGTTCTGATCCATCACCTGCTGCCTCCAGAGTTTGCCTTAGTGGGAGTGTTGAATCTGAAACAGAGCAAGGACTCGAACTCAAGCACTTGGATATAGGATGTAGGCATCTGAAGGGACTTCTTAACTGCTTCACCTAACACCCATCCCTCTTTTCTTACCTAATGCAAGCATCTGCTATTTTACATGTAACCACTCTTTCTAGCTGATATCCACATATTTGACATGTCTTATTCCTTTTTCACTCAGTTCAGTATATATTTGAAAATCATCCCTGAAGCATTCTCTTTGATCCATCAATTATTTATATGTGTATGTTTAATTTCCAAGTGTTTAGAGATTTTATTTTTCAGTGGTGAATTTATATATAATCCCTTTAGTATCAGAGAATATACTTTGTATGCTGTTATATCAGGGTAAATTTCTGATTTTGAACTTACTCTCTTTGCAGTTCTCACAACTTTTTAAATATTATATATATATATATATATATATATCAACAAATTGAGGAACTGTTCATCCATTATTTCTTCAAGAAATTTTTTGTCTTACACGCATACTCTTTTTCTGCAACTCCAGTGTCACAAATGTTAGATCTTTTTATGCCCTGTGACACCTGAAGTTCTAGTCATTTTCTTCACCACTACATTGGATAACTTCTATTGATCCATCTTCAAATCACTGTTTATTCCTCTGTCCTTTACATTATGCATGAGTCCATCCAGGGAGTTCTTTACTTCAGTTATTTTATCTTTCACTTTTTTTTTTAAGATTTTATTTATCTATTTGAAAGTCAGTTAGAGAGAGAGGAGAGGCAGAGAGAAAGAGAGAGTTCTTCCATCTGATGTTCACTCCCCAGTTGACTGAAAATTAATCCTAAATCCAGTGCTGCGCTGATCTGAAGCCAGGAGCCAAGAGCTTCTTCTGGGTCTCCCACGCAGGTGCAGGGACCCAAGGACTTGGGCCATCTTCTGCTGCTTTCCCAGGCCATATCAGAGAGTTGGATTGAAAGAGGAGCAGCCAGGTCTCGAACCTGTGCAATAAAATTTTGATCTGCCTCTCTGCTTGCTACCCAGAGGTAAGTTAAATGGGAGAAGTATTTGCACAATAGTTCAGTGCTCAGAACTTTGTTGTATTGATTCTTATTTGTTTTATTCATTGGGCCATTTGAGATATTGCTAGGAATTTACACGCAGATTTAAAACCTGCTGCCTTGACTTGTTATTTATTTATTTGTTTTTTGACAGGCAGGGTTAGTGAGAGAGACAGAGACAGAAAAAGGACTTCCTTCTGTTGGTTCATTCCCCAAATGGCTACTGCGGCTGGCACAATGCAGCCAACGCGTTGTGCTGATCTGAAGCCAGGAGCCAGGTGCTTCTTCCTGGTCTCCCATGCGGGTGCAGGGCCCAAGCACTTGGGCCATCCTCCACTGCCTTCCCGGGTCACAGCAGAGAGCTGGACTGGCAGAGGAGCAACCAGGACAGAATGTGGCACCCCAACTGGGACTAGAACCCAGGGTGCCGGTGCCACAGGTGGAGTACTAGCCAAATGAGCCGTGGCACCGGCCTACCTTGACTTTTAGTCTCCTCTTCACACTTTTTAGCCCCATTTTGTTATTGGGAGGAGATAATGTGCTCCATCTTTGTCATTGTTCACTTACTACACTATAGGATTAATTGACAAAGCTCCACTCTATTCTCTGCACCTCTCAGAGGGGAAGGAATGAGGCACTGTTTCCAGCGCTTGCTCTCTTTTTGGTACCATATGATACATTATTATTTTTTTCATGCCAATGTGATACTAATACAAAGAGTTTCAGTGTAGTTCATAGATATAATTCTAACAACATAATGATATTCCCTTCTTCCCTCCCTTTCTTTCTCTCTCTCTCTTTCTCCCTTTCTCTCCTCCTTTCTTTTCTTTTCCTTTCCTTTATTTTCTTTTCTCTCTCCCTCATTCTCTCCCTCTTTCTTCTCTTCCTCTCCCTCCCTCCCTCCTCCTTTCCCCTTCCTTCCTTCCTTTCTTCCTTCCTCTTTCCTTCCATCCCTCTTCCCTCCCTCCCTCCCTCCCTCCCTTCCTTCCTTCCTTCCTTTTTTCGAGTTTTTGAGACAGCATATGTTAAATTTACATTATGGTCAAGGGGTTAATGTTCCACTAAATAATCAACAAAATAAAAGACCCTAGTTCAGTGGGGATATAGGCAAGGATTATAAACAGTAATCAAATGAAGAGATGACTACTTCACCCATATACAATAAATTTTATAATAATCACAGATCATTACCCCATAGTAGTATAGCATTCTTTTTTTAAATTTTATTTCAGTTATACAAGTTTCATATATTCATATATACAGATTTAGAAACATAGTAGCAGTTTCCTCTTACTCTCTCCCCCACCTATGCTCCAACTCTTCTTTCCACTTCCTCTCAGATTCCCACTCTTAATTTTTACAATAATCTATTTTCAGTATACTTAATGAGCATACAGTTTACCCTACTCTATGTAAAATAATTCAAAAAATGCTATGAAGAGAAACAAAGCAAAAAAAAAATCACTTCTTCAGTGGAAGAGACAGGGCTATAAGCAATCATCAATTCTCAAAATGTCTATTTCACTCCAATACATTACATTTCAGGTACTCTATTAGTTACCTTGGATCAAGGAAAACATGATAGTTGTTCTCTTGGGATTGGCTTATTTCACTAAGTATAATGGTTTCTAGTTGTGACTATCTTATTGCAAAAGACAGGATTTCATTTTTCTTTTCTTATAACTGAGTAGTACTCCATAGTGCATATATACCATAATTTCTTTATTCAATAAAAGATATAAAACAAAGATATAAAATAAAAGTTGGCAAAACTATATTTGAAGCAATATTGATGAACACAGGCCTTTTATGTTTTTTGACTTTTTCCTATTTGAATTTTAACTCCCATTTTTATAAGGGAGAAAAGGTTTTTGTTTATCTGTGTCTGGCTTATTTCACTCAACACGATGTCCTCCAGTTGCACCTATTTCACTGTGAATCATTGCATTTCATTTTTTACTGTGGATTAATATTCCATTATATGTTTATATACCTCATTGTCTTCATCTGATGATGGACTCCTTGGTTGATTCCATATTTTGGGGATTGTGAGCAGTGCTGTTATAAACATGGTGGTACAGATATCTTTTTGACAACATGTGTACATGTTTTTGGGTATATACCCAGTGGTGGGATTGCTAAACCATATGGCAATATGGCAAGTATCTTTCTAGTTTTTTTTTAATCTCCATACTGTTTTCCACAGTGGTTGCATGAATTTACTTTCCAAACTGCAGCATATAACTGTTCCTTTTCTTCATATCCTCACCAGCGTTTGTTACTCTGTGTTTTGGATAATAGAGTGAGAGAGAAAACTGAACACTGGATCATCCCTGAAGTCCTGTGATCTCTGTCAAGTTTCCCTTCTTTCTTCCACTTTCTAGAATCTTCAGATATTTGCATTAAATATTTTATTCAGGATTTTCAGGAGTGCTTAATGGAAGTAATAGTGTAGAATATGCTGCCTTTATCTTTCAGTGATCAAGGAGCTAAATCTTGAAGGATGAGAGACCAGCTGGAAGTTGATTGATAATGTGAATGATGATAGATCATAGATGCTATGGGTAAATAACATGATACTTGAAACTGTGTTTTTATGCAGTGGGAAGGGAAATAGTGTGATGGTAGAAATAAGAAGGAAGGAGGACAAAGCTCAATTATGAGAGACAAAACAGACACTGCTAAAGTTACAAAGGAAGCATTATTTTCATGGGTAGATTGTGGGATCATAGCAAGAAGGTGAGGGACAAATTATCAGAAAATGCACAGGGGATTTTAATGTTTCACTCTCCAAAAGCCTGCAATGACCAGAACTGGGCCAGCCTTGGTGAGGTCAAAGCAACTTCAGCTGGCTGACAAGGTCACAGCAGAAAGTTTGTCGAAGCAAGGTGTTCACAGTCCTTGTGTTGCAGAATGTTGTGGGGTCATTACCCAGATCCCCCAAGGTAGGAGTGGAATTTTTATGAGTTTCTTCTGGCGTTAGCCCCCAGAAGGTAAGGAGAATCTCCCTGGTTCACCTAGGGTGCTAATGCCCAAAAAGTCACACAGTAGCCATATGTAGGAGATCCAACCTTTGCTCCACACATTGCTCTGCCATTGACTCTGATTCTGGTAGGAGCAGAATATTGGCGAGCTGTGTATCTTCACATCTCTGAGTATGACACTCTATGGGGGTAGGGGAGAGAAGGGACCAATTCAGCTTCCCTTCTCCTAGCCTGGTGGTTGCTTCAACTCCCTAGGTTTAAGTCATTGGTTGACTGTGGACTCCCTTCCTAGCTAAAACTGTCAGTGGTGGGATACATAGCAATTTCTTTCTACTTTGTTGTAATGAGACGGTGGCTCACCGAAAGCTGCTGGTTGCACCTTTTGGCTGCAGTGTTGTCAATGTCTTGTGTCCTCTTGTCCCATGGAGTCTTTGTTGCATTTTTACACTTTTTTTTACTGAAATTTTTGTCAGTCAGACCCTTAGAGACATCGTCCTTCCTTTTTTTTTTTTTTAATTTTAAGTAATGCAAACTTCAAGCATTTCATACATACAAATTTAGAAACCCAGAGAAGTAGAAGTTAATGTGGCTATACCCTATTCAGTCATCTTGGATCAACCCTGAATTTCCCTTCTAACCTACTTTGCTGCAGTTTTTTATCTGAGTAGTTTTTCTCAAATGCGTTTTCCACATTCATTGATATAAGCATGTGATCAGTATTCTTTAGTTTGTTAACATGATGGATTTCATTAATTGGCTTTCAAATGTTGAAGAGTCCTGTCTACTTGGACTACATAATTCCTTTGGTGAATTGTTGGATTAAATTGCTGATAATTTGTGCATCTATGTTCATATTTTGTAGCATTTCTTGTAATTTACTAGTTTTTTAGTACTACCATTGATTTGGATTCATAGCATGTGTTTTGTAGTTCTTCTACTTCTTTTGTTGTAAAGAATTTGTATTGTTTGTTTTTCTAATATTTGACAGAATATGCTAGTGAACCTCTATCAGAAAAATGTTTGTTTATTTATTTATTTATTTTTATTTTTATTTTTATTTTTATTTTTTGACAGGCAGAGTTAGTGAAAGAGAGAGAGTCAGAGAGTAAGGTCTTCCTTTGCCGTTGGTTCACCCCCCAAATAGCTGCTAAGGCCAGAGCTGCGCTGATCCAAAGCCAGGAGCCAGGTGCTTCCTCCTGGTCTCCCTTGCCGGTGCAGGGCCCAACCATTTGGGCCATCCTGCACTGCCTTCCCGGGCCACAGCAGAGAGCTGGACTGGAAGAGGAGCAACCAGGACAGAATGTGGCACCCCAACCGGGACTAGAACTTGGGGTGCCAGTGCTGCAGGCAGAGGATTAGCCTAGTGAGCCGCGATGAAGGCCAGAAAAATTTTTTTTTAAATTATTAATTATTAATCCATATATTTAATTGCTCCTCATCTAGCCAGATGAGCTATGTCCCTTTGTGTGAGATTGGGTAAATGATGTCTTTCTAGGCATTGTCCCATTTCATCTTATCACAGTTGTCAACATAGAATTATTCATGGTCCTTTATTATTCATTTAGTATCCATGGAATTTACAATGGCAATCTCTTTTTATTTTCTTTCTTTTTTTTTTTGACAGGCAGAATGGACAGTGAGGGAGAGAGACAGAGAGGAAGGTCTTCCTTTGCCGTTGGTTCACCCTCCAATGGCTGCCATGGCCGGCGTGCTGCGGCCAGCGCACCACGCTGATACGATGGCAGGAGCCAGGTGCTTTTCCTGGTCTCCCATGGGGTGCAGGGCCCAAGCACTTGGGTCATCCTCCACTGCACTCCCTGGCCATAGCAGAGAGCTGGCCTGGAAGAGGGGCAACCGGGACAGAATCTGGCACCCCAACCGGGACTAGAACCTGGTGTGCCGGCGCTGTAAGGCGGAGGATTAGCCTAGTGAGCCAGGACGCCGGCCTCTTTTATGTTTCTGTGTTATTAATTTGTGTCTTTCTTTTTTCTTCTAAGCCCTTATACATGTTTACCATTTTTATACATTCTTTCAAGGAACCGGCTTTTTGTTTCACTGATTTTGACTATTAATATCCAAATTCCAGTTCAATTTTGTGCTCTAAGTTCTATTATTTCTTCACTTCTTTTTACTTTGTAGGTAATCACTTATTTATTTTAGTTTCCTATGGTGGAAACTCAATGACTTTCAACATTTTGTCTCTTTTATTTTTACTTTTCCATACTGTGCTATTTAGTGTTTCAACATATTAAATATCATAATTTACATATTTACATTAATATACATGGAAATAAATTTGGCTTATTCCATTTGAAGATCATTATAAATTATACTGTTAGAGAGATATTCCTCCCTTAGTTTCAGTCCCCAAGTGGCTGTAACAGCTGGAAATGGCTCAGATTAAACGTAGGAATGGGAATTCCAGCCTATTTGGCTATATGGGTAGCAGAGTCCCATTTGTTTTGATTAACATGCATTGCTTTCCCAGACACAATAGCAAGGACTTAGATTGGAAGCAGAGCAACTGGGACTTGTGCTGGCAATCAATATGGATGCTGGCAGCATAAGTGCTGACAATTCACTATACCATAATAGCCTCAATTCATTAAACTTTGTAAGTTTCCTCCACTGCTTTCATGCTGCAGTTTTTCTTCCATTTGAGAATTATATACAATTTCACCTGTATTTTCTCAGTTAATTAAAATGACTATCAGGGGCCGGTGCTGTGGCACAGCAGGTTAATGCCCTGGCCTGAAGTATTGGCATCCCATATGAGTGCCGGTTCTAGTCTCAGCTGCCCCTCTTCCGAACCAGCTCTCTGCTGTGGCCTGGAAAAGCAGTGGAAGATGGCCCAAGTCCTTGGGCCCCTGCACCCACGTGGGAGACCAGAAAGAAGCTCCTGGCTTCTGGCCTCGGATTGGTGCAGCTCCGGCCATTGCGGCCATCTAGGGAATGAACCAGTGGATGGAAGAACTCTCTGTCTCTACTTCTCTCTGTAACTCATCTTTCAAATAAATAAAAAAAAAATTTAAAAAGACTGTCTAGATATTTAAATATTAAATGTCTGCAAAATTAATTTAATTAGTGATGTATGATGGGTAAAACTATTTTTATTAAAGTTAATTATTTCAATGATCAGAGTCGGTGAACTCAACAGGCTTCCATAGCCTTGGCAACTCATTGCAAGAGCCTAGGGTGATTACTGATGCCATAAACAAGAGTGTCAATTTGTTAAGTCAACAACAGGAGTCACTGTGCACTTACTCCTCATGTAGGATCTCTGTCCTTAATGTGCTATACATTGTGATTTAATGCTATAACTAGTACTCAAACAGTATTTTTCACTTTGTGTTTCTCTGTGGGTGCAAACTGTTGAAATCTTTACTTAATATATATTAAACTGATATTCAGTATATAAAAAGAATTGAAAATGAATCTTGACGGCACCATAGCTCAACAGGCTAATCCTCCGCCTTGCGGCGCCGGCACACCGGGTTCTAGTCCCGGTTGGGGTGCCAGATTCTGTCCCGGTTGCCCCTCTTCCAGGCCAGCCCTCTGCTGTGGCCCAAGAGTGCAGTGTAGGATGGCCCAAGTGCTTGGGCCCTGCACCCCATGTTAGACCAGCATAAGAACCTAGCACCTGGCTCCTGCCATCAGATGAGCGTGGTGCACTGGCCGCAGCGCGCTGTCCGCGGCAGCCATTGGAGGGTGAACCAACGGCAAAGGAAGACCTTTCTCTCTGTCTCTCTCTCACTGTCCACTCTGCCTGTCAAAAAAAAAAAAAAAGAAAAAAAAAAGAAAATGAATCTTGATGTGAATGGAAGGGGAGAGGGAATGGGAAAGGGGAGGGTTGCAGGTGGGAGGGAAGTTATGAGGAGGGGGAAGCCATTGTAATCCATAAGCTGTACTTTGGAAATTTATATTCATTAAATAAAAGTTAAAAACAAACAAAAAATTAATTATTTCAAAGATTTATTTTTTATTCATATAAAGGGAACTAATTTCCTGTATTCATATATACAGTTTGAAGAGCATAATGACACTTTCCACCCTCTTATACCATTGATAATTGTTTCTTCTTTGATGTCTGATATTTAGTGCAAAATGCGAAGTCGAATTATTAAAAAGGAATATGTTTATATATTATTTATTTCTTACATTTAAGTCATATTTCTACTTTACATTTATTCTAAAACCAGATATGAAAGTTGAGTTACAAGAATAAAAGAATTTTTATGCTTTATTGATTCCTATTTTAATATAGATAAAAAAGAAAAATATGCACCACAGAACACTTACTGCAGGCATTCACAATTCTTGAATTATGCTTTGCATTTATTGCATTATTATGCAGATTGGCAATGTTATTACGCTTTTTGCTTTACCGATTATTATGCAGAGCGATAATGCTATTTCTGAAATCAATTTTATTTTTTAATTTTAAAAATTTCCATGACTGATTTATTCTGAGTTTAAATCCTCAGTTTGAGTAGTTGAATACGAGTCAACTTTTTTTTTCAATTATTTTCCCATGGATCTCATGACAACTACTAAGAATATTTTACTCATTATATTAATTAATATATTTGTATAAGTAATAATTGAATGAAAGTGACAAGTTAGACTAATTTTCAATGTGATTACAGTTCTATTCAGTTAATCCCAGATGAATTTCAAGGGAAAATCTTTCATCTTTCTCTGGAATATCCTGTCAAATCTTTCATTCTGCTCCACAGTCAAATGATGTTTCCAATCTCCAATTGTACCTAATGAGATAAGCACAGAAAAGTGGAAACATTGTCAGTGTGAAAGTTACCCCAACCTATTATAATCTTTTCTTTAAACCACACTAAATCTAATGAGCTAAATCCAATAATGAGATGACCTAAGAAAGGCTCATAGGAATGCAGCATCAGTAATTAGGAAGAGTCTTTTAAAAGCTCTTGGAAAATACATTTCATGGAAGAATTATTCAGGGTACTTGAGGCACCATTGCTGCCAGGTCTGCCTTAACAAGTGGGAATCAGGGGCTGGTGCCTAAAATTGAACCCAGGTTCTCCACTGAGGAACATCTTCATCTTGGCCACTAGAGGAAATGCCTGCTCCTATGTGAGCATTTTAACGATTTATTTTCTATGTGAAAGGCATCATACTAAGTGAACTATTTATAGCATATAATAGAGTTCACAGTGCAGCTTTACATATGGGCATTTTTTCCATTTTAAATGGAAAGTTAAGACTACCAAAGCTTTCAACTAATGAAGATAAGGTGACATCATTATGATACTTAAAAAAGGAAGTCATAACAATTTGACACCTTAAATTCTCATATTCTTGTGTTAACATTAGCATTCACATTAGGAACAGATATCAAGCTATTATGGATGTGAGAATTGCATTACATCTGGTCTAGTTGAGGAATGACAGGAAGAAGATGATAATAAATGGCACTAAAGAAGGCATAGAAATGTTTTAAGTATGAATATCAAGGAAAGTTTCAATAATAAATTACATAATTACTTATATATTAGATCCATCATAATAATAGAAAATTCTTATTAAATTAGAGAATAAAACTGATAATTTCAAATTCTATTTTAGATTTCTATACATTAAATTCTTGAATACTTAAATTTGGAACTTATGGGTATTGCTGAGTAAGTAAGTCTATTCATCTTAACAATAACTACTGGTTCATAATAGAAGCAGAGTTAAATTAATATCCTTTTGGAATAATTGAATTCAAAGAAAATTGCTCTTTTAATTTCATTCTTAATTTTATGGAGAAGAAATCTTCCACCTAAAGACACACTAATCAAAATTTCTCTCCCATATAAAAAATCTTTGCATCCTAGAACATTTCATGATAAATAAAGAAAAACAGGAAAAGGAATTATCCTTGTAAAAAAATATGCCTCCTTCAGACAGCATTTGGTAAGTAATTTTCAAGAGAAGGAACATGTGGCCTAGAAGGAAGGAATGTAATATTTACTACGCAAAGGTCAAGGGTCATGGTGTGTACTAAAACACTTTTTTTCATTTTCCAAAGAAACTGTTCTGAGCTGCTTTTGGTTAGGAGCCTTGCTACCTGTTCAGTCCTCAGTGGCAGTATCACTTGGAGAGACATATGGGAAACCCTGATGAGTTCTCCCAGGGGCCAAATCACAGCATTTTTGCATCGATACACAACTTAACATCACCTTTGCGCATGAAAAGTCCATCCTGATGTCTCAACCCAACCTCACTTTCTATAATATGTGAATAGTTTGCTTGTGGAAGAGACTTCATGTTCTCAAATGTAGCCTGATGCACAACAGCATCCACATCTTCTTCACTCAGTTCTTTCTGAAGAAATGAGCAGATTTTAAGCACTGAGCTTCTGAGATCCTGAAAGATAATGGGTGTGAAGAATTATTTAGGTTATGAAGAGAGTATGAGTTACAGCCTAACACACATTGTGCTCTAATGTATTTTTCCGCTGAATTCTAAATTGATTCAAAATATGAAAACTCCAATCAATACATCACATGTACAGAATGAAGGAAAAATATGAATATCTCCATTGATGCAGGAAAAACATTTCAGAGTATCTAATTATATATTATGAAAAAGGACTCAGTAAATTAGAAACAGAAGCAATCTTCATCAACATGAAAATCCCTACAGCTAACATTATATTCAATGGA